>JAPZDY010000023.1:16182951-16211938 GCA_029783645.1 Ctenochaetus hawaiiensis
GAATAATATAAGTGATGAATTATGGTGTTCATTACCTGTGGCCTCATGTTAATGCGAAAATAATTAGTCTGTTATATTTAACCTTGTTATTAATTTTAGGTGGCCCTGATTATGATAACAGAACTGAAAGACAGACGGTTTGTTTAAAATGGTTTATCAGCACTTTCACTTTTACTTACAAGATGGATCTGTGCTTGTATGTTATAGTTTTACATGATTATTATGCATTTAGCAATAAATCAAAATATCAACTTAATATTACATGAAAGTTTTCTTCAATTTAACACTTGTAAAAAGCCTACAGGGTGAATGGTAGATTAGAGTAGCTTTTTGTCATCAAAAAACAAACACAAAACACACAGGAATAGCTTTAAAAACATTAAATGCAAATTAAAAAAAGAAAACATTTCAGTGCTCCTCCATCTCATCTTACTTTAATTCTATCAGCTGTGAAGTGTTTATTCTGATCTTTAAGTACAAGTAGCACAACTTTAGTATCAAAAATCATCCATTTCAGGTTTGTGTCCTGCATTGAAAGTGTTACTTAAGTTTGTCTGTAGTAAATCTAGCCTACTTTTATTACTGTTATCACATTTACTGATGAATTTATACACAAGGAACATTTCACTCTTGAAGTTGTTCTAGCTGGAGCCATTTTGATCTACAAAAATAGGCTTTTTTATATTATGCTAATCATGTGTTTTTATATGTTTTGACTTTATATAGAAAATGACTGGACACTGAGGCCGTCAAATAAATGCTGTGGAATAAAAGTAAAATATTTCCCTTGAAATTGTAGTGGTGGGGAAAGTAATATGAATTAAAAATACTCCAGTAGGTAGAGTAGGCCTGCAGTACTGAAAATTGCACTAAAGTGAGTACATTTACTTCACTGTCTGCAGGTCATCTGTTAAAGGTGCCTTGTGTAACATTTTAGCACCAAATATGGCACAAAGTCAACACAGAGGTCATATTAGCACTCTATGCTGTATTTAAAAGGTTTCTATTTACTTTAAGCTGTGCTGAGTAACACAGTGTGTGACAGCATCATAAAGCTGACAGGAAGACATTACGTGTTCCCACCGGGAGATGAATCTGAAGGGAAAGAGCCAGACAAAATCTTATCAAAATAAAATCAGTTCACCTGTGACTAAACCACGGAAATCGGGGCAGGTTGAGGCAAGTGTGAGACGAGTATTTGACTGTGAAGACAGTGTGGAGGGCACAAAAATGGCTTTTGGTTTAATGAGAGCTATTACAATTGCAATTACACGACTTCAAAACATGGACAATGAGAAGAACTTTACCCACAGACGGGCGGTAACGCAAAGTTAAAGATGCAAACTGCCGCCAAACCTCGAAAAAAGGAGAAGAAGAAGAAGAACAGTGGCCTACCTGTGACTCAGGTACTCTGGTATCGGCTCCCTGAAGCTCCACCTCCTGCCGAAGCGCAGCCCCTCTCAGCGTCTCTCTGCGCTCTCTCCGCAGTTTCAGCTGCGCAAAAGGCCTGACCGCACCGGGGCTTTCGTCCACACGGCCTACTTGCGTCTTGTTTTTTTTTTTTAAACTTTTCACCATGAGTACCGTAGCTTCAGAGAACGTATTTTTGTCCGCTTTACAGCCCAACAGCTCGGTCACCACCTACGGGCTCCCGTCTGAGAGCCAGCTCGGGACCCGGAGCACCGTGTCGGATGAGGTGGCTAAAGCCCGGCGCGTGCAGGAGCAGGTCCAGATGAGATTGTCACAGAAGTCCACACTTCCGCGTCAGAATGGATCAGCCTCGCACTACGCCATGTCAGGTAAACGTCAAATGGTATCCTAACTTAGACTCTATGTGCTGCGGCATATTTGGGTGTGAAGAGCGCACCTGAAGCTGAGGAGAAATCACCCACAGTCCCCGCACAGGTACAGGTGTAGGTGTCAATGTCTGACCATTGGACTTAGGTTATATCCTCGATAAGTGGTCCCATATGCGTGTAACAGACGGGAAATCAAAAGTCACCGTCAGCTCGATAGTTTTGTTTCCTTTGACTTTAATTCAAATTAAATGACTTGAATGAGCTTTAGGTGTTTTGAGGGGACTCCAAAGAGAAGTAATGATATTACCTAACAAGTCCTGGAAATCTGATAAAGTAAAACTCGCGCGTTCTTGTTAGTGTTTTTCAAAAAATAAACCCCTCCAAGGTTCACCTGACAGCAGAAATAGTTATAAATGAATTGTAATAGAGAAAACAGACGGGTGTTAAAACATTTTATTAATCTACTGTATTTTTTCTCCTTTAACTGATTAACTGTTCTGTCGATAGAATGTCAGAAAATAGCAAAAAATGTCATTCATAAGTGTCCAGAGCCCCTGGTGACGTCTTCAAGCACTAGTAGAAAACTAAGAAATAAACACGATCAAGTGAACTTTTGCTTTGGGAATTATAATTAATTTAGTTTCAGGAGAATGGACAGATAGTTTTCTGTTGATCGACTCATAACAGTGTAATCAAGGTTACATTCTCTTAAATGTATTTCATTGGGAACCATTTCGAAGTTCTCCAAAGTGTTTCAGAATAATGGTGTAGTGTTGACTTTTCAAATGCATGAGCCCTGCCTGCATTAATACACCCAGTGTGTGTGTGTGTGTGTGTGTTTGTGTGGTGTTTGTGTTCACACTCGTCACTGCAGCATTCCTGTAGACTTGTTTCCCATCAGCCCATCAGAGAATTTGTCAATTTAGCTGTTCTGCAGGTTCTCAGCAGATGCACCTGAGCTGAAGCCTCATGCAGCTGCGATCCCACAGCACCGTGTGCCGGGAACCTGCATATGAGAAAGGGTTAATGTGTAACAGGCCCAAACAAGCACTGCTTTCATGGACTTTCCTGATAGTGAACTGAGGTGAAAGCTGCCCTCTGTGGGATTGAGTTTCAGGTCTTAGTAAGCCATAAGAGATGAGGGTTCAAGAAATACCTGGGAGATGACAGTGCTGTGAGAAACAGCTGTTGTGTTGTCTGTTCAAAGGCGTCATAATATCAAACAGGGTCAGTCATCTGAGCCTGACAAAGTTTGCCATGATGGGATTGTTACGTGAGCAGTGATGGGACTCCCACTTAGGAAATGAGAGATTTCCAGGATCATTGGTAATTAGTTTACCTTTTTGTAAGGAGACATTTGATAATCTGTTGCGACTCAGGGGCTGAATTAGAGTCAAGTTTGGAGCTTCACATGTCACAGTCTGGTGACTAAAGCATGTGTACCAGCGTGCTGCTGCTTGATTCATAGAGACATTCCTTCGTGCCCCATAATTCACTGTGTTCCCCCAAACTACAAAGAGCAACTCAGTGTCAGTCTTTTTTATATGACCTCTAAAAGAAGAATCTTTTTCTCACTTTTCTAGTTTCAGCATTTCCCCGAGGCATCAGCCATACCTGCCCTGACAGAAAAAACATACATGAATTGTTGAGGCAAATTTTTATTAGTTGGAATGTACAGTAGAGGGATGCTCAGCATATCTGTTGAATGGTTGACTGTTGGTTATATATGGCAAACACCTAGGTCAAACTTAGCCACGCTGTACGAGAAACTAAATAGGACAAGATGTTTTACACAATTATCTCTGCCTGTCCTTTGCCCCAGGCTTTGCTGGGAGGAAAACATATTGTGCAGCCACTAAATGCTGCCAAGTTATATCTACCCTCTTTTGAAACATGCACAAGAATACCTTACAGCACAACAGGGGATGCTGCCATTTAATTGGTTTATGGCTTTAGAGAAGCTCATTATGAATGCATGAGTGTCCGTGCATGACGATTCAGCTGGGAGCGCCTCCCCTCCTTTATCTGAACGCCACAACAACTGCAGTGTGTTTTATTGCAATGACTAATTGGTGTACACAGGTGGACAAGTCTCAGCAGAAAGCGAGTGTGTGTGAGGACTTGGCTTTATGACTGTAGTTAGATTTTCAAAAGACCAGAGAGGATTTAAAAAAAAAAAAAAGTTCAGTTTCCTAGCAGAGGGAGTTTTTAAGGTGTGTTTTTAAGGTGTGTTGGGTGTTTCCAGAGTTGGGCTGGGGCTGGGCCAAGGGGCATAATTTGTCATTTTTACCTATACCAACTGGTTTGGGGGGTGTGTGTGTGTGTGAGAGAGCCTCTGTGTGTGTGTGTAAGTGCTTTAAAGAAATTAAGCATGACGGCAGTTCACCCCTCCCCTGAGCTCGCATGGAAAGTGAAAAAACATCCAACTGTTCAGACTCAACATACAGATTTGCATGTACAGCACTAATGGGAAAAGTCACACACAAAAACATTTCTTTGTGTTATTAATCATGTTTCCTTAAATAATTTTACTCTGTATTTTTAGTTGCAGTCTAGCATCGTCAGGTGTTTTGGTTCCCTCCGGTTTGAGATCAAAACTTTCACACACTCTGTGCTGAGGGAGCCGAAAGAGTGTCTTTGTGTGTCAGAGCTGAATTGTTTTTCAAATGAAGCGTAACCAGAGACGTCAGAGCTGGTGGTTAGTCAGGTCCTTCTGTCACACACTGTGGTCCTGTGTACACCTGGTATTAACTTAACACCTTACATTAACTCAGATGATCCAATCACAAGTCCAAGTAGACTAACTCAGGTCACTTCTGGCTTCCCCACATGTTTCTTGAGTAACAACGTTTGATCGGATTTCACTTTCCTGCTCAATATGCATATTTATACAATAATACATGAAAACAAATCTAATTTCAGTTTGTAAAGATCAAATCCATTGTTGGTCATTAGCTGAATTTACAAGAAGGCCCAAATCATTAAGAATTTGTCAACAGGAAGTTAATAGTTTCTCCACAACTCAGTAACCCACAAAGTTGTGCAGTTTTTTCTATGGAGTGTGGGGAATCTCTCTACAGGCAACAAAGAGGTAGTTTATACTAGTTACTGTTTACTGTATTTGTAAAATTCGACAAATTTATCATCAGTAACATGTATCCTTTGCAAATTTTGTAGAAATGGTGAAATAATTAAAAACAGTGTGTCCAAACAGTCACTAAATGTTGGCAGCTAAGAGGCACCACAAACACAGTTTAACTGACAGGCAGGTACGGTGATGCTGTGAGAAACTCTGTCACGTTATTTACAGAAAACTTAATTACACTTAACACTTAATTATTGCGTTAATGCCGACTTTACAAGAAAGCATGAATGATTACTTGCTGTAGCTGCGTCACATAGTTTAGACAAGTTTTTCTTTCTCAACAACCCTTGACGTTAAAGATTCTTTTAAATGAGTCAGACGATGAGTTTTAGGCAGGTAAGAGAACCCAAATACCTCGTTTGCGTCATGGTGAACCAACCAGAAGTCAGACAGTGCCTTTCATGTGTAGCCTACTTACACACAGGATGTCATTTGTGTACATGGTCCCTTTTTGTTATCCAGGACACATTTGTGTACACACTGCTAAAAGACTGTGGTCAAATGAAGCCCAGATCGCCTCCAAATGAGGCCCAGACGATCAGATCATAGGTGCATTTACACCTGTGCTTAGAGCTGTCCAAGTGTAAATCGATCACTCGAGACGCATGTTAATGTGAGGTGTAAGTAAACAGGGCTGTGTAACCAAATCATCAGTCCTGTAACAGGACAAACACTATTCAATCTGTATGACTTTCTTTGTATAAATGAAAGAAGCGTGACACTCCGTTATGACATGATGCAGTGATTAATTCAACCTTCACTGTGCCATTTATGACATTCAGAAAAATTTGATTATTTTGCTTTCTTACCCTTTTTTTATAATTTTTTTTCTATGTTCAGGGTAGGTCTCATATCTGGAAAAGTCAGTCTTAATTGTATGCAAAAGAAGTTAGTATATGAGTAATTGCAGCAACTCATATAAATGTATGTTTAACTTTAGAGCAGTAGCTTTGTGGATGTAAATAGGCCTGCATTTTTACATGGTCTTTGGGATTGGTGGGAATCGACATGATATTACTTATTATTGTGGCCTTGTTAATGAACAGCTGACACAACAAACACCATTATTTTAAGACTTTATTTTCTTCTGTTGGCCATGTTGTTGTCTGTAAAACCATCAGTAGCTTACTTCTACAAGATATCCAGACAACAGGAATCAAGGAAACTTTAAATGACAGAAAAAAAGTCTCTATATTTGTCTTTGCTGAATGGTGACCTCTCAACTTATAATTCAAAAGAAAAGGCATTTATGGCATCTGTGCATTGTTGTTTTCGTGTCAGTGAGTTCAGGAACACAGTCAGCAGCTGAGTCAAACTTAGTCAACAATAAATAGACTGAAGTAAAAAAAGAGCAATTGGAAACTTCTTGCTTGCAAAGGGTGAAAGTATTCATAATGTAAAACAAAAAAAAGTTCAAAAACAAGTGCACACAGAATTACAGATGAACAGAGTTTTAACTTTGACAGAACTTGCAGGAAGATTAGTGACACATTTCATGCATAAGAGCAGCACTTTTTGCAACTCAAGAGCTTCCAGTTGTCCTTTTGTTTCGGTCTGAACATGTTTGAAAGACTTTACTCACTACTGTATTTGATAGTGATACTGAAGTGCTACAGCATTTGTAATAAGCACATATACTCTGTCATGAGTTTTAAGTTGTAAAAGCCCCATAAAGTGCTGGCTGGTTATGCAACTTTATAACTGAATAGGATTTCAAGAAGTGAGAAATGACTAAGATAAAGAAGGGCTTGTTCTTGTAAGTGAGAAGATCTCAACATTTCAAACCGAGCAACAATGTTTTTGTTCTAAATACATTTTTGGGGGGTTTCAGAGGCTTTCAAGTTGTAAAATAATAATCAGGTGTTCATATCAACATTAAAACAGTTTTGGTTTGCTGTAATCATTCCTTACTGAAAGACCTCCACTGCGGAAAAACAAGTCCTTATTCTGTGTATATTCCAAAGTTTATCTGAAGTTCAGCAGTCTGAGTTTATCAAATTAAAGATTTACATTCAGAGTTAAGTCTTTTTGGACAAAATTCCCTCTTTGTGTATCTGTCTGGCCGCTGTAGTTCAACAAGGAAACTCTGTCTGGTCTATGGAAACAAGGAGGTTATTCTATGCCAAAAGGACTGTAAGTTTGGAAGATACCACCTTAATTACATTAGCTCACAGTGCTGATCCTTCATATTTGCTTCAGATAAACTTAGAAATATTTTTTGCATTGAAGAAGAACTGCTGGTTTTGTCTCCAGTACAACAATAAGTACACTTAAAAAGACTGAATCTAACCCTCAAGGTTAGACATGTTGCTGTTGGGACAGGACAATTGAATCGCACACAATTCACTTTACTGCAGTTGTATCACTGACATCAGTGTTATAAAACATGTAATCATTTGTTTTTCTGTTTCTGTTTCTCTGCTCTCTTCCAGACTACGGTGGCTCTGCGACAATGAAATATCAGACATACAGCCCAACTTTCACCTCTAAATCAACCTACGCGAGTGGCTCCAGAACTTTGGTGAGTACGACAGCATTTCTCACTGTTTCAGCATGTCTTCACACATATCCTGGAAATATCCAGCTGATCCAGTAACATGTCATTCAACTAAGTGTTTTACATAAACAAACCCTATCACCAACTCGCTGCTGGTGCCGCAGATGGTCACCCAGCACACAGCAGGTGTGGTATTTCACAGTAGACCGTGATGAGATCAGCTCAGGATTTTCAAGTCCACCCTCTAGATTCCTCCATTTTAGAGATTTAACAGGAAAAGGTTTTTGTGCCGCAGATGTTTGAGCTTGAGAGAGATATTTACTGTCCTTCCAGTGTGTCTACTTTTTGCATCTGAGGCATTGATAGAGACCTGAATTAACCAATTAGTATTTTTGTATGAGAAAAGGAAACTGAATATCACAAAAATTACTAAGGATGTGACCATTGTTTTATTGTGACCAATATATTATTGTGATCATATTTGATAATTGAGTAATACTGAGTTACACTAGTTACACACTTGATTGTAATGATTGCTTCTCTCTTCACTCTCAGGGTCCACGTGTAACTCAGAGGTCAGGCTTTAGCGCCCGGTCTGCAGGCCCAGACATCACCCAGTACCACCACACTATCAGTGTCGGGAGTGGAGGGGTTGGTGGTGGGGGTGGCGGCTTTTACCGAGAAGCAAGCGTCTACCAAGGGGGCATGAGGCAGCAGAACCAGATGAATGTGGAGCCCCTCTCCACGCAGGCTTTGCGACAGCACACAGCACAGGCAAATTCTTGGATGTTCGATGGCAGCGATGCCGGCAGCATGGTTTCCGATCGGGATGCCACTTTCACCCGCCAGTACAATCAGAGCGTCATGAATGGCTACAGCAGCCAGATGAGGCAAGGAGGAGGAGGAGGAGGCACCATGTCCTATCAGGCTCCTCTGCGCCGATCTCTTAGCGGCACTCTTTCCCGTGGTGGAGGGATGGCAGGAGGAGAGGTGGAGATGGTCCAGCAACATTCCTACAAGGGCCCATCCCAGCGCACCATCAACAGGATTGCAGCCCGAAACAGGCCAATGAGCATGGGCTCTGCATCTGGGACCATACAGCGCCAGATGTCCTCAGGTGGAAGCATCTATGGTGGAGGAGGGGATGTAGTTGACAGAGGGTTCATCACAAGCGGACTGGCTTCTGCTTCCCAGGGAAGCCTAATGATGCGTCAGGGCACCCTGTCCCGTGCTGCATCCATGAAAAGTGTGCACAGTGTGGGCAGGGGCATGGACATCTACGGCGGACAGATGGGTTTGGGAGCCAGCATGGGCAACCTCAGTGGGTGAGAAGCTCTCATTAATAAACAAATTTGTCCACATTCATAACAGTTATGACTTAATTTGATATGCTGGGTATATTGCATGCTCTTATGCTAACATTGATAGTAATGTTGGCTATACTTTCAAATCAGGTTCTGCAAAAATGCCTGTCTGCACGATTCACTGGTTAGATTTCTTTTATCTTGTGAATGTCAAGAGACAACCTGAGTACAAGGTGATGTTGACTAATATAAGGAGAGCACATGACAAGTCTAGTTTACTGTTGTCAACAATCCACCAAAACCAACAATTAACCGATCCTACGGTTGACTGTGTCTGTGTAAGTAAATTATAATTTAGACCCTTAATTCTCAATGCAATAGACAGTGTTTGTGCCTCCCCTGACCAATACCACTCGTTTGTGTCCCTTTATTATGATGTACATAGTAAAAACATGCATTCACTGTTCTGCTGCCTGCGCTATCACACCAAATTTATATTAATCTGCCAAAAAAGTCCCCAGTCAATGCTTTTTATACTCCAGTAAAGTTAAGTTTGCTGAAAAAGTTAAACTTTTTTTAAGCTTTGTAACATTAGAGGGAACAAAAGGGTTTATGGTTTGGAGCAATGGACATGATCGTAAAGTCAGACAATATTGAGAGATGGAATAATGCATTTCTCCTGAATGTCAGCAATTTTACATTCCAGTAAATACGATACACCAACATGATTGTGTCACAACTGTCTTGTGTCGTGAGGTTTTCATGAGGGAGTGTGTGATGTGAATAGCTCATTTCCTAAGAGCTGTGGATTGGGAGGTGGCTCCATAGCGGCAGGACTGGTTTTGGGTGTGGCAGCTCAGTTTCAGGCCTTGCAATCCACACACCCCACAGCGTGTGGTTAGCTGAGCGGATTTGCAGACCACTGTGTGATTTGCAAGAAATTCGACACTCTGAATTTTGCAGACAAGAAACAAATCATCTTTGAGTAATTACTGGGGCTCCTCTCTTACTTTACATTCAGACATGCAAAAGACATATTCACTGCCACCATACATAACCACAGAGTAATAACATAATTTAATACTTTAGATTTCCTTGTTAAATATGTACATTTGCTCCGTCTGTAGGATCACCTCGTTGGATATGCCCACAGCAGTGCAAAACCTGAGACTGTCCGACCCTGAGCTGCAGGTCCTGGGTGCTGCCTACATTCAACATGAGTGTTACAATGACAGCGATGCCAAAAATGAGGTGCTTAAAACAGATTAAATTTGTGGTTGGAATTCCTCTGGGTCTTCTTTCTCTGCAGTACTTTATTATGAAGCTTAGTCATGAGAATTGCTTTCCTTTTTTCCTTTCTTTTTACGCAACATAGCTACAGCATTTGCTTCTTGTTGTTCATTTGTTCCATAAGCTGCTTAATTCTTGTAATCAATGTAAACTAGCGTGCGTAGACACTGAAAGGCAGAAAAACAGTAGAAATAAAACCTCAAATCACTGTGCAGGCTCAGTCGCTTAGTTTGTCCCTGTGCTTTTTAGCTTGTTGAGGTTATTTTCAGCTCTGAGGTTACAGCCTCTTGTGGTCTAGTTTACAGTTAGTGTTAAATGAGTTTCTTGTAAAGAGATCCAAATTATTTCATATTAAAAGGTTCCTGAAATAGTTTTTGTGGGATAAATGTATTCACTTTCATTTAGATTAGTTAGATTAGAAGAAGTAGAAAAACTCTTGTTGAGAAAGAAAATAAGTGTATTTCCCAACCTTTTCTAGGAACAAAAATTTAAAGTTAGAAAAAAATTAAAAATGCTATAATTACATTAGATTTTACATATAAGGGATTTAATCCATAAGAAGATTATTTATATATAGTTTTTTTTAATTGAGAAATGCAAAAGAAATCCTAAGCATAATTTTTTTCATGCCACTCTGTCTCTAGGTCCGTCGCCTGAAGGGCATTGGTGAGCTGGTGAAGCTGTTCAACAGCGAGAGCCAGGAAGTGCAGCGTTTTGCCACCGGCGCCACACGCAACCTCATCTATGAGAACATGGACAACAAGGTGGCCCTGATTGAGGAGGGCGGCATCCCACAGCTGGTAGAGGCACTTAAGGAGCCTGACGATGAGCTCCGCAAAAACATCACAGGTAGGAAAATCACAATCCCAGCCTCTAGAATCAAAAGCATGACTTAACAAGCAGAGCTGATCCCAGACTGCTTTTTTTTGCCCCAAGTGGATGAAATAAATATAAGTTAAGTAGTCACATTATTTCCATGCCCCATGATCTTGGCAGTGGCATCCTTGAAGTTGTTTGAGCGAGCAGTAATCTCTGAAACTGATAATATTCCTAAACAAACAAATAGGAGGACAGAGACGAGCTGTAACTAGACACTTTTACAACAATGCACAGAATATGAGGATCTACTGTAAATAAATCATAGTTTAATTGATTGCCAGGAGAGGGGAGAAACAGTATTCTTTCCTCTAGTTAAGTGTTGTTGTTTCTCGTTAGCAATGAATAGATCGGCTCTAAACAAGTTTTGTTTCCAGCTGATTTAGCCACTCATCCTCTCTCACTCTGTTATCTACAGTCATCATTCACAGTTAGCTGTTGTCAGCAGAACCTGCATAGTTTCTCATAAAATTCAGGCTGTCTGAAAACTCAGAAGATTGATGTTGAAATTCCAGCTCCATCGCGTGGAGCCGCCTCTTACATTCAGAGAAAGAGGTGGAGCTTTAATCTTTCTGATAGGGTGTGTGAAAAGGGGGATAAGAGACTGTGCAGGAGTTGTCTGAGCCTGTAGGCCGACAGTATACGGTATCTGCCGCTCCTTTTTATGAGTGAAGGCCTTGTCACTCTCCCCTTTGAGCTGCTACGCCCTGATTTTTATCTTTTTGACTGTTAGATAAACGTATGTTGGTGTCAGATATCCAATAAGAGACTTGTGTTAGATAACAAGATGCCTATGCATTTTTTGTGAATTTGCCATAATGTGCCATATATGTCTCATCTAACCCCTCTATTGCTAATGTTTTAGCTGAGCTAATGTTTAGCCAAAGTAGCCACCATAAATTTCTATCATAGGTTTTTTTTAGAAATTCAAATGTCCAAGTGTTTAAGATTTTTAAAACTCATGTGTGATATGAATTCAAAATAATAATCCTCAAGGGAATATTTTAACATCTTGGAACAAGATTAGTACCACTCATGTAAATGAAATGAGACAAAATGAAGCTACAGCTAGCAGCTATTAGCTTAACAAAAAGACTGGAAGCAACAGTTAGCCTGGCTTTTTCTAGCAGATAATGTTTTTATTAATTAAATCAGCAAATTATGACATAATTAGTGAGCTTTAGAAGTGCTGATTGTCAGTTTTTGTTATATTTAAGTCTGACAGACCCAGGCTAACTGTTTCCTCCTTTTCTAGTTGTAATGCTAAGCTAACAAGCTGCTGGATGTTGCCACTGAAAACACTGAAATGAGAGTCTTCTTATCTACCTTTAAAGCTAAAAAGCATATTTCCCAAGATGCTCAACTATTTCTTTAAACAGTAACCTTACTGTTAAATAATGTAAATCTATAAAAATGAGACATAAAAGTTGTTTTTGCTGACACTGGTGTGTATTTGTGCAGGTATTTTGTGGAACCTTTCATCCAAAGACAACCTGAAGCAGAAACTGGCCAGGGAGACACTTTCTGAGCTGACTGAGAGGATCCTCATCCCTCTGTCAGGAGGAGGAGACTCTGATGAGATCCAGCAATCCCCCTCTGAGGCGGAGATCTTCTACAACACAACAGGATGCCTCAGGTACACCTCACTTATCCATGTTTTTCCTCTATGGTTACAGCAGGATCCTTTTTTGCATATGGAACAATTTCTGGTTAACCCATGTTTGTTTTTTCTGTCTTGACCACATTTTCCCCTTGGGTATTCGTTTTGACGTGTGTCAGTCAACAGCTACTGCAGCTTTTACCACACCCATGACTTTTTGTCAGTGTTTGTAAAAGCTTGCGTCTCTCCAGCCTCCAGTTGTTTTGGTTGTGCTCTGTCAATATGCACCTTGGAGGGTTTTTATCTTCAAATTAATTGCCATATGGGAAAATATTTGCAAAGCCTTGATGATGATATTTATCATGTCACTGTGCAATAGGTGATTTAATGGTATATTGCTGCAGCACAGTGCAAACACTCTCCCACACTCCTTTCCATTGGCTGGCTTAAGTAATGACATGCATGATTCCCGCTGAATTGTACCTAAAATAGCTTTCTGACCTCTGACTCCCTTTCTGTGTTCTCAGGAATCTGAGCTCAGTGAACGAGAAGACCCGTCAGCAGATGAGAGAAACACAGGGACTGGTGCACTCTCTGGTGGGCTACATCAAGGCCTCCTGTGAGGAAAGCAAGGCCGAAGACAAGGTGAGGCCATAGAAGATGGAGCTGACTTTAAGCTACTGTTTCTTTTCAACTCGAGTCTTGTGTATTCACTTGTCTGTCTTTGTGTCCTTTCAGGGGGTTGAAAATGCAACATGTGTCTTGAGGAACCTTTCCTACCAGCTCTACAGTGAGATGCCTCCATCTGCTATGATGCGCCTGGAGGGACAAACCAGAGATCAGGACACAGGAGTGGGTGAAGCCATTGGTTGCTTTACACCTCAGAGCAGAAAAGCCAAAAATGTAAGCACATGTGGGACTGACTCATCGGTATTAAGTGTGCATAGACCAGACTGTCCATTTCAACGTTGCCTTCTTGTTTCTTCCTTCCCCTAACAGAGCAAGAACCAGGATCTGTCCACTTTCACCGAGGTTGCTCGAGTGCCAAGGGGTGTGGAGTGGCTGTGGCACCCTCAGATAGTTGGGGTGTACAAGCGTGTGCTGCAGAGTTGTGAGATCAACTCCACCACCCGTGAAGCAGCAGCTGGAGCGCTGCAGAACATCACCGCTGGAGAAAAGAGGGTAAGCAGCATGTTCGTCTCTTCTTCTATGAAACATGAAAGCATGCTCCCAGTGGCCCGGGTTTGATTCCCACTGATAGACCTTTTGTTTAATGTCCTCCTTTGCTGTCAATCACTCAGGTTTTCTGTGGAACAAATGTTCAGAAAGCAAAAAAAATGTGATAATAATATTTAAAAAAACATTTAAATGCGACAATCTAAACTTATCTTATATTCTGTCTCTGTCTTTGTGCTGCAGTGGGCCTCAGTGCTGAGCCAGGTGGCTCTGGATCAGGAGCGCATTCTGCCGCTGTTGCTTGACCTCCTGCGTACCAACAATGAACTGGAGCTGCGTTCTCTGACAGGCCTCCTCAGAAATCTGTCCCGCCATGCAAGGGATAAGGATGACCTGGGTCAGTCATTTTTTTTAATTTGTGGTTATTTATTATTAATTCAATGCCTGTTACGCTGGTTCAACTGTAACCTCTCAGACACTAAAAACTACAACAAGAAATACAAAATTAATTCCAAAACTTTAACATGTAAGATAGAAAGGATGAACAAGACACAATGCTTTCACTAAATCCGTTTTTTTAATCACATGTTTGAACATACAACAATCATTTGCATGTTAAAACTCAGATAGTTGGTTTCATCAGTATTGTGTTTGTGGCCTGCAAACATAAACATAAGCCATCAACATCATTATTGTCAGTTCAAAAACACAGAAAACATCTCAAAGAAACAGGGCAATTAAACTTTATTTGAAACTGTATGTTCATGCACTGTCCCATTGCCAATAGAACTGATCTGACAGTAAAAATCAGTTTCAAACATCCTAACCTAACATAACTTTCTTGTTAATCCAGCCACAAAGTTGGTGAACATCATGGTGACCAAGCTGCCTTCTGACGGACATCAGAAGGAGCCCTCAAGCGACGTGGTGGTCAACATCTGTGGTGTTCTCAATAACCTGGTGACGAGCAGCTCTGTGGCTGCCAGGGACATCACCTTCTTTGACGGCCTGCCAAAACTGGTCGGCATCAAAACGTCACATGACAACAGGTGAGAGGCTTGTACGGTGTTAACTGGTTAAACTGACAGTGCCTGTTTAATGTGCACTCATATGAATGCTAATACAGACATTTATTCATGTGCATGATGTTTAATGTTGAATGTTGCGTCATGTTATAATATATATTATTGCAGCATGTCTGTAAGCTTGTATGATTTTTTTTTTTTCCAGCACTGGGAAGGCAAAAGCAGCCAAAGCAGCTTCCACGGTTCTCAACAACATGTTCCAGTACAAGAAACTGCACAAGACATACAAACTGGTAAGAAAGCTAGATATGACTAAGAGAGCACTGAATGATAGGGTACCCAAAGAAGAAAGGGAAAAAAAATCAGTAACATACGAGGCATTATGACTTATCAAAGTTTTGAAAACTCAGTAGAGTTTTATTTTCTTTAAAGTGGGGCCCGCGTATGTCCTCACATAATAAATATTAAAGGCAAAGGTGTAGTTTTTAAGGTTTAGTAAGGAATTCATTTCATGGAAAATTAAATATATAATGTTGATGAATGGAGAGTTTTCAGGGGTTTAGTCAGAGCCAGGAGGGGAACTCAAAAAGAACCAGTTTACATTATAACAATACAATATAATGCAGTGCAATAGGTGTATGCTTTTAGACAGAGTGAGTTTCAGTCTTTATCGTTTCCAAGGGAAAGAGTTTTGGCACCTTTGCTTGTTATTCTTGAATGCATCCATTCTGCTGCCTTAAAGGGATTATCTCTACTCATATATGTTTAAAGTTAATTATCATCTACCCAATGAATTACACAGTAGCAGGTGGCAAACGTGAATAAGTATGTTGAAACTTGTTGAAAACGCAAACACAGGATGAGTTTAACTGTCAGAAAGCAACATCTAACTTATATGAATGTGCTTATGTCTATACTGCACTGATATCTTACTAAAGGGCTTTAAGTATATGTTACGCACATTTTAGACAACATCTTTCCTAAGTTTCCTAAGTTTTATTTTCTTTTCCTCCAGCTTGAAACATATCTAACTTAATGGTTGGGCATTTTTTAAATGAGTGTTCCCAGTCAGAGTTCCAGTAAAAATCTGTCAACAGTTTCCCGGCTTTTAGCACAAGCAAGAACAAGTTAGATTCCTTATGTCGACTGCCACATAAAACCCGCAGCACAGTGGAAAAGCTTTCTCTGTATGGAGCTGCACCCTCATTCTCATATCTGCATGTGTGGGTATGCGAGTGTGAAAAAAAGAGTGAGAGTGACAGACATGGTGCGTGTGTGACGGATGATGTTCTTCCCTCATTGCAATTCCCTCGACAGTTGGGTGGCACATGTTCAAAACCCATATATCTCTTACTGCACTTTCAACAGACACACACACAGACACATGCACACGCACACACAAGCACACACAGAGTGCTGTACCTTCCCGCTGTGGGCAGGTCCAGGTAGGTTTACTGCCTTTCTGTGATCCTGCCCCTCCCAAGGGAGTGGTATTTGGCTTATTTCTAATAAACAAGTCCCAGCAGAGCAAAAAAATGCATGAATGCTTGTCATACACGAAGTTTTATGTTTAATACTCGGACACCTAAACCACCTACGTGTTATGAAAAGTATGTACAAGCAAAAAAACTGAGCTATTCAAGCTCCTAATTGAGTAAGAGTGAAATGGATTGCGTTGTACGGCGAGCTCAGAGGTCACTCAAGGTCAAATTTCAACACAGAAGGAGCTGTCATTGAGAGTCCTGCTGTTTATAATTCAATTAATATTTGAATAATCCCTAAATAAAGTATACAAATTCAGTTTCAGTGTTCTAACACTATCCTATTTGTTTCTCTGTGTTACAGAAAGGGTTTGTGAAGCGGGATTTTGTGGATACAGGGATCTAAAAGTTCTTCAACAGTGAGCAGCCGTGCACTGAACCAAACCCCTTTGAAAGGAATCTTTTCTCGTGTGCAGGAGGAGATAGGCTTTTTCTTTTTTACCAAGCAATGGAGGATGTGTTTGATGGAGAGAGACTTCCTGTGTATTTTTTTTAAATTGGATGGACAAGAAATGTGGATCCAGTGTGTTGGACTGTTGATGGACTCTGATGCAATTGTGTGCACCTTAACCATTTCTTCTCTTTGTTTAATCACTGTATGTTTTAGTGTGGAATCAGGGATTTTTCTTTTCTGTCAGAGGAACATGTATTCAGGTGAAACTGTGCGTTTGTGTTTCAGAAAACAGCTCAAACTGTTGATGCACAATATGCTGGACACTTGTGCCTTATGTGTCACTGTTGCACCTCAATTATTGATGAAGCTTTTTTTGTAAATATTGCTTCCTCTTTTATGCAAAATTGATATTTTTATACTGTAGCTACTGACATTGTATTTGTAGTTTTTGGATGGATAAATATGTTAATAAATGACTCCAAATGATAGTTATGATAGAATATAGACCACAAGAGATTTCTATAAATACCAGTTACTGAAATTAGGATGTTAATATGGCTGATTAAAACAGCTGGGGATAATGATTGCGCCTTTAAGGTTGACCTTTGGTTTTTTTTGTAATGTGCATTTTATGCTTGTTTAATCTCCGTCTTGTCATTTAAAATGTTGATTGATTGATTTATAATCACTTTGTCAGAATGGCGCCATCATGTCTGTTTGTCTTTAACATTCCAAAGTAAGTGCAGTTTGTGTATTATAATCGAATGGTGTGAGTGGTGTGAGTGGTGAGTGTGATGCAATTACAAGATTTGTTTGGTATTTGAGGCTTTTTATGTTCATGTATGACCAGATTTTAGATTCAGACCCCACTGAAACATGTTTATTGGCATCTTTAATGGTTTAATTCTAATTGTGAAACTTGTAAATATGAATTCAGAAAGTTTAAAAAACTTAAAAAAAAATTCTTTGAATTGTAATCTCACTGCTCTTTGGTATAAATGGTGTTCTTATGTTTCTGTGCCTGTTTTAATATTTCCTTTTGTGCTGTAACAGGCAGATGTGTCATCTGAATTTTTTTCAATAAAGAGATGGATTTGGAAGTGAATTATTATTATGTAAGCATTTCTCACCTGTTTGCACTGCAGCATACACAATGACTGTAATAGACCAACACTAGGATGGTGAAATTTTTGCCACGCCCTGTTTACATATTTGCTCCTGCTCAGACAGGAACAATGCCACACCTTCCCTGCTGCACCCACATATGGGCTCTTATTTCATTGCAGGTAATCATTACTTCATGAGGACAGAGATTGTCTGCCTCTGCAGACTAAAACATGCATGCATTTTGTTTAACAGCCTCATTTGCATCACTGATATGTCATTATGTAGAGCAGTCAGGTAACATCACACAAAAAGCTCCTACCAGTACAGGAAAGAGAAGAACTATGAGTTTTTCTGTCGTAAGCATTAATCTGCTTCAGCTGGCTGGTGCTCAAACAGATACGAGAGCTTGTGAGTATAAATCTTATTTGAGGACATTATAAATAGTATTTTCTGGCTTTCTTAAACCTCCTTGTACTATCTGCTGTCAAGTTAAGACCAATTCTCTAATAACCAGATTTCATTCATCTTTAATGACATGTTTATACAATACATGTTTGTGACTTTACTCTGCCCTCTGCTGGCAACTCAACAACAGATCTTAACTTTGAAATGATGTGTAAAAATTCTACAAATACAGCAAGTTATTCACCCCCCTGATTTACAATAAAATATTTAGATAAATTCTTGTACAATTTCACATCAAATATTTTACAAGATAGTAAAAAAATACAAAAATTTTAAGTTGAAAGAGAAAAAAGTAACACTTTGATTTTAACAATACACTGTGCAGAAAATAATCAAAAGCACATTTACCATATTCATATGGATACATTTAAAGCAATGCCAATGAGCATCTCCACGGAAGTGAAAACACTCAGCAGACATAAAGGGAGTGTTGATCACATGTCATCCTCAGTGACCAGGCAGTAGAAGTCTGAGCGGGCTCCATAGTTGCGTGATCCCAAGTCTGATACATCGATTTCAGCAGGTCTGGGCTCGGCCTCAGTGATGGGAGCAGCAGGGAGAACGGGAGCTCGGCAGGCCAGAGCTTTGAACACAGGGACGCGAACCCCTGCAACAGAGAGAGGGAAGCTGAAAAATGTGCTTTTTCTGGCTAAACTTAAAGGATCCTATTGTTCCACAAACAGGTCTATCTCTGTAAAATCTTCTATAATGTTGTAAGACACTTGGAATCTAACCTGAACCTGTCAGTGGCAAAAACAAGCACTTTTAATGGAGGTACTTTGACAGCAAGGTAATATCAAGAGACTGTCTGTCAGCCATTTACAGCCTTGACAGAGGCAAAGTACTGGCCTCTAAAACTTAAAGCTAACCGCCTGTAATTTCATATTTAAGTGAAAAGTGAAAGAGTGGTAACAATGTATTCATAAAACTCACTACAAATTAGCTCTTTCTTAGCTATTCCTTCCTCTCATGTCTGCTTGGAACAACTTTATACAAAACACTGCAAATAAGCTGCCATAGCACAAATGTGCCACCTCATCATGTGATATGAGTTCTCATTAAGTTAAAGATTAACCGTGCTGTGCTGTACTTGAGTTCATGTTTACCAATTCAAACTAGATCAAGTGCAATAAGTTCACCTACACACTGCATGTTGACAAAGAGAAAGGGGTCTCTGTCAGGCTGAACCAGGCATAAAGGCCACAACATTTTCTTTTATAAATCTCAAATGACAAATAGTACAAGAAAAGTCAGTAGGTTCACTTTAATTTAGATCTCAGGAATAGTCTGTCCCACAGGGCTGTTAAACACGAGCATGCCTGCTGCAATATGTTGTCTAGGCTCTGAATTTAAATTTTTAAATAAGCCATCTTGCTGAGTCATTTATGCAAGGCAGAGCAGCTTTCATATATTTTTCTTTCATTTGCATGTGCAAAAAATAAAGGTAATTTTTCATTTATGCAAAACTTTATTGCAAATGTAAACAGAGTACACCTAAAATTAGTACTTTTCTAGTTCAGTGACTTTTGTTCTTACCCAGATCTCCAGCAGGGTCAGTGTCTGAGCGGCAGTCCAGGTAGTCAGGGTTCAGGGTCAGCATGGGGTCCTTGTCATCTTGTAGCATAGTCTGAGGGTCGCCTATAGACTGAGTGTGGAAGACGACTTTTCGAGGCATTGCTAAGGCCAGCTCCTTCCAGAAGACCGAGGAGGGAGTCTGTGACATAAAACACAGGAACCAAACACAGCACATCACACGATGCTGTTAGAGTCAAACTCAACTGTTTTTAAAATGCAGAGGCCTCATTTGAAGGTATCATAACATAAAGAATATACTGCACCACTGTCATTTAGACACTTTAAAACACATGAGATAATATCTCTAGTTTACCAATCTGAGTGAGTACGAAATTATTTTTCTCCAAACTGCAGGAAAATAATGGATAGAGGAAGGTAATGTCACATATTTTGTTCATCAGTCAGGATTTAATGAAACTGAAAACAGAATATGATTACAGTCATACATTATAAATAAATAAAAAACACACCCACACAGTCATAAGGATGCAAATAACTTAAGTTAACTAAGTTAATGAGTGTCAATTGCTTACAAATAAAAATGATCTATGTTATGTGGATCATACCACTGAGGTGTGCTTCCAGGTGAGTAAGGTGAGGCGGTGCTGCTGTTCACTGAGCTGCTGTTTGACCTCAGGCCGCATGCGTTTGGACTGACCCTCCAACATGATGAGGATGGGTTGCTGACATAACTCCAGCAAGTGCAGAAGGCCCTGTCTGAAAACACACACAGCCGCTGTAGGTCATGATGCAGACACTGCAGTTTATGGCAGCAACACTGACATCTAGTGGTGCATTGTTATGATGCCACTGTAATTTGTCCTTTACAAAATCAAAAGCTCTGTTTCTACATTGGTTTCTAAATTAAATACAGTGTGTATGAGTCTGACCTGAAGTTATTGGTGCACCAGTCCTGCTCAAGGTAAGCATGAGAGAGCAACACGATCAAACGCCGAGAGCGACTCACGTTCATCAGCAGCTCTGCAGATGGTTCTGGAGACACATAATGTTAATCTCTATCGTCAAAAGATGGACAGTTTTACAGCTTTACATCCTGATTTGTTAACCAGAGGCCCTTCAATTTAGCATGAGAGAAAATTATGTGATGTTGCAAACTGAAGCTTGTTTGTTCCAAATGAAGTGAAAGAGTCCCCAAATTAACAGGCAATAACAGTAATATTTTAAAAACTCCATAAGTATGAAGATGAAACCAGTGGAAACTGCATAAACTTTAAAACACTTTAATTTCAGAAATCTTACCGCAGCCAGGAAGAATATCATTGTCGTTCAGATGCAACTTGTAAGTATTTTTATTTTCCAGGTGAGGTTTGAGAATAAAGTTGACAAACTTCCTGTCGTGATCATTGTTCACATAGGAGATGTAGGCATCATACAGTTTGCCATCTGAAGAAAGGAGAAATAAAAATAAAAGTGGTGTTAATACTCCAATAAGGTACTACATAGAGGTAAAGAAAGCATATATCACTTCAACTGAAGTCTCACCGTTGAGTTCATAGTCTCCATATGAGTTTTTGTACCAGAGTTTAATGTTTAGGTGACATTTGGAGTACACAGCAGCAGCTAAAGCCAGGAGGAGGAGGAAGATGATGGCTGCAATTACAGCAGCTGTGTGGCTGGGGCTGCCTGAGCAGGAAACACATGAAAACAAGCATAAAATAATCCACCAAACTGAACATCAAAAACTACAGGATATGGATACTTATACTGAAAAGTATAAGTACTGGAGCTGGGACACTGAAATTATAGACTGAATATATCTGTGTATGAAACATTCAGTGCATCATACTGCTTAAAATGCTGTACGTAACAAAACAGGTGCATCTATTTCATCACATTTGGGGTGTTTTCCCTTTTTTAAATCTTTTTAGAAATATAGCACAACATGTGGAACAGCATGTCTGAGACACACCATATATAGGTTATTATTGTCAGTTGTCTTACTTGCGTTGTGTAGTCTGAAGTCAAGTGAGGCGTTCCTCACTGTGCAGCTGTACGGCCCAAAATCGTCTTCCTCCCTGAGGGTGATCACCAGCAGACTGCTGACCATCAGCTGACCAGCAACAGGAGACCTGTTGAGTGGGACAAAAAACTTGATCTACCTTACATTCTAAGACACATCTTTTAGTTGCAGAGCATTATGAATAATGGTTAACTGATGTTATAAAAGCTTCAAATCACCATGAGGACGTATTCTGTGTGTATAATGTATGATTGGTGAGTGGCTGGCCATCTTTACTCCAATGCAGTGTGTTGTCACAATGCTCCTCTTTTGGGTCCCAAAGGAGATGAGCAGTGCAGTTCAGTGTCACAGTAGATCCCACATCTCTCCAGAGTGAGGTCTGGCATCCATTATGTTTAAACTCTGGGACTTTGGAGCATTGGGACTCTGTGTAAAGACAAACCACTGTTATCTGTATTCACTGCAGGAGCTCTAGACAATAGAGGCCTTCATGTGCGCTGCCAGGTGCAGGCAGCTGCTGGAAGGCACACTGAAACAAAATGCCTCCTTGCAGGTGTAACTAGCCCCTTTACTGCAGGGAGAATATAATAGCTAGCTGCAAGTGCCACAAAATAACAGTTTAACAGCTGAAGATGACTTTGTTACCTTTACACAAGGAAATAATATTTACCTTTAATTATGAGACGCACAGTAAATGAGGCTGTGCCGTTGCCCTGCTGCACACAGGTGTAATTCCCTTGGTCTTCGAAGGTGAGGGTAGCAAACTCCAGGTAGGCCTTCCCTTCCTGGGCAGGGAGCTGCTGACAGTCTTTCTGCCAGGTCAGGTTGAGCTGGGGGGCTTGACCGAGCTCCAGGGGGCAGTTCAGCTGATAGGGAGGCTCCTGTTGCCCCACATGGAGAACCTGCTCCTTAAGCCTGCTCTCATCTACACAGGATTGTGCTGCCAACAAACACATAGAGAGTTTAGACAGTCTTCTTAACATTCGAGATGCAACAATCCAACCTTTATATCTTAAAACTGATTCTGACCCAGTAAGTCAGGGACACATCTTATTGATACTACAGAGTGTCAGGGATTACAGTGGCACAAAAAATGAGAAACAACTTGCCGAGACTCCATCTGGATTGTAATAAAGGCATAAATAAAGAAACAGAAGGTAATACTCATGTATTGGTCATAACAGAGTCGGATTATATTATTGCTAGTATACGCCTTAATGTATTTGTGCCTGTGTGATCAAATACATGCAGCAAGCACGCAGAGAGTGGCTGTGCTTCCCTTAGTGAAAACACCTTATATAAAGTCTGTAGATGCAGCGTGCAAACACTCTGTGGTACTTAAGAAGACTGTGTTTGGCTTTAGTGTAGCAGTTGGCAAAGAGTGGCTGTCTAATGGTGCATGAAGGTGAGCTTGTTTACTCTGTCACCCTGGCAGGCAAAGTGGTGTTTGGCTGACTAAGGCAAAGAAAAAAAAAAAAAAAACACTGACTCCACTTTTTTGTTTCTGGACATATTGAATGCAAACAATACAGCATTCATTTTTTTAAACTAATGTAACGATTAACTTCTACTATATGAATTTAAAAAATGTATGTCAGACAATGCAGCTAATGGGATTTACCCCCTGAAACTGAACCTGTTCCTCGAGATTTTCAGCGCATGCGCTCTCATCGTGACTATGACCGACAACCATTAAAACCCACACACCTGCCCGGCCTCTGGTTCCTCTTTGGTCTTCCTTTGTTTTATTTATTAGTTTTTTAAATAAAGGAACAAACATCCGGGTCAGAGTCCGAAGTCATGCCCTCGTGTTGCCAGGCAACAGCATGTGACTGAGTGACAGATAATGTGACCCAGTACACTCTGACCACAGGTGCATTGACCCGGTATTTACCCAGTATTTTGACCTAAACTTCTCCATAAAGTGTAAAACAATAATATCTTAAGTAAATAAAGTTTAATTTTGTAATATCCTTACCGACTGCGAGGAAGGTCTTGTCCCATTCACACACAGCGCTCACCAGTAAGAGAGCGACTAAAATCACAGCCATGAGCCGCGGTCCTCTTCTTTCTTCCTCAGGTGAGAAATGAGCCGAGTGAAGGTTGTTTAGTAAACATACATCACCATCCCACAAAAGTAACGTCTTCTGACTTTATTACACTTTAGTTACGCTCACCAGACCCGTGGAGGTGACTGTGAAGTCAGACTTCTGATTAATGAACTGCACCTGGAGAGAGCCGAAACTCCGCTGGCTATTGGCTCTCAGTGATCACATGACTTTTGCACCGGCTTTCACCTGCGTTACAGTGAAACTAGAAACTGAATACAGGAGGACAGGCTAAAATACACTGACATTTAATACTTTGCTTCCGTAAAGTAGTTGGCCAAAGTTCCGTTAAGTAATTAGCTTTTGTTTATAATCGTATCCGCTTCGAAATGGGTTGCTACACTGTTAAAAAGGCTTTTAGTTTAAATTTTATTTGCTATTATTGGTAGTGTTTGCAGTAATAGGGGACAAATGGTAGTAATCAGAATATGTTCACAAGTTTTTAATTTATTTAATGATTTATATTTATGCTGTATGTATAACACAAACAATACCGTTTGTTTTTTGTTGTTGTTTTGTTTTGTTTTTTTAGTAGCTAATTTGCAGCTGCAACTCTTGCAAAAGTAAAAAAGTAAATTTTGGTCTTGACAGCACCTGTTTTCAAAAGTTAAGTGCAGCAATTGGTTATAAACTTTCTATACCATAATACTAAACATTCAATATATACCATGTATAAAGTCAAAAGTTAGCCTCTAGAATAAAAAGGGATGATTTATGATAAAGTAGAATAGTGTTCAACCATGTTTTCCTTTCAACTCTTTCTGACAGGAATACAGTTCTGGCAGATAATGTCTTTCAATAACATTTCATTCATATAAAAACATAAAATGAAGTTATTCAGACAAATAAATACTATCATATGTGATTTCTATTATTAGTATGTAATTACAGAATGCAAAATCCTCATGTCTTTAAATGACAAAAATTCAAAATCTCAATACAATACACATGCTTAACTTCAATATGAAAAGACTTACACGAGGCCAAAAGTTTCCTCCTTTATTGAATATTATAAAATATTATAATGCAAAACATTCTTTTGTCTGATTTACAAAAGACAGCATCAGATTTTGTTCGCAGTAATGACGTTCACCGCAGCGCTTATTTACAGTGTAAGGCAACAGCGTAACACAATCGGTACTGTATGTGCAGTAGCAGTCTTAAATTATGCTTATGCTTTCAATAAAAACATTCACATACGTCTCACAAATATAGAGATCCAATAATAAGCGATCAGTGCATTCTTAAAATAGAATAATCTTATGAAAGACGAGGTCAGTAAAATCAGTTACTGTACACTTGTTCTGTCCAAGAAAAAAAAAAAACAGCCTGTCTTCAAAGTCCATTTTCATAGACGAGGATCCAGATAGCCAGCACTTAACATTTGACTGCAAACAATGAAAAAGATCGAGAGCCCGCAGCCTGAACTCTTGAGAGAGACGACTCAACACCATGATAGTCTGAACACTTTAATGCACAAGGCAACACTGGGTTCATGTCCTCGGGGGGAAAATGTGCAACATTAATGTCTCTGAATGCTGTCATGCTTCAAATGAGCTGTAAGGAATAAAAACAATGCTTGGTCAGATGCAGAAGCTGCAAAGGTGCACAATGCTGCAAAGCACATCGTAAAAACAGACTTTAAAATGTTGTGAAGGTGCCGTTATTTAATAAACAATTAATTAGAGCAACAAACTATGAATGACATGTATTTATGAGTCATGATTTGGGTGATTAGGATACAGTTAACATTTATCAGTATTAAAGTACTTTTAAATATAGCTGGAATATTTGATTTTTAATCCACGTGACAGTGAGTAAAACTAAAATCAGATAGATCTTTTCATAGCGTTTTGACTTGTTCAACAAAGCCGTGACTAACGGCTTCACTAATTTGTGCCTTTGCATTGCAGTAATTGATGTCAACAAGCCATCATTAATGTCATTTGTTCCATCTGAGGTTTTCCTGATGGAACAAATGTCAGAATGTGCTGAGAAAAAAGGTCAGTGAATCTGATTCTTTGAGGGAATGAGTGCTCTTATGCTGGGAAGGTCATTAAGATTCAACTCAGCTAGTTTTTCTACAGAAATGTCATGTATGACATAAGATTGACTTCTGAGAGGGGAAAAAAAGACAAGCACTCATGCTAATTAACCAAACTTGTCAGTCAAATTTTAAATAGGAGGATTTTGCTCTTGGAATCGCTGCAAACACAGCAGGAAAACATACTCTCTTTTTTGTATTAAAACTGATGGTTGGGGCAAAGTTTAACATACGTTTTTCATTTGCTACTCAAACACCAATGAGATAAATGCCTTAAAACAAACCTGCAGTTCATGTTCATGATTTTCTTTTGTCAAATTCTGATTTGTCTTTATTATAAAGTCTGGAATCTTTGTTGTGTGGAACTTGTTGGGATAATTTTAATGTAAGTGAAGCACAGGAATTAAGTGCCTTTAAAAATGGAGTCAGCAGAAAGGTCAAACAATCAGAATGACTGAGACAAAAACTCTGATTATTGTCTCAGTATTGATTATGGATCGGTTATATCATGGTGAGTTCCTGATCCACCTGATAAAGTCAGCTACAGCCCCATTATGGATGGATAAACAGATTTATGTCATGACTACTGAAGCAACCTTTGTTGCTCTTTTTTTATAATACTCAAAATCACAATAGGGGCATGTTGTATTGTGTATGTTATTGCACAACAGTTTGAAAGTGAATGAGAAAGATTGCACTTTTTTAGGCAACCACCTGTCACACCAGTCAAACTGCATGTTATGTGAGACTCACCGCAGTTCCTCTTTTAGTCTGTTGAGTTTATCAAAGAGTCTGTCATTCTTGACCTGCATGGGGGCGCTCGGCACAAACCAGGCAGCGATGAACTTGCATATGACTACAACGTGCTGCCAGCAGAGAGAAAAAATGTAAGGAACGTTATCTCCTGTACTATCTGTGACAATAGGATTCATCACTCACTGATTTTTCTTTAGCTCAGCTCAATATAACGAAACTATGTTCAACATCCTGAGTTTTAACATAAACACAAACTTTGTTGGATTTTGGTGTCGTGTCGCTATAGTACAAAGAAATCAAGGCAAGAAAAGACGGTTTGTGGGTTTTGTTTGGTCATGCTTAAGGCTCACCTCAAACAGGATGACGAATGCAAAGCGCACAGCTAAAATTAGCCAGAACTGTTGGGTTAAGCTGTAGTCCTCATTGTCCCTGTAGTCTTTATAGCTGTGAAAAGAAACACAAGGCAGATGTTGAATCCCTAATGAGTTGTTTCAGCACACAGTGGCACACAGTGGATGATCATGGACACCAGCTGCAGAGAGGTCAGCTTGTTTTTATGGAGAATGTAAACTTATTTCATACTGAAAACAACTGAGGTTACACATTCCTCACAGGAACAGAAACAATTCAGCACTACCAGACCAAACACTGAGCAGTTATTAACACAGGTGGTGAGCAATATGAGTACTCACACTCTGTTGTTACTCAAATTATATGTTCTGACTTCTGTTCCCCCGAAACTAAATGTCAGAGTGGTGGCAGTGAAATAACTTTTCAGATGAAGACTCATAAGAATAAAAAGGGAACAAACCTGCAGGAAGAGACGTTCAAGCCACTTGCAGTGACCATCTGATGGGCTTTAAACTCATTGAGAACAGTCTGGTCCCCCATTCGTGCTATCGAGAGGGTGTTGTTGATGTAGCCAACCATGCAGCTTGAAAAAGAGAAGAATTTATTGATAAGTAAGTGTTGCAAACAATATTATACAGCATAAACATTTTTTAGAAGAATGCACATCCTTACTCAACATCTGTTGTTGTGCCGTTGGCACAGGGACCGTAGCGGTAGCGGTACACTAATCGAGGGATGAAATCTGAAGATACACCGATGACCAGCCCGTTCGCGATGACAGCCAGGACACCAATGGCCTCCAACACGTCTATCCAAACGCCTGAGAGAAGGAGAATTTAGTTTAACAGGCATGAAACATTTCGCTGCCAAACAAGAGTGAACAAATTCATTCTTAATTAAAATTTGATCCTCACCGATATCGTTGGTTTTTTTGGGAACCAGTCTGCGCTCCAGAGTGACCATTTTAATGGCATCCAATCGTATCTCAATGACATTATTTAGGAGGGCTAGCAGAGGAGCCAGAGGAAATGCTGCCACGAAAATGGTGGTAAAGCTGAACTGGATCACTACGGAGAAAGGAAAGAAAATCAACCAAAATCATTTTCAGCATAAGTTGAATGTATTTGTTTTGAGTGCATGCAGCAGAGTACATACCCATCTCCAGAAACTCCTTAAACAGGCTGAAGGAGTCCACATCATTAAGACGATAGTTGCTGAGCCAGTTTCGAAGCTTGCAGTTTTCACACAGTTCAACTCCATGTTTTGCCTCTGACTCATCTTTCAGGTAGCAGTGGGCACATTTCCTCTGTAGCTTCTGGGTTCTCCTTCTCTTCAACCACCTGCCGAGCCAGCTGACGCAAACAAGAGGCAGAGACCCAGTGTAAGTGCGATATACAGTGGACATGTACAGTATATAATTACAAATGTGATGTAAACTTACGGGCCAGTGAATTCAAAGACATTGCTGATGGTTTGCTTGAGTACCATGATGATTGCCATTTGGATGAACAAGTCTGTGAGACATCCACTGGGATGACACTGCAAAGGGGAGAGTGAAATGATTGCATTGTAATCAAATGCAATGATTGCATGTAAAATACCAATTTTTATTTGAAAATGGACACTGAGTCATTTTTAATAGTAAGTATATTACTCTTACTCACCTCTTCTAGTCTCCATTTTCCCGCAATTCTGACATAACCGCCAGGGTGGCCATTTATCCTGTCATGTAGGATATAAAGACATGTAATTAGTAGATAAGTAAAAAAATAAATGTCCTTAGTTTAGAAATGACTTTGGGATCCTTAAAGTCATGAGTGAGTGTGTGTGTGGGTTGGAAAGCTGTTGTTAACAAGCATCAGAGGCCACAAGGTCTCACCTGCCGAGAAAAAAGGCCACGTAGAAGAGGGAAGAGAAGTAGGTGAAGAACTGGAAGGTGAACATCTTGACTGT
>JAPZDY010000023.1:16218677-16241349 GCA_029783645.1 Ctenochaetus hawaiiensis
CTATCTATCTATCTATCTATCTATCTATCTATCTATCTATCTATCTATCTATCTATCTATCTATCTATCTATCAGCTTGTTTACCTGGTGCTGAGGGGTACGATGTTCTGATCCGAGCTCCAGTTACAAGCATCAGAGACTTTAAGCAGATACCTGTACTTCTCAAAAATCTCTTTAGGTGCTTGAATTCCATAAAAGACGAGATCATCATCTATAATTTTCTGACAGATGTAAATAAAGATAAAACAAATGAATGAATCATGACCTTAACAACACATGTTAACTCAGATTGTTAGAGAAAAAAAGATTGAAAAATTCTGTTTTATTAAAAACTTACAGTGACTTTCATATTCTTTTTTTTCAATTCCTCTATGTATTCAGTTTGCTTCTTGAAAGCTTCTCTCTCTTGTTTCTCTTTAATTTTGGCAACCAGGACATAGTCATATGATAGTGGAGTGTGCTGAGGGACAAAAATAAGTCAGACGATCAAACATTTCATTAATCAATCTTTATCTGTGATTAAGGTGGAAAGGACTACTGGTTGACATATTGTTAAAGGTGCTATATGTAAATTTTGACAACAATTACAGCACAATTTGACAGATAACAATTTCTTCCCATCCCAGGAACTGAACCCAGGCTGCCTGGATTAACCAGGAATCTGTACCACTAGACCATATGGGACCTTTTTTAAGTGATTGTAGCACTTTATAATCAGACCAAGTCAAATTATTTTGAGCAGATTTATCCCCAAGTTATGAGAGTTTTGAGGAATTATACTGTAACTTGTGCTAAAAATAACAAACAGCATCTTTAAAGTGGACCCATTAAATTCTTACCACAGGAGGAATTGATGTCTGTTCATTGCCGTTCTCTTTCACCACTCCCATAAATTCCAGAAATTCAATACTGGGCTATATAACAAAATATTGACAGATGATTTCAGTTGAGGAGAAGGAATTGACACAATCATGGTAAATTCACACATCATGAGTGATATAGGTCTGAGTGATCTATAATGATTTTACCATCAGGGATAATTTGGTTTCGTCAGTAGATGCTATGAAATGATAAGCTTGTGAAATTCAGCAGAAGAAAGGTCATCATTCACAAAAGAATCCTGTCAAACTGTGACGTGGGGGTGTGTCAGTGAATGCCACTGTGCTAAGAGAAACTGGCCGTGATCCTGACTCACCATGGAGGACTGTGAAAGAAAAGGGTTAACCTAACCCGACTGAAACGCATGGCATCTAAATGTGCTCTCATCCTCATGCCAAGCCATGCTATTCACTGACACAGCTGTCTACACACCGGGTTCATGCAAGTCAAAAAAAAAAGAAAAACTGAAGGTGTGGCAGACGTGGAGTACAATCTGAACATAATTATTCTAGTGAAAGTACATTCAACCTATTCAGTCCTAATTGATATTATAAAATTACTATGCTGTCTGGATGTAAGGGTGGGTCTTGTACAGCAATGGCATGATTTTCTTGTCTATGTAATCTGTCAAGTGTAGGTCCGGCGGTAATGTTAAAGAAAGCTGCGCGGCGATGGCAACATAACAGCAGGTTTAAGTACAGCAAGAGCTGGCCACAGATCAGCTCCTCCATGTATAGATACAATCTTTGTAATAGTACGCATGAATAAGGTCACCTACCTGCCTCCTGTGGCCGGGCATGATGAGAAGGTGCTGAATGCAGATGCGACTTCCCGGATTAAAAAAAAAAGAGGCTCAGTCACCATTCAATGATCTCAGAGCCTCATGCTCGCTCACCGATCAGCCCGACTATTAAAATGACATGAAGTATTTTGAACAGGCAAAAGGCAACTTCCGTACTTCCTCAAGGGACAAACGTGTTGTTGTATCACAAGCTAAGGAATGTAAAAAGGCAACCCTACCTGTTGCTGGTATCACTGCATTTTATTTTTAGAAGCCTCCACTTTTATTTTTTCAGTCAGCGAGACGATGCGGTCATCACACACAGAAACAAACAGGGTGTCCTGTGTGTTTCAGGCAGCTGTAGACAAATAAAGACTATCTCGATGTGATACTGTCAGGTGCAGTAGAATGGCATGTTTTGTTGCCTCCTCCTTCCCAGTGATGAATGATAACACAAATCCGCCGCTAGATGGCAGCAAACACAGTGGCTTTAATGGCCTGTTAATCACCGGCTTGGCTGAGACTGAATCATCCTCCACACTTCAGTCAGCGCTGACTGTGACATTTGCTTATAAATAACCCATCCACACTTCTACAGTTTGAGTCATGAAATAACAATTTAAAAGCATCCCGAGGTCCCTAATGGAAATGCTGGGCATACATTACCATACACAGCAGAGCATGCTATTAAGTCTTGAATGAAATAAATTTGAAAATAAATAATAAATCCAGTTTATTGTCAGTATTAAAAGCGAAAGTAAAACCTAATGTAACGTATATTTCAGGTTAAGGGCTTACTTTACAATTCTTTGTAGCCATGAGGCTAATGTTAAGAGACTTTAAGGTCTTAAATGTAGCTGCAAATAACCAAAAAATTAATAAGGCTAATACATGTCTCTACAACATTTACAAAATAAACCCACCTTATTAGATGTCTGGTAGAGGCAGCCTAATTCATTTATGCTACACCATGTAAATCTTGCAAAATTACAGTGTTACAGGTTTCTTAGTTGCCGTTTCAGCTGTTTCACTTCTGCTGAACATTTCCACAGTCTACATTTACCAAAACAAGTACCAAAACAAAAGATATTACAATAATACAGGTTAACTAATTTCCATTTTGGACATACACAACATTTCAAAGGTAAATTTAATTTAGCCCACTTTTTCACTCCACCATTATATTTCAGCTAATGTTGCTTTTTGATATTGGCTTTTATAGTCTTTTACAATTATTTTACATTTAAACTTTTTGAACATCTCATGAAATGTGAGGCAAAACTTTCAGGGCTTACTACAGATAAACCACTACACTCAAATGCTGCTTATAATAAATGGTACTGAAACAGTATTGTGATAATATTATTACTCTTCAAAAAATATTGATTCAGCACAATGAACTTTAACCTATGATACTCTAAAAAGGACTTTTTACATTGCTGTCTTGCTGAGTGCAAACATGCAGTATATTTCCGTTTTGTTGCATGTTCTTCAAATGTAAATTTGCTGTAAAGTCTAGCAATACTTGAACTAGGACTTGGTTAATATTTTTCTAGTAGGTCTGAGTGATCTTAACAAGCTTACAATGTGCTTTTTGAAATTGTATGTAATTCCCCTTGCACAGCCCTGCGTATCTATTTCTGTCTCCCATCCTTTCTCTCTGTCCAAATGAAAAACTAACATGTCAAATGGGTGGCCCCCCGTGCCTTGTTATTAGATGATTTTTAACATTAACTGTGGAGACCTGGGACGACATTGCACACCCAAGAGGACCCATATGTCAAATAGGAGAGGCTGAAGAAAATGCGGTTTAGAAAATGAGCAGCTGTATTTCTGTGCTACGCCGCACCCTACAGAGGAGGATCATATAATTACAACAGTACAGGACTGAGTAGACCACTTGAAGGACGACAGCAGGGGCTGCTGCTACTAAATTTGACTGGAGTGGAACTACAGGGTAGAGGTGGCTGGGAGGAGCAGGGAAGCCGTCTGTAGATAGGACACTTTCCTGAACTCTCTGTCACAAAGGAAACAGATAAAGGCCTACATACATGTGAGGGACTGGGAAAGAGAAGTCATATATCAAGCTGGTTTTAACAAAACAAAATAAGAAACTACTTATCCAAGCAAATGCTGAGAGGTTCACTAGAGTCTACAATGGTCCTGTTTCTCTTTTTCTGAAGTCTTTTAAACAATTACAGTCTATGATTATGTGCTCCAATGGTTTAATCGTCAAGTAGACTATAATTGTAAAATATGTTTCTCTTTAACTGTCCTAACATAGGTGGAAGTCATTTGTGGGAATTTTGATATGGATCAGCTTTAAAATGAGTTGAGAAGCTAATGTTTTTGGGCTGTGAAGGCGTTCCTAGAAGCTCTCACTCTATGGACTGACAAAGAAATTCAGTTTATGGTCTAAAAAAGTACTAATAATCTTAGGGAACAAGGACAGCATCAAAAACTGAAATCCTTTTAGTCTGTCTTGCATAATCCTCATTTTCTATAGCCTATTAACAAAGTATGTCTTTGATTGCAGATGTTATTGCCTGTGTGTTGACAGTCTACCCACTTGGTGAGGGTAGTTTACTCTTGCTTTGTTTCACTTCCCAACTTTTTACTCATAAATTAAAAAAGAGAACCTGTTAAAAAGTGCCACAAAAATACCAAGAATCTTAATATCCTTGTTTAATAAAAGGTTCTATATGTAACATTTCGGCACAGTGCATTGCCTCTTTAAGGGTTTAAATTAGCTCTTTCCACTGTATGTCTACTTTAAACCATTTTATGCAAGTACAAGAGCGTATGGCACTGAAATGACTGTTGACTTTAAGGCTGTTTCTGCACTAAGAGTTGAACTCAGGCCGCCTGGACGAAAACCACAAATCTAAACCACTAGGACTGCATGGGAGCTGTACACTGCACTTTATATATTGTAACATACATTGGGTCAAAGTATTTAAATTGGAACTGACTATATTTTTTAGTAACAGTGGAACAAAGTCATGGGATGGATAAAGAATTGTACCGCCACTGGTGATTAAGTGTTAGGCAACCTTTAGAATCTTAAAATGGCCAAAAATGACCCAATATTTAAATATCAAAACCTCACTTGATGAGACCTGTAAAATACTGGTTTCTGATTGGTTGACTGGCAGGTGTCAAACCTCAACCTCTAAAAACTATTTCCATTCTGTAACATTGACTTAAAAATAAACGACTGATAAAACCCAATATAGTCAAAACTCTCTTGATAATTAGATTACTAACGTGCAAACTTGCAGTTATCTTGATTTAATGAACTCCAAGGAGAAAAGATGGCCTCCACTGGCTTCGGTATCAAACTGTATGCAAACTATTCTGCGCATTTGTTAAATAATAGTTAATATTTGAAATAATCATTTGCATTCGTTCGGTTTTTGCATGTTTAAAAAGGAGAGCATTTGGGTAAAGTGTTCACCCCCAGCCAGGTTCAGAGTATTGGTTTGCGGGTTTTGGAGCCACTCCCCTCGCTAACCTCCCTGTGTGCGCTGAACTGAGTGATGCAGCACCGGAGTCCGTCAGTGGGTGAAGGGAGGCAGCCTGCCAAGCAGCCCGGTCCGCTAGCTGAGGCGTCTCTGAAGAGGGCAACTGTGAGAGAGAGCAGCCCCGAGCTCAGGCGTGGGAAGGCGGGGAAAGAAACTGTCTGACTGGGGACACCTGGGTGTACATGAGGACCGATAAGCACGGTTTGGGCACACGAGGGTATCAACATGCACCGAATAACGGGGAGAGAGGGAGGGGACAGTTTGATTGAGATGAGCCCAACGGACTCTCTTAACGGTGAGTAGCTGAACGTTAGCTAAAAGCCAGAGTCTGCTTTCAAGCTAGCTTTAAATTTGAAGTGTTTCTGTGTGTTAATTCTCATAAATACTGGCATAACCTTACCGTTTCACTGGGAAATTAATTAAGACTAAACTGGAGTTGGTATGTCCCAGGTTGCGCGACCATTAGAAGAACTTAAAAAACATATAAAAGTGTAACGATAATAGTTTCTCATGTTTAACGTGAAAAACTAAACAAACATTTTACTTAAATTACGACCCTGGAGACATACTTTAAGATATATTGTGTTCATAAGGCTTACAAGAACTGCAAATTTCCAGCAACGACACTGTGAAACATTTTTCAACAGTCAACTGAGGTAAATAGCTCAGAAAAAGACATTTCATCACTGTTTATGTGCTGGCATGCTTTCTCTTTGACAACAGGCACATTACAGTGTTTCCTGTGCCATTAGCAACTACCTGTGCTCCTATACAAAGGGCATTTAAAATTAATTTATGATCCATTTGCTGAACCATTCAAAAATGTATCCACCCTGAACATTTCCCCTTTAAGGCCACAACCAGCTCATGGCCTGGCTTTCTTTCCATGAAAGCAGCAGTGACTTACAGCCAGCCACCCTCTGACAGCTGGCCTGCTTACTGGAAACACTCAGTCACATGCAAACAGCCACTTCATCCACCAGTACAAACACTATCCCTCTCTGCTTTGGACTAAATGTGAGTTTAAAACAAATGCGTACATAGTGGACAGTGTTTTAGCCATTTATGGTGCTGCTGAATGGTGGATGAATCACCCTGGATGATCTCCAGCAATCCTTACCTGTGAGAATAAATGTAAAAGTGTTGTGTTTCATCTGCTGCATTGAGAGGATCATATTATAGCAGTCTAGCTGAGACTGAGGAGTGTGTGAGTAATTGCTCTGGATCATGGACTATAGCTCCTGTTATATTGTTGCTGATTGTTCATGGTTTGTTTTCCTCACACTTACACTCTCAGATTTGCAACATTAAATCACGGTAATGCTCCAAATCTTGTTTTTTTTTTTTTTGATATAGTGATTTCTAAGATGGCTGCTGGATGTAACAATCAAAACTGAATATTTATACTGTGGTCCCATTGTGTGACTGCACAGAAATTAAATTCTAGGTTGTAAGTATACACTTAAAAAGTTTAACTATTACAGATAGACATCCCCAAACTACTTGTTTTTTATTAAAAAAAAGTATTTGAAGTTTAAATGAGTAACAAACATAATCTGTGTCTTTAAATATAATTTTAAGGCAAATGAGACCCAGACAACTGAAAACATCTGAACAGCTGAAGCTCACACAGTGTGCTTTCAAAGTATTTTTGCACACTATTTAAACACAGAATCAAACTATGTTGAACATACTGTTGGAACAGATTTCTAAGCTATTTGTGGTCAGGGTTTAGCTGCACACAGATTTAGGCTAATAGCTGCTTGTTGTTGCATCAGTGCTCATTCTTACTGTAAATATGGGTTACATTTATCTACTATCAATGTGAACTGGCCTGTAAAAGCAGGTGTAGGTGTTTAGTTCCAACGTGTAACTCCAAACACGAGGACAAAGTCAGGCAAAGTTAGCTACTGTGTTTATACCAGTGGCTCTAAACTTTTTTTTGATATGGCCCTTTTCACAAACCAAAGAGTTCACGCCCCCCCACCCCACCCTACAATTTTTAACATCTGGTCATCCACGCCCCACTTGCAGTGGCTCAATGCCCCACTAGTGGGGCCCACCCCAGTTTGAGAACCACTGGTTTAAATATATAATTTAGCAGTTTGAAGTGAGGATGCTGACTTTATGTAAACACTTTTACAGGATGGGATCGGTAACTCTGAAACACCACGGATGCACAAGTCATTACACCTACACATATATGAGAGAGTTATAATAGCTTGATCATATTACTGTTTTTACAGACTGCTTTATTTGTTGTGGCTGTTTTGGGCTTGTAAGTATAGCTGAGTTGTAAAACAACTTTCTTTGCATAAACAGTTGATGTGCATGTGTGTGTGCATCAGCTTTGCTGTCTTGAGTCTGTTGGCTTGAGAGACAGAAACAGCCTTGTGGCATTTCCACTGTGATCAGCTGCTCTCTCTTGAACAAAGCCTTAACTGTGAAGGCCTCCTAGGTAGGTTGGAAAGTCTCTTGGCATAGCTGACTGGATAATACTCAGTGCTCTAATACTACATCCAACTGTTCAAAAATATGCTCAGCTGTTTTAGAGGCGTTCTCATTTGTTTTGACAGAAATATACTTTTGAGGAAATCCAAATTAAAGTCAATATCATTATATTAAAGGAACTGATAAAGGAAGTTTGCTTTATCACTGTTGTCGAACGCAATAAAACACTAGCTTGAAAGGGTATCATAAAGTTTTTCAGCTTTTAGTCCGAATCTATTGATAAATTTCCTGTACAGTACTGATTGTCAGGGTTTTTTGAAGGGTCAAACTGCCAGGTAATAACAGTACCCTCTTAACTTCCACATCCTAATATATCTCAAACAGTATTGTCAACAATGAGCAAGCTGTCTATGCAAATGTTTACAAGCTTGATTTTTCATATTCTAGATATGATTACATTACTTGTTGCTGCTATATTGTTACCGTTAAACAATATCAAGAGCGTAGCCATTTAAGTGAAGCTTCATTAAAAACAGCGATGTAGTCCAGCAAAATAAAAAGTAAAGTTTTATCACAGGCTGTGCTATATCCCAGATCTAGAGTGGAACTTTATGATAAAAGCCATTCATTTTAGTTTTGAACCACCAACTTATACTTTGTTGACTTGTAATAGCGGAGAAACACAGAAGTTTTACATATTACAAGGTTTGAATGCTTGTTTCAAGGTCTGTGTAAGCACATGTTCTGTGTTGAGTCCAGACTAAATATAACCTTAGAGAGACCATCAATTAGGATGGTTGCGTATCTATTTAAAAACACAGACTGTAAGGCAGAAAATTTCTTTCTCATTTTCTTGGCGATGGTGATGCCAGCAGTGATGTTTGGTTTTGCTTTTTTATCTGCACTGCAAATTGTTTTTATGCAGAATGTTCTTGAGTGGACTTAAACTGCATTTGACAGTCAATGAAGGGCAGGTTTTAGTGTAAGTTTATCGTGGTTAAAGCCAAGTTACAGGTGTGTTCCACCACATATGTAACTTTCACTTTCAAACACGTTTAGGGGATTTACCAGTGGTCTCAGTTTTGTTTCCTGTTGTCACCCCTGTAATGTTGGAACTGACGCATAGCAACATGACACTGTGTGTTCCTTTACAGAGATCCTGTTAAGTCATGCTGTCTGGCCTGTGGGAGTGCTGCCCAAAAAATACTGCACAAATATAGACCACAACATAAACTGTCAGTCAGTGCTCCCCTGTTATTGCAGGCCTAAAACTTACATTTACTGCCACTAACCTGCCTATCTGGGATTAACTATGCTCCTTTATATTGTTCTTTCATATAGGTGAGAGAGTATTCTCTTATTAATCTAATGTTACTTATGTTTTGCAGATGATATAAATGGCTACCACCAACATGCCTCATCCAGTGCAGGATCCCTTCAGCAGGCACAGTCATCGGTAAACACCAAACTCACCACATGCCTGCACTTTCATTCAGACATTTCTGAAAAGCCACTCATTTTGTCTTGAGTATGGACAGTCTTAAAGTTTTCCCTTTATACAAATCTCAAACAGTAATTTCCCAACATCCCATGTCATTATATGTTTGAAAGTGCCTCAGAATAGTTTGCATACTTTACAAAAATGTGTCCCTCCTATGCATGTATTCATATTGAGATAGACAGATGTGCAAGAGATTTCTGTTTTACCTCAAGCTTACTCTCTTAAAACACAGTAACAGGAAGTTTTATTGTGTACAAGTGCTCAATCCTGCCCTTCCTGTCCTTAACGCTTTAATAGTGGCACTGACCTATATGTTGTAAATCACCCACTTATAAACAGCCAACTTGTGGTAGAAAAATTAGCTGGTGGATGTTAGAAAAACCCACAACTAAAATACTCAGTTTTGAGATTACGTGATTTTTCTTTTTCAATTAATTCTTAATAGTTTACAGTCTGCACATGTCATTAGCGAGTCAAAGATAACATCTAAGCTCCTGTCTATTTCCCTCATTTCACACTCTACTTAAAGTCTCCTTTAACGCCTGATGTGTGTGTAGAGACCTGTGAGTCTCTCAACACCAGTCTGGCGTCCTTGGCTCCCTCTGATCACAGCAACAGCCCACAGCTTGAGGCTCAGACCTTAGAGCAAATCAATGCTTTGACTGGGGTAAGACACCAGCCGAGGACACGAATGCATGCTGCTGTGATAGCGTCTGCTTGTTTGTGTTATCTCACATAGTCTCTAAACTCAAACCTGTGTAAGACCTGATTGTGATCATACCTGATTTATAGCATGTAGTGAGTATAAGAGAGCCAAGAACTTTTTTGGACTTAATCTACAACAATATGCAAACATAATGCAAGTGTGGAGTTACTGACGTTCTTTTGCGTTTTTAAACATCTCTGTAAGGTTGCCGCTACAGTCCTAGCTGTATGCTGTTGAAATTGTTGTGTTGGCACGCTTTCCCTCACTTTCCACTCGGTTCCTCCACAGCTGTCCAGAAAGCGGGCGCTATTCCTGAAGTTTCGTTCCAGGGTATGGCATGGTAAAACAGGCTTGTGATGTGATGCAACTTATTCATATGTCTGTCTGCCTGCCAGCCTTTGTTTGCTTCTTGAGGAAAATCTTTTCAGTGTTTAGTTTCTCCAAACAGATATTCAGATAATAAGGCTTGGACATCAGAGCTGGAATCAATACACATTTCTGGTAGAGAGCTGAGGTTGGCTTCTGGAGGGCATGTTTTTTCTGCAGAGAGTAATGGAAACTTTCTGGCATAAACTATTTGTTGACGCATCATGAGAGTTCATTAAAAAGGAAGAAGCCTTTTCACATGCTTAATTCTCACCTGTGATAATTGTCTGCTTCTCTGAGGAGAAAGCAACAGCCCTGTGGTGTTAAAGCATAATTAGAAAAGGCAGACTTATGCACATACACATGCAACTGCTGAGCTGTTTTTGTGTGGCACATTTATGTGTGTGTATTTGTACAATAAATGTTTACACTCTGTACTGTGATCATGACTTTGGCCCTATGCTCATGGCAGGACTTATCTTTGCTGTGGTTAACCATGTAGTTTATTATAGGCTTCATCTTTTGGATTCTCTAAAAATGTGGTCTTCCTTTAACCCAGCGTATGCCTTAACATTATAATGAAAGGTGGAACCTTTACCCTTTTTAACAGCAGCTAATCTTTGGAGAGGAAACCCTTTAGGTAAACTTTTCTTGTAATCTGGCTCCCTACAACTAGAGGCTATGATTGAGTGAAGTGAAGGATCACATTAAGGAGTTTAAGAGGGGAGTCAGCTGCACATCTCTAAGTTGATTCTGTAATGAAGAATGGAAAAAACTGTGTATGGCCCAGAAGGGTTTTAGCTACATGCAGCTTACCTGAAGCTCTGACAACTTTTAGTGAATCAAATTGATCCATATTCAAAAATCTGAAAATCTCCGTACTTTAAACACAGTTGAGTATTGCAACAACTTACTGCACTAAAAGATAGATATAATCCAGAGAAATTCAGGCAAACATTTATTAAATTTGGCTATACAGATGTAGTGTAGAACCATGTTCTTTTCTCTCAAACTTGCGTCAAACTATATTATGCACGTAAGACTTAGTCCCACATTGTTAAACGTCACCCAATTAAACTCCTGTTTCCAGAACAATTCAAACATTCGCTTGTGCTTCAGCTCATACGCCTCTTAACCTGCTACTATTTTCTTGCAAGCACCCAAGTGGCACTGCACATTCTTAGTTTTTCAAAGAGATTAGAGGAAAACAAGATCGCTCCTTCCTTAGCTACTTTCATCATCTTCTCTTTCAAAAACAGTGTGCTTACTTCTTTTTTACTGCTTTCCAATTGGGCGAGTGATTTGCAAGATATACTAGCTCTACATAGTATTTTACACGCCATGGGCAATGGAGCAATACTTATTGAAGAGCCCTAAACTGCACTTTTGCCATTTAATTGTATGACAGTCATATTGGGCTACATGAGAGACTTTCCATGACTTTGCAGTGGGAACAATGAAGCTAGAGACAAGAGTTGTTCTTAAAGGAGTCACAGTGTGGAGAGAGGACTCTTCATCATGATGACATACTTAAAATCAAAGAAGTAACCATTTTCCTAGAAGTTATGTCCCAAACCCTTTTAACCTCAAAACAGAAATGCTGTGGAGGTAATATTTTAAAGAAACCCCTCCTAGAAACGAGTACCCTGTTTATCTAACAGCATGCTCTACATTTACTCTCCTTAATTATGATAAAAGAGGTACATATGTCTGAACACCCAGTACTTAGGGGTTTCTTGGCAAATGTATAGGACTCTGTGGCCTCTACCAGCTTTACTGAGCAGCAGCAGGTCCCAGCAGATGATTCTGTAGTGCTCATCTGTAATTACAGCAAATTAGAGAGTTTTGGCAGTGACGTACCAGTCAAAGAAAGCACCCACCCTTCATGGTTAACGTAGGCCATTCCAGTCTGTGAGGCAATGCAGACCAGTGATTAGAACAAATGCATAATTTGGATAAGGTAACCTTAGAAAAGTTGGACACGTAGACAAAAATGCATCTATAAGTTAGAGAAGTAGGAACCAGGGTAGTAAATTCAGCTGTAGAGAAAAATTTAGAATGATTACGCAACAAGACTGAAACAATTTACATGCATTTTCCAGTGACATTGTGCCGTTTGCACTTTGTGCACCATAGAGGGAAGGCCTCTAGATAGTTGAATTGATTAGCTTTTAACAATAAAGTCAGACTGGGGAATTTATGGGTGTTTTGTTAGTTCATCCTTAGTTCACCCTATCTGAGCAGATTTCCGCTTGTGGTTAGTTGTCTTTTCAGCCGAGGATTATTGCTCATATAAAATATTGAACAACATGTTTGAGGGACTGCTGCTTTTACTCTCCTGGTGGTCAGTGTTGCACGGTACTGTGATGTCACCCTTCCCCTTTTCTGATGCTTTGCTCTTATTACATTAGCTAGCTGGCAGCAGCTATGCTATTCCTGCTGCTTATGTCATCTGCAGGAGTCTCCTCTTCTTCTCTTCTAGTATCCCTCCTCCTTTCTCTCTCCCTTTCCCTTTTTCTGGATGTCTGAGCAAGCGAGGGCTTGTCCTGGGGGTTGAGTAGTCTGGAGGGAGCTCTTCAGGTGAGGGGATCAGAGTGAGAGTGAGTGAGCTTTCAGGGCTGGACTGTGCTCCCCGGAGAAAGACAGTTTTGCTCTCTCCAGTAGCCGGCATTTCCGCTGATGCATCTTAACCATAAAGGGAGTGGGCCATGGAGGTAAAGTGCTTTTTCTTTCCTCCCTACCCCCACAGTATTGTGTTTATCTACAACACTGCCAGAACTACAGTACAGCAGCTGTAGATGTGGCTAAGTGTGTGTTGTAGTTTTTGTGATGCTAAATGTCTGAGTTCTCTGAATTGTCTGCAGTCCTGTGCAGGAAGCCTCTGTAGCGGTGACAGAGGTTCATAGCACTTGGTTAATTTTAGATTTCTGAACAGCTGAAGCAGCAAAGCAGCAACGAGTCATGCCTCTCTGTCCTTCATGAAAGCATTCCAGTGTAGTTTATTTCTCTTCAGCTCTGTAGCTGCTAAGGAGACAGCCCCTGAAGGGCTAGCATTTGCTGATACATACTAGACACTAGTACAGATGTTTTCAGAGACTGTTTATTCCAGGATTTACAGAAGAGCAGAGGCAAATTAAGTAGACCAATGTTAGAGTGCTGTATGTCCCTGCTTTGTAAAGAATGGTATTTATAGGTTTGTATTCCTATCCACATATGCTTCACTGAGTTGTGTTTAATTTGTTAACAGATGACCAGAGATGAAATCATTCAAAGGATTCTGGCTGTGATATGAAAGAAATTTCTCTAAAAGCCTATTCTCTTCTTATTCAGTAAATCCTATGAAGGGGACATGAACAACCTGAACTCTCTTAGTCATAGCAGTAGCGTTTAGCATGTTGTTTGTGTTTGCAGTGACAACATGCTAATTAGTATATTTTTTTTTTGTTTCCAGCAAAACAGTAAAGTGTGATGTGTTGTGGAGGCCCTGCACTTTGGGTTTTGCTTTAGCCACTGATACAAACTGCAGTTTGACTGTCCAGTGTGCAGTGCTGAATGCACCCAGAGACTTGTGGAGCTGAAACTGTACTTGTGTGCGTTTGTGTGGTTAAATGTTGTGACCTCTGTTCTATCTCATTATAGATTGACAAACAGCAACACAGTAAAGACTCAGTGTTTTTCCGTGACGGATTGCGCAGGATTGATTTTGTCCTGTCATATGTTGACGATAAAGATGGTGAGAGAAAACAGGTAAGATACAACCTCTACCTACTGCATAATAATACTACTATCTTCCCATTTGGTACTCATTTTTGGCTGCCTTTTGTACTTTAGGTCTGGCCTGTAGTGTATACCATAATCCACATCAAATCAGTATTTGCACAGGTTCACTCACACTCACTTTAAATGTTAGTTTTCGATATCTGATGTTTTAAAGTGTTGTTAATTTTGTATTTCCAACTCAGCAGAAAGTTGGCAAATATTATTCATTGTGGCTAAATGACACAATGTCTCAAATCCTAAAGTATCAGACAAAAGAACAGCTGATGTCATTTCCACTTCTTGATTTTAAGCAGTATCTCAGAGGATATCCTTTGAGTTCACAGCATGTGTCAGTGGCATGCCTTAAATACTACAACACTGAGGACGTTAGATAAACTGTTTACCAGCATGCATTAGTAATCCTCTCAAGGAGTCATCATGAAAAGGTTGCTCTTAGAGACAGATGTACCATCATGTTTTTTAAGTAAATCAACCCCATGTGAAGTCTTTCCCTGCTGTTGCTTTTTGTCTTTTTGTGACTGGTCTCTTTTATCAGCTGTGGAGTGCTGAAAGACTTCTACTGTCTGATAGTGAGCTGTTAGCCTTAACATCTCCTTGTTACTGCTCCCCGGGTGTGGGGCAATTTTTCACAGCCAACTCACATTTTGCCCACAGCCTCGTCAGTGCAGTGACTCAACACTGGCCAGGAACTCCCTCAATTTTCCACTGAACAAAAATGGGCAAACAGGAGACCGGTTACTGTGTATAATCCTCATGTGCTGTGAGACAAGACAGAACATTAAAATTTTAACAAGGCTGTATCTTTTGTTTTGTTTGTTTTTTTTTCATTTCTGTTTGCCTATTGCTGTAAAAAAGCTTACCTAATTCAAAGTACCATATGAAATTATTTTACTGCTCTACCAAAGGGAACTTTCACTACCTGTTTACACTCATAGACTGGTACTATGGGAAGTACTGAGCTAACTGTTGCTGCCTTGTTCGAACAGTTTTAACTTCTTCTTAGTTGTTCTGCATAATTTTTAACCTTCTTGACCTCACTGTGACGACTTGTCCACTACAGTTTACATGTTTATTTGTGTCTTGCAAGAAGTACACTCTAAACATTTTATCTCACCTTGGCATAATTAGATTTGATTGGCTTTTGAAACTATTAAACCACAAATTAATGTAAATGTTAACTATAAATATATTTATTTAGGCTATTTTATTTCATGCTGTTTTGTCTAAAGATTTTTTTCATGGATGTGCAATGTATTTCAGTGTTGCACAATGTTGAGGGAAGGGTGATAATTATAAAAAAATTAATAAATTGTTTGTGTGCTGGTTTTCGCTGAAGGAGAGGAGAAAAGTGTATGAAGCCAATCTGGAGAAAGTCGGTCTGGAGTTGGAGATAGAGGATAAGTCGGTAAGAACGTCCATGTTGAATATTCTCACAAAAGACGTTTACATAAATATGTAAACATGTAAATCATGAATAATAAAGTCAGATCAATAGTGTCTTTGTGATACAGAAAAAAAACAAACACTGCTTTTTATCTTTATGACATATGGTTAACAAAATGGAAATATTACATAGAACCCGTAACAAAAACTTCTGTCAGAGTTCTCCTTCTATTACCTAACTTTTTTTTAACAGTAGCCCCACGCTCCATTATAATGTGACACCTGTTTTACTGTCTTTATCATCAGGAGTCAGAGGATGGAAAAACGTCTTTTGTAAAGATCCATGCCCCGTGGGAGGTGTTGGCCACCTATGCAGATGTGCTGAAGATCAAGGTCCCGTTCAAGGTCAACGATATCCCAGACAACAGCGAGATTCCCATGAACTGGCTGTCCACTCCTTTTCGTCTGCCGGAGCACATCATGCACCCTGAGCCAGACTACTTCACAGCTCCTTTCGATAAGAGCAAGTCTGACTTCTTCCTTATTGATGAAAAGGAGACATTCTTCCCCCCTTCTACTCGCAACAGGATAGTAAGGATGTTTTGACTAATATTGTCTTATCTTGTTTGTAACCCCTTTAAATTAAAACATTACCCTGACTTTCAGGCCTACAGTCCTGTATATTTGATTTGTTTTAGTTTGAAAAGGCTTATTTAAAAAACTCAATTTCATATTTAGTAGGTTATGTCTGTTGTAAAAAGTAGGATGATTATTATATAAACTAAGAAAGTACAAAAGCAGCTTCATAATTGTGATTTTATCCAAACCTGGTATTTCTCTCTCTGCACAGGTCTACTACATCCTGTCCCGCTGCTCATACTACAGGGACGAATGTGCAGACAGAGACAAAAAGGGAATCAAGAGGCTGCTCAACAATGGCACTTATACTGCTGCCTTCCCACTGCATGACGTGAGCCTCTTTTGATGACATTTGCACTTTTTTATCTTTGAAAAAAAACACAGAATCTTCAGTGGAATGTGCACTCATTGCTTTCCAACAGTAACATCCTGTTTGAGGTGGTATTGCATTGCAAGAATGACTAATGCTCCAATAACACCTGAATCTCATAGTAAACTGTCTGGTCCTGTGTGCAGTGTAGATACTGGATAAAATCGAGGGATCTTAACTGTGAAAGTGAGCGATACAATCTCTACAAATACTGGGCCAGATTCCTGTGCTTCTTCAAAGAGCAGCCCCTCAATCTTATAAGGTAAGGCTTGAAAGCAGTCATATCTGATGTGTGTTTACTCAACATTATGCTGGCTGCAGATGAATTTACTGCAAATATGTTGTTTTTCTCTTTAACAGGAAGTATTATGGGGAGAAGATAGGTATTTATTTTGCATGGCTGGGTTTCTACACTGAGATGCTGCTGTTTGCAGCAATAGTTGGAACAATTTGTTTCATCTATGGATTCCTCACCTACGATGACAATCAGTGGAGGTGATTTTTTTCAAGAATACCAGCTATAGTTGGTCTTTCACATGTCTTTGTATTATGGTTTTATTAAGATGATGTTTTTATTACTATTATTATTCCTTCATTAATATTTTTTTATTTCTCTACAGTAAAGAAATCTGTAGTGAAGAAATTGGAGGAAGTATTGTCATGTGCCCACTTTGTGACAAGAAATGTGGCTACTGGAAGCTCAACTCAACATGCAACTCCTCATGGGTGAGACATCCTGGCCTTAGGACTGTTTATGTTCATAGTGATACATGCTATGTTGCTAAATATGTGATATTATAAGGATGGTTGCACTTACTGTCTGCAGATCTTTTTTTTTCTAACTTACTTTTTCTTGAATGTGTTCTTCTTTCAGCAATCACACCTGTTTGACAATGTGGGGACGGTGTTTTTTGCCATATTTATGGGAATTTGGGGTAAGTAAAAAGGTTTACTTTTTCCATTTTTTTAACTCAGTGCACCACCTAGTGGGGGCTGATGGACTTCTTAATCATTTAAAATCACTGTTAGCACACTATTTATTTTTAAAGGACCAAATCACCCAAATAAAAAAGATAAGAAAAAGATCACTTTTTGAAAGGATTACTTTTTATCTACTTAATTCTAAGATTCAACACTTTTACCATTATACCAATATGATAGAGGTGAATGGGAGTCAAAGCACTGAAAATAGTCATATGCTCTGCAGTGACGCTGTTTCTGGAGTTCTGGAAAAGGCGACAGGCTCGTCTCGAGTATGAGTGGGATCTGGTTGACTTTGAGGAGGAGCAACAGCAGCTGCAGCTTCGACCAGAGTATGAGACTAAGTGCACCAGCCGCAAGATGAACCGCATCACTCAGGTGTTTGTGTATTCATGATGTACTACTATACTGTATGATTCTGTTTTAAACAATGAAAACAAAACCTTTTTATACAGCTATAAGTCTGGGTAGTTTCTGCAAGGCTTTACCAGACAGACATACTTTATAAACTTTGAAAGATTACAGATTACAGCATCTGTTGTATTTACTGGAAACAGGTTCCTCACACTGAGTTTGTTGCAGTCTGTCATTAGCCCAGTTCTTGCCCTTAAAACTAGGTTGAATAGAGACTCCCTGATTAAGAACATGACCACTAAGTAAAATGAAGGCACTCTGTTTTCAGGTGACCAGAAATACATAGTGATAGTGACAGACAGACTTGTGTAATGAACATGATCAGGGTGCTTTAATTTGCCTTGACCACATCCCACCCGCCTTTAGGAAATGGAGTGGGTTCTTGACAGGACCACCACAAATCTTATGGGGAAATTGCTTCTGTGCTGGTCCACCGTGGTTCTCTGGGTAAGGGTGGCACTTAACATGGAATGGTAAAACAGTGAGGAAGAGCTTTTGGTGCGGTGTAATTTGTGTGGATAACAGACATTTCTGGAAAGACTGAGAGGCACGAGTTTTCTGCTGTACTGTATTGCTGTTTTTCTGGTGGATTGGTATCTTAAAAGTGGTGTTTGCAAAAGCATGGTTTCACCAGGAGACTGCAAGATGAAAGAATTGAACTTGGACTGAAACACCAATACCTACCGTGCTCTGCCTTGCATTTGAGGCGTGTGGTAGTTAAAGAAACCTGGCCTTTTAGAGCTGTCTTTTCAGGATATAACAAAGGGTGACTGACTCCCTTGTCCATGCTTTGCTTGCTGACGATTTAGGAAATGGAGCCATACTTACCCATAACAAGCAAGTGTGCACGCACATGTCTGTCTGGAGCCACCGTCCTGTTCTGGGTGAGCATTGTATCTTTGGTATAGTTGATAAATCTAAATTGCTTTCATCTTCCACCTGTTACTCCACCCTGTGTCTTTTTGTCTTCCTGTCAAACTGCTCATCATCATCATCATCACTAATATGAGATGCGACCACAAACTGCAGAGACTGTCCTTATTGTGCAAGAACAGAGCACTGTAGAGGGAAGTACATGTTGCAGCTTTAAGCAGTAGCTTTCATGAGTACATATTCAGAGTTGTATTGCTTCATCATCAGCGCCTGAGGTACACATAGATTCACATTTGTGATTTCACCATGAGCCTAACTTTTGGGTCTATGGCTGCCAACCAGGGACCAAACTGCATTTTCAGTTACAAAAAGAAGCTGCGGGAAGCAATATTTTGTAAATGGAAGGGTAGGGAGCAACAACTCTTTTTTGCAGGCAGGAAAAATGTTCTGTCTAATGCACTCTGGGTGGACACATTGTCACATTAGAGAACATATTTGCCAAGTTGCCACAGCTCAGGTAGTTTATACCAAATCTTCTCCCTCAAATGCCTCGAAATATTACTGTAATGTAAACAGTCTGGCCCAGAGGGAGGAGTTCATCATAGTCCCATGAATGTGAACTGCTGTTTGATCTTTGGTCATAGCTGTAGACACAGCTTGATATAGAGGATGATTAGAGACACTGACATGGTGCTGCTTTCGCTCAAAAGTCAGTAAATTGTAAATGGGCATGTGCTAGTGATCACAAAAATGTGTGTAACTCTGTTGTTGATTCACCATGCAATTAAACTTGGAATAAGCACTCACGAAATGTATTCCCTTTACGTGCTAACATGCTCATTATTGTGCAGCACTCTGCGCACAACAGGAACAGTTTCTGAAGTATTTGATCGCACCTTGTATTGTGATTGGGGTCAGTATGTATAAAATTTCTAATAATTTCTAAAAACTGAGCTCTGTTAAACAATTTTGGAACTGAGAGTCAGAACACTTAAGGATGCTAATGCTTGGCATTTAATCTAAATTCTAATTAAATCTGAGCATCATTTAAGATAAATGTTATACAGCTTTATACAAACAGCCCAGATTCTATTACTGTTGTGTTTTGAAAAACCTGTAACATGTGAATGAAGGAAGGTTATGGTAGATCTCTTTCCATGGGGCATGTGTGCACACTTCAACCAGTGATGGTTCCTTCCTCCTAACATTTCTGTTGGCATAATTCACTTTGCTTCACTGATGCATCTGTATGTGTTTTGGTGTTTGCACTTGCATCGTGGTTGGTGTGTTGTTCTCACTGTACTTTTGTCTTGTGACTTGCTGTGGTTGTCTTTCATGTTGTCACTCTTGTCTCTGTCCTGAAGATCTCATTGATCATTGCCTGCATCATTGGGGTGATAGCATACCGCCTGGCGGTATACGCAGCTTTTGCCAGCATCATGAAGGACAGTCCCACTGCCCACCTGCAGGTGGTCGGCCCCCTCATCACGCCACAGCTGGCCACCTCTGTCACAGCATCCTGCATCAACTTTGTCATCATCATGATCCTCAACCTCATGTATGAGAGAGTGGCTGTTTGGATCACTGACATGGGTGAGGAGGAGACAGAGTTCTGTGTCTTTATGTGTCCATTATGTATTTCATAATTGTACTTGAGTGTGATAATGTTTTTGTTTGTTTTATGAATTCAAAATCAGTGTTTTATTATCTTTTACCATGTGGTAGAAATTCCCAAGACCCACCTGGAGTACGAAAACAAGCTGACAGTGAAGATGTTCCTCTTCCAGTTTGTCAACTACTATTCCTCCTGCTTCTACGTGGCTTTCTTTAAGGGCAAGTTTGTTGGCTATCCTGGAGACTACGTTTATATGTTTGGCAGCAGACTAAGGAACGAAGAGGTAACTCATATAACTGCATTTCATGTATGAGATTAACACTGATAATTTTACCTGAGCTCGAGTTAATGTTTGTTTCCTCTCTCAACCTGTCTTCATTCAGTGTGACCCTGGTGGCTGTTTGATTGAGTTGACCACCCAGTTAGTGATAGTTATGACTGGTAAACAGGTGTGGGGCAACATCCAGGAGGCTCTGGTCCCGTGAGTATTACAACTGAACCAAACATCCGAACATTTTAACGGTCACATGACTGTAAGAGGATTTAGAAAAGAACCTTAAGTAATATCATCATCCATTAGCCACTACTCATCATCTTGTGCAGAGTTCAGATGTGTTTACAGGGCAGCAGTTTTTAGCTAATGTGATGGCATTATCTAAACACAATATCAGTAAGATTACTACATTCAAAGAAAGACAGGAAGACATTTCAACATGTGGGAGTTGGAAAAGCACAGGTATGAATAATAAAATTATGGCTGAATTCCATATTGCTGCCTTACTTTCAGAGTCCCAGTACTGGGATACGAAAACACAACAAAGTGATCATTAGTGTAATTAGTACAACCTGTTATCATCTAATATCTAGTTGCTGCATGATCAGTTTAAATCATAACAAGTGCAGAAATTAGCTTTGACTTTAAGCTTGGTTCAGATGGAAAGAATCTACATTTAGTCATATCTTCATAGGCAATGTTTGCAGTTCAGTACAGGCTCCACTATGGCTGTCTGAGTGTGATATGCATTGTTTCAAAGCTCTCTACTGCCCCCTTGTGGCCTTTCAGGTGGCTTATGAACTGGTGGGGAAGCAGGAAGGCAAGAAGTCATCCAGAGAGTCTGTACAGCCGCTGGGAGCAGGACCATGACCTGCAGGGCTTTGGACAGCTGGGCCTCTTCTATGAGTACCTGGAAATGGGTAAACATTAAGCACATGATAAATCCAATACATAGAGACATTTAGACAAAAGCTGGATGTAAAGCAGACCACTTTAGTGAAGTCCAGTATCAGTTAAGACAACCCTAAAGCAAAACTGAGACAGACACTGGTGATTGCTGGTTAAAATACTGCAGTGAAGTGGTAGAAAAAACACAGACACAAACTTTGAATCAGAAGCAGTGTCCACTGGGATTCTGCAGGTGGTGCTGTTCCCTCTGTGCTGCCTCTCACTGACCTCTCTCCTCTTTGCCTTCTAGTGATCCAGTTTGGTTTTATCACGTTGTTCGTTGCCTCTTTCCCCCTGGCACCCCTGTTGGCACTTTTCAATAACATCATCGAGGTTAGGGTGGACTCCTGGAAGCTCACCACTCAGTTCAGGCGTCCTGTGGCACAAAAGGCCCACAGCATCGGAGCCTGGCAGGAAATCCTCAATGGGATGGCCGTACTCTCCGTTGTCACAAATGTAAGGGACCTACACCTGTGTGTTTTGTACCTGCTCATTATTTACCCAGTTCTATCAGTCTTTCTCATGCTGTTTCTCTCCCTGATATCCAGGCGTTCATTGTGGCCTTCACATCTGATATGATCCCTCGACTCGTATACATGTACGCCTACCAGCCACAGGGGGAGATGAACATGAAAGGCTACATAAACAACAGCCTGTCCGTGTTTAATATCTCTGAGTTCTCACCGGAAAACAGGCCTGAGGACGGGGAGAACCCCTTCTGGTTCAACAGCTCCATCACCACCTGCAGGTGTGTGTGCTTTTATGGCTCTGTGTATGAAAGAGAATGACTGATTTCTATGTTGATGTGTGACTGTGGTGAAAGTTGTAATGGTACAGTCTACAGAGTAGACCCATAAAGAGAAATCACAGTGTGTTCAAATAATGATTACAAAATTATAGATATGTGTACAGTTCTATCATGGATGTGTTAAAGCATTTTAACTATCCATAATTATGTATCATGTGATTAATGTTCTATTAAGTGAAGTTCACTTGTTCAGTTGCAGTTGTAAATGCACGGTATTTGAGTAAATATGCTTAATTACTTCTCACTACAGATATATGCAATATCTGGTCATGTTGGTGTGAAATAGTCCAGCACTTTCTGATAGAGAGTTTTATATATGATGAACATAAGGCACAGCCACTTTATTTGTATTACTATGTCAGTTTAAAATGAAATGTGT
>JAPZDY010000023.1:16246098-16300770 GCA_029783645.1 Ctenochaetus hawaiiensis
GTGTGTGTGTGTGTGTGTATGTGTGTGTGTGTGTGTGTGTGTGTGTGTGTGTGTGTGTGTGTGTGTGTGTTTGTGTGTGAAGAGGTGTGGGGGGTTGCTTTGTGCCTGTTGTGATTTATAAGTGGTCGGAGCTCACCCTGAAATCCTCCTCAGTTCTGTCAGATGAAAGTGAATGAGAGAGTTTATGTAATCGGCGGTTGTCGCCGCTGACAGATTTTTGAAGAAGTAATTGAATGAGCTGAGAGGAGCGTCGCGAGCGGAGGGAGGAGGGGCTCCGCGCGGAGCCGCTGACAGGTAGATGAGCCGCGCGCTGTCCGCGGTGCTGAAACCTCCTCCGGCTGCTGCCTCACCGGAGATCCTCACCTTAGATAAGACCGGAGCTCCGCTGATCTGCACCGGCCGAGGATTTTTTTACTTTCCTCCTTTGATTTCTGAAAGCATATTTATAAAATCGGCAACTTTTTATTTTCTGTTTATCTGTTTTCCGATCGTTGAGTGGATCTTAAGATGGCACTACATGGATTAACATTGCGCAAGGCAAAAGCGGATTTATTTGACTGCTGTTTTGTGACTGTGAAAGCAGCCCTTTCAGACTGAACGTGTTTCCCCGCTTTCTCCATTTTCCGCCTGATCTTCTCAGGACATCAAGACGTTTTCTGCTTAAGACGAGGGCGCCTTATTTGGATTATTATCTCAACAATATGCTCATTATTGCAGCACTTCCATTTCTTATAGTATTGTAGATTTTTTAAAAATATTATTAGGATATGGAGCCAGGAAAGGAGAAAGCCTTGCCCACCACTAAAGAGGGTCTAAAACAAATCGCAGGAAAGGCCCTCGGGAACCTGTACAGGTAAGAAGGAGAAATTCCCTTTTCTTCTGGTTTTTAATCCATTTTTTCTTATATGTAAAAAAGTAGATATAGCCTTTAAAAACATCCAGATGTTAACATCACACTTCAAACGTGCTTTGACTTTAAACATGCTTATGACATGAATTACAATAAAATCAAAAGGGAAATCTCTTCTTTATGAGATGAATCACGGACAGGATGCTGAAAGCAGAGCCGTGTGGCCCGAATATTTAAGGATCAGATATTTCCCTGGAGGATGAACCCCTCCACTAGCAGCTGTGGGTGTTTTTTAATAATTAATGAAACAGAGCGAGTCGTGACACCAGGTCGGAGGATATCTATTACCTTCTGTATCCATCTGTATTAATCCATGATCGATTGACTTCATATCAATTGACTTCCCTTGTTTTTTACATTACCCAGATGGAATGTACCCTAAAAGGAAACTTATAACTGACTACAGAGCAGCAATTTATATCAAAGTAGAGAAGCAGAATATGACCAGTTTTTCACATGTTAAAATTGTGATATGTTTTGATTTTCATCAGAAGTGAAAATAAAATGCCTATTAGTCTAATATTAAGTCAAAAAATCGTTTTTATTTTCACACAAACCATCTGAAAATACGAAACTCTCATAAAATGTATGCTTTCAGTGATTATTTGTGCAGGTAAATGTCTTATTCGTACATTTTTGGTCCTAAAATGGCTCTCAGTGCTTGAACTTGATTTCAATCTGCAACACAGGAACGTGACTCGATGCTATGAAAGAAAAAAAATCTGTTGGTTTCATTTAAGATGTAACAGGCCTGCCTTTGCACCGCACGAGGCCTTCACATTTCATTGTTTTGTGTTAAAATTAAGCTTACATTTCGTTGCACACATTTTAAAAGAAAGCCAACGAAAAACGCCAATGCCATTTTTATTTGTCCAAATTAAAAGCTAAAAGGCCAGATTTAACTGTAATCGACGAGGATGCTGGTATTGCTGCAATGCGGTATTAAGGTCATTTTCTCTTCGTTTACCAACGAGCCTCTCTTTCACATAAATGTGGAGAATTACAGCAGGGAAATAAATGAAAACGCTGTTTGATTTTCACTAAAAAGATGCTGGTTTGATGGGCCTAGGTCAAATTTAAAATAAGAAAATAAAGACTGTGAAGGCCTGTGTGAAAAGAGCACAAAGTACTGATCTGTATTATGAAATTAGATGCAAATAACCTGTAACAGGCACGTGAATAAATCATTAGAAATATATATTGGATTTTTTTAAAGGCTGTTTTTGCAGAAAATCACACATTTTGCCTCCTCGCTCCTGCTTCCTTAAAAAACAACTCGATATACTGGATGTTAATGACAATCATGAAATGTCGACATTTAAATATAATATAAGATAAGAAAAGAAATCATCGCGCATGTCATCGGCTTGTCGTGCAGGAGGCTGGAAAAGCGGCAGCAGACAGGTGAGGCGATCGAGCTGACGGAGGATGGGAGACCCAGGGCGGACCAGGAGAAGAAGACGCCCCTGTGTGACTGCACATGCTTCGGGCTTCCGCGCAGATACATCATCGCTATGCTGAGCGGCATCGGCTTCTGCATCTCCTTCGGTATCCGGTGTAACTTGGGTGTGGCCATCGTCAGCATGGTCAATAACAGCACAATCCATCAAAACGGCAAGATCATCATCAAAGAGGTGCATGTAAACTCCGCCCCGTTACACCATCCGGTCCCCCATGTTTGATAAGCAATGAGGGCCCCAGCCGATAGGTTTTGGTTGAACACACTGTGGGAAACACAGTTGAGACTGTGCAGAATAGTTTTCAAATTGCATTTCAGGTGTTAAGTCTGTATATTATTAAAGCAAGTTTTAAAGACAAATAAATGTAGGTTATTTTATTATTACTTATAATTTTCCTTAAAAACCTGCTTATTTTGTGCCTTAATTAACTGATAATTTTTTATAGGCCTAACATAGAGCAGCTGCAAAGGTGTTAAAGCATCACATTAAAAAAAAGACATCTTACGACATCTTTTTTCCCACTAATAGTTGGATAAGATCATTTTGCTCACGATCATCCTGTTATACGCAATTTTCTTTTTCTTCTTTCACTCGGGCAAAATGTAAAATCACTTACACTGTGTCTATATTTCTGTGTGTCTGAAAGAAAGCGAAATTCAACTGGGACCCGGAGATCGTGGGGATGATTCATGGCTCCTTCTTCTGGGGCTACATAGTGACTCAGATTCCAGGAGGTTATATCTCCTCCAGACTGGCTGCAAACAGGTAACTGCACTCGTCAAATGTCTTAAAATAAAGAGCAAATAGCGAAGGTGGGGCGTAAAGACAGGTTTCTATATATCAGTTTTACTAACTAATATATCTTTCTATTTTAATTTATAATGGAAAATAGGTGTAATATTTGTGCTATAAGTCATTGTGGGTCTCATGGTTGGAAGAAAAGGAGTCTGACCTTACAGAAGATAAACTGGGGGATTTGGCTGATGCCCACCAGGCGTGCCTCCTCATGTTAATGAGCTCCCATGGGACCACCGTGTCTAATCCTTTATGTTCAGAGGCATGGCAACCACATCAGCCAAAGCCTCTGTGAGAAATGCGGTTTTGAGTAATGATTGCAGTATGATATCAATGGCCACGCTTCTTCTATGGCTACTACCACATTATTTCACTAGCATCTGATTAGTCAGCTACACAGAAATTATTCAACAAAGAACAAAGTCACAAAAAAAACAAATTTTAACAATAAAACTAAATTATGAAACAACAAAACTGAGATAAATTTAAATAAATATTAATGAGATTTCTGTTAGAAAAATCACGTGAGAATAACAGGGACATTACAGAAGGAGGAAAAAGCAAAGGAAGTGGAATAAGGTCAGATTTTTAGATTTTCCACGAGGGACATGGAGCCAAAATAAGATGCAAATCTTTAAAGAGCTTCCTCATGCCAAGTCAGCTGAGCCCACTGACGCCTTCTGCTGCAAACACCTCCTGTCCTCAGCTGAAAATGAATATCTGCCTGTTGTGTGTGTGTGTGTGTGTGTGTGTTTACCTGCCAATTAGGATTGATTTATAATCATTTTCCGTATTATTTCTTCCAACATGTAGTAAGGAACCGTAGATTACAACCATAAAAAATATTCTACAACTTATTAAATTTTTAAATCTCTTTGAAGGGCTTGAGATCAATCAGTATCGCTGCTGCATTTCAGGTTGAAAACGATGATCTTGTTTTGATAATATTCTGACAAATAATCCCAACACACTGTTTATCCAGAGTTTTTGGAGCTGCCATCGTGCTGACATCCACCTTGAACATGTTCATTCCCTCTGCCGCCCGGGTGCACTATGGATGTGTCATCTTTGTGAGGATATTACAAGGGCTGGTTGAGGTACTGATGCACAGTTTGCACATCACAACTTGACCTTTAAAAGACTCAAAAATGATGCCTCATTATGAAGCTGGGAGGTAAACTTGACCCCTAATGAAATTGTCCTGACATTCTGTGTTTGACCACGTTTTGCAGAAATCCTCTGCTCACACTAGACTCTCTGGCTTTGTATTTGAATTTGCACTGGAAATTGAAGCCTATTATGTGGCAGTTTAATTCATAATACTGTACACAATTGTTAGATTAGTCTACAAACAACATGAAACCTTGAATAGCAGGGCTTATGTATGTTGGTTTAGCTGACTAAAAAAGCCTCATGTTCACATAGAAACATGTGGAACAAAGGAAATAAAAAGCACTTGATGCAGGCGGCTCCCACAGCTCAACAGAAAGGAAAAGATGTCAAAGAGAGATGCTATTATCCAGCTGAAGGTCATCCTCTTTTGTTATTTTGTTTTGCTGCATACTGTCGCTTCAATAGCAGCTCATGGCCACAGAGAGAGGGAGCCGCCTGCGTTCGGCGCCCATCGACTTATTACTGCAAATTAAACATTAGCATTTCAGGGTGTCTCTCACTGCAAGCCCCAGCAATTTGTGTCTATCAATAGTTGATTGTATGCCACTTAGTGTGTAATGAAGATTTAATGGGAGCAATTCAGTTTTTTTTTCATGGAGTGGGTAGTCAGCTTGAATTTGCACTGACTCACACCTAACCCATTAGTCTGCATTAGAAAGGTCAGCTGCAATGCATGTCAGTTTGTTTGTTATTAACTGCAATTTGTCTTGTACATCTTTGGCAAATGAGATCAGACTACATCAGTCAAGCAGAAAACCTCAACTTGTGAAGTCTAAAGACTGAAAGAGAGGGAATGGATGTAAAATTTCAACAAATCACACAGGTTAAGGGAAGATTATGCTCCTCAAGTTGAGACAAAACATATTTAAGTTACTGTGAAATGATCCTCATGTGTTCATCCTGTGACTGTGCAGGGAGTGACTTATCCCGCCTGCCACGGGATCTGGAGTAAATGGGCTCCACCGCTGGAAAGAAGTCGTCTGGCGACCATCTCCTTCTGTGGTACAAAATCTGCACACATCATCATAATACTTCATGCACTGAAATTCAGGTTTAAAATGACAAAATATTGCTCCTAGAATATGTGTAAACACGGAGTGAACACTCTCTGACCAAGCAGCTGGAATCAAATTCTGCTAAGTCTTGATGTTTCGTCTTGTTCAGGATCCTACGCTGGTGCAGTGATAGCCATGCCGCTCGCTGGGATCCTGGTCCAGTACACAGGCTGGTCCTCTGTCTTCTACGTGTATGGTGAGTCCCACTGCTATGGATTGTTTTTATTTTAACACCTTAAAGTGAGACTGTGTAACTGTAAAAAACAAGAAACAACACAATCTTTGTCTTACAAATGGAAAGTTGAATCCAAGAGCAGAAAACTGAATCACTTTACAGGTCAAAACACTCAGGAGTTTTGCTGTTATTGCCTTAAATGGTCTGATATTACCTTATGATAGCTGGTGCTAGGTAAACTTAGCAAACACCAAGCAGACATTGCTGTGTAATGTGAGTTTTCAGATTTACTTTTCCTCTATAATTACAACCTTGTGTTTTTTTGCTGCTAAGTGTCAATGTACTGTCCAGCTGTAACACACAGTTTCTCTCTTTCAGTTCTTCTTTATGTTGAAATAAGCATCTTTTTCCTCACCGACAGCATCATGTACATTCTGTATTGCCTTTTTACAGCTCATCATTAAGGCTGTCATATGCAGTTTACAGTAAAATATTCACATCTAAGGCTTCATGTTTGTTGGCTGCACCATTCTATCAAAATGTCATTATTTTAGATATTCAGCATTATTTTATATACATTTATCCTAAACTTCTGCAACCCTCTCACAATCTGTTCAGGATGCTTTGGGATTTTTTGGTACATGTTCTGGATCCTTGTGTCCTACGAGAGCCCAGCGGAGCACCCGACCATCACTGACGAGGAGCGCCGTTACATCGAGGAGAGCATCGGTGAAAGTGCTCAGCTGATGGGTGCGATGGAAGTAAGTTCTCAAGTTGTGTCCTTGATTTTGTAAAAACACAATAAGAGCTGGACATCCAGCTGATTCTCTGGTTGTTTTGACAGAAATTTAAGACCCCCTGGAGGAAATTCTTCTCCTCCATGCCCGTCTATGCAATCATTGTGGCCAACTTCTGCAGGAGCTGGACCTTTTATCTGCTTCTCATCAGCCAGCCTGCATACTTTGAAGAGGTGTTTGGCTTTGAAATCAGCAAGGTAAATGAATCCTCTAAAATGCCTGGTGGCAGCCCTGAAAATATCTTTCTTCATCATCTGATCTAATGTTCAAGAGTACAAATCAAGGTTTTATCTGACATTAATTGCTCAAGTTCAGTAAAGTTAGAAATATTCTTGCTGGTCTCATTCTCTTTTATTACCACACAGCCAGGCTGGTGGAGTTAGTCTCAGTACAGATGGGACAGCTGTAGCGACACAACACATACAACATCAGTGCAAACATAAGAACATGAGAGACATAAGTTTCAGTTTATGTCTGTTTACGCTTCGGCCTCAGCTATAATTTACAGTGGGGTTTAGCTCTTGTGAAGGTGCCATCACCACAACTTTTACAACTCTCTGTTTTCAGTGTTGCACTTTTCTTCAGAAAAACTCTAAAATCCAGCTGTGTGAAACCTGCTCAGCACCAAACAAAAGACAGATAGAGTTTGCAACCAGCTTGTGAACACCATTGAGGATTTTTTTTAAGCTAAGGAATCAGATATTTTCCTCAGGAGTGGGTTGAAACCAAAAAGTCAGTCCTGGAGATCGTAAAGCATGAATCAAGCCGGTGTGGCAGGTGTAATCCAGCTTCAGGAGGGGCTGCTGTGATTACTGCAGGTGATTTACTGCTCCGATGTGACGCTGGAGTCAGAGGCTGAAAGGGACACAAAGATCATTTGAGACAGAAACAATCTCCTCTGTTATGACAGGCTCTCTGTGGTTGTCACATTTGCTTCAGACATATGTTTGATGGTTTTTTAAGGTTGGGATACTGTCTGCGCTCCCTCATTTGGTCATGACCATCATCGTACCCTTAGGAGGCCAGTTAGCAGACTACCTGCGAACCCACAACATCATGTCCACCACCATGGTCCGGAAAATCATGAACTGTGGAGGTGAGGCTTTCATAACCAGATCTCACTCTATTATTATGACACTGTGAAAGTATTTCTCATCAGTCCATCTTTGAATTTCCTTTGTTGTTTTTAGGGTTCGGCATGGAGGCCACTCTCTTATTAGTGGTTGGTTATTCTCACAGTAAGGGGGTGGCCATTTCTTTCTTAGTTCTGGCGGTGGGTTTTAGTGGATTTGCAATATCAGGTGAGTATTCAAACAATGGATTCTTACTCATATTTAATTTTTTATGCCATTTAAAAGTGCAGAAACTCCAAAAACTTCCTTCTTTGTTTCTGTAGGTTTCAATGTCAACCATCTAGACATTGCTCCTCGCTATGCCAGCATCCTCATGGGCATTTCCAACGGCGTGGGCACCCTGTCAGGGATGGTCTGCCCTCTAATCGTGGGAGCGATGACAAAGAACAAGGTGAGTCATTGCTATTCATACAGTGAGGTGAATATTAATGCAGATAGGAGCTATAAAAATCCCTGGAAAAGTTGTTTCCAATCTTAAGTTTTTCTCTAGAGTTGTACAATAATGGAGCTGTTCACCTTCATCTATATGTCCCTGAGCTGCGCTTTCTAGATTAGGAGGATGAGGATTAAATTAGGAGTTTATACCTCAGTTCATTTTTTGGAAATGCAAACACACCTCTTGCGTTACTGTGTCAAATCCGTTTTGATGTGAAAGGTTTAGCAGCAGGTTTCCTTCCAATCACTTTAAATTGACCGAAAGTTCAAAATGAGTCATCAAAAGTAGCTTTTATTTTTAACAGCGGGAGAAAAGAGATGATTCTTGACATAAAAATACTCAAAAATGACTTTTTGGACACAAATTTGGCACTTAGCGAGAGATAAAAGAACAATGAATGCAGACACACTGAGAAGCTCATCTAGTCTGCCAGAAACATAAAAAAAGGAATCTGTCATGTGAAAAAAAAAACCAAACCATTAAATTTTTGGCAGAAACTACAGGAACCAACTGCTCATGCTAAGCAGTCAGCTGTGAAAAAAATATTTTAACACATCATCAGAGCCGTTAAAAAGTGACTCATCCTGGCTACATCTGCTTTCCGTCTCCAGACCAGGGAAGAGTGGCAGTATGTCTTCCTCATTGCTTCCCTCGTGCACTACGGGGGCGTGGTGTTTTATGGGATCTTTGCATCTGGGGAGAAACAGCCGTGGGCCGACCCCGAGGAAACCAGCGAGGAGAAGTGCGGCTTCATTGATGAGGATGAGCTGGCCGAGGAGACGGGCGACATCACGCAGGGTTACGGCGCCATGGGCGGGCCGGCCAAAAGCTACGGGGCCACTGCACAGCTCAACGGAGGCTGGGTGCAGGACTGGGATAAGACGGAGGAGTACGTGCAGGAGCCGGCGGGAAAGATGTATGCCGAGCGCGGCTACTCTTAAAGTCAGACAGCTGTGGTGAGTCTGCTTGCAAAAACAGACTCTCCATCACAGATTGCACAAACAAGCATTATCTTAGATATTAAATCCATTCTGTGTATTCGAAGTAAAACGGTTACTAGTTTCAAAAAGCCAGTGTAAAGACATAGTTCATTGCAATGCAGAACAATCCTCATTAGATTCTCACGTTCCTCATCACATCTACTTACTGTAGGGCTTCACTATACAGAGAACGGCTGCGAAGAAAACTGCAGATCTATGTTGTACTTCTTAGGCACCCAAACCTCATCAATCTACTTGAACAACGTGAGCCAGATGACACTGCAGCCTAAAACATCATTTAGGGTCTTTTTTCTGAAACACCACTCTGATTGCACTGATACTATAAGTATTCAAAAACAAGATTCTATTCTGTTTCTCAAATGTGTTTTATGTACTGTATATACCTGTATACTGTTTCTGTGAGACTATTGTGGATTTTGGGTCGTTGATCTGTGTTAACATTAATATAAAAGGCCATATTTTTCATGGACAGTACCTTTTCAGGGAGATGTCTGCTTGCAAAAAAGGTCTTCTTCTTCTCAAGTGAGGCCTACAATACACTATGACAAAAATAGCGTGAGTGAAGTTGAACCGTAGAGTTTTAGTGTGTGTTTGTTTGCATGAAATTTGCTCAGATCAATGTTTCAGATGCAGCCGCCTCACAGTCATCGATAGTCCTCATTCGGCCTGCTGCTTTGTTCTTAGATAAGTGTCTTCTGTCATGATAAATAATAAATGAACTTTCATAATCAGGTTCCAGTCGTGACGTGGGACGAATCAAAAAAGTTTGGACAGCGATCGTTCTGAAGACATTATTTATTGGTGTTTGGTGTGCACTGCAATAAATTCTGTGTACCAGCCGCCACCCATCACACTCTGTTTTGTAATGTAACGCTGGCTTGCCGTATCTAACTGTAATTGTTTTGGAGTCATGTGATGATCAACATTAAGGTGTGTGTTTTAAACAAATTACTAGTGTCTGGAGAATCCAGCTTTAGTGCTCATGATGCAGCGAGGAATGCAGTACTGTATATGAACAACCAGGTTTTTGTGATCTCTTGGTGTTTCTTGGTTGTTCTTATCGTCACCAAAAGTACTTTATTGACACTTTGATATTGTCACGTTTGAGTGGATCACATGAAATTAATAGATGGCTCTTCCACCTGACTTTATTTGCTTTTTTTTTCAAATCTGCAAGGATGTTTAAAATATATGAATATATAAGAATGTTTAAGATGACCAAAAGATGCTATTGCGGCTTTGTGCCTGAAGTTTATGTTTAAACAGATAAATGTGATTTTATGGCTTCTAATATTGTGTTTAATGAAGAGGTATGTTGATGTCAAAAAGTGTTATAAAAATACTCATATCATTTTATAAAAAAAAAAAACGAAAGTCATGTTTTTGTCATTCTTAGTCATCTTTTCCTCTCGTGCATCGATGTGATTTACAGTAACACGCTCAGCTGGTCATTTGAAGGTTACTGGTCCTCTGAGACTGGAGGAAGGCTACCTCGCCGGTTAACCACCAGCTCCAATCAGCGCCACGCATCTCCAATTCTCTCCACATTCCTCATTAGTAAATCAATGGCTCAGGTCTCTGGTGTCCAGAGGAGAGTATTGGACCTGGTAGCCTGGTAATTGGCGAAAAGGGAGAGAACAGCGATGTTAATGTTATTACTGGAGTTTACATCCCCACAAACCAGGATCATTGTCTGTTTTTCCCTGAAGAGTCCTGACTTTATATGCAGCGTTAAACCTGCTGCAGAGGTGCTATGAAAGTGTTTTGAACTTATTAAGTCTCTCAGCAGCGAGTCACACTTTTCTGATAAAAGGAAAGATCATAAGAAGAGACACTGTGAGAATGTAAGGTGAGTAATGTGGATTATTAAACTTGCAGCTCACTTTGTTTCACTTCACTGTGTCCTCCTCTGCACAACTGAGGTCAACAGTGTTACATGCAACACATTCAATTATTGACCCACCTCCTGCATTAAGTCTAATCAGATGACAAATCAATACTATTTAACTCTGGAGGGTGTTGGAGTTTTAAAACTAAAATGCTCCCAATGAAAGTTTGGATTCAGATTAATTGTGTGGGAAGAGGTAATGCTACCTTTGTAGTTATTTATGCATTCCCTAGTTTTTAGTATTTTTAGTTTGCTGGAAAAATGAATAACAAAAGCACTGAACTGAAATACATTATTCAAGACTTAAATGTTGAATACATTGCGTAAACAGTAAATTTACATTTTACTCAAATACTTGTACTTAGATTCATACATTCTCAATATAAAAAACAATCATTTGAAACATGAGCGAGCGAGTCAAAGCTGAAATACTGATTATAGAGGTGGAACTTGAATGCAACTTTGCTTCATGATTGTGCCATCCAATGAAAAACCACTGTTTGTAATATCAAGATAAGTTTTTTTTAGGTTTTTAAAAATTTCCTGAAAGCCAGACTTAAAAAATGCTGCTTTGACCTAAAAAAATATTATGAAAAGAAAACTCTTAGGTAACAGAAGTAGATGGAAATGTACGTTCACCACAATGAGAGAGAATAAACTTAAGAGACTGTTCTGTGGCAAAAAAGAGTAAAATATATGGTGCATGATACAAAATATCAATATGTTTGTCACATTGAGGCATACTGGTACATAGATTCACGATATACACATGATATTGTTTCTGGGTTTGCACACATGCATTGAGTGCACAGTGTGCTAAGATTTCCAAACAGTTCCAAATGGAAGAATTCATTAACAGTTTCGTTGCTTTTGAACCCAACATTCAGGAAGTCATGAGAAAGCTGATGGAGGTTTTTATCACCCACAGTTCGATCTGAAGTCAGAGGTGCACAGATTTAACAGGCAAGATGATTTCACCTTCTGCGGCGTCTCAGTGCTGCTCTGCAGTGAGTCCAACATGCTGACAAACTGCAGCCTATCAGAGGTGGTAAATAATTCAGGGAAACATGGCGTCCATGAATCCACATGCATCATTCCAAGCTTCCCCCTACAGCAGGAAAGGTTTGATGGTGTGTAAGACTCTGGATATGTCAAAGACGAACATACTGCTAGTGCCTCTCAGCCTCTGCAGGTGGGAAAGAGTCATGTGGAACAAATACAGAATATGAGAGCAGCAACCTCTGATGTGTGAGTCCATTATCTGAGATCTGATCAGCTTCTTGAAGTTCCTCATTATGTATAAAATCTGGTAGGTTTTTTCACCTTCCTCTGACTGTACAACAGGGTGAATATATGCAAGAAAAATCTCTACACCCTCTTGCACATGATTCCTAACTAGAAATGATAGACAGGTATGAAGCTTGTTTGGGTGGGTCGAGGTGTTGACCATCAGCTTTATGCACATGATGGACAGTCTGAATCAATTGAATGTGCAGCGGCAGCGTTGAGTCTGACTGATGCTTCGATCACAGGAAGCAGCTCCATGTCTGAAACGCTTCCAGCAGCAGCACCAGTGGCAGCAATTACAATAAATCTCAGTTTCTCCTCTGTTTATCCGCCCAGCTGAGGAGGGAAACCATTACCGCTCACCACCACCACCGCCTGCTCCTCGGTGCACATGTTAATTTGACAGAAAACACAATTGTGTCACCAGCCATGTGGAACATGTTTTCTCATGCCTAACCAGCCGGAGTGGTCATGGCTGTTGAACTGGTGACGTGCCTGTTGGGGAGTGCGGTAATTGGACAAAACCTGGTGTCCACATTTCATTCAAAAGACTCTCTCAGCGTTCACGTGCCTCTTACCCCCGCCCTCTGTGTTTCTGCAGCATCTCACATTTAGTCTCTGTGATGCTGTTGGTGCTGTTTGTGCAGACCTGAGAATGAGTGAAAGAGGATTGAGTAGTTTTCAGTATGTGGGGCAGGTGCAGTTTGGCTCCTTGGGGACTGTAATGGGATGAGGCCCAGCCAGAATGAGTGTTTGATGACAGGGTTGTGCTCCTCCCCTGGGACTCTGCCTGCATGCAATTATCCTCCTGATCCCTTCTCCCTTCTCTGCTCTGCAGCCAAATTGCACACAGTGAACGCCCCTCCATGCATTGAATAGCCTTTAATTTACATCTAAAATTCAACTACCTCAAATGCTAAAATATCTAGTAATTACTACCCAAAATTTTTCAAGCAGTGTTGAAGTAATTACTGTTTTATGACACCCTCCAGCATGACATTACACTACCTCCAGGCAATTGAATTTACAAACGCCTCCATCCCCTCCCTTTCTAATTGCTTTATTAATGGAGAGCTTGGCACCCTGAATCAGTCTGTCTCACCCATAATGACATTATATGTCTCTGCTCTCCACCCACTGTCACACATATGTAAATCAAATCTAACATATTTGTTAAAAGATTGCTAAGCTTCCAAAATTACTTCTAAACTTCTTGTTTTTGCACTTCTCTGCTTGAGATGCTCAGTTCAGAAAGAAAAACCTTCCCTTTTGTTATAAGCAAATGGCGTCTGCTGTGAAACACTTTCATCTTGTTCATTTCCCGAAAGCAAAACCTGTGTGCTATCCTTAATTTCATCCATGTGAACTCTTCAAGCCCACTGAAACATTTATTAGCACCAAACTAGATTTTATGTCGCCTGCAGTAATGAGGCAGGGAAACGGTGATGCTTTATCAGGGCTACATGCTCTGACCTGCGATACGTGGAGTGAGAAACGTATCGTCCACCATCGGAGGAAGAGGAAGCAGATTGCTACATCCAATTGTTTTTCCGAACTGGTTTCCTACAGTTGCATGTGAGGTAATCTATCACAGGTCCTTCCAGTTCCCCTCCCCCATCTCACACTGCGCTGACGGCTTCATACCCTCCTCACTGCAACATGCTCATATCACACACAGACAAAGGATGAGAGGCTGATAAGATTTTACAAGATACTCTCATTGCAGTTGCCGCTTAGCTTTGATATCTGAATGATATGATGACAGAATCTGCAGATATGGAGGAAATTTCTCATTTCATGTTTATAATTTTGCTCTTCAAGGGAATGTTTTTCTTTCACATTAAAAAAACACTGTTGCATTATTATAAAATAGAATATACTCTTCTTTTTGAGGCAAAAACTGATTAATGGTTATTCAACTTTATCTATAAGGCAGTTCTTGAGTTAACATAGAAAAAGAAAATAGATTTTTTCATGGTCAGAAAATGATCATCTCAGTTTCCCAAAACTCAAAACGATATAATCAAGTGTCTTGTTTTGTCTGACCAACAGTTTAATATCCAAGGATATTGATTTTAATATTAAAAAATTAAAGATTAAAAGAATAAAAAAGACAATTTCCATATTGAAGTAAACTTTAACATGGCTTAAATGTTTATTTGATTATTTTAATACTTGCCCATTAATTTTCTGGTGATCATGTCAGCTGAACTTCCTTTTGTTCTTTTCTTTTTTGGTCCTCCCTTTATGTAGAGCAGTCACCTCCTTTATTTCTGCGAGTCATCCCCCTCCCTCTCCTCATGTGCCAGAATACAGCAGTGTTTCTGCAACCACAGCACCCCACTGGTGTGTCTGACGGTGCAGATTTTATGGGATGTCCTGCAAAGGACAATGTGTGTTTCTTTAATCTTGTCCTCCACAAGCTGCACCAACATTTCACATGACTCAGTGGAAACGTTACACTCCTTCTTTCACAATAAAGCCCCCCCATCTTCCCCTCACAGCTTCACTGAGAAAAACCAAATTAAAGCCTCCATCCCTCTGCCTCTGTGCATGCCTGATGATGGTGGCCACTGATCATCAGCATCTCTCTGAATGGGACACAGGTGTGCAGAGGGGCCCTCCTGCCTCTGTGATCCATCACCGAGGCCAGACAAGGGCCAGGCTGGAGCGGCTTAGGCACGTGCCGAGGGAGGGCTGCTGAGCCCCCCTCCACCCCGCCCCTCAGAGGACTCCCTATTCACGCCACCAGATGGGGGCTGGATCTGAGTTTTAATGAACGCTATCCTTCAGGACCCTTTAGGCAGCACGTCTCACTGCAGTGTGTTCCTCCATTCTGACACTGAACAATAAAACACCGGACTGAATAAAGACATGATGAGAGAGAGGAGGAAATAATGTACATTTCATTTATTTTTTCACATTTGAATTACATTTTCTCTCTTGGAGGAAGACTGACATGCTACTTATTCCCACAATTACTAAGCTCAGCTAAGTGCTTTAGTTACAGATTTAAGAGATGTCCCCAAGCAGAAACTACACATCAAAATGAGCTGGTGGTAGATATAATGGCGCTGTGTCAACTGCCTGCTGTTTAAAGTGATCCAATAACCCAACCCTGTAATTTTACCATGCATTAAGAGCAGAGGGCAATTTGTTCACATTTGTGGTCAAAAGAACTGTTGGAAAATAGCTGCTTTGTATTGGAGGGGTGGTCTTAATACTTAACAATTAGGACTTGAGAAGTGTTATTTATATTTAAATATCGCAGCTTCCTGTCAGAGAACAAAGGATTATTTGGCATTATGTAATAGAAAGTACCGTGATTTTATTTATAATTATAATTTGTTAGACATGCAGGTATTTTCCTTAAATAAATGAAGGGTAAAATGTGTTTTCTTACAGATAGAAACAGGTACTTGACTAAATTGTAGGCTTCTCATTTGGAGTCAGACGGTAACACGCGATCATCACCATGGCTGCTTACTCTCTCTGCCAGTTATGTGTAAAGCTGTGAAGCAGAGTGAGAAACATGAAAACATAAAAATGAGGAAAAAAAGTGTTCAGTCCCGAAGGATAAAATGATAATGTGCTGCTTGGTAACATACAAAGGATGAAAACCCTCATTAGTTTCGTAAATTAACACTAGAAATGTATCTTTATTTGATCATAAATTATTTTTACCATCTCACATTATATTAGAGTGGCTTACATCTGATCGACATTAATAACATGATGAAAATCCAAAGCTTTATTTTTAACACAGAGGCAGGTGAGATCTGTTCAGTCATTGCTGGTTTACATCCAGCACGATGCATATGTTCTTCATTGGTCGGGAATAAATTGGTTGTGTACATGTTGCCCCTTACTCACTGACCCTTGTCTGTCTCTACGTAAATTGCTTTCATGGTGTGTTAAACGAGCCGTGGTCGTGTTGGTGTCTCCCTCCACGCGGCGACCGGGTCTCTAATCCGCTGTCTGCCAGAGTTATGTCACACACCGGCTATTGTGGAGGGTTTGATTGAAGATGCCTGATCTGACTAACTGATCCCTCGCCGCAGAGGTGCTCTGACACATGAGACGTGTGAATTGGCAGTCGAGTCACATGACAGGCAGCAAGCCAATCAGAATTTCTATATTCAGACAGCTTTGTGGTGAAAAGGCAATACTGACAGATGGTGTGAGAGAGTGAAAATGATTTTTGGTGTGTACGGATAGAAAGGGGTAAATTGGATCACACAATGCTTCTGATTTTTTTGGTTTATTGCAATTTCTTTACAGCTCCTTGCCCTTTAAACAATTTATTATCAAACCCACTCCTCTCTGCAAATCTGCACGGAGTACTTTTTTAGGACTTCATAAACCAACAGCTGAAAAATGACTTTAAAACAGCACATCCTGAATTTTTAGTTGTAAGATGGAACTTGTGAAGCTAAATGAAGCCTTGATTCTCCAGAGGCCAATTTATTAAGTGTTAACTATTCACTGCCAGACAATTACTCAGTATAATTCAGTCAGATCACGTGCTGCTACCATCTGTCCACACCCTGTAAGCTGTGCATTTTTAACAAATATAATGACCCATATGATCCCATATAATGCAAACAGGTACGTAAGCAGAAAAGGTGCACTGATAGAATTTTTCAATAGTTTTTAAAGCATTCCCCTCCATTCAACAGTGTTATTTTAAGGAACAATAGAGAATGAGAGCAAATTTAGAATATTCACTGTTCAATGATTGCATTTTTATTTTTCCAATCTGTGTTTTTGTATCTGTTTATGTAAACCTGTTTAACGTTTTATCTCAAGTTGAAAACATGCAGCATTAAGAGTCAGTAATCTAAATGGAAGATATAAACAACTAGACCAGACTCAAGAGATGTGTGCTTTTCATCTGCATTTCACACTGAAAACATGAGACTGTTTTATGACATTAAGAAACATGAATTCTGGTACTATTACCAAAAATTACACTTCATTTGTCACCCTTTCCTGTCAGAATACAAATATGTTTTCAACAAAAACACCTTTTTTCATTGACAAAATAAATAACAGTTTTTATACATTTTGTAAAACTGCCAAATTGTGGTTAAAACTGTTGTCTTAAGTGAAGAACAATATGACTCTGAATAAGCATCTGATGCCAGCTTTATGTTATTGGCAGCTTCCAATAAACAATGCCAAGATATGTTTTGTTTGGTTTTGAAACAGTAATGATGTCACACACCCACTTTTAGGTCAAAAATTGCATCAGTGATAACATACATATACATTGGCAACATTTAAACCATCTCTTCCAGCTCTTAAGAAACTCCAAGACATTTATTTGTTTATAGCTGACAGCAAGTCCCCCCACACACTCAGACCTCTGACATCAAAATCTCCATCAGAAATTTTCAAAGCTTTCAGCTCTTTTTCTACATCCTCTCTCAGAGAAGGACAGGCCTCAAACAAGGCCAGAAAGTTCTCAGTCAATTTTTGGAAGGACACCGATTGGTTTGTGCTAGTTTGAACCCATTCACCATCACTGATGCTGAACTCCATGTCAGAGGCCCACTTTTTCAGCACATCACGGTATGCATCTCTAAATTTCAGGTGTCCTTTGGCCAGGTCTATTAGAAGTGTAGTAGGTAGCACAGAACACACGTGCTGCAGCCTGCTGTGTTTTTTCTGCAGCCAGTCCAAAAGAAAATCCTGTGAGGCATTTATTGCAGCAGAGTTTTTCATTGTCAGCAGTGCTGCAGCGATGACCAGACAGAAATGTTCTGTTTCTCCTTCACATCCCTGGAGGACAGAGTCTAAAAAGTGCTCTGCCTGGCTGGCTTCACTGCCTTGGCTCAGCAGGGCATCCAGCCTCTCCATAAGCATCAACCCCTGAACCTCAGCATCAGCACCACAAGCTGACAAGTCTGTGAGAGGACTCAGGACTTTACAAGCAGATTTGCACTGAATTATGTGGCTACAGAGACCTGTAACATCCTGATATTCACTCTGGATGGTGTTTATAGGAGTCGCAGTGTCAAACAGTACCTTTAAGATGGAGCTGGGCAGCGCAGGATTGTTTAATAGCCCAACAAGCAACAGGTGCTGACACCGGTGGAGGTCTGAGAAGGAGACCTCTGTGTAATCAGGGAAGAGAGTTCGCAAACTTTGATTGGTACCCTGAAGCTGCTTCTCCATAATCCTCCTCAATGCAGGCTTATTGTGAAACCTGGAAAAGATGTGCTCGCAGTACCGGGCCCAGTTAAAAGCTCTGGACAGGGTTTGTTTATCCCACTGCTCCACCGCACCGGTCTGTGCCGCCACAGCCAGCAGCTCCGCCGTGCCCGCCAGGTTTTTCAGCACCGCCTCCATGTGGCGCTCTTTGCGGTCAGACTTCCACTGAGTACCGCGGGTGGACGCTCACTGCGAAAGAAAGACAAAAACATTCATCCAAACCGTCCTCTGCTGACGGAAAACGAGCAAAATGTCTCAGAGCTAGCTAGCGGATAAGCTATTAGTTAGCAAGATGTAAGCAACTTCAATTCACCAACGTTAAATGGGACTTCCGGTGGCACGTTTCAAAACAAAGTCCTCTTTAACAATTGTTGTTTAAAGTAACAAAAAAGCCTTACACCCAAAATTTGACACAAGTTTCTCTAAGCGAAACTTTGAGAAATCAAGCACAATATTTTCTATTGTACTCACTCACTAGTCTTCGCCTCCACTGTCACACAGCTGCCTGTTTATACCGCTTCTGCCAATGCGCATGCGTACTGTTCTTCAAAATAAAAGACATCGAGTAACTTTAGACCGAAAGAATGTCGAATTAGGGAGAAAGTACCGAAACTGAGAGATACATATTTTTCTGATTTTTTCTTTATGTTTATTATCTGGCTAACATGCAAGTTAATGTAATAAATTGTATATTTTATATTGTTAACACAAACACAAAACGAAACGAAATACACCTAACCACGAAGAATAGAGAAAAACAAAACTTTCATTCATCCGTATCTGACGACAAGGAGTCGTTATTTATAAATTTGTGACTGTGCCTGCTTCATGGTGATCGTCATTTTTTGGACTAACCAATGTTTACAAGTGCAAAATTTTGTCATTTTAATTCAGTCCTCAAACAAACATAACGGATTGAAGAAAGTCAGGTTCTTTCAGTCGGATCAGAGTGCACGGGCACACATAGAAAAAAAAATCCATTAAATCAAATTGTATCGGAGGATTGGATTTCTTTAGCTGACCTGCTGAATTCAGTCCAGAAATGACATACTGAAGCAACACAAAGAGGCGAGCCGAGGGAGGCACTGCCAACAGGATCAAACTTCCCTCCCATCAGCAGCACGCTGTGTGTATGTGTGCGTGTGTGAAGTCAGATCTCTGTGCAAATGCGAAGTGAGAAAGACTTCCCCAGTCCACATTGGTTCAGTGTTTTGGAGCCTAACCTGTGGGTCGGTTCACCGCTGTGTAAAGCATGAAAAGTGGAATCCAGCGGCTCACAGGACGAGAGAGAGGAAGGTGCACAGCAACGAGCTGAACCCTCAGGGTGAGCACAGATCAGGAGCTTTTTTAGGACAAATGCAAGATATTGTCGCTTATTTAATGTTTCCAGATGAAATGTCAGAAGTTTGAATGTCTTTTTGCATATTCTGTTTTAGACTGGAGGGGTAGACTAACTTGTACTTCTTGCTCGTGGGATGTGCGCTTTGCAGTATAATGTTATTCTGTAGCTTTGGCTATTAAAAAGTTTGTCTCAGCTTAGTCTCACTCTCTGACTCTTAAAAATGTGGTAATTCCTCTTTTATTATTTCTCTGAAAAACTCCTTAATTTCACCGAATCTGACATACTTTCCCCAGTTGTAGCTCTTAGTCATTTCATTGGTTTTAATTAGTGGATGCTCAGCTGGATTTCAGTCTTAACTCATCAGGAATCCTCCCTTGATCCTATTTGCAGGGTAGTAAAATGTTTGTTGTGGCTGTTTTTTATTTGTGACAGTTGTAAAGTAGGAGACAGCCTTAAAAAATTATCACAGCTGTAAATGAATCGGGCTGCCAAGTGTTTAAAGAGGCCAGTGCAACACAGTCCAAAAAACAGTTTATTGCATTAAATCACCAAAAGATCTGCATGGAACAGGATTAAGTTTTGTTTGTGAGTCATTATTCCTGACATACTGTCTGACTGATATGCTGTTTGTTGATGGTGAAAACAGGGGTTTCGCAATTATGAAGTATGAAATCAGTGCAGCATCACAGCTCAGGATTTATGACACTCCGTGTGGTGCACAAATAAACACAGGAACAGCCTTACTGGAATGTGTTTACATGATATTGTGGGTATAAAAAACAGGCTTTATGCTGTAAGTGTTGTGTTACTGGATGTTAATCACAAAGTAGAATATCCTGGTGTTATTAATATTTATTTTTTACTTCACTGACTACAGCTGATGATACACAGCACTCACTCAACACACACAGTTGTTATCTGCTGGAGAATCATGCTGAGTTACCTTGTTTAAAGGGACAAATCAGCTTCCAGATTAGTTTACTGTTGTGGAAGAGAGAGGCATGAAGGTCAGCAAGGATTTCCAGGACAGAGACGCTCTTGTTTTTTCCTAACTGATATGTTTCAGCAGTCGAAATTCCCATCCATATGCCTCTCCTGGAGCAATCTGCATTCAACCGTGGCAGTTAATGACGGCTTTACTGAAGTCATGTGGCATTTCAGACTGAAAAAAAAACTTGTATGTTGGGATGTCTGTGTACATTTGAATATCTTTGGGCTATAGAAGTTCTCTTCCTCTTCTTTTCTGAGTCTAATTTAAGTTTACTGTCAGATTCCAAATTTGATTTAAAACTTCTATCACTAGACAAAGAAGCAAGTTTAGCAGACTGTTGGTGCTACATAAGCCTTGCAGAGTGCGTCAAGATGCTCATGCTGTGTTTTTGGCCTACAGCTAAAGAGGTCAGGCTACAGTGTGGTGAGAGGAGCCAGGTATTTTTAACAACAAAAAGTTGTTTCTTAAGGACTACTCTCCCTGGAAGAAATGAGAGGAAACTCAGTATGATGTCAATTCATTATCTAATTAAGCCCATTGAATCAGCAATACTCTGTGCTAATTCATTTTTTATCCAAACAAAAATGTTTTAAAATTGTTTATTTACCTTAAGAAAATTGTCTTGACACATAAAGAATTCATTTAGCTCATTTGAAAACTTCAAAGTCACAAAATTTGCAAATGCACGGCCTTCACTGGTGAGAAATGATGCATAAAAACAATGAGCAAAAATACTAAGATAACATCCTACATGCACTAGAACTTGGATGTATCTTTAATGTTGCCCATTGACAAATATGTCAAGTGATGTTTTCATTTACACACATACCCAGTGACGGATGTGTATGAATGGATCTTGCGCTGCGAGTGGTGAAAAGTTGTCCCAGTGCCCTCGTTCTGTCTGTCAGCCTGCAGCTCAGTGGACATGGGAATGTTGCACCTGTGTGTGAGTGCTGACCTCCAGAGTTTAGTGTGTGTGTGCAACGAGGAGCTCTTGTCCTTAGGAAGATAAAGACGACCTTGGTTTGACATCAAGGTCCTGATGTCCAGTGTTGCACCACGGTGTGATTTGGTTACAGTCAACTCCACGGGGACCTTGAAATGTTACACAGCCTCAAAGGTCAGATTCCTCGCATTGTGTTAAACTCCCTCAGTATTTGGAGGACACCTTCAGCCATCGCAGACTATGAATGTATTGTTCACGGCAATTTTGCTTCCTTTTTTGAATAAGCCCTTCTTAAAATTTGCATCGCACATCCTGTTACTATTTGCCTACCATGGGGAATGTGAGACATTCCTGCTTGTGTTCAAGCTCGAGGCAGATTTTTTTATATGCAACAAACAGTTTATGGTTTTATCATGCACATTGTTTTCAACCCACTGTTTCTTTAATGCAGCCAGAAGAAGAATTGAGTTACAGATAAACAGAGGGGATACAGTGGAACAAAAGAGCGTATCAGTCATATGATCAATCTATGTAGTTATGTAATCTGTAACAGACAAGCTAGGAAGTGTCTGTCAGCTCTTGTATGATCATTTGATGCATTATGAACAACTTTTTTCTAATATTTCCAAAAGCCCATTTAATTCCATTTGTTTCTTTATTCTTAAAATCAAATCCCTTGATTACATATCTACAACAGCCTCTGAAGTAATGTAAGTCTTGAGTAAAAACAGTCCCCAGCATCTTTGTGATGCTGCCATCTCTAAGCCTCGAAGCTGTCTCCACCATGTCTGCACACTCTTTTCATGTCCATGACCATGTTCATGGACGTAAGCGCAGCACCCGTGTTTTGAAGCTGAGTAGCTGCAGAGCTGAGTTGATGTGTGTTGTCAATTACTCATTTTCCCTAGCAGAAAAGCCACTAATGTAGCAACACTGGACTGAAACGAGAACGATTTTCTTATTACTGCTCAAACAGTGAACGCTTTGGCATGCTGCAGCATGTTATTGGAAAGGACTGAGAAGTGTCTAATTTACTCAATGACTTCATTTTGCAGGCAGTATGTAGCTATTAAATATTGCTCTGAATATTGATGTTAAATGCAGTCTCTCCATCCAACCCAGTATAACACCCGAGTGCAGCTCCATCAGGCTCTAATGGAAGGCCGGCTGCAGTGTGATTGGACTGGATTGGATTGATCCAGACTGTTTGACAGGCTCTATCATAGACTGCAGCATAATCTGAATGAGCTCTTTGTCTGTGCCTACTGTTTGTTGAATAGAAGTCCTACTGTAGAGTCCAGCTGGTATAAAAGTGTCTCTTGTCCGGTGAAGAGGCGGGCTGGGGCTTTGCTGTCAGAGTCTATGAGGACATCCCGTGTCATCAGGTGAACTGTAAACCAAACCAGGGTTTGGCCAACAAGACAAAAGCACCCAGATCTCTTGTGTTCATTTGATCCTCCTCCAGTCCTGATGGGAATACTGGGCCTGAATATCATTTGCTATAGGAGAATATTGTCAAGATCAAAAATGTTCAGAAGTTTTCATTTTTGAAGGGATTCCTTTAGCATACTATCTCATTATCATTATTTAATCACCTATGTGGCCAGTTAGTGGTCTCTTTTTCACAACATATGTTGTATTTAAATCAGAGATCAGAGTTTTAGTCCCTGTAAGTGAAGAAAAACACATTTCTCTGGTTTCAGCCTGAAGTACCTGTGGCCCTGCTGAGGATAAGCAGTTAAAGATAATGATGGATGGAATAGATGGTTTCAGCTTACCAGATACAAGAATTTAATCAATTATTTTGGGGTTTATAGGCTGTTGGTTTGTCAAAATAGGACTTGTATTGATATCTCCTTGGGCTCTGGGAAATTATAAAGGGAAATTTTCCCTATTTGTTACATTTCATATGGGCAATTATGAAAATAATCATTATTTGCAAGCCCTGTTGTAAACCTGGAAATAATTTTACTATTATTTAATATTAAGTGTACATACATTATGTGCATACATCTACACACAGTATCTACAGTACATACATATGTGACATACGCATACAAAGGGTTAAACACTGTGTTCTTTAAAATCTGTATTAAGTTACTTTAACCAACACAAGTTAGTCCTGGAAAATGTCCAGTTCACTACAGTTGAATCAACACATCAATGTCACAGCTTCAATATTAAACTCATGATGTATTTACGATGCATATGTTGACAGAGAGATGTTAGTTTTACTGTGTCTGTTTATTTTTTATACATTATACACACACACATTTTTCATACACATATAGAAAGTTCCCTATGCAAACTCACACTCTAGATTCACAGTGTCTCACTGTCTGTGCTGTCCTTTTGTGTCTCGACCTCCTCCTCTTCCTCAGGCCATCAGTAGGGAACCATGTGCAGCTCCCTGAGCCCCAAACAGCCCAGCGGCCCCGGCCTCACAGACATGCAGCAGTATCACCAGTGGCTGGCCAGTCGACATGAAGCCAGCCTGCTGCCCATGAAGGAAGACCTGGCCCTGTGGCTCACTAACATTCTGGGTAAGCAACACAGATATAAATAACACATCTGACTAAACACTGATCATCCAGCCTTCCGAAACATCTTTACTTTTTAATCATCTAAAATTTATTTTATAGAAACTCTAGATCATAAGTCAGCATCAAGGTTATTCCAGTGTAAATGTTAATTTATCAAAGCTCAGTCCAATTAGCCTTATGTATTGCCAATTTATGCAGAAAGAATGTGGTCATGTCTTGTTGAAATGCTTAGTTTTATTTATTGGGATTTGTTTTCATAGTAAACAGATTGTATTAGAAAAGTGTATTTCAGTACACATTTAAGTAGTTATGTTTCACGCTGTCGCAATATAGTGCTTCAGTTTGTGGTCCGTGATTTATTTCCTACAAATGCTGTGAACCAAAATAAGAATGTGTTGCTGATTCATTTGAATAAACAGTCTCAGAAATAGCTTGGCTTTAAAAAATGCTCTCATCTACGATATCAGTCGAACTCGTTTTGCTGATGTTAACACCTGTGCAAGAAACTGGAAATCAATCTGAACCTCATTACAAACTGTTTTAAAGTGAGTGAGCCAGTTTCCATGTTCACACGCTTCCCCATAGATTTGCCTTAATTGAATAATGGGTGTCATTAGGAGTTCCTGAATAATGCACAGTCAGTGGTGGAGAAGCAGCAGAATGAACAACGGTGGAGGATTTGTGCAGGTTTCTACAGCATATTAAATTACCCTGCGTCCACGTCTGTGCAGTCACGAAACTGATGCATGAAGCTCTGTGAGGATCTGAATTGAATTCAATGACTCAAATTCAACTGATTGTGAATTAAGAAAGTCAGTTTTCAGATTAACTGATAGATTGAGTATTGTTTGGATGAGCACGGGGAAAAAAACTGTGCGTTTAATGAATAAAAACTAGTAATAGCAAAAAGTCAAACTTAAAAATTTCCTCCATGTGTTTCTCTGTGAAACCAGTGACTAGCCAGCTGTTAACAAATCATTAAATCTAATAGTTCCTCCATTAGACTAGGTTGCAATGACAAGCAGTCGCTCACACTGGCAAAGCGCCTGTTAGCCAGTACTTTTTCATCCTTTTAAGATTTGTCAAAGGCTGCATAGTTCTCAAAAGAGGGGCAGTCCATTGATACTCCTCATTATTTTAAGGTTTTTCTTCTTAATGGGCTTTTGAGCTAAGCGTAGCTGCCCTTAACATTGTTAAATCTGTTCACCTAATGACTGGGAGTAACTCTGTGGGACATCCTGCAGGCTGTATGTGTGTGTGTGTGTGTGTGTGTGTGTATGTGAGTGCAAAGATCATTTCTCAAATCCACTGGAAGCCAATTAAGTTCCTGAAACTGACTCCTGCCTGTGTGTGAACAACTTAAAACAACTTCAGTTTCTTCCCTGTTGTCTCTGGCGCTCAGTGTGTTTGAACTGGAACCAGCTGAGCTAGAAACCTCTGGTCTGCTGTGACGAGGGATCAAGGACAAAAAAAAAAAAAAAAAAGAACCACAGAAACACAAGCATCCATGTGTTTCCAGTAAATACACAGAGTTGAACCAGTTTGTTGGTTTAAGTCGTGTCCTGTGTGTTCGGCACAAGGAAGAAGGCGCTGATGTGCTTAGCAGGGTTCGCAGTTTCAGGTAGGAGGAGCAGTGCAACGATGAGTCCACTGATTGAGTGGGAGGCGGATGCTTGGTCACACCGATGAGTCATAATGTTGTTGTGATTGGAGGTTGGAGGGACTGAGCAATTTATAGGACTTAGTATTTAAGTTTGAATATTTCTCTGAGAGCCTTCTGGAATATATTTTCCTCATACAGCAGAGGAGCGAGACAGAGTTTGAGTATATAAGACGCCTGCTCTCTGAGTATTTTTCAAGATTTCAATCTTTCTTTTCTGGGCTCAATTACAACATTTGGAACTTATTAAACGTCGAACCCCGAGACCCCTCCTCCTATAAGCAACAGAAAGGGGATTTTAAAAAAATCTCTCCGGTTTCTTTCCACAGACACCCCCCTGCCACCACCTCCTATTTCACAATGATCTAACGTAGAAGGAATGGTCCTTTGGAAGTCAGTCAACTGGACACCACATGTTGATCACCAATCTATCTCTGCAACTGTGCAGGATAATGAGGCATTACTGTGCACGATCAGCTGCCCCCTTTTCATGTGACCTTGCATTTGCCACCCCACAGTGTACTAACAGAAAATCCCCCCAGTTTCCCTCAAGTTGTTGTAATATTTGAACATTTGGCTCCTGCAGAGCTGCCTAAACCCAGCAGCTAAAGCCAAGCTCAATCGGCCAAGTGGTTTCAGAGAGTCAATAACATTGCATCAGCTTCAGCTTCAACTGGGAATGGACTGGAGTTTAAATTTTATTTCCTTATGCTGTGTATAAATTCTTAAATGAGCATTTTTTTTTGTCTTGGATTTACTGCTGGATTCTCTGCTCACTTTATGTGTCCCCTGGTCAGGTCTGGAAATCACCGCTGAGAGCTTCATGGATCGCTTAGACAATGGCTTCCTGTTGTGCCAGCTGGCTGAGACACTACAGGAGAAGTTCAGGCAAAGTAATGGAGACCTGCCTGCACTTGGCAACAGCAAGGTACGGAGAAACCTGAGGATTACAGTAGTCTAGCATGATAATGGTTACAGTGAAAACACTCATCTTGGAGCCAAATCTCATCTCAAAGTTATTTCTGGACTGACTTTGACTTTGACAGAGTATTGATTCTTAGAGAAGAACCATCGTTCAGGCAGTAACTCCTTAGATCATTTTGACTGACAGTCACTATTTTAACTGTTGCCATGCTTGATTAGAGAAGAATATAAAATCCAGATGTTAATGTTAAATATCAGTTTTCTGTGTTGCCACATAAATGATCCCTTGAAATTCAGTTTTTCTGAATAATTATTGGGACCAGACTGCTCGAAGACAACATTTTAAAACCTTTTAAATGATCCTCACCGAGCCAGGAAACAGCTTTTCCCCCTTATATTAGGTTTCCATCAATAAGATCAATAAGATCTATACTTGTAGAGCTCCTCCCATCTCTAATAAGTTTTGCTATCATAACCTTTGGAGATTAGCCTGATAGAGAGACAGAGAGACTTTTAGTAACAATAAATTTGATATCCACTCTTGTTGATTGGTTTTGTCAGCCCAGCAGCGACCATGAATTCCAACTTTGCAAAGAGCTCCACAATTTCAGAGAGCAGTGCACAAAGGATGGGGGTGGGGGATGGGGCCTGCAGCCTTCAGCAGGGCAAAAAAAGAAAAAAAGGGCAAAAAAGAAAAAATAAGGCTGGCAAGGACACATTAACTGATGGGGCCCCTCATCCCCTGCAAAAATTGGCAGAACTACGTTTTAATGTTCGCTTCTTGTGAGCCTCGAGAGGGAGTTTAATGATTTTTTTTTTTTTTAAAAAGGGTAACTTGCAAAATGTTTTCTGTGACTAAACTCAAGCAATCTGTGCGAGCGTGTATATTACTGGGTCAATGCTCAAGAAAACAAACAGGTTGGGGTGCAAATCCTTAGATTTTATCAGTTTCAGAGCTACAGCAAGGCTTGATGTTTTCAGAATAATAGTGGTAAGAAATAATTCAAACATTTTTCTTTGTTTTTACCCTTGGTGCCACACTACAGATGTCCAGGGAAAAATCCAACAGTACTGAGCTAACTTAACATTCAAACCTAGCCTTTGGCCTCATAAGAGTTAAAAATAAAAACAAAATTGTCTCATTTGTAATGCTGATGATGACAAAAATTTCTTGCAGACATGCACGTATATTTTTACTTCGACAATAAACTGACATCTGTTGCTCAGCGGGATTACATGTCTCTAACAGAGGAATTAGTTCATGTTTCCGTCCAGAGGAGAGACAGCAAAAGACTCTTTTGTTGGCTCTTTAGTGAGAGTTGTTGATGTTTGCACTGAGGCATTACTGCGCTGATGATGGTGGGTCTCCTGATCTGAGTGTGAGTGTAACAGCACAGATGTGAGGAAATGTGGGACGGCAGAGGAGCCGCTGAAATAGAGGAGCCCATTGATTGTGGAGGCCGACAGAGAGACAAAGCAGAGGAGTCCTGAGACTGACTGAGGTTTACCCTGACCTGCAACTCAGCTTTCAAATCATACAAAGCAGCATTATGGTGTTTTATAGCGAGCATGATTTACTGCTGTTTGTCCACATTATAGCTCCTCACCGCCTACATAAAGCACAGTTTAATGAGCCATGAAAGATTAATCATGTTCTCCATTCCTGATTCACTGTACCTCGTCTTATGTCAGTTTAAGTTCTAAGTCAAACAATTGTGCTCCAGCAGTTTATTGTGGCATTTTATAAGCTGTAGCTGTTTACAGTTAACATTTTAAACTTTTAAGAAAACTTCCATCGACTTTGAAGCCTCACTGGTCGGACCAAGTGATTCCAGCATTAAAAAAAAAAAAAATCCCTGTGCAGATGTTGTCTTACCACATCAGTCAATACTGACTTCAGTGCAGATGAGTGAAGATAATATTTCTTTCTGGTTATATCACCGTAGTGTGCCAAGTTCAACACCACCACTTCATTAAAGGTTTAAATGTGCGTTCATACTGTTGAAATATAAAGGTAAAGCTTAAGAAATATGTTTATTGGCTTTCTGAAAGAAGACTGGAACAATGACACTTCGATATCTGTCCTTTAAATCTGAAGCAACAGGCAGCACCTGTGTAGCTTAGTTTAGCTTAGCGCAAAGCTGGAAACGGGTAAACAGCTGGCATGGTTCTTTCCAAAGGTACTAAAATCAGCCTACAGCTCCTTTGAAGCTTATTAAAGTCTCTCTCAGGACTCATTTTAAATTATCCAAAAATGCTCTGGCTTTAATGGTTTTCTTGACATTGTTTTTCATCATAAAAAATACAGCAAAAGTTGCTTGAAGCAGACCTTTCCTCCTCTTTGAAAAATTCTGGAAATGTGAATCACAGTCCTTCTGCTTCGCCCACCACGTCAGGTTGACCATTGGGAGAACTGTATGAATCAAGATGGCTAACTGGAGGAAAGGTTGGAGAAAGCCAGTCATAGGCTCCAGGTGTTAAGAATAAGCTCTCAGTCGACATAAATCATCTAGTTTATCATCTTCCTGAGTGAAAGAAAATGATGTAATTTCAAGTTCTCTTCCCTTCAAATGTAACATCTTCAAAAAGTCCTGTACCTTCTGTGTGAGTAAAGGTGCAGATAATTTAGCAAGCTGCCACAGAAATAATAGCATGCCATTCTGACTGCCGACACTGGGAATCAGGCCGACATTATTTCCCCAGGAATGCAAAGTAAGTCAACAACAAAAAAGGATCCCAGAAAAAGTCAAAGGAAAGATTGGAAAGAAAAGAAAAATACCCACAAAAGCCTGCATATTTCCAGAATGAGCTCATTGCACCTTTCTCATAGCACAGACACACATATCCTGTATAAAACCACAGCAAGGCGCATAAATCTCCCCGAGCAGTCCGTGTGGGGGCTGAAACCCATAAGCATGTCATTTGATCCCAAATCATAGAGGGCCTGGTAAAGTAGCCCTGATTTCCTAACCTGCCATCTCCCATATTGATCTGTATTGAAAAAGTCGTTGATTCTGAGCTGAAACCAGAGCCCCAGCAGATGGAGAATAAGTCAATGCAGATAGAGTGTGGCTCTGTGTTTTGATGAAAATACTGGGGGTTGGGCTGCTCAAGACACCTGGTGGCCCTTTTTTCACTTTGTTTAACACAATGTAAAAGTTCAGTGTCTCATAAATGACATTTAGGGGATACTCTCCCTCTTAGGCTCATTTTTATGCAACGCACATGAAGACATCTGCTAACCCCTCTCTGTCTCTAGCAGAGTATTCCCCATCAGAGGATACCATGTCGACAGAGCGCTCCCTCCGGCTCCTTTTTTGCACGGGACAACACAGCCAACTTCCTGGCCTGGTGTCGAAAGGTTGGAGTTGGAGAAACATGTCTGTTTGAGTCAGAGGATTTAGGTGAGTGTTTTCTGCCTCTGCAATAAACGCCAGAATGTTAGAAACCCACAATGCTGGACAAACAGAGTGATCCATAAACAGGCTGCAGTTTCCTCACAGAGAGTGTTTGCTGTCTCTGACGCTGGACTCAGATCAGTATCTCCTGTGAATGGTGTGATTGTGCAGGTAGAGTATCATGCAGATTAGACTGCTTCGCTCTCAGTCTCCTCTGAGGCTCAGAGAGCTCACATGTACAGGCTTTATGTCTGCTTCCTTCACATCTATACAAAGCTCACAAGGGCAGCAGTCTGCTGGGAGCAGCTCTGTCTGACCATAAGGATGTGTGCATCTTCAAGACTGTTCTCATGCACAAAATATCTGGAGTAAAACAAAGGGAGCACAGACAGAAGGGTGTGAGTTACAGAGAAAGTAGGACACTGCTATGCAAATGTTTTCCTCAGCCCAGAGTGGGGACGTTTTGCTCGCTTCCTCATTCTCACTCAGTGTTTTGTCGATGTCTCGCTATCTATTGTGAGGATTTTTTGCGTGTTATGTCACTAAAATATGCTTTCATTTAAGATATGGACTGAAATATTGTCCTTACAATCAGATGTACTGATCAGTATGTGACCCTGCCAGTGAGAGAAATACCCAGAATATTCATACATTCCTGTAATTTCAGACTAATGACTGGTGGACCGTCCCTGAGAAATGATGAAACTATGCAAATCATTTCTAAAGACCAACGCACTCGTGCTGTAAACTGTATGGGTAGATGCAGCAGACATGTAAAAAAACTGTTGTAAAAATATTTTATAGAAACAGTAAAAGCTGACACCTGTCTTCTCTCTTTCTTTATTTTTCTTTCCTCCTTCTTTCTCTGACTGGATTTATCAGTTCAGCAGTAGATGTAACAACACCAGGTTTGCTATCATGCAGTGGATATTTTGTGTATGATAATGCATGGTGTGTCACCTGTAGCCTACATCTTGCATCCACCTTCACTGTCTGATCATATGTTTTCTATGAGGTTAAAAAACACAAGTCTATGTTTACATCTTAAACTTGAACGATGCTCGTTTTCACTGGTTTGGGAGAATCAGGATTGCAGACGAGAGGAGCATTTGAATGCATGAAGCTCATTTGTGTGTGCCTCTTCCCATCACACAGCCACTCATCATCACTCACTGCCTTTTTTCAGACACAATACAATGCCCACATGAACTTTACCTAATGCTAAAATCTGAACTTTTCTTTCAGTTCTTCATAAGCAGCCACGAGAAGTGTGCCTTTGTCTTTTAGAGTTGGGACGAATAGCATCACGGTATGTTTTCCTCTTTGTTTATTTTACTTCTTCCACAACAGTTTTGTACTGTCTTCTATTTTGAAGCATTATGTAAATATTTTCTTAATTACGCACGCAGTAATTAACATTGCTCTTTGTTTCCTTCCTCTAGGTACAACGTGGAGCCTCCCGGCCTCATAAAACTGGAGAAAGAGATTGAACAAGAAGAGAAAGCACCTTTACCACCTCCATCACCTGTATCTCCAGCTCAGCCCCTCCCTCCATCTCCCTCTATATCTCCTACTCCTTCTCCTTCTCCTTCCCCATCTCCATCTCCATCTCCATCTCCTACCAAAGTTGCTTCCAGCAAGAAAAGCACAGGGAAGCTGTTGGATGATGCTGTGAGTTTGCAACAGTTTGCTTTGTTTTTGCCCCTACTTTCAATTTTAAACCTAAAATATCTGTAATATATATGTATCTTTTTTGTGTTTGTGTATGTATCTGTATGTGTGTGTGTGTGTTTAAGGTAAGACACATCGCTGATGACCCCCCCTGCAGATGTCCCAACAAGTTCTGCGTAGAGAGACAGTCACAGGGTCGATACCGTGTTGGGGAGAAGATGCTTTTTATCCGGGTGAGTTTTTTTGACAGTAAGGTCTAGATACATGCAGCATCTGGTGTTACAACATTTGTACAGTGGTGGAAACAATTCTTTAACATGAAATAAACTACAGAGGAAATACATTAAATTCAAAATAAAAGTCCTGTTTTTTTAATGGTGTTTAATTATTGATAAAAATATAAACAGTTTTTATCATTTAGGGAGGTTTAGATCTACTTTATCATAAGTATATTTACTCATATTCTTTACTCAAGTTCAATATTGGAGTACTACTTACTTACTACTTACTTTTACTCGTGTAAAATGTTGAATGGAGGACTATTACTAAAGAGCCTGAATACTTGCTTCATCATTACTTCTTGTACTACCTGCATGCTTATTCTTAGATCAAATTATCATCAATAAAAAATCTCTCTAGCAAAGTTAATAATATCTGCACATTTATTTTGGAATAAAGTACAAAAATTCCCTTCCAAAATGTAATGAAGTAAAAGTATAAACTGGACAAATATCCTGCAAAATGCCAGTAACAACAAACTGAACTGCAGGGGGAAATATATGGAAGTTAATTGTGTTTTCTTACTCTACATGCTTTATTAGGTTGAAATGCTTTAGAACATAAGAACAAAGTAAACCTCTATTTAAATTTAATGAGTTCATATTTTTGCTGATCTATTTTCATTCATCCTGTTTATTTTTAAGTAGATTTGAGGTTGATGACAATGAGCTCTCACATTGCACTGCAAACCTCTCTCCTTTCACACGGCATATGGCAGCATGTTGATACTTGCGGCTGGCTTTGGGATGAAAGTAACCCATTGTGTCTGGAGAGCTCGCCTTTATGTGAGGTCTCATTTACTGGTAATGGTATTCTGGCAATCTCCTTCAGCCAAACATAATGTGGCTTACGGCTGCAAGAGGAAAATAACATGCACACATTTCCATATGATCTGATGATCAAGTTATTACTTGGAAAATATTTTACTGAGCTATATCACTCAGTACTGGCTGTTGCATGAATTACATCTTACATCTCATAATCACATTGAATCTATCAGCCAAGGAAATGTTACACGACTCCCTCTAAGTGGAGGGATAAAGGGGACTGGAGGAAGATAAATGGAGGCTAACACATATTAGAGAAGTGGCATCGTCCCCTTAGGATCCTGGTTACTTGGCAACCCGCAACCAGGATTCACACCTTTAAGAATGTGATTCGTGCCACCAGTTCGTTCAGGATCATGTGAGGACGTTCAAAGAGAGTTTACTCTTGTGTGTCCTCTGCTGTCAGCCCTCAATACTGCATCCATGTCAAATCTCAACCAAATGAAATCAATATAGTTGCAAGGTTTGGATGAACAAAGCTGTCCTTGAATATTATTGAGTGTCGGAAGTAAGAGTTGAATATTCCAGCTAAATTAACAGGAACTAGAAAACAATATAAATATTTATCACTTGATGTCTTTTCAATGTCTTAATGCCTCAGTCTTCAGTTTGTTGCTGAGCAACCAAGGCCAAATGGTGAGAAGCTCATGCTGTTGATCTTGTTTGGTCTGCTGCACAGTATGAAGTCTATTGATAGTCTGTTGATTCATACAATATATACACCCAAAGATATCTGTTTTTTCTTAAAGGGCTCTGTAATCTTCCTTTGATGAAACTTTGATGAAAAAACAACATTAATTTGGAAAAACAGAAAAAAACTGAAGAAAAGTAACGGATATGCACTTGATGTTGGGCGCACAGAGTAGAGAGAATTAACAGCAGTGCAAATTCATAAAATGCATTTTAATAACCATGAGTTGTTATGTGTACTAGTCACATTTAAAGAATGTGAGATATAATTTACATAGGCCAAAGCAAGTGTCAAACCTCCGTTCCCCTGTTTCTCGGCCAGCACTCTTCACAGCCAGATGCTTTAATTAAAATTCCTCTGATAGTTTTACCCCCTAGCAGCTGTTTCCACTGAAAAGGCATGAGCACAGTAAGGCCAAGTTACTGTCTGCACGCGGCCTTGGAGCGAGGATAACAATGGCATGCAGCACATATAAGATTATTATAGACAATTATCTGTACATGCCTGAGAAACTGACCTTCTCAGCTCCTGGAATAAATGAGGTGCTTGTAGCCTCAACAAGGGGGCAGAGTAACATTGTGGCGTTTGTGGAAACGCTGTCCGAGCTCAGCCTCGGGCCGTGTCCTTCTCTGGACTGCTGAGTGGGGAATGGGCTGCAACAAGGGTCTTGTCCCAAAGCAGCATGATTGAAACCCCTCTGCATCACACAGGTCCATTAAATCCACAGTCACAAAGCCTGAAGGCCTGGGGCTGGTGATTGGGAGCACTGCCCCACCAGTGCCCTCTTGATTGATTCTTCTAAGAGGCTTATAAATGTTGAATGTTCATGTTGCTGGAGGGCAAGAAACCTCATATCTGGCCTGACTGAGGTGACAATCTCTTGAGGTAGTTTACCCTTTTTTATCAAATGACTTGATTTGATATTTGTGTGAATCATTCTCAGACTGTTTGTGTTTTTGGAGACAAACATAGCATCTTAATAGTGTTAGTAATAACCTGTTTATTTGCTATTTCTTCAGAGAAGGGCATTCGGTAAACAAGCTTGTTTTAGTGGAGGTTTAATAGCATGTTAATGAGGTGGGAGGTGATGAGGCTCCATCACGAGGCAGTCATGTTTTATGTCCACAGCCTCTGGGGAATGTGGGTGTCTGAGCATCCAATACATCAGAGCCTTTTATTTCTTCCTTCTCTTCATTATAATAGCCAATATTGCTATGGTACCCAATCTTAAGAATGTGGCTGGCGGTGGCATTTTAAAGCGAATTTTGCAGTTTAATGATGAAGAAACACTGCACGTGGGCCTGTTAAACTGGTTAAGCAAAGCATATACTGTAATTTGTAGTGATGAAATAGTTGTTGTCTGTCTTTGCGAGAGGCTTTGCTTTGAGAACTGCAGTGTTTAGATGTCTTAATCAGTCCACCACTTGTGTGTAGGCTCAAATATCTCAGCAACTACATAGACTCCACTGAAAACTGAGGATGAATCCTAGACTCTGGCAATCCTCTGACTTTTGCCTTAAAGCCACTGGCAGGTCAGATCCATCCAGTGAAATATTTCAGCATCCACTGGTTGGATTGGCACAAAACTTTGTACAGATATTCATGGCTCGTTGATAATGAAACAAAATAAATTTGAAGATCACTTGGCTTTTCCTTTAGTGCCACCTTCAGGTTCAAATTTCTGTGTTTAAGCACAATACCTCTACATCTATTGGATGAGTTACTATGAATTTTGCTTCAGACATTCATGCTCTCCTCTGGATGAACTATATGTTACATGGCACCTTCCCTCATTCTTATTTAATTGCCTTCAGTATTTTTAAATTAAAAAAAACACTAAAAATAACACTAAAAAAAAATAAATAAATAAATTTTAAATTTTGTTTTTTACAACATATTTGAACAATTAAACATAAACTGAAAGGAGAAAACCACACTGAGGAAATTAACTTAAATTAAATTTGAAAAATTAAAAATTACATATAAAATTACAACTCTGATGTACACTAGTCTTAATCTTAGTCTTAATCTTGTTTATTTTTTAATAAAAGACTTGAAACAGTGAGATGGGTCAACAAGCCTCTGTGTTTGGTTGTAGCCTGCTCAACAAGACATTAGGCTGGTAAGAAATGGAGAAAGCTTCCCTCCAGGGACATCAACCAGTCCAAGGCCTCCAACTTTAATCAACAACCTTGTACATCAAAGCCGTGCTTAACTGCTCATTCAGCTCCTGCCTGAGATTCAAAGCCTCAATCAGTGAAATGACCTCAGTCTCATAGAAGGATGGGCTCAGCTTTGACACACTGACATCAGAACTGACATTATAATCCTATTTCTCTCCACAGATGCTGCACAACAAGCACGTGATGGTGCGTGTTGGTGGCGGCTGGGAGACCTTTGAGAGCTACCTGCTGAAACACGACCCATGCCGCATGCTCCAAATATCCCGGGTGGAGGGCAAGGTGTCCCCCATCAGCAGCGGCAAGTCCCCCAACATCAAGGACCTCACCCCTGACAGCTACCTGGTGGTGGCAGCCCACTACCGCAGCAAAAAGTGAAGACAGGAGACTACAAAAGTGACATTAATAAAAGGACACAGTGGGTGACCTCTTGCTATCGTTTACTGCCTAATGGAGATGGCTATGTAACATATCCCTATTCTTACATCTAGTATGGCTATTGATACAACTGTAATCATGTAAAGATCACATGTGTAAAATTGATGCTTTGTTTTTGTTTTTCTCTGTCAGAAACTTCAGTTAAATGGATATTTGTGAGCAGAAGAAGCCTTGAATTACACTAGTGGACCCTTAAAGATGTGTTTTATTAAGTTTTACAGAACTGTAAGCAGCTTTACAAAATGTGTCAATCATTACAATATGATGAACAAAATGGGTAAAAGTGAAGCTGCATATTTTCTTGGGTTGTTCTCACAATCACTAAATGTATTTTAGTACATGTATCTATTAAAGTAGGTAGAATCATTTTATTTTTTAGCACAACTGCTCCTTTCATATAGTCAATAAGGCCTGCCATGCCTCAGTGTGTTTGTTGTAAACCCTAAGAAAACTTTTTTTCTCAATGACTTAAGGTAAGAGTTGGAGGTTTCAGGAGGACCAAGAAGCCAATAATCCTGTGCAACCTGACATGATAGTAAAAGGCAAGTAGCAATGTAAAGTTTCCCCTCTTTTATAATTTGTCGTTTGATGATGTTATCGTAAATGCCTTCCAGTTAATTGAATAAATAACAGACTGTAGTAGGTATTACACTGAAGCTGCAAACTGATATTTAACTATGGGATAAGAAGAATGAATAGAAACCTTACTATCCAAAGAAATGCAGTTTAACAAATCTCTAAGGGATTGTTCCCTGTATAGTGGTATTGAAAAAGCTGCCAAATCTCTCCTGGAAACCAAAAATTAATAACAAAATGTTATGGGTTTTTCTTAATGATGTAATGTTTTATGAGATTAAGCAAATTAAGCAGTGCTTAGATTGATAACATGTTGAATTACTATTCTATGCAACGCATTTTTATGTTTTCATTTTTAAAAATTAATCATTGGGGTAGCTCCTGTTACATGTAATAACTGTTGTGAAAACATGAACAATCACCTGGTTATCACTGATCAATAATTGTTAATTTTACAGATTTTTTCATTTGTGGTTCTTCAAATTGTTGTATATTACTGACCTCTAGAGGCAGTTATTGGAACTTGATTAGAAATCTGTTTTCAAAGTTTAGATTTATATAATTGATAGATATAATTTACAACATTTTGAGTTAATGCAATGTAATGTATTATACTTGTTTTTTTTTTCTCCCCTATAACATTAATCTGTGAGACTGGTATAAGATTAGCAGCTGCGCAAAGAAACCCAAAGGCTTGCAAGTCAAGTACATTTGTCAAATTTCTGTTTCAGATGTAAATTTACAATAAATTCTTAAAACGGTTAAATCTTACATTGTGAGATATCTGATTTATCTGTTAACATTTTAAACAGAAAGCCCAAACATAAAGAAATGGCTGCCGTGGAATAAAAGCCAACGTTTCAGTGAAAGATTAAACACGTCAACCTCAGACTTAAAAGCTCAATAACTGATGTTTTTGTAACCAAATGAGTCTTAACTGCAATATATTGAAAAATGTATCACTGATCATAGTAAAAAAAAATCTTATCTTATTTTGATCATTTTCTTATTCAACTCATGAAATCCACACAAGAGTAGCAGAAATATGATTTATTGTAGCAAATAACATTGGCTATATTTCCTGCTCTACAAAATGTTGAGTTCGAGCACCGGAAGCATTTAAGGATTGAGTGAAGGCTGTAAGAAATGCACTCATTCATTATTAAAGATAAAGTAAATATCTCACTATGCACTGTACACACTTCACCTATCGTTTCCTTCAGTTTCTTTCTGTTGACATGTTTCTCTCATATTTATGTTCACCAAATGTTGACAAACCATGCAAAAAGATGTTTAATTAACAAATGTTTCTTTTTTGTATGGCAATTCACAAACACATCTCTAATCTCATTTTCAGTAAATAAAGCAGGCATCACATCAGTGTTTTGCATACATATAAACTCAAAGCAATAAACTTGAAATTGTGCAGAGAAAAAAGGTTCTATTAAATGAGAAATGACAAAGACCAGTGCAAAGTGTTGCAGGCCATGTGCACAAGGTCACTGAGAATAACATTTTGACTGGTTGAAGAATGTTAGTTTTTATTTTACAGTGTTCAACAGTTTTCTGTAACTGTTTCACATTTTCTCAAGTTTTGCACCTTCTGACTGAATCGTCAAATTAACAACCTAGTGCAGACATGGCTGCCAGACATACAGTATATTCTCAGCATAAGGATACACTTTTATTGAAATATGAACACCTTGCACTGCCTTCTTCACCAGCAAGGGACAAAAATGTGACAAGTGCATTGCAATGGTAATGACAATACCCCAGAGATAAGCAAAATGCATTACAAGTTCAGTTTATACCAACAAGTTATGGCACTGTTTGCACTAGTCTTTGTGTTGCCAACAAATAGAGCCCAAACAAAGTGAAATAAGTGTTAACCTGGTGCTTATTACCATATACCACAATAAGCCCACTTCATTTGTTGTGTAAACATAAACTCCTTTTGACTTGTGAAATGTGTCATTTAAATAAGAGATTTTTGTTGCAAGTTATACAAAAAGTAAAATGGCTAATGTGGACCTACAGTGAGTATCGATTATTGACAATGAAAACCAAAAACAGTTCAGTGAAAAAGCTTCAGTGTTGAAGACAACTTTGTCTTAGAATGACATTGGTCGCCAGAGAAGCTACTTAATTATCAGATTCTTCTACATTAGCCAATGCCAATCAATGTAAGACTGTCTAATCAATTGTCAAAATAAAAGCAATACAGCAGTTATCATCTTTTGCACATTGTTGCATCAACCTTGACTTTTTCAAGGATCCAAACAGGCCTCAATAACTTGACGATGAGGGGGCAAGTCCTGTTCTTCTGTCTGTAATTACTTCATATTGTTTTGCATGAAGTGTGAGAACTGTACCTATTCATCTCATGATATCTTAAAAGAGGCAAAGAAAATTAATTTAAAAAATGTACAGCAGTTCAAACATCTTTAATGTCATCTTGCAGCAATTCTTCATGTTGTTTTGGACTTCAGAGTCAAGACTTCAGGTTATGCCATCAAGATTTTCAGCCCACCTGCCACTGGAGAACAAAGAGGAGAACATCACAAGAACAATCATCTTTGAGACATAGAACTTGTTGATAGCAATACAATATTTACCATCAGATGAGACCAGATGTCATATAATCAGAAATAGTTAAAGGGATATTTTAATGTTACCTCTCACTTGATTGACAGGATTACCGTTTAAAATGATTGCTGCATAATAGACTCTTCAAAAAAATACTTAAAAAAGGATTCAAACATCATCTTGAAGGCACCAGAACTTTGGAGAAAATATTGCGATATAATCATTTAAAAATCTGCTCAAAGAAAAATTTGCTAATACTCAATTTTTTTTATCATTCAGCTTTACATGACAACTAAATCTGTACTAGGTATCAATGAAGTGACAACAATGAGGAATTTCTAAAAGTTGAATATTTCATGATTTTCTTCTACATATAAATTTTAGCTGAGTATATTCATCCAACATTAACATCATCACAAATTTGAACCCACTTTAATGACACTGACTGAAAGACAGTTCAGTATCTCTTTAGAGTGATTTAAGGGGTTTTTGTGTTGGCTCTTTGAACTGACATCAATGATGCTTGTGTTGGTTAAAAAAAAAAAAATCACACAAAACTAACCCTCAATCCGCCACCACCAGACGTAGAGGTAGTCATCGCCTGTTTCTCAATCTCCTCCTGCTTTTTCCTTTTCCTTTCGACAGCTTCCGGATTTTTAACACCCCTGTATGTTGTCTGTGAAAGAGAGATGTCTATGGTGATGCACTAATGGGGGGTGGCTTCACCAAATACATAAATACATATACACAAAAGGGAAACATGCATTTAAATTTTACCGTAGCATTTTGAAGAAACATAAGGTGTGTTCAATGACAAGCAGCAAAAAGGGGTGTAAAACTGCCAAACAGGGAAATTCAGGTAAAGAATGGAGCAGATGTTTGAAATGTGACTGTTAGTTAGGCTTCAATGCTTTCATCTGCAGCAGTAATAAATGTGAGATTTGTCAGAGTGTCAGGACATTCAAGGATCATAACAGTGACTTGGAGCCGAAACGTGGTTGAGATACGGGGCAATCTCAAAGATTCACCTGGCCAGGACTATTCATTCAGGTCCATGTCATACTTACCTGGACATAATTTTTGCTTGTCTCTTACGGGAATGCAAGTGGCTTTTCTGTATAATAAAAAAATCACTACCATACTGTCAAGTGCATCTACCTTGAACAGGGTATATCATATTCAAAAGAAGGCTAATTTTTACTCAGTTCCCAGATTATTAGCAAGTTTATCTGGCTAAAACAAATGCAACCTAAACGACCCTGTGGTAAATCCTATCTTTTCTAATTTATAGTGGTACATTTGTGATCAAACTAAATTGGGACCTTTTTAGGTACTTTGTACACTGTAGTATGATTTGCTGCTGAATTATATTAGTTTATGCAGTGAGGTGTTAATAAGAGTAGATGACACATGATAAACCCTGTCACCTGTATGAATTAAGGTTTTATTGCATGATTTCTGCATGAGAATGCATTAGTTTTAGCTAGATTTAAAAAATAAACTGGCAACCAAGTGTATTGTTATACTATTTTTATGGTGCTTTAACGCTTGACACAAACATATGCGTCGGTTACAAAACAACAAACCTCTTTTTGTCTTTTCTCAGCGGCTTCAGCCAACTGTCTTCTTCTTGTCTCCTGAAAAGACACATGAAAAACATTGAAAACTTGTAAGCGACAGCTGAAAGCAAAGTGTCTTCACTTTGGCTAACAGTGTTGGGCCTGGAGCATACTTCACATGCCAATGTTTACAGAGGCTCAACACAGTGAACGCCTTCTTAACATTACCTAGTAGGGCCTTTTGGTAGCCGACAGACGATTTATTTAATTCACGCAGAGTTAATTTCAATTAACTAGCATAAAATCAGTAGGATTTATTTATTTACAAAGCTGTATGTATATTTTTTTTCTAATTTACTTACTGGATCTGGAGTGATAACAACGTCGTCCGCTGCTCCACCAAGGCACGGTAAGCACATCCCCATACTTTAGTTATTCCACACAAAAAAGCAACGTATAAAATGTTATCAGTGTCTCGGTTTAGCTTAACTAGCTAGCTATCAAACTAGACTAGCTAAAAAGGATGTTTCCAATTTCTAGGCTGATAGTAAGGGCAACAGAAGCAGCAGCTTCTACTTCTAACGGCCGTTGACGGGTCGTCTGGCATCACTTTACCGTAAGCTAACGGTGTCTGTTAGCTACGGTAGAGGTAGCATTCTAGCTAGCAAGCAGCTCAAGAAACCACTACAAGCCCAGTTACGTCTCAAAAGCCACCTAAGAAATTTTTTACTCTTCACTCACACCTCTTGTTTAATCGCCTCGGCATTTGGAAAGGAGCTGCTTATAATAGTCAGATGTCTAAGCTAAATATTTACCCTCTGAGTTTGTTTTAGTCAGAGTTTAACTGGCTGGCTAATCGGTCAAAGTAAGCTATGTTCAATAACCCTAACGTTAAGCAATAGATACCCGCTCGATACAAAAGTAGCCAAACTATCATGTTAGCAATCAAACCACATTGAGGCAACTTCTGTTTTATAAGAAAGAGATCATAATCAATAGAAGTCTTCATCGTTTTTAAAATTTGTTCATAACTTAGTAACATAGTTTTTGTAACACGATCTTGAACACAGCTCAGTTTGGCAGGGATAGACGCTCCATGGGCGTTTCCTGATAGCTGGTCCGACAGCACCATCACGTGGTGAAAGACAAGAAGACCATAACGTCTCCATAGCAACGATGTTTATGATAAATCCATACATCCATGATGACATCTGCGTAGATTACGAATGATTGGACTGTAATTCAATTACGAAAAGCACAATAAAGTCAGCGTGGATCAGAATATAACCAGTTAAAGAGATGTCATTGATCCATTAAATTATATTAAAGATAAACGGCACATAGCGACAGAAATTTCAATATTGGACATCAAGCCGCTAACATTACAATACAGCAATACTTATACTAATCGATTTATAGGATGGGTGTCTAGAAGTCTAATTAACCTGCAGATTGTGCCAATAAAAGCCATTATGTCTCCTACCTTATTATAATTCGTTGTCAGTCAGTGATGAGGAGGCTCCGTGTGAAGTGAGTTATGCTCCACACAGCAGTTCTGCTCAATCAATATTCTACAATCGATAGTCTGAGAGTTTTATACCCGCTTCACCCGACTATACTTTAAACTCCACCCATCCATCTTGCACCGCCGCACCGTCCGGGCTACTTCACAGCTTCAAGTGCTGCACTGTGGGAAAGGCACGTTCATGGGATTGAATGGCTTTTGGTAGTTTTAATTGTTGTCTCCCATAAACTTACTGATGGAGGATTTGTGCTGAGGGCGCGAGTGCATGCAATGGAAGTCAAGGTGTCACAGGCTCTTGGCAGCTCGTCAGGTAGGTTTGACTCACACAGTGAAATAGCTGACCAAGGAATGATAGTAAAATTGCGGAGAGCTATAAAAATATAGTTATTAAATTGCTAATAAATGCTGTCGATCTGGATTCACTGTGTTACCAACCCCAACATGTTGCTTTAATAGTTTGGTCGTTTTTATTAAGTGTTTATGGAGTCAATTTATTGAACAATACTTGAATGTTCAGCTTGTTTTTGCAACATGTTGTGGATTATTTACCATATTAAGGCTCTCATACACCTGCTCTACAACTTAAATACAACTATTATGTGTTAGATGGAATTTGTCGGTATAAAGTTAACTCTTAGTTAACAAATAGTTTTTAATATAAAAGATTGTTTAATACTGTATAAGGGATGTGTGAGGCAGAGTTCAGTATACAGCATAAAACTGTTCATCTGCACAATGGAAACTGAGCCTTTAGGATTGATTTATTTATGAAGTGAGATACTGAATGAGTTCATGAACTGGCAAGTCAGTAAAGCAATGCTATAGTCAGTGATAGTTTGAAAAGAACACAAAGGAATGTTTTATCATGTTGTTTTTTGTGAATGAGAAACACATTGAATCACAATGTCTGCACATAAACAAGATGAAAAATCCTACAGGTCACTTTAACTGTCTTTTTGGTGTGTGGTGTTCATTTTGTTGTTGACATGTTTACACAGCACACAGAAAAGCTCAGTGTGATCTTGTGCCAAAATGTATCTGATCAGACACAGAGTGGAGAGAGGAGAGTGCAACTGTTTTCCAGGGAAATCCAACAAACACATCCAGCAACATTCAGTTTAATGAGCTGTCTAATGCATGAATGCTGTGCCTTTTATTAGCTGTTCTAAATCATCACTGCCCAAGGCAACGATGAAAAATGCAAAAACCGTGGTTATGTCCTGATTGCTAATGGGACAGTGTTTTCATCCGTGTGGAGCCATGTGGATAATGTTCAGTGGTGTGCAGAGAATCTTGTGAGGGACATGGGGGGAAAATTGTGACGTGGTGGCCCTGCTGGAAGCTGGGTCCAGTCCTTACCACAGTATAAATCACAGATTATTTGAATTTGGTTTGGATCCTTCAGTGTGTGACCCCCATGCTTTTTGTTAGCACTCACTAGTGTCTATAAAGCAGATAAATTGTCTTAAAATGAGTGCTTCCTCATTGGACTGTACAGGAGCTGTGTGCAGGATGCTTGTTTTTTTCTTATAACTACTCACAGTCTTTTAATAGAAAGAAAATATTGCAACTCAGACGATGTTGTGTGGTACATTAGTGACTACTTTAGGACAACAAAATTCACTCTCATCTTCTAGCTCCATTTTTTTTAAAATATATCTTTACTCTTCCACAAAGCAGCTACAACAAGTTTCACTTTTGTCACTGAAAGTCAAAATCTGTGGTGTTTTTGGGCAGAATCTGCACCCGTCTGCTGGAAGTCAACATCCTTTTTTCGGAATCATATTTTTTAAGAGTTTGCGTGCTGTTTTATATCGTTTATAACTGTGTTATAAAGGTTCACTGTTTATAAGTGTGTTTGAAAGCTCTCATGTTTACTTACTAATTCCATCTTGTGTAACTCACTTCATCTTCAACATTTTTTTCTGCACAAATTTGATTTGAGAAGGAAACAAGAATAATTTTACGGAAGCACTCATGTGGCCATAAGGGATCATTGCTGACCGGTGCAAACTGTTAAAGAGATATAAGGCACACATACCAAGCTGAAGTAGCTATAATTAAAATATTGCAGTAGAGTAATTGCTGGCCGGACAGGATATACACCCTTTTTGTGTTGTATGTATCAGGGTGATAAACACTTTCACCCTTTTTATTGATTAACAAATTGCCAGAGAGGATGTTCATCTCACTGCACTCAAAAGAAATTATATTTTCCTTATCAGTTGCTGACACTTCTATTTTGTAAAGTGTGTTTGTACATTCACCAACTATATCATACAGTCCCCTGAACTACAAATAAACCCAAGACATGTCTGTAACAATTACTACATTGGCAAAGTAGTCATTTATCCGTGATCACTTTAACGGAGTTTGGCAGACAGTTTGACTTTATTCTTGTACAGCACAAATTATACTTTTACATGGTTAATAGAGTCACACATTCCTCAATGCCTCATTATAGATTCATGCTTACTTGGAGGAGAAATATGGTGACTTGGTGCTTTGAAATGTCCTTGTTTAAATAAATAATCAATTTGCCAGGAAGTTGGTGCAGGAAGTACATGTTCATCAATCGATCTACCAATTGTCTCCACAGTTTGAAGACCTGCAGAACGGAGTATTGCACTTAGTCTCTACACAGCTGTAATGGACAGAGCACATCACAGGGGAAGTGATTTTTGTCTGACCCTTTGTCCAAAGCTCTGTTAACCTGTATGCTGCAGTTTTTTTAATGTCACTATTATGTCTTTGACCTTCCCCTGCAGTAATCTCATAATGGTGTTTGTCAGTGAAGCAGCGGATGTACACACTTTGCTTTGGTTATGTTCAAATTCTTTGAACTGCTTCACAAAACACTCCATTCTTTCAGGCTCTGGTTGCACAGCTTTCTGGAAGTAATTCTGCTGCTATTGTGAACAAATCTGCACATTTCAAATGTAGCTTTTCAAGCATTCACAGCATGTCTGGCAGCCATGTGTTGTTTTTCTTGTGGGCTCAGTGGAGGAGAGCTGCTGCAGAGAGAGGTCGCTGTTGAACCTGTGGAGAATCTTTTCTGGGATGGAAAGCACCTCTGAATGTTTGTGAGTCATGTTGTTTGGACTGAACGCAGCCCCGCGGCACTTCCTGTTGGTTTTAATGAAGCCGAATGCGTACATGAGGGAGAGAGAGCACACATCAGCACACACTGAATGAAAATCTCAGACTGTATATGATTATTTCCACTGTAAACAAATGAGAATGCATTATTGTATGCTAACTTGGTTAAGCGTGGCAGTGACCTGTTTAGGGCTGAGAACGGTAGTCCCCACATTATGTAATAATGCAATTTCTACAATATAATGGCTTTGTGGCTATATGGAAAAAGGGCACAGCTGAATTTATAATGTTCATTTAACCATTTTTCTTCTTATTGAGCTGATTATTTCTGCCCTGAACATCAACATGTGACAGAAGCATTTACCATGTATTACTGTGCTCCTGACAGCTGTGTATTAAAATAAGCTCAAAATTTAGTTTATTTAGCTCTCATTAATTTACATATTTGTGGATAAAAAACAATAACATTACATAATAGCTTAGGTTTAAATATTTCCAACATGTTTATTCAGTCACTGAAGTTAGTGTGCAAATTTTCATCATTTTCTTTTGAAAATAATACAAAATATTTAAACCCATTTCTCAATAATTTAATAATAAAGATTGTCTGTTGTGTTATTACAGATTTCTCTTATTTAAACTGAACAGTTTTAAATACAAAAAGGCTAACCTGGTCAGAAAGGTTACACAGCTGGTTTTGGAAAGTCAGAGGCCTCTTTGTTCTCCATTAGTGTCAAATGTCAGAAGGTAAAGAGGAGCTTTAAAGATGTGTTAAAAATGTATGAGGAAAGGAAACACGAGACTGATGTTTGGAGATCTGCATGGACCACTGTGATCAATGTGAATTTTACTGATCTGAACTTGCAAGCTTGTACAGTTTCCCTCTGTTAACATAAGCAGCTGCTATCAGTGTGTGGTAGAAGGCCCTTCAAAATAAAAGCAACAATTAAGATACTTTAACATGATATCAGTACTGTAGACTCACACCACTTTGTCTCATGTTGTTGCGTGTGTGTTTTCAGGATCATGTCATCAGGACAACTGTGTGTTCCTGCCCCTGCTGGAGAGCAAGGCCTCCTGCTCCTCAGCAGCCGACCGACATGCTCCTGTCAATCCCACCATCAGCCACTCAGCATCCTGGAGCTCCTCGCTGGCCGACAGTTTCCACTCTGGAGGCACAGGGACGGACCAACACTCCAGTGAGTTTGACAGCTGCAGTTTTTCCATGATTTACTTCCCTGTCCATGCTTGTTGGGCATGTTGCTGCACATTTAATGTGTAAATAGAGTATGAGCATAACGGTAAGAATTTGTGTTAATTCCCTAATTAATATGGACCATGCTGACTCTGGCATTGTTAGGGTCGATGAGGCAGTTCAGCACATAAATTAATCCATCAGTCAGTGTGTTGTTCTTTGGGAACTGCTCTTTGATGTGAGGATTCGATGCTTTTCTCTTTTTTCTATGAGAAAATAAGTCCTTGGATTTAAAACAAGCTACTTGAAGACATTGACTTGGACTGTGTGATTGGCATCATAATTAAATGATTAATTAGAAAGTAATAGATAGCCTCACTGATAATGAAAATAATATTTTGCTGACCACTCTTTGAAGGGGGTTAGACCCCTAGATGGCCAAAAAAATTTAAAATAACCTCATCAGTAGGTAACATGGCTACTGTTTGAGGTGTTTGTCATCCAGGAGCCTTTTTGTGCAACTGGGGACTTTGATTCTTGAAAAGAGAAAACATAGAACCATTTAATGCAATGAGAGATGTGCTGATTAATAGAGGAACAGCTTGGATTATTCCTGGAATGTAATCAAATTCATCCTTGTTTACCTGCTGGTGATATTTTTTTCAAATTAAACGTTATTGCTAGTTTTAGTGTTTGTTTGTTTTTTAAAGGAACCATTACATTATATTGTAATGGCAGCCATTCTCCTGGTGTATAGTTTTGACTACTTATTGTTGACAGCAAAAATAGCTGAAAATGAATTATGCTTCCTGAAAATATCTCACAGCTGTCAGTGTGGATCTTGGGGATTTGATTTGTTTTAACTATGTAAATTAGCGTTTGGTATTTGATACAAAGATTGATGAAGGTAACTGTTTTCTTTCAAGGTATTAAATGTATTCTTCAGTGAGTAAAAGTTTACAAAAGTACCTCACGGTTGTATGTTTACATGCATAGACCAAGGTGAATGATGAAAAACACCATTTGTGGTGCTTAGTCGGAGGTCAATGCTGAAATCTCAGTTGGTCACCTTTTCAACCACAAGGTGGCAGTATTTCATTTATCTAAAATCTTGCTCCCTCTGCAGCGCTGCCGTCTGACCTACATCTCTGAACTAACAGGCAGGACTGGAAGAGATAAAATTTTAAATGGGACTGACCATATAAGAGCTGCTGTCTTATTTATTTATTGGCACTCTGGAAGGAATGCATTTGTCTGGTAGCTCAGTGTCATGCTATAGGGGTTGGCATGCACAGCCCTGCCACCAGTCCTCAGTGAACAGTGGGAGGAGGAGAGGCATGCTGAGCTGCAAGAAAGCAGATGGTATTTGCATCTACAGTATGACAGATGCCAGTGAATAGCACAGACTAAGATTAATAAACAGAAGTCGGACCCCAGACCAAACTGCAGTGTATGTCGTTGTGGCCCGGTGAAGACTGATCAGATCAAAGCAGTCGGTTCAGTGTCTGCTCACACAAACAGCATGAGGCTCCCTCTTTCACGAGATCTTGATGTGCTGCTCTGTAACTGTGAGGTTGACATTGAGATAAGACCAGTGACCTTGCAGATAAACCAGGATAAGGTCTCTGTTTGTGGAATTGGTGACATGAGACTAAGTGATAAGGAGACAGTGTTGTATGTTTTGCCTGCATGCTCTCACCAAGATGCCGCTTTAGCTGCCACATAAATTGACTGCGATATTGATAATAAAATTCCTCCTATTTAATTTTTCCATCACACTGAAAGCTGCCAAAAACAGCAATAAATTGTGGAGTTAACAGAGGCACATCAAAGCACTAGTTTACATCAGTGAAATTAAAAAGGCAGACAGGTGTAGCAGCAAAAATATAAGAAAGAAATATATTTTTCAATGTAGCTACATATTCTTAATTTTATTGCCCCAAATCTGCACTGACCTAAAAAAAAGCCCTAAAAAAACCAAACAATTTTTTTCATTTTATTTGAGCCCCATTTGTACATTAAAGTCAGCATGACAACATTGCAGGTTTTAATATCCAGCTATCAAACTATACTGCAGCCATTTAGCACCCTGCCTGGTTTTGATGACGGGTATAACATTTTGTTCTCACACAGGGATCCCCCCTGCAGCAGCAGCCTGTCAGCACACTTCAGCTGTGGGCCTTGTAGTAGTAAGCTATAGTATTGATTGTTTTGAGTTTTTTTCTCACAGTCACAAGGTCTTTAATGCCTGCCAAAGCAAATGGTTCAGTCAAGAAAAGGTAAAAAATGGCCCATATTCCCTTTATTGATTGTTTGGTCAGGTTATTAAGTCACAGTTAGGGCTGGACATATTTTAAGGTGTAGATTATAAAATGATTAATGATCTGATAACGACTTTTTTTTTTTTTTCAATAACGCTCCATAGTCTGTCCAAAAATCTACCTTTGTAATTACTTTTCAAAGATTTATAATGCCTGAAGTTCCCGTCTTTATTTCAAGGGCAGCAGCATGGGCAATAAAAAATATCAGAGGGCTAATAATGTCTTAATTGTGAAATTATATTGACCTCAAAAATTAAAAAAGTATTCTCACTGGAGATTCCCTTACATAATGTCCAGACTGCATTAGGCTACATTTTAGTTTCGTCCATAGTTCAATAAACTACGCGGTGCCTTAGGATACACACGGCTTTCAGCACCGGGCGAAAACAGGGTGATTGATGACCTAATCAATAAATGCCCTTGTCGGTCCATTTGAGATCTGCCGCCCCCGGTAATTTCCCGCAGCTTATTTTGGACTCGGTAAATCAGGACGGAGGGGGACGTGTCCGTTTTAGGGACCTCCCCTACCGCTCGTCACCATGACAACAGCCGTGGATGATGGTGGTGGTGGTGGTGGTGGTGGAGGGTGGGGAGGGAAAGAGGAGGAGGAGGAGGGGGTGGGGGCATGCGGAGCTAAGACAGGTGTTGCTGGGGTTTGCGCATCGCCCGTGAGATCGCTTGGCAGGATGGGAGCTGCGAGAACACCTACGCAAGCCCTCCATAGTTTCCCATGTATTCTGCAATTTTGCTCCTTGAAATACGGATTTCAATTAGTGCTGGGAAACAACTGAACGTCGCAATGGTGCACCACTCGGGCTCCATCCAGTCCTTCAAGCAGCAGAAAGGTTGGTGGCTGATGGGGTCTTTATTATTTTTCTCTCGTCCGGCGGTGATTTGTTTTTCGAGCTGAGTTTGACGTGTGGGGACTTTTCTTGTCTAGTTAAATAGTTTGTGATGTGAAACGGTACTCGCACGCATCGGAGTCTCTACTTGCTGTAAGTGTGACGCAGAGTTGGGGGGTCTTGCAGCCTCCTCCTCCCGGGATGAAGCCTGCTTTCTGAACCTTGAGCGCTTTAACATGTTATCCACTAGTTCACGTTACAGTGACTCTGACACCTAAGTCTTAATGTGAAACATTAAACGACATAGATCCAAGTGACCCTGCTAATCCGACTAATTTGATCAGGAATTGTTCAAGTTAGAAACATTATGAGCTTTTTAAGCCACGTTTGTTTTCATATGATAGATGATTGCATGGTTGGATGACCTTTCCTCATGATTTAAGCGATGCAGATCTTGGAAATGTTGTTTTAGAAACGTTTGAACTTGCAGTGATTTGGACTGCACTTTATATACAACAGCTTTCTACTTAAACATTAACAGCAGTAAACTAGGCTAATATAATATAATATAATATAATATAATATAATATAATATAATATAATATAATATTGTATTATATTATATTATATTATATTATATTATATTATATTATATTATATTATATGTATGTACTTAAGGAAAGATACAAACTGTTCCGTACTGTGTGTTGAGGAGCGTGCTGAAGAGTTTGTACTTAAGGTCTGTCTGCATGTGTCCTGCACCTGTCTGGAGCAGCTTCACTTACAGGCTTTAAGGTTTTGACAAAAAAATGGAAATTACATCATCTCCACTTTGCAAGAAATGAAAAAGCATCATAAGGCGTCAGACTTCTGCTCAATTTAAGGTCCATTTGGTAAATTTGCATTTTGGATGGACAGTGATGAAGACATAGGTCAGGTGGCAAATTACTCTGTGAAAAACAGATAACTGATCTTCACACAATGGAGCAAATTTCCCTTAAATCTATAAACAAATACTCATCAAGTCATCAATCTGTGTCTTCCATTTCAGTTACACTGCTGTGCCGGTATTGATTTCAGACCCTAAGAAGGGCTCTTTAGAGAGCATTAGTGATTCTTTAATACTTAGTGTTAATTATTAATGTGCTGGCTGTCTAAATTTAGAAGTATGGCGAAGAAAGTTGTTTTCATGCTGACACAGGCTCATAAAGCGGGACCTCATTCTGTTTATGTAGCGAGTTGAGGAGGATGGAAGAGTCTCTTCACTGTCTGAGCTGAGCAGCTCTAGAAGAAATCTCACAGCTGAAGGATGCCCTGCTTTCAAGACTGTTAGCTTATCTGCTGAGGTTTAGCAAAAACAAACAGAAAGAGATGAGATTCTTATTTCGCTCCTACTATGACCAACATGCACAATATGGGTTGTATAGCATGAATCTATAATGAGTTTTTTTTTTTTTTTGGAATATTTATGATAATTCAAAAAGACTTTTATTTTTAAAATATTTTGTTATAAAGTATTTTAAATATTTTTGTATTTCAATGCAGCAATTATTTCATTTTATATTGCTTTTTCAGAGAAAAGCTGAGCTTATGGTATAACAGAGCGAATGATGTTCTGGCTGTAGACCAGCCGACAGGAAACATGGAGCACAACATGATATCAGATTTATGTAAAAGTCTGGCTTCAGGGGGCCACTTAATTCTTCCATGACTGCTAAGTGCACCATTAAATTGATAGCGAAACGGGTGAGTTTTGGCTCAAAAAGTCCTGCTGAAGCAAATTTCGGACACTATACTGCACTTCCTCAAACACCGTCAACTATACCCTATGAGAGTGTTAAAGGCCTGGAGCTGAAAATGCTTTTTCACCATTTGAAAGCTGAATGGAGCTTTGAGTTTTAGGTACACTGCGGGCCGAAAAGCCTGGTTGCTCAAGCCAAGTCATTATTGCTTTATAGGTTATCAGTATCTGAAAATTATTAAAAATAACAACTGGAAACCAAGAGGAGATGGTTTATATGGGAGCTAAATATCTCTCAAGTTTCTCTTTAAAGCTGCTGAGCAGCAAATTAGAAAACGTTTTCATTTGAAGACAGAACACAGAGTTAGAAAATGAACTGACTAAGAAAATAAACACAAGATGTGAGTATAGAAGGCTCTAGACAAAAACTGGAACACACAACCACGTTTGGACTTGAGGAGGAAAAATGACTCACAACCATCTGACGTTACTTCCCAGGATTTGAGTGAATTTCACATGTTCTTTGGCAGACGAGTCATGTTGATGAAAGTTGTTGAAACTTGTGGCACACTGAACACTCAATATCTGTCAGAAAAATATTTGATTTGAGCAAATAAAGGTTTTAATATAAGCTGGATCTGCAATTTAATCCTAAAATCGTTAGCACAGATCTGTTTATGCCTTCATGTTGTTCCACAGCTCAAATGAAGAGTCAATCAATACATAAAAAACTATTTTGGTAATCTATCAATCTATTTATAATTTAACTTCTCTTTCACACAAAAATGCCAAACATTTGATGCTTATGTCATCAAATAATTGTTTTCTTTGTGCTACATGATTTTAAATTGAATATGTTTGGATTCTAAGCCATTGGTGGGACAAAAAGACATTAGATGACGTTATTTTGTGCTGTCGAGACTGTATTGGACTTTTTTTAGTGTTACCGGTGCTTTATAGACCAAAGGATTAATCTGAATGAAAATGAAAATAATAGCTGCAGCCCTTTTTTCCTGCACTTTTATGAGCAGCATTTACAGAGCCAGCAACAAACTCCTCTTATAGTTTCTCAAGAATTAATATTGTATACTAGGCAATTTCCTGCTCATCTGTGTGTGTGTGTGTATGTGTTTGTTCTTTTTGTCAGTGGGTGGTTCGGGTGCTGCTGAAGGACTAAGAGTCCTGTCCTGCATTAGACTACACATTTTAAATTTGTATTTGTGCATACATTTACTATGTGTGTGAGTTTGTGTTGTGTGTGTGTGAATGCATGTGTGTGTGTTCATGTGTGAACCTTTGGTGGCGCAGCTCTAAGCAGGCCACCTGTCCTCTTATGCAAGCAGCAGGCAGATGGTTTTATAGATACAGACATTAATTTCAGGGCAGATTTAGGGAGAGCTCATATACAGTGTCGTCTGTGATTTTAACAGGCTTCTGCAGGAAACATCAGTGTTATGTGACATGAACTGATCCAAGCTGTTTAAAAAAAACGGCATGCCAGGTAGACAAAGAGTTGACAAAAAAACAAAACAAAGAGGCTGTTTTGTTCCGTATGTGTGTATGGTCTGGCAGTAACAGCTTTAACACTTTCACAGTCTTTAAATAGTCAGCGGTTGTTTTGTTGCTAGGTTATAGGAACAATACAGGCAGAAGTTCTGCTTGAGCCCAACTTGTTCAGTTTAATCACGTCTGCAAAACACACACATTTTAGTGGCTTGGACTTTGTGCCTGACATTGTTTACTGAAGACAGCTCATATTCACTCCCTGATGAGGTGATGAGGCTTTGCAGAAAATCCTGTGACGTAGAAGAAATCACAAGCAATCTGGGACATGTCACATGAAGACAGTGTGATGCTGAAGTACTGGGGGAAAAAGAGAGAGAGAGAAATAAAAGGATGCTGTTTAATCTGCTCAAATGATGCAACCCCAGAGGTTGTGCCAGGATTGTATAATGAGGTCCTGAACCGTTTAAACCGCGGGTAAAAGTGCCATCTGCTCTGAGGTGTGTTCACGGTCAGACTGCCGGGCTCGGCTGCACGTGATAGACAGATGAAACTGCCAACGCTGTCTGAGGAGCAAACTATTTACTGATTCCAAAAAAGTTGGGACGCTGTAAAATGCATAAAAAAACAGACTACAGTCATTTGAAAACAAACTGTGTAAACAACTGTTTTATCAAGTGTTCTTGAGCCTGTATAGTAATGTTCTTTATACAATTATGTGTTAAACAAAGTGTTGACCTTCGCCCACCTTTGCTTGCAAACGAATGAGCCTTTCAAGGAGGCTTCTTTCATTCCCATGCATGATACCATCACCTGTTAACCATGAACCTGTTTACCTGTGAATGATCCAAACAGGTGTTTTTTGTAGCATCACACAACTTTCTCAGTCTTTTGTGTCTCTTTTCTTCACTTGCTAAAACATGTTATCAAGCAGTTATCTGCAAAAATCTATTAAAATTAAGTAGAGCATTAAATATATTGTCTTTGTACCATTTTAATCAAGTACATCTTAAAAATGATTAGCAAATGATCACATTCCATTTTATTCATGTTTCCTGACTTATTTTAGACTGTTGCTGTTTATTCTGATATGAAAGTTATTTTTATGTTGATCATTGTCCAGAAATCATAATTATCTCTGCAATGAGTTTGATTCAATGCTGTAAAATATAAAACAAAAGTAGGCCGAAGGGAGTAATTAGTTCATAAAATGGTCATTAAAAGCTGATGAGTTTTTATCATGGTGGTTAGAAATGATCTGCTGTAATGAGATGCTTCATGTTTTAATCACCTATAATTTGGTTTCAGGTCATGTCAATAAGCTGATGTTAACTTTGGACTCATTATCTACAATTTATTTTACGTCATTATCATTCAAGTTAATAGGTTGTGCCAGTAAATTAAAATTTACAATGTATCAGATTTGATTTGGATGGATCATTTACAGTTGTGGTATATTACAAATAACGTGGCAGATCACACATTCACCATAACTAGCAGAAACACTGG
>JAPZDY010000023.1:16304631-16320702 GCA_029783645.1 Ctenochaetus hawaiiensis
AACTGGCTCCATACTCGAGCTACAGCAGTGGGAAACCCCAATGAGATCAATGTCTAGAGAATGACTTATTGTGCAGCTTGCTGCGTGGAGCCCCAGGATGCAGAGAGTGAATTATCAATGCAGCTGAGCGTTTCAGGGACGTCACAGAGAGAATTCTTCACAGGGGGTGAGGGGAAGTCACGTTCCAGATGAAAGGAGAGCGCCTTTATTTCATGAATAAATATGTAAGAATCTGCAGAGCCGGAGCTGCTGCCTGTTGTGAAGGTCGGCTGCAAGGTCCCACTTTCATTGCTGGACATTCATTATTGTTGTTAACCTCTGAGCTCCTCCTCACAATTTATGATTACAGTATCGTTGAATCATCCATTCAATGATATGACAGCCCCACTGTCACCATATTGCTCTTTTGTTGCTGAAGTCACCTTGAAAACGACCTCTAATAATATGAATGAAATATTGACATGCTAATGAGGAACCTATATAATGGCACAAAGATATGCTGTTGTTAAATGTGTCTATGTTAAACTGTTTTTTTTAGCACCAACAAGCATGTGGAGACAGTTTCTTTTTGTGGTGCACCATCATGCCGCGGTGTGTGATTTGATGGAGGGGGAGTGCTGGTGGTTTTAATGCACTCTGCTATGAAGGACGGACATTATCACTGCCCCTGTAGCCCATAAAATGATGGACCAGTTGATGAGTGAAGTGATTTCCCCCTCCCTCCCTTTTTTCCACTCACTCTCTTGTTTTCAGTTCATGCACTAGATTCAAGTAGGGTTTCTTGTGTTTTTATTTCTTTCTTTTTGCTCATTTTTTATGCTTTTTGTTCATGGTTATTTATGCAGTTTCTTCAAGTGACTCTGGTTGTTATTTTTTGTAAGAGAGAATGAGATATGACATCATAGAAATGATAAACAACAAATATGACAAAACAATAACGGCAATGATTTTGCAATTTATAAACAAGCAACAACTTTATCAGCCTTGTAAGTCAATCAACCTTAACGTGTAAGTCAGTGTAATAACTAACAGTCACAGGTTTGTGTAGAGGTCTTGAGCTTAATGACATTCTTAATTTACAGCCTTTATATGCATTACTGAATGTGCAAAGTTTTATCATACATACAGAAATATTAGCAGTGAGAGTTTTGCATTGAAGCACCGAAGTGGCATTTGCATTGGCTTACCAGCATTAGCTGCTTCATCCAAAGAGTACTCCAGTGATTTAGTCTCTCACTTTCATAAAGTCTAAGTGCTCTTTTCATGGTTCCCCATCACCAGGGCTCATTAACCAGCTGTTTGGCTACCAGCTGACTAGAGACATCCAATCATACCCCTGCAGGTATACAGTGTGGTCATGATTACCCACCCTGACCACTCTGCTGATACCTTCATGCTGCATTTACCACACCGACGTCCTCGTTATGTAATGTTTTCAAAATGCTGACTTCACTGAGATTTAATGTCATGAGTGTGTGTGGGAAGTAGTTCTCCCAACCGAGTTCATCATCAAGCTCTGGTGAGAAGACCTCCGCTCTTCCTCTGTCCCTTTCGTCCTCAGGCATGCACACCAGCATCAGCGAGATCCTGAAGGAGAAGAGCCTGAAGCCGTCTCGCCGCAGCCTGCCCTGCTTGGCCCAGAGTCAGACTCATCCAATCAACCTCAATCACTTCCTGTCCGTGCCCCTGAGCCCGGAGCCCAAACCAGAAGTCGAGGGTTTGAGTCAGAGCATCAGCACCTCCTGCAGCCTCCTGCCCCCACAAACAGGTCAGTCTGCTGAGAGAAGGGCACTAATCAAGCCCAACTTATAAACCTTGTCTGTAACCCAGTGGTGGGTAAAATGCCTCAGTCATAAAAGAGCGACTGAATCAGCCTGCTTTGCTGCTATATGTTGTTGTTAAGGCGTCTACTGTGGTTTGTTAAATTAAAAACTTAATGAACAAGAAATTAACTTGGGAGTAAATTACTTATTAATTACTTTGAAATAAGGCCACGCTTTAATGCCAATAAGCAGAATTTATTGTTCATGTATATATTTATTAGTTTGAATTAGTTTTAATTAGTTACTTCTACTCCTTAGTTTTGATGCAAATATGACTCGTTCTGATTTTCCTTTATGTTTCCCATGACAAATCTAATGTTTTTGCAGAGACTGTTTTAATCAGTGCACCTGGAACATTGTGCACATTACTCAGTCTTAATGGCCTCCTATGGCTGCCAAATGCTAAATACTAAATAGCACTAAACCTGATGTGAACATGCGTTTTATGCAACAGCCAGGCGACTGTTCCGGATATGAAGTTCATTTTCAGTGTGAGTGCTCAAGTGTTGTCAGTGTGTTTAAGATATATTGCTTACTTTATTAATGTACCCTTAAAAAGACTTTTACAGTAAAGCCACGTTGCACCTGTGTTGCAAACAAAGAGTCTTATTCTGTTCAACAATTCTATTACAGCTAAGTTTGTTCTCTGTATCTCACATATTGTTGCTGACCACAGTCTGAACTGCCTGTATTGTGTGTGTAATTATTCTCCCCACAGTCCGCACTGACTGTATTGAATGTCGCAGGTTTTCTCAATATGAACAGAGTTGGTTGGCTGCACAGATTTTCTAAATGCTGTGACATTTAAGGCGTAAGCATGATATCGATGAAGTAGATTGTGTTAATGCTGCAGGGGATTCAAAACACACAGTCACATGTCTTGTGCTCTTTCAGAGGCAGAGAGACGCTGTTTGGGAAATGCTGTGCAAGGAAAACAAAACATCTCTGCATGGACATGTAAAATGGAAATGCCTGCTTCAGAGGGCAGAATTATTCAGTCTTATTAGCATCTTCAAGACTATGCGGAGGAAATTGTAGCCTCAGTGAGGGCTTTATTTTGGCAAAGACAAGCAGCAACAATATGTTGGTATTTTCATGACCTTGAAACAGCCTTCGCCCAACCCTTTGGTATTTCACCGCTGAGTGCAAAAGTGGTAATAGAGTTGCAGGTTCATGCAGATGAGACAGTGAGGTGTTGCTATCTTGGTAAAAACAGGGTTTTTTTTGACGTTGTGCTTAAAAAAAGGCATCAGAAGTAGAGTTGTCTTTTTTTCTCGGCCTGAGGAGGCTGTTGACAGAAGAAGAGAAAATACAGACCAACCAGCGTGAGGTTGTTAAACAAGGACGCAGTCCCCCTCCCGCCTGTGTAAACTTACAGATGGGTTTGATAGGTCTGAGCTGGATACACTGCTGCATGAATCAGGGATGTGACACATGTTGAGTTTTACTGTTATTGGGCTAATTTCTCTCGGTGTGTAAATACCAGTCATTACACAGAAAACATAACATTAATGTAAACAATGACAGAGTCAACAAACCAAAAGGTGATCAGTTGCGTTATACAGCATCTCAAACTGTAAACACTTTAAAATATTCACATCACATGACTTGTTGATGTAAGCAAACACAGAATGATCCAGCAGTGTAAACTCAGACTGCCTGTGGATTCTTTGCAGCACATCTTGTTACTCAAAGCTCTGAGCCATTTTTCAGTGAAGCTGACACTTTTATTTCTAAATTCAAATGGACTGTGTTGGCTTCAAGTTTGGAGGATATTCATATCAATATCTGTAAATGACAGCAGTCAGTTCCCCATAACTTCCTGATCTAAATCTGGGCACTTTTGACATAAGCTGTTCAGACTGGATGAAGTTGTTTTATATCAGTTCTAGTGTTTCTGATTATTTGTGGTGGGTAACAGAGACATTATCACGGTTTATCACTCTAATAAAAACAATAGGGAGCTCCTGTGGTTACTTGTCTCTTTTATGCAGGAATATAGTGACTCCAGAGACTATCACAGTGCTCAGTTGTCATCTTTAAATAGGCTGAAGACAGAAGGACAGTTTTTATCCCTAATCCCAGCCTGGATCAGGGATGATGCTGATTAAAATAAAACTACAGAAAGAAAAACCCTGTCACAGCAAGTGATTTTGCATTAAAACTAAATTCCTTCTGTCTACAGCCCAAGAATGTGCAAACACACATTCAAACACTGTTGGCCAGAGACTCTAAATTAACTTTAGTTACTTAATGAAGCTGTTAAGTCTTGATGCTTTGGTGATTTAAATTAAGTGCCAAGAAAAAAGAAGATGAAGAATGCCACAGTTTTTCCTTAGTTCCTATGTATTTTTAGGAAAGAAAAAATATGAATTACTGGTATTGTTGCATTAATTTAGATTTCTTACACTAAGTTTAGGCACAGCAGTATAAAAAGGTTTGAGCTGATCCGATGGTAGTGAAGTCAACACCTTTTACTGGAGAAATGAGCCAAGCTGTCAAATATGTTAAAGAGGAGAGAACAAACCTTTTACTGCTGCTTGTGTATTTGTGCTGTGAAATGATTCAAATCCCTCTGTAAACCATTCAAACTTTATATCTATGTCGTGCAAGTACAGTGGATGTGTTAGAGAGAAAATTAGTCGAGAGAGTTTTTTAGTCAGTAGAGATTAGTCATGATGAACTATTGTTTTAACCTGATAAAAATGTTAATTATACCCAGTAAATCAATTTCTCCTCACAGAAGAAAAACATACCACATACTCCTGCAAACGGCTGAAAAATGGCTTTGTTGCAAAAGTTAATGTTTGTCAATTAGACAAACTTCCTTTTTGTAATATGATAAGGCTTCAAAATGAGCTTTTGGAGCAGTCAGAAAATGAATTCTCCAGTCTGGATTGTTTGTCTTGCCTCACAGTGTGGGTTTTACTTTATTTTGTTTGTGCACGTCAGTGGGATGCATACAGATTCAGGGAGGAAGGAAACACGATTAGCCTTCTTTCAACATCGGTGCATGGATCTGTTTAATTGCATCAAGGTGTTGCTCTCAGACTGGCGCCCACATTTATATAACTTGGATTTGTATTAAGCCAAGATCTAATTTCAATATTGGCAGTTGGATTAAGGAAAATATTAACTTAGGCAACAACAAAAGATTAGCGCAGAAAGGATACTTTGTTAGTGGTTCGTTAATCATCACTGACTGTGCTGTGCTGTGTCTGTGTGCAGCGGAGGATGGCAAGGATCACTATGTGGAGGTATCAGAGGTGACTACGTGTGAAACAAGGGCAGACGAGTCGTTCCTGCTCCAAAAGCCTGTCACTCGGGCAAAATTAGAGGCCCGCACGAATTCACTTCAGGTACCACGTTTACATTTATTGCCATGATTTTACACTACAGTTATTTTGTCACAAGCATTAGCTGTCCTGTGTTCAGCAACCCTGCATCAAATATTCAGAGATGAAACATTATCGCTACAGGGAAAGAATCCTGCTGAATCCTCTGGGCTGTTTTTCCGAGATGGGAAAAAACGTATTGACTACATCCTGGTTTACAAGAAGTCCAGTCCACAAGTGGAAAAGAGGTGCACTTTCGAGAAGAATTTACGGGCTGAGGGTTTAATGCTGGAGAAAGAGGTAAAAACATGCTGGTTTGGTTTAAGTAAGACTTTAGCTTGATTCTTTAACTGAGATCTCAAGCTCCTGTGTTTTGTTTTTGAATTTAAAAGCCCTCCTTGACGAACAACGACATCATGTTTGTGAAGGTCCACGCTCCATGGGATACACTTTGCAAATATGCAGAGCAGATGAACATCCGAATGCCTTTCAGGTAACAGTTAGAGAAAAAAAAGGGAAACTCAGTGTTTACAACAGCGATTTCAGTAGCTGCTAACTTCCTTATATTGCTGTAACTCTGCTTTTTTTTTCTTATTAAGGAAAAAATGTTACTTCACAGACTGGAAGAGCAAAACCCTGGGCAGGTAAGTAGATAAGGAATAGGATTGTTTTTTCTCTGTTGTTCTCTGAGGGCAGGAGGCAGGATGCATCAGTGTCTCTAATGAAATTCATGAGCGGCACAGCTGTGAGACTTCACTAATGTGAGCTGCGGATGGTGTTTGAAGATTAAAGTTATCAGTCACCTCAGAAAGGAACACGAACAGAAACAGTTTGAGTCAAATCATGACTGTCCTTTTTTTAGACCCAACAATGAGTGTATCAGTTAGTCCAGCATTAATCAAATCTTTACTCAGATTGTGAGTAATGAAACCTCATTTGCAAAGTGTGGGATTAATTGAAATAATTGGAAAATCATTTAAGAATAAGTAAGTGCAGTCGATTTTGCCAGAGGCACTGCTACGCTTGATACAACTTTCCATCCTTTTCAAAAACCACATGCTCCTGCACGTCAGGCACATTGTTAAGAGTACAATAGAGTTACTCGCCCACACTGACAGAGCTATTCTATAAAATTCCTGTACATGTAATCTCTCAGTCACATAAATGGAGCTGCACAGGCCTATTTGCATACTATTTTTAGAGGGATGCTCTTGCACTTTGATGTTCAAGTGTGGTCCAGCTCTGTGCTGGACTCCAAATTCCCATCTCTTCATTTCACTGGAACACAGAAAGAAACAACAAATCACTGAAAGAAATTCATGTGCTATCTTTAATATTAAAAATCTGTGATTAGCATACTGCATGTGTATTTTAAATTTTAAATTTCTCAGGTAAGAACTTATCATAAATGATCAGGGTTCTATATTTTCTGTCACGTGAGAAATTTGTGGTTGTTTTTGATTTACTTTTGCCCTTCTCACTTAAAAATTAATTGAAGTGGGCTGTATTTAGTGGTTAATTGTAAATTTTGTTTTGTTGTTTGTTGTAAAAAAAAAGATAGAAATGAAGAAAAACAATACTTTAATGCACCTATCAGGATTTAGCATCATGTCATGAGGCCACTGTCAGTCAAAGCTGATTAATCACATCCCACAGTCCTGATAAAAAAAAAAGATTCCCACCATTTTTCTCACCATTGCAGTTCACTCCAGTGATCAGAAGTAACTGAGATTATGTGTGAATCACTCCAATGGTGGCAGGAGTTTTTATGTAAGCTTTGAATGAGCCTGTGTAAAGCTTTGAGTAGGCAACAGTAAGTGAAAAATGACATTTCAGTCTTGAAGGGGAGATGTTTTTCTCCATTAAAATGCAAACATGGTATGACTCATTTCTTTCATCCTTCCACCTATTGACAGTGTAAACCAGAAGAGATGCAACCTGACAAACTAACAGCAATAAATGTGCCGACGTTATCATCCAGATTTATTTACTGTATCCATAAACTGTCACGAATACATAATGGATGGACACACTGTAGGGAGATCTCAAAATTTGAGGGGTTAACAATATTGAGAGTACTGATATTGCTGATAAAATTATTTTACCTTTACATTTCAGTGGTTATGCTCAGAAGAAACACACACACTTACACAAATTGCAGGGATGAAAATCACGTAGATAGGTATCACTCATCACCTGTCAAACTGAGAAAAGGGTCCGTTTAAATCTCATGTGAGAGTGATTTTAGTCACTGTGAACAATAAGTGCTGTTGTGTTTTCCTCGGGGCTCCTGCAGTCTTTCACTAAAAGCTTCTCCACAAAGAAAAATCTATCTGGGCAGTAAATAAGCTCTATGTGTTTACTAATGGTCTCTCGCTAACTCAATGCCCTATAAAGCTGAACAAATGGGCCGTGTGCAGGTGCTGACAGCTCAGGAGTTTAATATCATTACTTTCTATACAGCACCTGTCCCACAACAACATAAAACACTGTCTGAGAAAATAATGTTTTCCCCCAGAATTCCAATTTATTTTATTCAGTCAATATCACAGCAGAGTCTTACAAATTAGACAGAGATCCCTTCGGTAAATCTGGAGATGAGGGCAAATATTAGTCATCCAGCTGAATGTTGCTGCTAGCATGGCTCAAGGGATGTCAGTGTGAGTCATTCGGTTGGTCCTCTGCTTTGGTACAAACTGAAAAACAAATGGGCGGATTGCCATTAAGTTCTGTGCAGACATTTATGATTCATTATAATTTGTTATGGTGCTGTGATGCCCTGACATTTCATGTAGCACCACAAGCAGGTCAGATATTTTCACTCTTTCTTTTAGTTCTATCTTAAAATCTGACATGGCTCAAAGTTTAGCACACATGAACTAAAAACATTGACTTTCAGACTCTTTCAAACTCCCGAATTTACCTTAATCGCCACCATTTTTTCCTTTAGCGCCACCACATTTATGCATTTGAGTTGAAATGAATGCTAGAAATTTGATTTAAACATTCATCAGCCCAAAAGGGAGAAATAGGAACTGCTTGGTGTCAAACTTCTATATAGCGCCATCATCGGGTCAAAATTTAAATTTTAGCCAATATTTTAGTTTCTGACCAAATGCAAACCCTGAAAAACTAATAATATTCACATTAGCCTCAGCAGTATTTTGTGTTTACTGCTAGTTTAGGAAATGTTAGCATACAAATATTAGAAAGCTAACATGCTAAACTTAGACAATGGTGACAATGTGAGCTTAACAACACACTAACATTAGCCTCTAGCTTAAACCCCTGCCATGTATGAGTGTAGACTCATGGAGCTGCTTTCATGGTTTTAGTCTTATTCTATTTTTAGATTTATCAAGGTAATCTAACATAAAAAGGATATACAAAACAGGAAACCAATATGTGCCCCCAAATTCTCCTGGTCCTTAAATCATGACTGAAATATGAAAAACAGAATTATAGTTTTAGTTGGATTTGGCAAGCTGTTATCCTGGCTCAGTGACTTCCAGGCTCATGAGTCATGAGCAGCGTGAAAATGAAAAACAGTAGTCAGCAGGGTGATGCGTGTACATGCGTGTGTGTGTGTTTGTGTGTGTGTCAAAGTGTTTTCAGTGGGTGTGATGATGCTGCAAGCTTGTCAGTATTGTATGAGGGGGTAAAAAAGGTTAGGAGCCACTGTTCCTTATCAAAGAATATAATCTTCCTGTTAATCTGTGCTGTTAATCCTGTTCCTCTTTACGTCTGTGCAGCAGGTTTCATCTGAGATGTCGACAAATAAAAAGCTGGCTTCCCAGAAATCCCATGAAGCTGGACAAAGAGGCCTTGCCTGACCTGGAGGAAACCGACTGCTACACGGCCCCCTTCAGCAGAGCACGAATGCATCAGTAAGGAGGACATACACGCAGTTATGCATGCTACCACAGAAACTCACCACATGAGTGTCCTATATTGGCAGCGTCTGCTTCAGTAGTGTTATATAGGTTTATTTTAATGTTTATCCCACTCTGTATCTGTAGTTTTCCTCTCAGCCATCACATCCATTCATGTCCTGAGCTCTGTATGTAGAACTTGGAAGCCATCAGATGAAATTTGCACAGTGAAGTCTTAAAGTATGTTTCCTACTTTTGAGCCAGAATTTGAAGATCAAAGGATAAGCCAATCATAAATAAGATATCAAGCAGATAACAGAGCAGCATATGTCCATGAAATTATTAGATTTCTGCTCATATTCCTTCCCTTTTTTTTAAGCATCTCTTTGATAAAAGGCATCATCTAATCTCATTTGTCAGTAGATCGTTTCCACTTTTCTTTTGCTTGTCAGCCTTGACAATTTCTTTTTTTGGAAATAATGAAAGACCACGAATGGTTTTGTGAACTTTGCACAGTCATTTTCTCAGCTCTCACTGACAGGATGTATCGATATACTGTTACGTGATGAACATCTGAAGGAGTGTGCTGTGTCTTTCTCAGCTTCACTATCAACAACAGAGAGACCTTCTTTTCCAATTCAACCAGAAGCAGAATAGTCCATCACGTCCTGCAGCGCACCAAGTATGAGGACGGAAAATCAAAGATGGGTAAGGCTCCGCACTCGCCTCTTTCTCTTTCAGCTCCTCACATATTAATCAATACTTCTATTAGTGTCACATTAATGGCAGAGGATTCCCATGCTCATTTATATATAATAATGTACCTTCATCCATCAGAGTGACCTGTTTCCTCACTGACCAAGGGGCAGAGTCTTTATATTTAAGAAAACAAATTGTTTTTTATGTTTGTTTCTGTTCATTTTGCAGCTTAATTCACCAGCAACTTCAATATTAGATTTTACAGAATGAGCCCTAAAAAATTAAAGCTAATTAGTGGCAAGGGAATACTAAACACACTGTAGATTCAATGAAACACAAACACTCTGTCTTTATTTCTATCTCTGTGTTTAATATGTCACATATAACCATCGGGAACATCAGTGTAAGAGACGGGAACATCAGTGTAAGAGACTGGAATTGCTGCTGATCTTACTTCAGAGAGTGATAGTCGGGTAGCAGAGGGGCAGTTTGCCTTTGTTTGTTGTTTTTGCTGTGGGTGATTAAAATGTGGGCTGAGCTGTTTGGCATCCTCCAACTTCTAGTTGATCCCTCCTCTCCTTCTGGCTGTTATTTCTGCTTCTTTTTTATGTTTTGTTGTTGTTGTTGTTGTTGTATTGGCTGTTACCAAACCGTTGGTCCACACCCACTCTACTATCTTGTCCGACTGCTGCCGACATGTTTTGCTGATTAAAGTTTGGCCTTGAAGGGCTGGAACGGATTTCGCATTAATATTTTAATGCCGATGACCACTCTACTTTCCAACAAATAAGATCAGTGCCGCCACAAGAGTGGAAAATCCTTTTCAGATCCAGCCCTCCCTGCTCCTGCTCTCACTATCTGCAGTTACCGTCAGGGGATGACAATGCAAATGAATGTTCTATTGTCCTGTGAAAAATAACATAATTCACTGCTGCTTCATACAATACCAGCACCCGCTGCCAGTGCAATCTGTTTGTTATGTTATTGTTTGGTTTGTTTGTTTGATTGTTGGTTTTTTTTGTTAGTTTATTTGTCAGCAGAATTATGCCAAGATGGCTTCTTGTGAAGTTCTTGTGAAGCTTGATGGAGGGTTGGAGCACTGGCTAACAAGGAACCCATTAAACTTGGAGCAGATCTGAATCATAGATTATTTCTACTTTCTGTTACATTGTGAAATCAGGCATTTGGTTTTGTTGGAATAAATACCATACATATTAAAACCCAGTAGAGGGGAGTAAAGTTCAATAATGACAAAACATAGCCAGTTTGGAAATCCGATGACTCCATATATCACAGTTTGGTTTAGCATGCACATGTAGTTGTTTAAACTTCTTACAGAGAGCGGTCGTTATGAAGCACTGGAGGACAGTGTATTAATGGGAATACTGGTACAGTTGTAACATCCCCTTGATTGAACAAATGCTTCTTTCTAAAACTGCAGTGTGGTTATTGAAAGAAATAGAAGCATATGATGCAACTAAATTTCCCCCTTTTACTCACATCCAATTGTGCATTAATTGTGCAAAATTAGAGATATTAAGGAAAAATGTTCAAACTGAATTCTGCACAGAAACAAGCAATAATTCAGAGTTACATAATAACTGTGCAACAAAGATGATGAGGTTTCAGCCATGCAAAACCATCTCTTAACACAATTCTAACAGCTAAGGAAATACATATTAACATACATAGTGGTTTTACCTGGAGGCGTGCGTATCATAGAAGAGTGGACTATTGGCATCTGGCTGTCTGAGTGCTCTCCTAGTTGTGATTGAGGCAATATTTTACACCAAGTAATTATGGTCCATCAAAAATGAAAAAGGTTATTTTCAAGAGCTTTTCAAAATTCTAACCTGAGTATTTTAAGCCTCTGATGTGCTTGTCTGATGCAGCTGTCAGTTACATAATGCAGTGAATTGTTGTGACTGTGAAAGAGTGGTTTCAAATGAATCTTTTGGCTGGGCCACTCATTTATGACTGGTACAAATTTTTTAATGTGATGACCTTATGCTTTTCTAACTGGTATACTGGCATCATCTGACATTATATGCTTTATTTTACTGTAGGGATCAACCGCTTATTGGGCAACAACACATATGAGGCTGCATTTCCTCCTCATGAGGTGAGAAGACTTTGTAATTTTGTGCTTAAAAGCTGATAAACGTCACAATTGTTAAACAGTTAAATTTCCTCCTGTAATGTAGATTTCATTACTCTTTGTCGTATCAGGGCAGTTACAAGAGCAGACACCCAATTAAAACACACGGTGCCCAGAACCACAGGCATCTTCTGTATGAGCGCTGGGCCCGCTGGGGAATCTGGTACAAATACCAGCCTCTGGACCTCATCAGGTAATCAGCTTTTAAGCAGGAGACACAGCATCCAGGGCTTAATTTAGCATTGATCTGTCTTTGCTCATATTTAGGATGTGTTATTTTAAGAACATAAAGTAAATCAGTGGTATATCTTCCTGTATTAATTACATTCTAATAAATATTTCTGAGTTGTATTGTGGGAATGTTAAAAAATTAATAATCATCTGCTTAATGGCAACATAATATTTGATGTGGCTATAATTAATGTTTTTACCATGACACAATTAAATACCAATCTATCAAAGACAATGTAAAAACAGTGTGAAGACCTTAATCATAGTGATGAACTAGAATTATTACCCAACTCTGCAGCTGCCTTGGCTTTTCTGTGATTTATGACAAATATCAGCTCAATGTTTTATCATCCTGAGCTGTCACTGCTCTCATAGTGTCGTCTTCAGCCTCAGCTGGCAGCTGATCACAGTGACAAAGCTCAAAAAAACTGCATTTGGCAGCTAATAAGCTAGAAATTTCCATCAGCAGTTGGTAGACACTAAAGATGAATAATGAAAAAATTGAATGATGGACTTACATTCATCAAGTAGACAGAAACACAACTCAGTAAATGATAATTTCTTCTGGATGTATAAAACAGATTGCTAACAAGTTCTGAATGTTTTTGCATAATTCTGATATAGTGTCTTGATTTTTGAGTGACTTCAGTCACTCAATCAGCTTAAAAATTGCCATCCTAATCAGGCTATTTATCTGTAAATGTTTCTTTTGGTTAATAATTTTGTTCAAATCCTCCACCTCTTTATCTTGGTCATAGAAATGTGTATATCAATCCTGAAAGCAGAGCCAATTACTGTGTTACAGGTGTGCATGTAAACATACTTAGAGCAGATTTGTTGACAGTCCTTTTTTTCTCTCAGCCATGTCTTTTCCCATTGTTAAAACATCGAACACACTTGAGAGTTGCAAGATACAGCTCATTTCCACTGAGCTGCTTTGTGAATTAAGTGTCTTGCTCAAGGGCACCCTGACAGCTGTGGTTTAGGGAGCAGATATGGTTATCGATTCATTTCCCACCACAGTATTACACTGTGTGACCTTTCCAGCCAGCCGCCTTCCCACTCATTAAGCCACCACAGCCACCTCGCAATACACTGACTACACCAGCAGCTTCACTGCAAAGTTTAATTAAAAGTCAACCCAATCTGTCTGTGAATTTTAAACCCCTCTGTCTTTTTAACTCTCTCCCAGGAGATACTTTGGCGAGAAAATCGGTCTTTACTTTGCGTGGTTGGGCTGGTACACTGGCATGTTGATCCCCGCCGCCCTGGTTGGCGTTTTCGTCTTCCTCTATGGTCTCTTCACGATGGACTCAAGCCAAGTCAGGTCAGTTCAAACAACCTACAAACCATTTAAGATCCCTTGTGTTGAAATCAATGAAGACTTTGTGATTTAAAGCATGGATATTGTGGATTGTTGCTGTCTGTTGTCTCATCAGTAAAGAGATTTGTGAAGCCAACACCACCATCATGTGTGCTATGTGTGAGGAGAGCTGTGAGCCCTGGACACTGAGCGACAGCTGCGTCTACGCCAAGGTCGGTTATACTCATCCAGAGTCACTTTATTTCAGTATTTTAGAGTTTAATTGTAACAATTTAGGTCCAAAAACTGTATGACCCCATTAACTTGACAGTTGTAATTTGGATAGAGTTTATCATCTTCACACAGTCCAAAATGGATCATTTTAAAATAATGATGTATTTTATTTAGGTTTTATTGAAGATGTAAAAACTAACATAAATATTTTAAAGGCTGAGTTGGAAACTTTTGGAATAAATGTTACTTTCTTGCCAATATTTAAATACATAGGCTCACATTTATCTCTCAAATGTAAAGCTACACCTAGCAGGTTAGCTTAGCTTAACATAGCACAAAGACTGGAAACTCAGCAGCTAGCTAACTCCGTCTAAAGGTAAAACACAAGTTGTTATTTTTACACTTTTCTGTACAGATTTAATCAAACAAGATACAACAGTTATTGAGCTGTTTGCCAGATCTGTGGACAGAGAGCTAGCTAGCAAGCTAACGTTAGCTGATTGTGTTTCCAGTCTTTATGCTATGCTAACCCTAGCTAGCTCCTGACTGTAGCTTTATTTTTACTGTAAAGATTTAAAAGTGGTCTCAATCTCCTCATTTAACTCTTTTAAATGAGTGAAGAACCTTTTTTTTCCAAAAGCATCCACAAATTTGCTACTTTTAAAAATCTCTCATATGGTACCCCAAACTAAAGGATGATAAACTATTAAAATTTGATGTTGATTATGGAGAAGTTTTGATATATAACAGGATAAACCTCTGTTCCTCAAAGCACCTTTTCAGAGCAGACCTTTATTTGCTGTGTTTCTAGGTGACCCATCTGTTTGATAACGGAGGCACCGTGTTCTTTGCCATCTTCATGGCTATTTGGGGTAGGTGGAGGCTGTTTTTGTTTGTCCCTTTTTCCCCGTTTTTTTTTTTGTGAACACTTGTTGTATCACATCAACTGTGTTCCTGGCTTCATACAAACCCTCCTGGAATTCAAATCTATTTATACAATAGTGTGTCAGTGCTCATGCTTCCACTCTGCACTCACCTCCTCCAAACACATTAAGCTTTTCAGCAGAGAATTTAACACAGTAAACGCTCTGCGGTGCAAATACAGAAATACAGGAGGTGTTTACGATGTAATACATTACATAGTAAATAAATCACGGTCAGGATAAAGCACCTGCACTTAAACTTCCAGTGCTGCCCAGATGTAATTAGTTGGATAATTAAACATTTCTCCAGAGGGAGACTGTATCATTTGGCTGTCAGGGTTTCAGAACTGACAGAAATGACAGCAGTGAATTAGAGCTATAACATGTTTTGTGATGTAGATTGTGAGTGTTACTTTGCATCGTCTAGCCTAGATCCACATATCTGCTGGTAAATAATCCCCTGTGCCCCGAGGAAACATTGTCACATTGAAGTCTGAATTTGGGCTGCATAAAGGAGAGCTGGAGAGTTGAAAGAGGTTCAGCCAGCCTCGCTGACCGAGGTCTGTAACACCAAATCCTCCGTGACGGCTTTTAGTATTATGGACCAAGGTAGCAGTGCTGCGCCACAAAGAAAATGCATTCCAGGTCTGCTGTGTGTGAGTGCGCGAGATGGAAATGAAAAATTGGTCAGCCCAAGGGACTGAATGTAGGCATCTGAGAAGGCTGCCTCTCTTTCTCTCCCTTAAACAAAAGTGGGTCAAGCTATATTAAACTTCAACATCTTTAACAGAAGTGAAAGTTGTTCAGAGCGAGAATTCACATTCTGGTGTTTTTTAAGGCCACAGTTCCTTTATGTGTTGTGTCCCATATTTATGTTCTCTGTTATCATTTTGTTTTACTTTAAATGGTTTTTTAAAAAGTACATGAAGGGCTGCAACTAACGATCATCCTACTAGTCTGCTCAGTTTTCTTGATTTATCGCTTGTTGTAATTGCTTGTTTGTCTGACCAGTAAACTAAGACCTTACGATACTTAGTTTACTTTCAAATATGACCAAGAAAAGCAGCCAGCTCTCATAAATGATTGGCTGGAATTTAAAAAAAACTTTGAGTAATTTATTAAAGTAATTGATATTCTTTTTGATAATTGATAATTGATTAATTGATAAAATGACTAACTGTTTCAGCTCTAAACACATGTAATATGTTCAGATACTCAGTCCAAAGACCAGCTGGTAAGGCAGCACGGCACTGATTGAAAGCTTGTGTCAGTTTTAATTAGAGGTTCATCCTGCTGCTATAAAATCACATGTGTGTGTCTTCTGTGTATGTCTAATGACAAGTGACAAAAGGGCTGAATCAGTAGTATAGTGTTACAGTGTGCTGCTCATCATAGATCATACATGACTGCACTGTTCTCTTTCCACTGATCTGTCACTGTATTTGCACTAAAGCCACCATGACACGTTTTTCCATGTATATTAAACCATATAA
>JAPZDY010000023.1:16320802-16332905 GCA_029783645.1 Ctenochaetus hawaiiensis
TATTAAACCATATAAATGTTGATTCTCCCCCATGCAGCCTTTACAAAAGCCCTTTTTTCTGGTGTTATGTATCTATAATGAGTCAGAATACATAAAAAGTCTTGACAGAAAAAGATTACGAACAGGAATTTCTGTCATTGCATGCAGCTCCAGTCACAAAAGAGTCTGACACAAAGAAAAACAATGCCTCCAGACTGAATTCTGCCCACAGAACAGCTTTACTTTTGAAGTCTTTCAACATAAAATGGATCTTGCCTGACAAAGACAAGATTTGGGGGTGAAACGTTGTACAAGGAAAGCCTATTTGCTGTTGCCTCTTTTCCTTAACTTCACCACTGAGATGAATTGGTCTGTGAACTGATGGCTGTTATCATCCTCTGTAATGGGCCGTGCGCCTCAATGCAGCCCGTGTTTCACTCATGATATCTGATCGTGATGTGGTGTGAATGACTCTCTGCAGTCACATAATTGTCAATCGTGCTGTGTGTTGCATATCAGAGTTGATCAATAATGTGATGGATTCCTGATCTCCCTCTGCAGCCACAGTATTCCTGGAGTTCTGGAAAAGGAGGAGGGCAGAGCTGACTTACGACTGGGATCTCATTGATTGGGAGGAGGAAGAGGTAAGTCAGTGATATCCTCAGATAGATCTGATGTCATTTGATTACTTCACAATTTTAGTACGCATTCAAGCAGCACGTCTTCTAAATTTGACCCACATTTTATAAAAATGAAGTGCTGTTGCTTCTTTGAGATTCACCTGCAGTTCAGTAGTTCATTCTTGGAAGTGTGTTTTGAATCAGGAGGAACTGAGGCCTCAGTTTGAAGCCAAGTACTCCAGGATGGAGAGAGTCAACCCCATCTCTGGCAAGCCTGAGCCTTTCCAGCCTTTCTCAGACAAACTCAGCCGGCTCATGGTGTCCGTGTCCGGAATATTCTTCATGGTAAACCCTTTGATCTTTGAATAATCTGCCCTTTTGGGATTCAGACTCAGAGTGAGATCACCATCATTTTCTGTGCCACCTTAGGATGAGCCAGCTGTGGCATAACATCTCCCCCTGCTGGATGAAAACTGTAATGAAATAGTGAAAGTAGCCTAATTTCTCTTGTTTACTGATCACATTTGAATGCTGAGCGTTTTGTTTATCAGAACATAGGTTTTCCTTTTTATGCTGCACAGATGTTCTTCATAAGATAAAACCTCTGCAATCTAAACAAGGAGTTTTTTATTGTGCTTATTGCAGTTACAAAATATGTACATAATCCTCTCCTCTGTGCATTCTTCTCTTTGTCATCTCCCTGGCTTAGATCTCCCTCGTTCTGACGGCCGTGTTTGCCGTGGTGGTTTTCCGTCTCATCGCCATGGAGAAGTTCGCCTCCCTCAACTGGTATTTTGTGAAGAAGAACTGGCAGTTTGCCACCTCTGGCACTGGTGTCTGCATCAACTTTATGATCATCATGTCTCTCAACGTGGTGGGTGTCTGGACAAGCGTCTTCTGGCACGTGTACATGAACCGTCCGACAAGTGTTTCATGAAACATTTATTTAGAGCTTTGTTCCAGGAACAAATCACATCAACAGCCAGAAAGATTTTATTATATATTTTTGCTGAGATTTCTGTTTGTCTCTCTTTCTCACGATCATTACCCTCCTCAACCTTTTTTCCTGCTGATGCTTATGAATGCGATCGTCCTGCCAGGTGTATGAAAAGGTGGCCTATCTGCTGACAAATTTAGGTGAGCGTTGTCCACATGCTGCACGTATTTACACCTTCATTGTCTGTTGTTTCAAAGAGTTTATTTTAAAGCACATTATTGTGCTCCCTTGTTCACCCCATAACCCCCCTCTTCCTCTGCCCTTAGAGCACCCACGGACAGAGTCTGAGTGGGAGAACAGCTTTGCACTGAAGATGTTCTTGTTCCAGTTCGTAAATCTGAACAGCTCCACATTTTACATCGCTTTCTTTCTGGGAAGGTAGGCCAGCTGCCATGAACTCTACAGTTCCTGTTTACAGTGGATTTAATGAGAGATTTTGCAGAGACGATTTGTTATAAATTCCCATGTCATGACCGCCAAGTCCCCTTCCTTCTCCCTCTCATTTTATAGTTCACTTTGGACCTCATGTTCCAGCATTTTTCAAAATACTGCCCTGATTGGAAACGTAGCCAAGCTGTGGCATTTATCAGACATAATAAGCACCTTTAAGATTCTTCCTCTCCTGCTTAGAGTTTATTAGTTTTCCTCTGATTGAATTTAGCAGCTAATGTTGCCACTCTCAATCCATTCAGGTTTGCTGGAAGGCCGGGGAAATACAATAAACTCTTTAATCGATGGCGACTGGAGGAGGTGAGTGCAATTAGGCGTCATCATTGATAAGTGGGCTCATTGTTGCCGTCTGTTTTAGGATAGAGTTAGAATTTTCAAGTAATTCATCTTACTAATGATTTGTCTGTCTGTTTCACTATGAGAACCATTCATTTCCACAATAATTACTAGGAATCGGAATTTAAATAATCAAAGCACAGAATGGGGTGAAGTGTGTCCTGCGATTGGCTCATGGTTTTGAATTATCAGGCATGAAATGTGGATGTCACAGTTTTTTAAATTTCAAATGTATTTCTCTCAGTGTCACCCGAGCGGCTGTTTGATTGATTTGTGCCTGCAAATGGGAGTCATCATGTTCTTTAAACAAATCTGGAACAACTTCATGGAGCTCGGTTATCCGTAAGTAATGTTATTATAATCATATAGTTCTTTCACTATGAACAATTAGAAATGTCATACATAATCCACAATGCTGTAAATACCAATGACTGGCATTTCACAAACCCTGTGTGTTTGGTTTTTCTGTCTTTTAGCTCATTAGCATATGAAAAGTATTTTTTTTTCTTGCAAAAACACATGAAATCCTCTTTTTTGTGGCTTAGTAAAATGGTTCCTGCAGCGCTCAGCGCGTTGTCAGAAATAATTGCTTTGAGTTTGACAGTTAGCTTCTTGCTGCATTTCCAGTTTGCTGCAGAACTGGTGGTCTCGCAGGAAGATGAAGAAAGGAGGTGGTGGAGGGCAGAATGTGGAGAATAAAGCCCAGCTTCCACAGTGGGACAAAGACTGGAATCTGCAGCCCATGAACGCCCATGGATTGGTGGATGAATACCTCGAAATGGGTGAATCTTTTTATCCTTTTGAAAGATTTTATTTGTCTCAAGAGGGAAGGAAAAAAAAGAAAATTATTACTGTAAACGTAGTGTTTGCCAGAGTTGAGACGATTATCCTCTGAAGTTCATCCAAGCGGTTCTTTTCTCTGCAGTTCTCCAGTTTGGCTTCACCACCATCTTTGTAGCGGCGTTCCCGCTGGCTCCTCTCCTGGCTCTGCTCAACAATATCATTGAGATTCGTCTTGACGCCTACAAGTTTGTCACTCAGTGGAGGAGACCCATGCCTGCCAGAGCCACTGACATAGGTTAGCGCTCTTCAACTTCCCCTGCACCTCCTCAGTGTCTGTGACACCAAGTCTGTTCTATTTTTAGAACACAGAAACTCTTTCCAACAGTAAAACAGTGTGGAAATTAAACATTTCCATCCTGTGGAGACAGATATGTTTCCATATCTCTGCTTCTGTACTAACATATGCTGTATTTTCGCTTCCACAGCCCACGTCGCACATATGACAACAAACACCACCCTCCAACTGCCGTATGACATATGAGCTAATTCTTTTTGTGGCAAGTTGCCCTGTAATAAAAGAAGGAATCCACTCTGAAATCAATTCTTTGTAGGTTTAAGATGACGTGGATACAGAGACGAATATAATGCAGAACAAACAGAAAGGTGATTTTTTCCAGTGACAATAAAGCAGCCTTAGAGACTTTATTATAATGCAGCCAAAAAAACTTGTGACTTGCTGGTTGCATGGCTGTTTACACAGTATGTTCTTGCACCCTCTTTAAAGGCTGTTGAAACTCATTCTGGTAAATTATTAACTAAAGAGAGGTAAATGAAGCTCCATCAAGAGAGAATTATTGCAAAATGATTCCTAGAATAGGGATAAATGTCACAAATGAATGATTTTGTAATATAATCAAAGTGTAGTTTTCTGTTGTCCGTCATTATCACTTTGATGTTTCACCAACAAAAGGCTCATTACTCTGAGCCACACAGGATTTAAGTAATTGTTGCAGATGAAGGCTTGCAGGTTTACAAGCCGTCATATTGGTGCTGTCTTCCCTCACTTTGCATAATTTAGTGCCTCTTCTCCTTTGGTTTGGCTGCCAGGTATCTGGCATGGGATTCTCGAAGGTATCGGCGTGTTGGCAGTCATCACCAACGCCTTCGTCATCGCCATCACCTCTGACTACATCCCCCGCTTTGTTTACGCCTTCAAATATGGCCCGTGTGTGGACAAGGGACACCACCATGAGGATGAGTAAGCATTAAGTGTGTAATCTCTGAAGATATCTGGCAGACCAGCTTGTGTTATGGTCTGATAGCGTTTCCTCTTGCCTCCAGGTGTTTGCGGGGCTACATGAACAGCAGCCTGTCTGTGTTTGAAATGAAGGAGGAGCACAGCAACGAGACCAGATACTGCAGGTACAGAGACTACAGAGCACCGCCTTGGAGCTCAGGACCCTACGAGTTCACCCTGCAGTTTTGGCATGTCTTAGCTGCCAGACTGGCCTTCATCATCGTCTTTGAGGTCTGTCAGCACTCCATGGTTCTTTTTTGCATGTTTACCAACATTTAAGAAGCTAAAACTAAATCCGCTTATGTCTGTCTATAGACAGAACTTTTTGTAGTTTCTTTTACTTTCAATAATTTATGTGCTGTCATTATTAAAAGAAAAACTCCAAGCCTCTTTTTCTTTTTCTTATGTTTTTATTGAATATTGATCCTACATTGGGTTTAAATAATTTAACACACCTCTTCTTTCCTTGAAATATTCTCTTGACCACATCTATAAAACATTACAGAGAATATGAACTTCTGTACTGTGCAGCATTCGGGCAGTGAATAGTGTCAACTAAAGTGTGCAAGTTCTGTGGCGAGTAACTAATAAATGATTAATGTTTCTCTCAGCACCTGGTGTTTGGGATCAAGTCCTTCATAGCATACCTCATTCCGGACATGCCGAAGGATCTCTGCGATCGTATGAGGAGGGAAAAGTACCTGATGCAGGAGATGATGTACGAGGCAGAGCTGGAGCACCTGCAGAAAGAGAGGAAGAAGAACGGACGGCGTTATCACCACGAGTGGCCTTAGCTTCACCTCCCACATCTCTGCTACAATCCCTGCAGCCCTCAACTCACAGGCACAACCTCCCCTGCCTGCTTCTTCATGTTTATTAGCTTTGAGAGTCTAGCTTCACTTGGCTGATTCTGTACACCAAAGACACCCTCAGCAGTAACCAGATCCTCCCCTAAAACCTGTTTGGCTCCAGGATCTGATCCCGGTCACTCCCTCACCATCTGTCCCGTGGCCAGCCTTTGCGCTGCTCTTGGTTTTCTGGCTCCGACCCTTTCTATCCCTCACCTGGCTTCATCCAACAGGTTGCCCTTGTCTGTGCCCTGCCATGGCTTCACTAGAAAAAACCTGTGCAATTGTAATGTTTACTATGCAGATCAAGGGCTGCAGATCACCACTGTTCACTCTTTTGTACCCATCCTGCACTCTTTCTCTCCGTGTGTGGCAGCTAGCAAACCCCAGCTTTGACCCTGCAGTTTTGTGCAGCTCGCAGCATGGCCCTGTTCTCCCCCACCCCTGTGAGAGCCACTGTTCTGTTGGTTATGTGAAAGAGCTACTGTGGCAATCGGCATTTCTTGTTGCAAAAGTGATTCTGGTGACGTGGCTACCAAATACGATGGACGCTGTTTTTGCAAAACAACTGTATATTGCCCTTGAAGCATGCTGATTAATATTTGCGGCCATTTAGTGAACTGCAAAGAAAAAAATGGAAAATTAAAACAACAGCACTCATCATGGAAGATGTTAACATCTATTCAGTGCATTCAACAAAGATAAAATCCTATAAAGTGCATGGTAATATTGTTTTGTACCTTTTTATAGACAACGTCCCCGTCTTGATGCCTGGTTCAAGTGTGTCTGTACTCAGTGTGAGCTGTGTGTGCGTTTATCTCCGTCCGTGCTACTGCTGAGCTTGACTGTCTTGAGAAAATGTGAACTTAGTGCGATTTGATTGTGCCTACAGTTGCTCACCACAATTGTGTCACCAACATCACGTGTGCCTGTTTGTGCTGCACGTGCTTTTTTCAAGTGCAAGAAATATTCTCTCTCCTCGTCCTTCTGTCTGAACTTCTGTAAACTCTCTGAACTCTCCTGTGAGGATTTGTTTTGGATGAGACTCACACCGCAGTACCTACTTGGGTCTCAGCTAATGGCTCCGAAACATACCGATGGTATACGTTGTAACGTGACTCCCCGTCAGGAACGATGTATACACATGCATGCAGGAGTTGCAGATGTGTTCTTCTGCTCTGCAATCGCAGCCTGTTTTTCATTTGCTGCTGGAGGCCCTGAAGCGTGGTTGAAAGTTGGATCACTGAGACATACCTGTGGCTTGGACGTTCAGTTTGCAAAGAATATCCATCCACTGCTCCTCCTCCCTCCCAAGTTACACCAACGTTTTCAGTTCTGGTGCTTTGCTAAGCACACCTTTATTGATGTGAAACTGAGAAATTAGGTTTCGTCTCAAATGCAGAGTTATGGCATTGCCTTGTGTTGTGGTTAGTTATAAAGTCATGGATCAGAGAACTCAGGAAAACAGGCAGAGACACTTCCATCTGTGCGGCTGAGTCTGAATCATAATCACTTCCTTTACTTTCATGTTGAGATGAAGAATGGTGGAGTGTGTGGAGTAAACAGAGTTAATGAGGGTTTAATTTTTATTTGTTGGACATGAGAACTTTAATGTTGGACCAAGAGCTTAATAAGAGTGAAAGTCATGTTGATCAAATGATGATAAAATAACATTTAGAGTTCATCTAGAGTTAACCACATTATGCACAGCAAACATGAAGGTTACTCCAATCGAACAGCTGGATTATAAAGATTATCGCCACTCTGAATGCGTTGCACAACACTGAAAAACAAATTAATCATTTTAAAAGAAGTGTACATTAGTTACATTTGTATGTTCATTTTTTTGCTGTTGTTTGTATATACATGTTATGATCTATGTAATGTTTTTATACTCTTTTTTTTGTGCTTTCAGTATAAGTTGACGTGTTTTCACCCTCAGATAGTTTAAGTTATGTCCTAGTTTCTCAGGTATCCTTTGAATGTTTGCAGATGATCAACTTTTTAATCATATTTTCTAAGATGCAGTCAAAGTTATCCTGATTTTTTAGGTATCTATTTTTGCACTACAGTGCATTTGCATGACTGTAATGCACACTCACAGTTAAAAGCATGTTTTTATTTTATTTTTTTTGCATAATCACAGTAAATATATCAGTGGATTAAAAATCATGGAACAGTCTCACACAGCTCATTAAACAAATGCGGGTTGTTGGTTAAGAAGTAATGATGCTTTCAGCTTTCATTATCGTTCCATTAAGAAGAAAGAGAGATTTGTTTTTAAATCTTGTTGGAAAACTTAGAAAACTAGTCCAGGTTTCCAGAATATCTTCCCTGCTATGTGAACATTGAAAAATCTATGCATGTTGTTATCCTCGAGTGCTACAGTTCCTTTGAACAGATGCAGATGTAAATGTACTGGTACATTTGTACTATAGAGTATGCATGTCCTAACAGCTGCTTTGAGCACAGCTAGCTTCCGTAAAGTTGTTCACAGCATCTTAAACATATCACCTCCCTTTTTCGGTGTTAATCATTTTTGGACGTCAGGATATAGACATTCAGTTTCTTGAAGCAGCAAAATTTTATACGGTAAGCCTATTTTCTAAATAACAGCTTGGACTTCAGACTGATTTATAATAATAATCTGGCCTAAAGAGTCTGAATGAACTAAACTCAGACTTGATCCATTCGAACACTCAGTGGTTATTAGAATTACGTTTGCCACCTAACAGCTAAAGTGTTTAACCTGATGAGACAGGGGTGATTTTATGAATGAATAACTACATGACCTTGAATAGCAATTAGTAATTTCCAGATGAATCTTTTTTCATCTGTCTTCTCCTCTCTAAGAGCATCGGTTCACCTTCTCGCTAACCGAAATGCTGCACAGTGGTGGAAAGGTGTTTCTTATGCCTTCTACTGTTGGCAATAGCACAACATGGGTATTGCATAAGTAATAACGGCATGACCTTGCACATCTCTGAAAACATAGAAGTCTACAGGGGGATTAAGCTTCCAGTTCTGTGCTTTGCCTCCTAATAGGATTGTGTTTGAACAAGTGAGGTACCCGACGTGGAAGTACAGTGACGTTAGACCGTAGATTAAACTGTACAATAGGATGATATCAGTTGTGACATGAAGTGTATCAATAACATTGTTTACTTCGTTCCTGTTTACATGTAAAAAAATAACAAAAAAAACATATTGAAATGTATAAAAATAATGTAACATAAAATAATTTGGATATCACTCTTTTCTGTAATAAATCATGGATTGTATCTTTTAAATCAAATCAGCTCTCTTTGTCTTTGTTGTTGTCATGAAACAGAGAAACTGCCTCGAGCTGGTATCATCTTCCAGACTGTCCAAGTTTAACTGAATCTGCTTATGGAACAAACCAGAGATTGTTTTCTCTCTTCCCCGCTATTAGCAGGAACCACAAATCTTCTTGCCAAAGAGTGCTCACATAACATATTGTTAAAAAGATTGGGTTTCTATCACAAACACGTTATTTGAGTACTGTAGGATTTTCCCTCTGTGATGTTCTAATTTTCACAGCTGCTGAGTCTTCACTTTTCTGCTTTTCCGTTCATACCATGTCGGTTTAACAGTGGACGTCATTTCTTACATTGAAATCTAAACACTCCAGGAGAAATTCGCATAGGTTTGAGTTTCTTTGAGCTTTAATGACTGATCTTTAATACTTTGATTATTTCCTGCTGCGTGTCTTACCGTTGGATGCCCACACCAAGATTTTCCTTTCACCTCTTTGACCAAAAAACGTTACATACTGGCATAAAAAGCTGGTTTCAGAGACTGATTTATGCGTTTCTATCTTGTAGTTCTGCCATACCACTTAAAGGGTAGTGATTGTGTGGCACTGGAAAGTTAGAAAGAAATGTTGAAGAAGTAAATCTGTAAGCAAAGTTTATGCACAACAGCCGAAATTTTTAACACTGAATAATAAAATGGAGAAAAAACACCCTGTGGTTGGAGAAAAAAGCAAAAAGTAGCTATAACATCATATCATGTTGCCTTAAATACAAATACTTTTCAAAATATACTCAAAATATGAAATGCAAAAGTATTTTTTTGTGCCAGAAAAGGGCCTCTCTTACTGATTAACTGTGGTATATTACTTATTTTATGGTATTGGATCATTTTTCCTCCTTGTGAAGAATTTGGAGGGAAATTATGTTTGTCTCACTGTTTTTGGAAAGGAATACATGACAAAAAGTTTTGCAATTTCTAATTGATCACCCTTAAATCTTGTATTTTATACCCATATAATACTAATTAAACTTCAGTACTAGTAAATATCCTTCCTTTTTCAATCTACCAGTGCTGTCCTTTTACTTCATATCAGTGAAATGCCTTTTATCATCTCAGCTGCTTCTAACTGGAACCTAGATTTTTTTCAGGTCACCAAAAGAAAAGCTACAGCTACTAAAATTGGTAACTAACAAAACCTCTTGAGAGCTTCATTGTTTATATTCCTTATGTATTAATCCTCTTCATCACTGCCTTTGCTGGTGTTAAGCTGTATCTCTTGCTGTAGATCAGTGGACTAGTAAAAAACTGCTGGCAGAAATGTGTATTGTGCCACAAGCCAAAAAATAAACAATAAACAGCAACGTGTAAAAACATTTCTCCATAGGGCTGCAACTGGTCAACCGTTCCACAGGGTACCTTTAATAATTTAACACAAAAAACTGTTAATGCTAGGAAACAGGCTGTAAGTGAAAAAGGAAGGACGGCAGCCACATACAGTTTATGCTCCCTGCAAAAAGAAAGAAACTCTGGTTGAACACAGAAATTTATTCTCTGTCTCAGCTGCATAAAGCTGCAGCAGCTGGAGGCTTTCTGCAGGACACCGGAGTTAAACCTGCAGATCTGTCGACCACTAAAACAGAAGCAGCATTATTCACATTTGGAGCTGAGCAGTTTTCCAGAGCGGACATAACTCCGACCACAGCCTCATATATCAGTTATGTTAACCACTCTCCCTCTCCTCCTGCAGACTGCAGACGCTGGTTCTTGGTTTCTTTGAGCAGCTTCAGGTGACTGATGTGATCCACGCTGATTTAAAGTGCAGGTTAGGAAGGCAATCAGATTGCCTGCTGAGACTGTACACATAAATCTACCAGCACTGAGGTGTAAACGGGACAGAGAGCCAAGGATGACCAGCAGGGGTCAAAGAAGTCACAACACTGACGCCCACAAATCAACGGACTACTCAGCTAGCTGGGTTATGAGGCGTTCACTGCTTCATAAACTCTCTTCAGCAGAATCTATTCCAAAGATACACTCTGTTATGCCAAAAATACTATGACAAAAATACACGACAAAGTACATTTAGTGAAAATACTTTCCACTGATTTTATTTCAGTAGTTAGTTTTTAGCAACATGGCTCAAAGGTTTGCAGTGGTTTTCTGTTTTTTGGTTCACTGCTTTGCTTCAGACTAAATCATCTCAGCTGCTGTTGATGGACCGCTATGACATTTTGCACAAATATTCGTATTTCCAAGAAGCAAAACCCCACTGACTTTGTTGTTCCCTCTCTTTGGGTTTCCCTCAGGATGAATTGTTTTAATTTTGTGATCTCTTGTCTTTCCACCTTCTGCCAACCATCAGGCCAAAACTTGAAGCTATTCAGTATTTTTATTTATGATCAAATACCTGCAAACACAATGACTTTCCCATCAGCCTCAGCTGTGCTTTATGTTTTGTGCAAATTAGGAATTTTAAGCATGCTAACATAACCAAACTGGTATGGTAAACAAGATAAACATCATACTTGGCTGACCTTATCATTTAGCTCAAAGCACCTCTGAGCCTCCCAGACAAACTAGCAAAGCTATTGCCTTGTCTAGTCTTGTTAAGTATTTACTCTTTCAGAAATCCATTCTTGTCACAGACTGTCAGTATTGTTCCTATCAGCTCATTGGATCTGAGTGTTCATTGACTCCTCTCACAAAATGCTCAAGTCCATCCAAGATGAGTTGTAAGAATTTTAGCTGACAGCACATCTGGAAAAGCCTTGTAAAAAAAGGGATTATTTCCTGAAATTATTAAGTGTTGATGGAGGCAAACCAATTTATTGTACATCAAAGACTCCTGGGTCAATTTTGAGAACTTGAAACAATATAATGTATTAGAATCAAATATCTTATTATTAACTGCATTTTGCACAGCAGCTGGTGTAGATAACAGTGCAGCCGGCGTGGTGGTAAAATGCCTTGCTGGGTGAAAGAGGGGTGAGAATCAGATATGAGGATCCAGTAGCAGCAGTGACAGGTGATTTGACCTGAGAAAGGCCTCGTGCACTGAGAGGTAACAGCCTCGAAATACTTTACAGAGCTGGATGGATGAAGGAACTGACATCCGTGCAGAGAGTCGAAGCAAAAACCTGCTATCAAACCTCCTTCAGCACCAGGAAGCAGCTGAGCTCAGTCAGTGTGATTCACTCTGCACAGGATTTACTTGTTAAACACTAATGATCATCACCATCGTTGCTATTGTCATTATCTGCAGTAGTAGTAATAGTGTAATGAATAATTTATATGTGCTGGTGTTGCTTAGAATTGATATTAAAATGAAAAAATAAGCAATTATGCACCATGCATAATTTATGTACATCTGTTCCTTTGTAAACTAAAATGATTTTAATTTTTACAGTTTTATTTTGCAATTTCTTCTCCTATTTAGGATGCAATCAGTGCCACTAATGAGCAGGCAGATTCAGAGGAAACACCTGCAAGTCAATTTTGTCCCCTTGTGTAAAAATGT
>JAPZDY010000023.1:16347217-16365798 GCA_029783645.1 Ctenochaetus hawaiiensis
CCCCCCCCCAAAAAAAAGAGGAAAAAAAACACACACCCCAACCCCCCTCCATCACCACCCACCCATCCACCCACACCACACAACACTGTAGAGTAGCTTATTGTACGCATCTCGAGGCTTCTGTTACTACAGCTTGCCCTTTTGTGCTGGAAAATAACAGCACGTCGACTGCATTGTGGCTGAACTCCGCGGTGTTGCTGCGTAGGCCTGGAGGGTCTGTGCGCAGCATTAGCACCTTGGATAGCGCATTCGTGTGCAAAGTATTCACTGACAGCACCTCACACACACACATACACACGCGCGCGCGTTTATTTGCACAACGACATAAAATTTCCAAAACGAACACACATTACAGAACAAAACATGACACCCCCCACACCCCCTATCCCCCCCCTAAAAAAGCCAAACCTTTAAAGATCCCATCTTCCGTCTCCAAGTCAAATCCCTCTCGGTGGCACTTTCTCCACAGTCCGGTGATGGTTGAGTTGTACTGCCGACTGCAGAGGGACTCCATGGCCGGGGCAGGAGGCAAGAGGTGCCGCTTGGCCCGCAGCAGCATCTCGCCGCTGACACCGGAGCCCCTCCTCTCCACATTTCTCTCCTTTGGCAACATGCGAAGTGGAAGGTTGTTGTTGGAGATGTAAATGTAGCCGGGGTCGTTTCTCCTGTTTGGATAATTCTTGCAGCGCTCCCGGTACCTCCTTGCGTCCGTCTCGTACCAGTTGTCAGTGCTGATCGCTACTGCTATCAGTCCCAAAGCGCAAAACGCCAAAAAGAGACCCGCCACGGTTAAAGTCCTCATCGCAGCCATGTTCCATGCGTATATCTCGCCCCGGTACCGTGATAATTCCGCGGGACAGCAGGACTCCGCTCCTGGCTGCTGCTGCTGTCAGTATTTGAGGTGGGGAGGATATTCAGCAATACGAGGAAATCTGAAGAGCAGATAAACCCCTGAAGCCCTCATTTCTTTGATTTGTCAACCACGTCCAAAAAGAAGCAAATTCCGAGGCGGAGGATAAATAAATTTGGGCCTCGGTGAGCTATTTTGGTTGTCTCCTCTATGCCTCTGAACTCAGTCTAGCCTAGATACTGGTCAGTCCAACATTTCTTTCCAGTAGATGGAGACAGAGTAAATATTTGAAAGCACAACAAGCCCCAGGCTTGCACTTACGCATGATCTGAAGGAAAGGATGGCCAAAGTTTGATAGTAGAGGAAGTGCCTCCCTCGCGTTTTTAAACATGTCATCTGCTGCTGTTGTCTCTAGTGCTCAGTTATGAAAGACAAACCATGTTAGACCCCAAAGAGGGCCTCATTTTCTCAGTTTGGTGCACAGGAAACAGTTTCATCACATCCAACAAACAGCCTTTTGTAACCTCCATCCTAATGGAGCCAAGAAATTAGAGTGTAGTAGAGTTTATTTTAAAAGTTTTAGGGATGGAAAAAGAGCATCATATGTGATTTATGTTTTCATGTTTTTGGCCAATAATGTCTCATTTCTAAAGGGACTTATGGTCATGGCAGATGTGTCTCATTTGGGTTTTATTCAACACTTTTTTAAAAAAATTAAAAATATATATAAAAACCAGGTTAAAGAGACAAAGTGGTTCAGTACACTTCAGTCATGTTTTCAGTGGTTTCATTCTCTTGGTCACTACTTCCTCAATTGAAACCAAAATGCCAAATTAAAAGAGGAACAAACCCAATCCCAAACTTCACTTTTGGTTTCGGCTCCTGTGTTCAGCAACTCTTCAAAAATTCCTACATGAATAAATCTTACTGGGGACTCGTGTGAGACCGTAAGAACACAAGTAAATCACATTTTCCTGCTCAGCAAACGTAGGATTGCCTGATTCATTCATTTATCCATTTATTTATTTATTTTGGTCTATGTAATCATGAAGAGTTCAATTAAATATACTTCTCATTTTATTTAGGTGTTATCTTGCATCAGGAATTCAAGCAGGTTTAGAGGTAATGTTGCAGGTCACATCACTGCAGAACTTGAAATGTCGAAGTGGGGAAGTTGAAGCGTATAAGGGCAAACCACTGAATGTGTGATAACAAAAGCATAATTTAATGGTGTGACTATTTGCTCGACTATCTTTGAATTTTTTATACCTCTGAATCACCAACAGTAGATTCAAATAAAAAGACAAAACATTTTTATACAGTTTAGGGGAAAAATGACCTTTAAACAACACAGTACCTGCTAGTATTTTCTACTATTTCTAAGGACCACAATAAAAAAGCTGTGAACAATTACAAGTACACTATCATTCCTTTATTATTGCTTCATCTCCTCAAAAAGGGGGATTATGAATTATTGTACAATTCCTAAATATGCTTAAATATGCAGTAAAATACAAGCACTTATGATTGGCTAATGGTTTTCATGGCCATCAGGAACTAGGTGATCACTTGAATTTGACAACTCGATGATATGAATGTAGAGTCCAGCTTATTTCTCACTTTCAGTTCCCGTTAGTCTGGTGAAGCTCTGTGGCGTTGTGTGTTTTTCTGTGAAGCAACAAGAAAAAGTTAACATTGATCACAAGCTTCAAGAGCCAAGACTCTCATGCTGCCTTGTTTACATGATGGACGGATATGTCATGTCACCTGTAAGTGTTTCAGCTTTATTGTCTTGAGCTTTTTGATCACAGTTTGTGACGATGAAAGGCTATTTTACTTTTAACTGTTATGTGGTTAATTCTGTGTGTTTCTATGGCTGTTTCTAAAAACAAATGAGGTTTTCTGCTAATCAAGTAACTCAAGAGAACCGAGTACAACTTAAAATATGTTTTATTTTATTTTTGAAGAAGAGGGGGGATACTTTCTTTTAGGGCTGGGCAATAACATGGCGTTACAAGATATAAGCCCCAGGCTTTTCTGCTAAGTGGGCTAAATGTTCAGCTGTAAGTCAAAGCCATATTTGAGTAAGTAACAAGCACTTTTTTTAAAAGAGACTCTCATGTTTGAGAGTATGAAAATATACTGCTACAAAGCATGAAAATGAAAAAATACTAAACAGCAGGGCTGTAAGGCTGGACAACTTGGATTAAATCAAATATCATGATTTGTTTGATCAAATACCTCAATATTGATATACAACAATATTGTAGGAATGACTATTAGCTTGCTTGACAAATAGCAAATATAACAAAATGACATCTTTCTGATAAGTGGTCATAGAAATGTAGATGTTATAACAAAGTGGGTAAAAGCAAATATCAGAACAGCTTAAACAGTCTGAGCTCACATAATAACATCATTTTACGGTAATGCAGCCTTTAAAACCAGGAAATGATTAAATTAGTGACATGCTGTGTTATAATGATATCGAAAATTTCTAGTCCCCTATCACATTATTGATATAATACCAATATAATGCTCAACAATACTTACTCTTTTTTATTTTGCTTGTGTTAAACAAGGACATGTGTTTGAGTAACCTCTTAAGTATAATATGCATTAACTTGTATTCTTCCCCTGGTGACTTGATCTCTTTAAGGACTTGATTTTTAATATTATTCCTGTCTATATTTTCTATTACATGCAATAGAAATAAACTTAAATTGATATGTTCAAGTGATTTAACTAATGGTCATATTTGACTCAATTTTAGTAGGACAGGGAGACACAAACTTTTACTTTCTGTATTAAAAAAGTGTAAATTTCCCACTCCACAGGCCTCAGAAGACATCCTTCCAAATGAACCTGAGGATTATCAACCACCTGCAGAGCTGTACCCTTACCTCACCAATGTGGGGGAGATTTATGAAGGTAAGAGGACTGGATTTATTTTTTGAAAAGACAATGACCCACAACTACATAACTTTTTACCCCTTTGTCATCGTTCAGGTCACAGATGGACCTTCCACTCAGAGCGAGTCCAGCCGACAGACTTTGACAATTCTCCAATGAATCATCTCACAGAGCTTCAGTCTGTGTCTTCTCAACAACTGATACAACCATACCGCTACACCAGTGAGTCTCTGCCGCTCCACCTGGACCCACCACTTGTACCTCTGTCCGTGTCCCCACAAGTAAGTTCCTGTGTAGAGATGAATCATTTTGAGAAAAATGACCATTTTTTCATCCGTGTATTGATAATGAAACCCGCAGACTGAAAACACACACACGCACACATGCAACCAAAACCTCCATCCTAAAGCAGAAAAAAAGCCTCTAGAACACAAATTTAAGGTCGGTTTTGAATGTTAACTCATTGTCAGCATGAAGCAGCAGCTACAATATGTGAATCACAAGGTTAATCTTATTCCTTATTATCAAACAAGACAAAGAAAGTCAGCATCACTCAAAATTAAGAAGCTTGCATCAATAAACAACACAATTTTTTTATTTATCAGTCAACAAAACAATTAATAATTTCAGCTCTATCGTTTATACCACAAAAGTGTGGGTATGCATGCTCCAGAGTTGAAAAATAGGTCAAACATAAGGGGTTGTTTAGATTTAATCTATAAGTCCCACCATAAAAACAGTATAATTTGTCCTTGTGCATTTAGAAAATCTGATATCTACAAAACATGCAAATTAGTCTTTACAAATACAACACATGTGGACAGTCGGGGATATTTTCACTGAGCCTTGTGGTGTTGCTGAACGGTGAATTCTATTTAGGCAAAGCAACTTCCTCTTTGAGAACAATTGACAGTGTTCAAACAAAAACGTCAAAACATAAACCATAACAGCTCTAGCAATCCCTTGTGTAAACTTTAACCATAACACACTTCACTTTTCTCCTAAGATCCCATATTACACCCCGTCCATGTGCTACCAGTACCCACCCTCTGGCTCGCCAGGCCATTACTACTCAGAAGAGGAACAAAGAGGCATGAGTCCCCCGCTCGAGGTTTCAGATGGGGAGGATGAATTCGAAGACCACAACCACTCCTCCTTCAGAAAAGACACTAGTGAGTATTTCCAATGTAAACTTCCTACCGACATCAAAAGCACTGAAAGTCATATTGAAGCCTGGAAAAACTGATGACTGCCAGACACAATTGTTTAAACCAGTCTCATATTTTCCAATCCAGACAACAAGAAGAAAATCCGCTTGTACCAGTTCCTCCTGGACTTGCTAAGAAATGGTGACATGAGTGACAGCATCTGGTGGGTGGACCAAGACAAGGGCATCTTCCAGTTTTCCACAAAACACAAAGAGGTCCTGGCCAGCCACTGGGGTACCCAAAAAGGAAACCGCAAAAAAATGACCTACCAAAAGATGGCGCGTGCTCTGAGGAACTATGGTAAAACTGGAGAGATTAAAAAAGTGAAGAAGAAGCTGACCTACCAGTTCAGTGAGGCAGTGCTGAGGAACCTCTACTTACATCAATATCCTCACTGATGGAGGAGCAAAGGCTGTATTTTACAATGCTGAAATCACTAAACTGGCCAAGATTATGTTTTGCCTGTTTGCAATTTCTCTTTTTTTTCTACCAAGTTTCCTTATGTATTTATTTGTGCTGTACATCTTCTTCAATATTTGCTTCAATATAAACTGCTTCATTTCAGACTCAAATGAACTTTGTGTTGTGTTTTTGTCCATCTACGAGAAAGATAACTATTATATATGAGAAATTATTATACGAGAAATAACTATTATATCTTTAGATATAACAGTATGATTATATATAGCAAAACTCTTTTCACACGGACCCGTAGTTAGGTTACTTTAAATCGAAGCCAGATGTTCCGTTTTGACACAAGTTTCCAGTCGGACAGAGAAGTCTCTCCCTAGTGGGCAAGCTCATCCCAGCGCCGTTAGTACGATAAAGGGTGTTCAGTGGTGCTTGCCCATCCCAATCTGTGGTAACTGTTGAAAAATAACGAGGGCAAGAGCCTAATATTATAGACAATAACATTCTTAAAGTTTAACGCTATGTATGAACTTTGCTTTTGAATCTAGCCACATCACAAAATAAAAGGCGAACAAATAGCACCTTAATTAATGCCTTTTAGGGCTTTTTAAAATTAAAAAACACTCTAAGGCGTACCAGCATAAAATATTCATCATGATTCAACTTTTAATAAAATTTGCGACTTTGGGATTTGGAATTTTCCCGACAGCCGAGTAATCTTTTAGTGAACACACACACAAAAATACTTCCGGTGACGTCATTTTAATCAGCCAATAAGAGCTCAGATGTTGTTTCTGTGCAAATTTCAAACGTAGTCGAGGAGACAAACGAACGGGCGTCTCCGACAGCCGTAGTTTTTAACATAGTTTGGGACCGCTTTTGCGTTTGAAGATTAATTTTAATAAATTTTAACGCGTCTGCGGCGGCAACATGAGAGTGAGGTTAGTATCCTAACATTTTAACTAATTTGAGCCAGCATTGCAGTGCTTTAAACGTTGTATTTAGTTGACGTTAGCAAACTTCCTTCCTGATTGACCTGTCGATTTTAGATGAAGCTAGCTTTATTTTGAGCAGACGCACACACTGTGTATCACATCAGGGTATAGAGTAACTAACCTCTGCATATGCTCCGATGAATAATTTTAAATGGTATTCATGTTTTCTGTTTCTGTCACGAAATGGTATGATTAAACATTACAGCTAATGCTAGTCGGGAAGCTAGCTAACGTGTAATAAAGGGTTACGGCATATAACGTTAGTTCCCAGCTACGAGTATAGTCTTCTATCTGATTTTTATGTAACTCAGTAGTTCAACGTTAATATTGAACCAGTTTGATTTGTAACATGTTTAAACACCAGGAAACTGACCTCTTTCAAACATTTGCTTTTGTTCCAGTGAAGTCCATGCAGCAGAGTCGGTTGCCTACCTCAATAGAGCACTGATCAAGTTGCAGGATATTTGGGAAGAAATAGGGATTCCAGAGGAGCAGCGCCTTCAGAGAACCAATGATGTTCACAAGCACATTGAAGTGAGCGTCACATCTGTTTCCATACTTTGAAGGTGTGGTTGTTGACCTTAGAGAGCAAACAAACTGTCACACATTTTGTTCCTTTTGTTTTGTAGGGTTTGCTGGACCTTATGATTTCTGAAGAGGAGGAGCTCAAGAAGAGACTACTGAAGAGCATAGAGTCCTGTAGAAAAGAACTTAAAACTTTGTGCAATGAACTTCAGCTGCCCCCCTTTGAGGTATGGTCTCTTCTAGGATTATAGGATTGTTTTCTTAAACCTGTTTGTGAAAATGGCTAACATGTTTTTACACAAAAAGTAGACAAAATATTTTCTACTTCTAACTTTTGTAATTTCTGTAAAGGAGGAGGATGGCTGTACCATGCTGCAGATGGAGAAGAATAGTCGCACACGTCTAGAGGCAATGAAGGAGCATAAGAAGCAAAGAATGGAAGAGCTTAAGAGCCTCATTAGCAAAGACAGAGAGCTGTGTGATATTATGTGCACTACCCCATTTTCCATTGACCGGGACTCCATCCCATCACTGCAGCAGCTGGAGACATATCGTGCATACCTGGATGGTCTTACTAAAGAAAAGGTGTTATCTACATTCTGCTTTTCTTAGTTACTTGCCTACATTTAATTATTAAGGTTTTAACCTGTCTTGTCTTTTCAGGAACATCGTCATGAGGAATTTGTGAGTGTCAAAAAGGAGATTGTTGTTTGCATGGATGAGTTGGAGCAACACCCAGAGACCAGTTTTGAGATGGATGTGATGTGTGAGGATGAGGAGGCATTTTGTCTGTCTGATGACAACATTGCTGCTCTTAAACTACTGCTCAGTCAGGTGATTAATTTTTTTTATGTATTTGCACCAAGATGTTCATTATATATCTGACACTATGACTGACCAGTCTACAATATCTTTTTTTTTAAATACCTCATTTCAGTTACAAGAACGCAAGGCTGAGAACGAGCTCTGCTGTTCAGCTTTCCGCACTAAGATTCAGGAGCTGTGGGACAGACTTCAAACTCCCCAAGAGGAGAGGGAACCCCTCTCAGAGCATATGGTCAAGTCAAAGAAGAGAAACATTGAGGCAGTAAGAAATCTACCTCATGTGGTCATTTACATGGAAGATTAGGGATTTCAGTCAGATAATCAGTGTGTTGTTGATCAAGCACATCTAACACCTCCATAGCAAGTTTTAATAATGTGCGTTCTGTCTTTCCAGCTCCAGGCTGAGGTCCAGCGCCTAGAGATGCTGAAAATACAGAGCATGAAAAGTTTCATTGAGGCCATCAGAGCTGAGATTGCCCTTTTCTGGGAGAGATGCTTCTACAGTCCAGAGCAGCAGCAAGCTTTTGTCGCTTATCATGCCGGTAAGTGATGTTGTATAATTACAAATGCGTGCAGCTGATCATCACAAAGGAAGTGTGTGTCTCAGTGCATGTCCTTGTTCTACAGATGATTTCACTGAAGAGCTTTTAAACCTGCATGAGGCTGAGGTCAAGACCTTGAAGAAGTACTATGAGGACCACATAGAACTCTTTGAGGGAGTTACAAAATGGCATGAGAACTGGACTTTGTACCTGGAACTTGATGTAAGTATTGTCTTCATAACCTCAGTAAATAAGCATATTATACCAACCTTAGCTGGTTTTGATTAACATGTATGTGTCTATTTTCACTCTCAGAAAAAGGCTAATGATCCCTCGAGATTCAACAACAGAGGTGGAAACCTTTTGAAAGAAGAGAAGCAGAGAGCTGACCTGCAGAAAAGTTTACCCAAGGTAAGGAAATTTTTTTAAGTAATGACATGCTCTGAAAATACATAAACAGAATTGTTACTTAGGTGCTTTCATGTTTGCAAGAGAAACTGTCAGTGCTGATTCAAATGAAATAAAAACTTACGTTAAAGTTAATCAATGATAAAACAAATGAGCTCAAGTGAACCATATGTGAGAAGAGTGGAGACAGCTAGCTGATTCAATTCCCGGTTTAGCCAACAGATGGGGTTGTTAAACTCTAACAGAGCACCAGGTTTTGACATAGGAAGGGCATTTTAGAGATCAGACTATTATGTAACGGTGACTGACCATCAACTGTTAGTGCTAAATATAACATGGCAACAAGATAAAATAGTGTTTTGTTTTTCAGCTGGAGAAGAGTCTAAAGGCCCAAATTGATGTTTGGGAACAGGAGCATGGCAAAGAATTCCTAGTAAACGGACAAAAATTTCTTGAGTATGTGCAGCAGCAGTGGGATCACCACCACACCGAGAAGGAGAAGGAGAAACTGGAGAGGGTTTGTATTCATTCTGTTTAAAAACTACACCTGTCACACAAGTGTTGTAGCTGAGAGTAACTAATCAGTTGGGGTTTGTTTGTTTGTTTTTAAATAGCAACTAAAGAAGACCAAACAAACACAGGAGGACATGTTGTATGGAACTACAATGAGAACACCATCCAAAAGACGGATAGGAGGAACCCCTACACCTGGAAAAGTTCGGAAGGTGGGCGTGTGCTGCAGTTTTATTTATTATTGTGTGTTTATTGATTGTGTAGTTATGACTGACTGTAGATGTGTAAAAAGAGTCAAAAATTGATATCCTTTTTGTTTTTTCTCTGTCCAATCAGCTGAATGGCACCTCCACCTTCTCCACTCCAACCAGCTTCCTTAGTTCAGGCCTCGGTGGAACAAAGTGCCAATCTTCCTTTCAGAAGGCACCTCTGTCTGCCAGCAAGGTCTGTCCACTGTCTTTGTTCTATCCCATCTTACTGAAAAAAATCACTTTGAAGGTTGGAGTGGTTAGCTTTGTGTCTGACTCATATTTTTTGAGTCCATTCCATTAAAGTAATGGGGTTAGACAAGGTGCAATATTGTCTCCATTTTTGTTTAGCTTGCAAATGGATGACTTCAGAGTTTTTTGTGTTTGTTATAATATACAGGAATGTTTTTACCTTTAATCCACTGTTCCATTGGTATAAAATTAAGTGAAATGAAAAAGACACATTATCGTGGATGTTTGTCTTGTTTTAGGGTCTTGGCCTGCGAACCCCTGGACATGGAAGGACTCCCCGTGCGCTAGACCGAAACAAGGAAAACATCTCCCATCTAAACAGAAACACTCCAAGTGGCACACTAAGGTCTCAGGATACTCAAGATCACACCTTCACCTTTAACTCTTTTGCTGGCTCCTATACGGACTTTGCGGTAAATGCGGTTTTACATCTCTGATCCACAGCTAGGAAAATTGTCCCAAAAAAGTACAATCTATTAAGGGGAAATGATCAATTTTCTTAAAAAAAAAATCCAGACTAAAAATCCTTGGAAATTACATATAAAAGGAATCTAAATCAACATTTTTCCTTTATAAAATGTTTTCTACTGTCAATGGATTTCCATGATTTCTGTAGTTTTTGAAAAGCTTTAAAAGAAGACAAAAGATCTAACTGTAAAATGACTAAAGGACAGCTAACATGCCAGAACTTGATAAGCTTTGAATCATCTTTTGGCTGTTAGTATAGACTAAAGTAAGGATTAATGTAACTGACAAACTGAGCAATTAAGAACCAAAATGGCAGGTATCTCTGCCAAGACTGCATAATACAGTGAACTGAACTGAATTTTTATATTTTGAAAACACATTGGTAGAAACTGATATGCTGCCTCACAATCCATGCAGGGACAATAAAAACACATTAAATACACAGAAAAGAATCTGTTTATTCAAGTCAAGTCATCTGACTCAGTCACTTAGAGTCACAGTTTGACTTTCTACTACATCACCATGAAATCTGGACCTCAAAATATTTTTCCAAAATGAAGACATAAATTCACATTGACTTGTACATTCAAAAAATTTAACATCGGACATAAATACAAATAAACATTCTGAGAATAACTTCTGACTTTTCTTTTATACAGAGAGAGCTCTCGAAGGCTTCTAAATCGAATGTGAAGTCGGGACTGCTGAACTCCACCGTCAGTCATCAGTGATGAGTCAAAGCAGCTGCTCTGGAGCCGCAGGTCAACCAGCTCAGCGGCAGTGTGGTATAGCTTTCATAAAGTGGGCAAGAGGGAACTTTAATGTAAACTTCTTATAAAAAATGTAAATATTTTACTGTCTTCATCAGTCTTGTTTTAGTAAGATTTTTTTTTTTCTTCATATCACTGCTGGAGCAGTTTCCTCTGCTGTATGTGTCGTGTGGCATGTTTATGATATTCATTTCAAGGCTGTCGTGGCTTTTTATCTGACATTTTTCTTTTGGGGTTTAGAGCATTTTTACCTAAAATATCCAGAGCACTACATTACTTCAGTACTGTAGCAGTTAGCTAGAGCACCATTATTTTCTTCTTCCAGCTGGAATGACAGCTAAATTTTCACCAAGAAACCAAAAGTTTTGAATGCTTTTTTTGAATCAAGCTGTAAATAAATGTTTTAAAAAAACACTCATCTGTACTAAGTGTGTAAATTTATTATCTTCTGTCATTCTGTATGTTTTTCTATTATCTACAGTAAGTGACAGATTTTATGTAGCTCAGTCAATATCAGAAGGCAGTGTAAGTTAAGTACTTAAATTTGACCACATACTGTTCCTTGAGTTCATTTCACACAGCAGATGTGAAATTATTTCTCTCAGTGCAGCCTAGAAATGGGCAAACGTTTAAGCCATGCGTGTCATGAGCTCCTCAAGAGCCCTCTCGCGGTGATTCTCATGAACGAGTAGCACTTCCTTGATTGCATTTTGCTGGAAGCCCATCTCATTAAACTGAGTCAGAAGGCGCAGGAACTCAGCAGCCTGAAATGGGATTCAAAGTTAGTCATAATACACATTTAGTCATAATGAGGTGTGGCACTGTTTTTTCTTAAAAAAAAAAAAAAAATCAAGAATCACCTTGCTCTCACAGTTTTGGAACATCTCCAAGGCCTCCTCCACCTGTGCTTCATCATAACCCAGCTGACACAGTCGGTCACTTGCTGTTAGGTATTTAAGGATCTGTCAACAGGACAAGATACATTAAGATAATTGTCAAAATGGCATGCTGGGTTTAAAGTCCAAAACCACAAGTTAATTCTCAGTGTTTGACAAATCACCAATATGCATAAAAAAGACTGGGTTAAAAAATGTGAATATTTTTGTTGGTGTGATTCCTCTGTCAACCTTTTTGGCCATTTATCTGCAAGATCTCCAGATGACTCTATGTTTGGAAGCATTTATTAATTACAATAATCTTAATGCAGCTTTGGTGGCTTTTTGTTAAGGGAGAATTTTTATATTGCAATTTAAAAAGGAATAATCACTGAAGGCAACTCTAAAATGTTTTATTATACATCATAAATGTTTATAAACCACTGAAGATGCATTGACTCATAAACCCAAAGTGGTATCTACCTTGTCCGGGCTGTGGTAGCCTGTCTTCTGCAGAGCCAGAATAGCTGTGCGCAGAGGGTATCCCCTCTCTGTGATGGTTTCAAGCAGCTCTCTCTCTTCCTGGCTGAGTGCCGACAACAACTCTGCTGATGAATCAAAGAAAACCCCACGAGGGCCGCCTGTCCTCAGTGCCTGATGACAAGGGCAGAAGAGACAAAAATAGTAGATTATGAAAAAGAAGTAAGTTGAAAAGAGATAAAGGTTTGATCATTTTCCTTTCTGAGACACTGACAAAACAGAAACCTTCTGTCTGTTGTTTTTGACAACAGGCCCCGCAGAGGAGGGTCTTTGTTGCTGCAGCTTGCACGGAGAAGGACCTGCAGGTGGTCTGTTTTGGGAGAACTTTCTGCTCCCAAAGCTGAGCAAGCGCTGCCTCTTTTTGCTGGTCTTCAGACCTGTGAGGGGGCTGGCCTGCTGCGGCCGTTGCTGCTCAAGTGCTCTCAGAGGTTGTCTGCAGTCGTGGAGAGAAGGTAAAGACCCTCTGTGGCCTCTGAGGGTCTGAGGTGACTCAGACTTATGAGAGTAAGTGAGAGGGCCAAGGTGCATGTCTTTGACTCTGGAGATTGGGTCTTTGGATGAAGTGGACCAGGGTCGCTCTTTGCTCTTGAGGGGCTGATGTGCATCTTCAGTGGAGGAGCCTTCGTTATCCTCATTATAACCATCTTCATCCTCAGAGTCAGATATGAGGAACTTTACAGTGCGAGGTTGCAGCCAGCGAGTGTCTGCAGAGCTCAGGCTGTGACTGCGGGGCCGAGGGCTCAGGACCCATGGGTTGCTGCTCCTGCGACCGGCCCTGTGACTCCCCTGAGGGCTGCTGAACATCAGCCAGTAGGGGGGGCAGGATGGGGCCTGAAAGGATGGCTGCTGCCCAGTCACAATCCATTTCTCCAGGTTAAATCCATACTGCAGTAAGAACAAATAAGAGGGGAAAAAAAGAACTTTTACACAGCAGACATTTGATTTTGTGGTGGTAGAAGCCTTTCATAAACCATGACTTATCATAAAAGAAAAAAAACAAATGCAGTGACCTGGCTGACACACCAATATTCATGTAAATGGCTTAACTGGAACAGCAACATATCCCAAAACCAACATTTTTACCCCATTAAATGAGTCACTAAAAGTGCATTTTAATACATTACAACATTACAACATCCAAATAAGAGGTATTAAACTCGACTTAAAAAATGTGAATGTTTCCGTAATGTGAGACCTCAGTGTCTCGTAGTATCTGTTGGCAGTCCGGTACAGTAATATCTGGGGCTGCCACGAGCTGCACCTCCTCCTCCAGTGGGCCCAGTAAGGTCTGAAACGGGACGTCCTCCAGGGGGTTCATTTCCACAAGCGTGCACAAACAAACAACCTGAATCAGAAGAGTCACATAGAGTTCCTCAGTTTTAAGTTACAGAATCAAACCTTTGTTGATGATAAATCAGTGCTTACGTGTGTCAGGTGCTCTGTCGGCGATCCACAGCTCTCTGAAGCATTGACAGGTGTATCAAGGGACTGTCTCACACACACACAGACATCATCGTACGTGATAAACCTCTTCATCACTAAGCCTCTGACATCATCTCCGGAGCTGTTTATCATGAACACCCCGCACACATCTGCTGTAATCCAACCTGATGAAGTACAGTGCAAATATTTATGTGATGTGTAAACATACACACATATACCAGAGGAATGCTTAAATCACTGAAAATAGTTAGAATAATTAAAATAATTAGAATAATTGGTGCAGTTACTTTGTTTTAGTATCAATATGTTAATTATGTAACTTTTTTCCCTTAGTCTTTTATAAATTTTAATACTTTACTGCAGTTTTTTTATCCCCATTCCAGGCCGCATTTCAGATCATGTGACTTACAGTACAGGTTTGAAGGGGGATCAGGGAAATGCTGAGGTGTCTGGAAACAGAACTGCACGACACTTTCCAGAGATTAGGAGATTACATAAAGGTGACAGCATAGCAGTGTGGAACAACAGTGTGATTGTCCATTGCACTCATTTCCCATTTCACTGATTTGTCCAGAATGTCAGAAAAATTTTGTCATTAACTTAAGCAGCCAAATTCTTCTTGAGTGTACTTTTTGGTCTGAAAAGAAAATAACATTAAAAGCAAACAACAATTGGAATTCTGTACAGAGATATACATTTTATTTATATATTTTAAACAGTCACAATAAATTTAGGATTCACAAACTTCGGGGTGGAGGGGGTTACATGTTCTGTAACAGACCTCTGAAAACCGAGAAGGGCAGTTTGGAGACTTTACTAAAAGAAAAGGAAACTTAGAGCAGAAGGAGAACAGATCTAATTTAATCTCATTTCATAGCACAAAGAGTACAGCAGCGTGGTTTATTGGTTCAATCAGAGAGCATTTCGGCTGGAAACCTGATTACAAACTTGTGTATAAAGGAGCCATTTAGTAACAGGATCACTAAAGGTGAGCTGGGTTTCCAACACTGGGGTACGCACGAATAAAATAAAAATACCTGTGCTGCTCTGAGGGGCGACTGACAAAGCAGGTTTAGAGCTGCATCCAGCTACCTGTGACAGAGAGGATCTGTCTCGTAATGATTTTAAACCTGAAGCAGTTAACCTTGAATGAGAGGTTCAGGAATATGAATCAGTCATGTGATAGCTTCTCGGAAACTTAACACTTTCTGGCTAACCAGCTAATCCTGCTTTATGAGACAGCCCTCTCATCCAGTCCAATAACATAGAGGTCTGTGAGTAAACACATATACATTTCCTAAAGAATGGGCTAAAAGAGGAAGCAAAAAACACTGAAAAATAACCATTCTAGTTGTTTAAAAAGGTCATAATTATTTTTCACCTGCTCTGTTGAGTGTGCTGGTGCGTTTCACGTCACAATGTGTTCTCTTCGTTAGAGGTCATGTCATACAAACTGCTTACAAATGCTACTGAAGCAGTGTAGCTCAACATTTACAGCCCAATTTATTTTTAATTGTGAACACCATTACTACAATGGTGCGAAAGAAAGAAAACATCAAAACATTGATGTGCTCATGGAATATTATGCCCTTATGATATAAGGCATTACTTGACACGGTAATATCTCATCTACACTTTCTCAGCGCCTCGTGTTTTAAGAGTACAGTATGATCCCATAACTTCCATTTGCTTCCCATGACAGCCCATCACCACAAAAAAAGAAAACAAATTAACTAGCTACAAATCTTTTCATGAATAAAATTGCATTATCTTTATATAGATAAAATGTTAACAATCCCCAGAGATTGAAATATTTTATAAAGGTCCACCCCGCAAGTGCACTGCTAGTGAATTTATTATCTTATGCACCGTACCAACTTCACTTGATCATGATGGAAACACTCCTCAGTGAGAACCAGCAGCCTTTATTACCTCTAATACAATGTCCATAGCTTGTTTGTCTGGGACTATCAGAAAACCCAGAGTTGGTGTACAAAGTTTCATAGTAATCTAATGACTTCAGACTGTCTTTATGTGAAATGGGTGACATGGTTCAGTTGTTAGCAGCGTCCGCCTGCCGAGGCCAGTTCTCCTCCTCAATGCCTGAGTCGTATTCCTCCTCTGCAGACTCCTTGGCTGGAGCTCTGATATGCAAATGGAAACTTACGTTCAGGTTTCAAACCAACACAACACTGGAAGACTCAGTGAGCTGAGCTTAAGAAATCTGATCTCAAACATGACTCACAAGTGGCCCTGCCCTGCTAGCAGACAGATACTGACCTGATATATCTGGGTTGTGATTTTCCTTGGACAACATCTTTGTCCAGTTCAACAGCCATGATGTCAGAGTGTGGCACCTCAAACATGGGCTCCAGAAGGAGCTTTTCCTATTAAAAAAAAAAGAGGCAGTGAAATTATTGTACAACATCAAATAAAAAGTTTGATATCTAAGGGAAAAAAAACCCAAAAAACAAAACAAATACAAACCATGATGGATCTGAGCCCACGAGCTCCAGTTTTTCTCTCCAGAGCCATCCTGGCTATGGCCCTCAGGGCATCCTGATTCACATTGAGTTCACACTGAAACAAAAACACAGCGGAGACGCTTTAATTATACATAACCAGTCATTCAGTTACAAACAAATAGACCTGAGGATACATTTCTCACAAAGAAGCTCTGTTCTGAAGAGCTATTGTTTGGGGGAGCTGTGAGACAATAAACTACAAACCATGAAGGACAGTTTGAAAAGTACATCTGAGTTTGAAGGCTTTGCCAAAACTCTGCTCAGTGATTTAAAATATTGAGAGACAGCACTGTAAAACCCAAAAAAGTTTTCACAAGGCAAGTATTTCACCCTTTTGTTGTAAAAATCAAAAGGTAAACAGTAGAAATAAAGAGTTGACATTGCAAAGTAATCTATCAGGAATGTGAACTTGCAGGTGGTGAAATGACGCTGCATTGCATTGTGGCAGCAACTGAGCTTTATTGCCCCTCATTGGAACCCTCACTGTCTCATTCAAATAAAAGAGGGGATCCATTGTCTTAACATAGTGCTGTCACCTGTCTGAACACTGAATTACACTCTTATCACAGTGACCACTATATCAGAGTCCTTACTTTATCCATGCTGAACAGAGCCTGGTACTGGGGCACCACAGCGTTACGTGGTTCAGTCAAGATTCGGACTAGTGTGTCCTCATCCAGGCTGTGCAGAGGAACGACCACAGGCAGACGGCCAACAAACTCTGGGATCATTCCAAACTCGATCAGGTCCCTGGCCTCGACATGCCTCAGCAGCCTGTCCTTCTCCTCAATCTCTGCCACCGTGTCCGTCTCACCGCTGGAGTTGGCCAAGTCTGCAGCAGCCGCAGCACGGCGCCCTTTCCCCAAGTTGGAGGGAGTTCCGAAGCCCAAATACTGCAGAGGCCAAAAAAACATCGAGGATCAAGTAAGAGACAGGAATGTTGACAAACAGGAATCTTTCTTGAGTCTGCTGGGAGTCGCTTCATATGAGATGCGTTAAAATCACCTTTTCATTCTTTCTTCTGCTAATGATTCTGTCAAGTCCGTTGAAGGCACCAGATGCAACAAACAGAATGTTTGTTGTGTCTACCTGCACCGTTTCTCCTCTCAGTTTCCTGGAGTTTTTCTCAGGAACATTGACAATTGTGCCCTCCAAGAGTTTAAGCAAACCCTGAAAGGGCAAAAGAAAAACATGTTAAGAAAGAAAACAGGGAAAAAAAAGATCCAAATCCAAACTTGATAATGCTGGCAGTTTTATTAAAAGATCCATGTCCATAAACAAGCTGTGTTAAAGTTTGATTCAGTGTAACTTGGGGTTAGATACTGACCTGCTGGACTCCTTCCCCTCCTACATCTCTCAGCTGATGGATTCCAGGGACACTGCCAATTTTGTCAACTTCATCCAGAAACACAATACCTGCACACAAATACAAGAGGAGGGTCAAGGCACGTCTAAGTTTCACTTCTTCACCAGAGACAGTCTCTCTGTGTGCTAACATGTAGACAACATTTACGCAAGATGTAGCTCACTAATCTACACTATATACTACACATCTTTCACCTGAGCTGCAGGGCTGTAGTATGTCAGTGGTACATAAACCCCCACATTACAATGTTTACTTTTGTTAATCCCAGTTTCATCCCATGTTTTTTTAACTTCTTCCTGTTTCCTTCCTCTTCCTGCTTGCATGTCCACTCAGATTAAGCCAGTTAACACATTATTTACCCATGTATGGAATGGAATTTGCTACAGGATGTAAATATGCAAAATTAAACAGCTTGTGGGTAAATTAAATTATGCAGCAACTGATTAAAACATAATCTTTGCGATGTTGACATCTTACTAAGTGGGCTTTTAAAGGTTGTCAACGAGAGTTTTATTAAACAGCTTTATTGAGTTTATACCAAGTTTTTAATTCCTAGAACTTTGTGGGAGATCATAGAGTTATTAATGTCACAATCAAATTCCTTGCATGTCTACACAACTTATGCAAATAAAGCTGATTCTGGTTCTCTTAACAGGTTTTCTCTAAGATTGCTGGTTCTTCTACTAACATAGCAGGACCACAGTCTGAACATAGAACCGGGAAGTGGTAAACAAAGTCACCAAGATTGCTGGTCTCTTACTTTACATTTGTGTCTTACATTTACATCTGCTAAGTCAGTCCCTCCAGGAATTCGCGATGTTGCGATTGCACCAAATCACGCGAATTCAGCCAATCTCCGTGAATTCAGCGCGACCTTGCAATTTTCTCCAATCACCGCAACTTT
>JAPZDY010000023.1:16387657-16399846 GCA_029783645.1 Ctenochaetus hawaiiensis
GATTTTTCATTCAACGAACAAGGAGTTTTGAGCCAAAGTAAGTTTCTGCACCTCATTATTGGTAAAAAAAAAACTGTAAAAGTTTATTGATTTCCACACAGGAGTTTCTCTGTTTTCACTTAACTCTCACCACATGGACTTTATAGTACATCAGAGTGACCTGTAATATATCAAGCCTGAAAACCGTTACCTGATCCTTTCCAACAGGTCCTTCCTTCTTGGCAGGACTTGGTCCCATCCTCTCCTACAGCAGATTCATGTGGACCGGAATAGGAACAGCCTGCAACTACTACAACAACAAATATGGCAGCATTGTCCGCGTCTGGATTAAGGGCGAGGAGACGGTCATTCTGAGCAGGCAAGTCTTTTAAAGTAAAAACTCCTTACACTCAAAGCTTATCTCATCAGTTTGTGATGAGTCAAAGCCCATGTACTCTTGTAGGTCCTCAGCAGTGTATCATGTTCTGAGGAGCGCACACTACATCGCCCGGTTTGGGAGCAAAGCAGGACTGGAGTGTATTGGTATGGAAGGGAAAGGTATCATTTTCAACAGTGACATCCAACTTTGGAAAAAAGCGAGGATTTATTTTTCAAAAGGTGAGAAACAGTCTTTAAAGAAAGTGAGTGCTGCCTGAATCCACCTCTCTTTACTGCACATTTTCACACATACACGCTAACAATAATAAGTCCAAACCCTGCTGAAACATGGCTTCATTGAATAAGAAATACTGCACTGCTGCATGGTTGTTTTGCAGCTCTGACAGGCCCTGGTCTCCAGAGGACTGTGGGAATCTGTATGAGCTCCACGGCCAAACATCTGGACTGCCTGCAGGAGATGACGGACTCCTCTGGACACGTGGACTCCCTCAATCTGCTTAGAGCCATAGTGGTGGACATCTCCAACAGGCTGTTTCTCAGGGTGCCGCTGGATGGTCAGCTGCAGGTTCACTGTCAGTAAATATTTCAAGTTCTTGCATTAAAACCTGCAAGTTCTGATTCAGCATTTTTGTTCTTCTCAACTCAGAAAAAAACTTGCTCATGAAGATCCAACACTACTTTGAGACCTGGCAAACTGTTCTGATAAAGCCTGATATATTCTTCAAGATTGGGTGGCTGTACAACAAACACAAGAGAGCAGCGTAAGATCCTCACACATCACAGTAACTCGACTCACGTAGCTCGCGATTCCTTCAGTCTGATTTTTGCTTTTTGTACCAACAGCCAGGAGCTGCAGGATGTGATGGAGAGCCTTCTTGAAATAAAAAGAAAGATGATTAAAGAGTCGGAGAAGTTGGATGATGATCTTGATTTTACAACAGAGCTTATCTTTGCTCAGGTTTGTTTCATCTTTATTGAGAGTTGTTGTCATGTGCTGCTGCGTTTTGCACACCTTCATTCTGTCTTTACAGGACCATGGTGAGCTTTCAGCAGATAACGTCAGGCAGTGTGTGCTGGAGATGGTGATTGCAGCACCAGACACACTTTCCATCAGCCTCTTTTTCATGCTGATGCTGCTGAAACAAAACCCAGATGTGGAGCAGAGAATAGTGGAGGAGATGAACACTGTCTTGAGTAAGTATGTTTGTTTGGTACTCACTTTTATTACAGGTAGAAATACTAATTTACACAAATGTTTCGTTTCATTTTCAGGTGAAAAAGGTCCTGAAAACATTGATTATCAAAGCTTGAAAGTTCTGGAGAGATTCATCAATGAGTCTTTGAGGTTTCACCCTGTGGTTGATTTCACGATGCGGAAAGCTCTGGAGGACGACGTCATCGAAGGCACTAAAATTCAAAAAGGAACCAACATCATTCTCAACGTTGGCCTCATGCATAAGACTGAATTTTTCCCCAAACCCAAAGAGTTCAGCCTGATGAACTTTGAGAACCCAGTAAGTTGTGCATCATTTTGTGACTTTAGAAACACAAAACAGAGGTTAAGTCTTTACCTCCTCTGTTTGGCAGGTGCCCAGTCGTTTCTTCCAGCCCTTCGGCTGCGGGCCTCGCTCCTGCGTGGGCAAACACATCGCCATGGTGATGATGAAGGCCATCCTGGTCACTCTGTTGTCTCGTTACACTGTGTGTCCTCGCCAAGGCTGCACCCTCAACAGCATCAGACAGACCAACAACCTGTCGCAGCAGCCAGTGGAGGACGAGCACAGCCTGGCCATGCGCTTCATCCCCCGAACGGCACCACTCAAACACAGTCAACACTGAGCGATGTCCTTTTCAGAGTTTGGTGTAAAAAGTGTCGCCAGGTGTCGTCCCAGTCTCAAAAATATACTTGAGTGAGAGTAGAGGTACAGCTTTAAATAAGTAACATGAAAAGAAAAAAGTAAAAAACACTAAGACTTAACTCTTGTTACTTGAATGACCCACCTCTTTATATTTGTGATGTGACAGCAGATGTTTTGCGACATCACCAACCTTTCATCCAATACAGTTGAAGGTTTAGACCAATACAGACCAGTGGCAGAAAGATTATCTGGCCCATTTGAAGGACTTTGGAGAACCAAGGTGGATGTAAATTTGTTTTGTTGTCGTGAGAGTTCACAATCTAAATATTATGTCACACATTTTTTTTAAATATATTTGTCTTGGTATTGACTTGTTTAAGACCTGAACAGAAACTAACAGCCCCAGTTGCTTGATCAATCCTGTCAATGGAAAGATGCTGTTATCATGTAACATATAGTCCTTCATTTACATGTGGTGCACTAACAATATTAGAGTTAAAATACAGGCATGAGGATCAGTGTTAGATAAAGACCTCATCTTACATTTTCAGCAAACACTGGAAATGTGAATTAGGTGAACATACATTAGTATGAGGTAAAACTGTTTCATGTTGTTTTCTTGTGTTAAATCTCTAATAAAAACAGATAATGCTGATCAGAGGAGGAGAATAATTCATTTTAGGGTCTCAGTGAATGGAAATGTGGACTGTGCACTACAGGATGCAAATTAAATGTTACAACATTCTATAAATTTGTTGCATGCTTGTCATAAACATGCTCATTCAGCAGATGTGTATAGCAAATCTCACATAAGGATTTTATATAAGTTGGCATCTCTCCTTGCTTCAAGCACATCTGTACCATGGCTGATACAGATCTACAGCCCAGGATCTGTTTGATAAATAAACACTAAATACAAAAACAAAGTTTATTGACAAGTGCGTTTAATTTATTCATGTTAGCTGAATGTTACAGGCACTCTAAGAAACAATGATTTTTCTCTGTACCACAGGCACAAATCAAACATGCTGGCTTGGCATTAGAACATAAGGCTTAAGTTGGGTTAAAGTTGAGATTTAGACACTTTGTAAGCTCCACGCTGTGTTTCAAAACAAAACTCAAAAGGAACAAAGGTAAACTTTCCCTTCAGGGTGAATTAAATAAAAACATGTTGAGCCAAGTTAAACCTGGCACAGCAGAATCAAACAGAACATGATGCCCCCATGATCTCTTTTTCTAAGAATATAAATCCAATAAATATGTTTTTAATACTGCATTGATACAAAAATATAATAATCAAATACCATTAAAATCCAACTCTCACCACAACTGACAACCCCGAAACATGAGTGCATAGATCACATCACACAGAGGGCAGTATCTGTAACACCAGAAAACTGAAACGCTCCTCATCATCATGTCAAACAGACAACATGACCCCCGCAGTGCGAGATCTTCCCTAAATTTAAGACAAAATACTCCCATCACAGATGTAAGAAACTGGTGTGACTGCTGGATTTGAAGGTTCATGTCAACATAATGTCATCCTTAAGACAAACAGGGATTAAACCTCTTTTTACTTTAACAGTAAAGACGAGCAGGTTCTTAATGAAAAGCAGCTTTCTGTAGTGAATATTATAATGGTTCACACAAGAAAAAAGAACAATTATTTAGTTGCTCCTGAAAGACATTTAGGGATTTGAACTACTCACTACTTTTAAATCAGTATTGCTTCAGGCTGCATTGATGATCCAAACTGTAACTAATAACAGCTGTAAAATGCTTTACAGCCCAATCAGACAGAGCACAGTTTAAGCAGTGAGACGTGTCTTTTTCCAGATCTTTTTATGGCCCGAAGCATTTTGTGTGCTGCTTATGCATCCTGGGCGCCTCACGTTTCAGATGCTGTAAAGTATTTTTGCAGGAAAAAAAAATGAATTTGGAGTAGAAAAGTGCTAAATGTAATTAACCTTTTTCCCAGTTGTCCAGTTGTATGAATTAAGAGCACATAAAATCAAAAAAAAAAAAAAGGAGCGCCTCACATTTTGCATCTTGCAACAAACATTCTGTCTGATCGAGACCCCAAGATGCTAAATGAAAAACTGAGATAAAGCTTTTTATCTTTGTGTGATTTAAAAAAAACAAATGTGCTTCACTGTCATGATCATTCTAACCATGAAAATGAAACTGACTTTAAAAATCATGTCACAAATTACAAAGCAGGACATCATCTATCTCCCTAACATAGCATGCAGACCTGGGCAAAAAATAATTACAGATACTTAATTTTCCTCTTTATACAATGTTTATACTTAGTATTCATTTCATTCACAGATAATTTTTCAGCCATTGAAGTTTTCAAGTCATCATGGAGCCCTGTCATCATTTTAAGACATAAGTGTTATTCTGAAACATCACACACAGGGTGAAAAACACAATCTTTGGCCCTGAGGTTTTTCACGAGCAATGACCTTCAAATAATTGTGATCCTGTGTCCATTGATTTCACTGTTGAAAAAAATAAATAAGTAATTGACCAAAAAAGAAAAGAAACCAAAACAAAATCCTACTGTATAACTTACAGTGGAAGAGATAAACAAACAGCAAACACTGTAATATAAAGAAGAGAACGCACAGCATCAGATGTTTTGCGTTGTTTCTTGGTCTGTTCGGCACCGCTGCTCTGTGTACCTCCCTCTTCAGTGTCTGAGGGTCAGGGGGTCATGTTGCTCAGTGGTGTCAGTGTTGCAGTCCGGCTCAGTGCTCCTGTAAAGCTCTCTGACAGTAGTAGATCAGGCAGTCGGGCAGGTCGGGGATCGGAGAGCGCAGCCACGCAGCCAACGTTCCTGCATGCACACGACAGTGCATCAAACAGGGCTGATCCTGGAGGAGCTGGCATGCTACAATAGCCTCCATACCTGTGGGAAAATGAATGGAGGTCACTAAATAATATAGTAAACACATGGGAAGGGTAGGCTGCACTTAACACAGACGAAGCACTGTAGTCAATAACTTTATGGCCTAAGACAGAAGAAGTGGTTGTGGAGCAAATGGATCCCTTTTTTGTAGAAATCGGCATCTTAGACATCATCGTGCTATAAGATGCCCTGACAGACAAAACCTTAAGACTTAATTGTTTATTTTAAATGGTGAAAGCAGCAGTTTCACAAAATATTTTTTTTTTAAAACTAGCCAGAAAGTTAAAACTTTTTATAGGCTATTGTCTAATGTCTATTTCATGTTGACAAAACATGATTTAGGTGATTTGATTTAAAAAGAAATGTATTTAAACCCATGAATCACTTTATTAGGGACCTGAAATGGAAAAATGACATTTCATACAGCCCTAGCACATATGTAAGTGTGTTTATAGATAAATCTAGGCATTTTTTCATTCATGTGTAAATTTTTCTAGTCAGACAGGAGCATTTATGAGTAAATTCTACATCTCTGACATTTTAGTTTATAAATAAGTGTCTGTTCACCTATGATTTCCACAACATGAAAATGAAGTTTCTTCGTCAGCACATTCAGAGTGGCTGTGAGAGATTCCTGTCCATCACTTATCAGCGTCAGGTTCTGCTTTGTATCATTAGAGAAGCCCAGCCACATGGTCCCATACTCCTCTGTGGACACAGCCAGCGGTCTGACAGAAACATAAAGAGTCACAGTCAGAAACCAGTCGTCTCTGTGCAGCCATTCTTGGAAAAAAGGAAGAAAATCTGTTACCTGATGAAGCTGGTTAGAGGCATTTTGTATGAGAATTGTGCTGACTGAGGCGTCCCAGCAGACAGCTGGTAAGATACCACCCCACCCACTTCAACACTGACTGAAGGCCTCTTCACATTCAGGTTATATTGACACACTGCTACACTGTGGCTTCTCACTTCCTGCACTGGACTGTCACACACACAGGACACCTGAAACAAACATTACAAGAAAACTGCCTTTAATATGATTAATTAAGATGTCATTAATGTGTTTCTGCTCCATAATTACTGTACCTCAAGTTCGTCAGAGTCGAGCTGTAGTTGTATATGCTGAATGTCAGAATCAGAGGAGTTGTAAATGAAAACAACTAATGCTAAAGAATCCTCTTTCAGCACATGACAGGCTGAGAGATCCAGGCATTGGTTGGAGCACAGAGGAGTGATTTCTGAGTGGGAGAGACCAGAGAGCTCTGCAGGAAGATGACAACTGAGAAACGAGTCTTTTGGTCTGTCTGGGTCCTCGTGTGGTGCAGGGTCAGCAGCTACAGCTGCACCATTATCCCTAATGAGAGGGTGGTTATGTTCCTTTATGTCGTTGTCACTTAACTCAACATCACAGGTGCCATTTGCAGTAGTGAGGCTCTGATCAAGTTGAGGAGTATGTGAGGGTGAAGAAACATGCAGCTCTGTGGTGATGTTGGAGTCCAGGAGGTTGTCACACAGCAAGTTATCCACTGTGCTCGGACTAGAGTTGTGGGAGTTTGATATTCGCTCGCTGGCACCTGAGGTTGAGTCCTGACCTTTGGCTTTTCTTCTGAATCGCTGAGGTGGCGCCTCAGATTTTCCCATCTGTTCAAAGGGGAAGTTTTAGGTGAAACAAATGCATTTAAAGTCCCGCAAAATGGATTTATTTTTTCCACCGTTACAAGGGGAATTTTCATTGCAGAGGGCTGCAATATCACAACAGAATGATACAGTTCAGAGCAGAAATAATTTTTCAAACATTTTTGATAACTGATGATTTAAAGAAAGCTCACCAGAGACACCGAGCTGTGGGATCCCAGGCCGACAAACAGCGAAGAGGCCAGCTGCTGTTTCTCTTGCTCGGGCTCAGGGGTCGGGGTGGAAGCACTCTGTGTGTGTGAGCTGTCAGTCTCTCCTTGCTGACTGGATGACTGAAGCGGACTGGGAACCTCGACCTGCACAACCTCCTCCACAGCTTCCCTCTGTGCCAGGTAGCCTTCCCTCCCCCAAACCCTCTTCACACCATCCAGCTTCAGAGTTGTAGAGCTGGAGCAAAAATCAAATAGTATGAGTGATAAACCGGCATTTGTGTGTATTCTAATTCAGGCTTTAAGCATGCATATTGTGTTTGTGCATACCTTCCTTTGTGTGAGAGGTCGGTGCTATCGCCTGACAGACCAGAGCTCATGGACAACAGTGTAGGAGACTGTCTGTCGGCGATGCTGCAGGAGGACATGCTGATGGGCAGGGACAGGCCGTACGGCTCCAGGCTCAACGCTGAGTCAGACAGCAAAGTCAGCAACAAGCCAAAACAAGGCAGTCCTGCCAAATCTGCCACACTGTGAATATTTTAATGAGTCTTACCTTTTGCCTGAGCTAGTTCTTCCTGCCGTTGATGCGGAGGCTTGTATGGAGCGGCGCCAGCGGCCAACGCCTCCGACACAAATCCGTCCAGAAATGATAGCGAGGAATCCACCTGGAAACCAAAAACAACTGCAAGTTTCAACTTCTCCTTTAACAAGGATGAGAATATTATTCAGAAAAGTTCTTCAGTACTTTCAAACTAAACATGTCATATGTGAGCACTTAAAAATGCGTCTCATATAACATTTTACACTTTTAAATAATCAGACAAAGCATAATAAAATAATTTCTATTTTGTACTTGACTATAACTACATCCAATACTGAATGGAGTTCTGTGGGAAACCCAACCAGACATGTTAAAACTGCTGCTGTAATTACAAAGGAAGTGATGATTCCCAATATTTTAATAGTGTCTTCAGTTAACTGTGCGTCCCTGTATTTCCAGTCATCAGATAACGACCACTTATGCTGCCAGAGGGGAGGAACCAAAAAAGTGACATCTGTGGTTTGAAGACCTACATCAATTTGTTTGTTTATGTTGTTTCACACCAAACAGCATCTGTCATTCAAGGTCAAACTAAATGTTTCCATGTTTGCAGTAGATTATTGCCATATTACTACACCATAACACTGTACACTTAAACATTTTTACTGTACTTCTGCAGTCCTGCGTGTCTCTTTGTTACCTCCAGGGGTTCCAGGCCGGCGTCTCGAGGTAACACCCTGGCTCGTAGTTCAGAGTCTTGGCTGAGGAGTTGCAGTTCTTGAGCCCTCTGTCTCAGCACTGTGTCCATGGAGCTGCTGTATATTTCACAAACCTCCTGAGCCTCAGAAATGGCTCCCCCTCCTTCACAGAGCTTAGTCATTGCCATGAGGACCCAGGTCTTGGTTTCACTGCTGGTCTTCTTCGTGTCCAGCAGTTTGGCCAGAAGCCTCAGGACTGCGGCCGGTTCAAGATCCTCCCTCAAATAGGAGTATTCACCCAGGACCTGTGCACAACAGTGAGGAGTACAACTTAAGTCTTTTTTAACCAGTGAATGTCACTCTATAGTACAGCAAGCCCTCTTTCCCACATGCAGTCTATCTCTGAAATGTTCAGGAACAGTTTCTGCATGGGGTCATGAGTGAAGAGCAAGAATTGATATTCAGGGAAATCTGTGCCACCAGTTTCCCACATCAAGAGCGAAAATGAAACACAGGAGGAAATTTCAGGGAAAGTGCTTGTATGGCTTTGTTGTTAGTGAAAGCAGGAACATTTCAATGATTAGCTCCTTAAGGGTTATGAAAGTCTAACATGTGAGCCCCTGCCAGGGTTTTTGGTAGGCAATTAAAAAGAGGAAGAAGAAAGATGCTTAACAAGCATTTCAAGTTCTTTTGTTTTTGTTTTTTTTTAAATGATTTTTCTAGACTGACTGGAAATCAGACAGTTTCAGAAACAAGGCGCCAGACATAAATAGCTCCTTGCCCTCCATAACCCTAAAAAATTGTGTGATGTCTCCAGTTGTGCAAGTTACACTTTGTGCATCCATCTTCACACATGAAGAGAAATTCATCTTCAGGATTTTAAGACAGAAAGCCTTTTTTATCTGACTCTCTCAATTTCCATAAGCCTTTCTGACAAAAGTTCTGCAAAAAAAATTCTCAAAACACCTCTATGGCGTATCATCTTTCTGTTAAGTTTTATGGCTGTTCATATCCATCCTTGTTGCGTTACTGCCATCTGCTGGACTGTGCCTTCTTTCATCTGTTTCATTATGATAAGTCATGGCATGAGTGAAGAGGCACAAGCAGGACATGTTCCCAAATTTACTGCAGGCTGGCAGATAGATGTCAAAATGAAATCACGATGTTAATGGCCACGTTTAAAACTCTGCATCTGCTGAACTCTGACTGCACTGTAGACCTCTTTAATCCCTTTCAGCGGCATTAGTTGAGATCATTTTGACTCCAATCATCCATCAGGAGACGCACAAGCGTGATGGTGCTTTTATTATTTGAATTTCAAACTAAGATTTAAGTAACATACCCGAGGAACTTCAGCCAACTAATTCCTCCTTATCTTTAAGAGTCACTTCCACTTTTAAACTGATATTGTTTCAAAGTAATCATCTGGTAGTTTTTCTTAACAATGTTTATGAAATGTAAGTTGCATCTTTTATCTCATCTTATACTTAACTGTAATTTATTACGCCTATATAGTTTACAGCAGAGGTCCCCAACCTTTTTTACGCCACGGACCGGTTCCATGTAAGACAATATTTTCACGAACACGCCTTTAAGGTGTAGGGAACAGATACGTCGAAATAAAATAATACGACTGGCATGAAAACAAATATAGGTGAATAAAAATACAATTCACCATTAGGATGACTCATTACATTGATCATTTTTGCTGGCTTGAGGGCTTAACTGAGGCAACATACCAGACCTAGGCGAGCGTCTTGACCTTTCTTAACCTTTGTCAAAAGGAAAAGACGGATGTAATTGGGAGAGAACCCACGAATTTTTTAAAAATAAAATATCTTTCAGACTCTGATCATGAATTTAATTTAATTTTTTCTGTGCGGCCCGGAACCAAGTGACAAAAGGACCGATTCCGGTCCGCGGCCGGGTGGTTGGGGACAGCTCATCTTTCAGTGATACATGTATTATGGCATGGTAGCTATTAGTGTTGCAGGGTGACTGAGGTTGTGCAGAACACAGGGCAGCCTCGAACCCGCAACCAGCGAATTTATCACACCGCCGCGGTCAAAATGAGCACTCTAACCACTCAGCTACCGGCGGAAAAGTGCTTTTGCCTCGAAAAAAACACCGGTGATATCACTAGCGGAGTTAATGCGGCTCAGTCAGAAACACTGGCAAAGCCTGTAGTAGTAATTAATAAAAAAACAACAAAAAAAGATGAAACTGTAAAACCTGTCAGTGTGGAAAAAGCAGAAAATTACAGGTTTAAGTCCAAATGCAAACTCATATGGCACTTGACTGCAAGCTACTGGAAATGTATCAGCAGGATCACAGTGTCAATTGTCATTATTTAAACGTGAGACTGTCGGAGAGCCAAAAAAACAAATGACAAAGGAATAAATGTATAATCGAATACACAAAGAAATGAGAGCGTATGGATCCGATTGCTGTGATAGGCGAATATCTTGGGACAGACAAGTGTGCATACAGTAAATTGCCTTATGTCAGGCTCGTCCAAATGACTTGTGCATCAAAGTGGAAAACTGTTGGCATCAAAACAATCCAAAAAAGGAGTGTTCATTAAGTGCCTCGGCCTACCGATCCCGGCGACTCAAGCTCCAGCGAATGCAGCGCGGTGCTAGTGTATAGGTACTATGTTGAATTTCAACCTGCCTTTTCCCTCAGGGACTAGCTAGGGCAACTGCATGCATGCTTTCACGAATCCAGCCGAAACCCCAATGCATCAGAACGCTACAAATATGATATAGATTCCAAACGTATTTAAAGGGCTACGGTCTGATATCTGTTTCACTGATGGGGTCGACCCATGTAACCCGGCTGTTCTCGTGTCCCACACGCTCCTCACTACAATCTCCTCAGCCCTACACTGTTTTCAGGTTTAAATTGCCCCGACTTTAACATGATTGGCTCTGATTTGGCTGCAATTGCCTCTTGGAATTCTGGGTAACTGTGTAAACTTAATGTTCGAAGAATTCTTAAGGCGACTTCATAAAATAATAGGAGTTTAACTCAGCTATGCCCTTGTGAGATCGGCTGTGAGCTAAAGCGCCCTCGTTGTACTCAAAGCCTCTGGTAACTGCAGTGTCTGCTTTGACTGTAACTTGGGAGACTTTGTCACAGTGGGGCGCAGCTTTTATTTGGGTGATATATCGATCACGACTTGGTAACAATTGACGTTATATGTTTGTGAAGGAATTTCTCTAACCCGTTGGGCCTTTTCACCTCTTTGTCTTTTCCCTTTGTTTTAATCAATATTGTGTCTTACAGTTATTTGTGCTGACTCTCCCCATCTGCCCTTGCCATAGTAACTAAGGCTGAGGATATGAGTGTTTATGTTCTGATACCCAGTAAGATCCTGAAAGTGTACAGCTTGACCTTATTTAGATATGTATTTTAGGACTGATGACATGTGAGGGCACAAAGACTTAAAAACATCTCTCACACAGGACAGCTTCAGATTGGTGGTGGCAATGCTCATGATTGCTTGTGGATGTTGCTAGTACTGATCTCCTCAACGTTGAGTTCTGCGATAAATGCCTCTGCGAAAGACATCTACTGTCTCCTGACCTCCTCTTTTCATCCAGCTCATCTTTGATCAAATTTTTCCTTCACATTTAGTAATGTTCTTGAATATGTGTTTTGTCCAGAACACGGACTTGAGATATAATTATGCCCACAACACAGTCATCAGGATTATTTTGTACTAACGGGATTATGATTTTATCGCTTGATCTATTTGTCCAGCCTTGGATGAATAATGACCATGCATTTATCACAGAATATTTTCTTTTTTATCAGGAAAGAAATGGAAAGCTTAAAGAGAAAACTCATTATTTAAGAGGAACATGCACTGTGTTTTCACATAACAGTAACATTATTATCAGAATATTTGTTCAAGCTTGTCAAAGAAAGATTCCATTGAATGCAT
>JAPZDY010000023.1:16399946-16459474 GCA_029783645.1 Ctenochaetus hawaiiensis
TTTTGGGACCCTCTCAATGATCTCGTTAGGACACATGGCAGAGTTTGTGGGTAAGTAGAAGAAATACCTTTTACATCGGCATCTAATAAAAATACCAGTCTGACCACTTAATTGATTTGCATTCTCTCAAGCTGCTAAATGAAATGAACACTTGATCAGTAAAAAAACAGTTAGCAGTACTTAGCTTTGACCACTGATTTACATGTATTTTGGACAATGCCTTTGTGGGGCAACCAGTTTTCTTTAAGTGATTGATAAAGTATGTTTGAAACCAATGTTTTCATAATTTATATAAGAATTATACAAATTGCTCATCATGCTCATTGTGCAACACTCACCCAGCTGATGACTTGGAGGAAACGCTGTGGAAGTTTCCCAGGCTCTCCTTGCAGCAGAGAAACATATGAATCCACAGCGAACAGCCTCAACTTTCTGTCTTCCTCCACGCTGTCAAACCCTGAACCATTACAGAGATATAAGCTTCTATTCTAATCAATATCAGAACAAAATGGAAATATCATAACACTGAAACCCTACAGAAAAAGTTCAGTGTGTGGTTATCTCACCCTCCGACAGCAGCTTAAGGAAACTGTTAGGGATGTCAGGCTGCATCATGTCTCCACCCACTGAAAACACTGTATTCATGGTCTCAATGAACCATTCGTTGTCAGGTGCATATGTACAAAGGTTTATAGGAAAACAGTGAACAGAATAAATAAGAACAAACAAGTATAAAAATCACAACAGCATGTTTTTTACTGACTTAAATACATCTGTGTCAAAAGCAGGAAGCTGCGTAAAACATTGTGGATTCAACTTTCTAAAAAGCAAAGTTTGTCACCCTTTTAATTGTCAAGCCTCTTAGTTGTCTGTTGCCTTTCTGATGAGGAAAGCGACTCCCATGCATGCAGCTTGGGAATTTTTTAATTTTCCAGGCATACGTTTAACACAGAGTGCTGTCTCCTGCTCACAGTTTGATCAACACACTCAAAAGGATATTTTTCTGCTAGTTCTGCCACCTTCCCCACCAAGTCAATAGTGGTGTAGTCATCTTCACTGACACGCAAAAACTCCAGCATCTTCTCAACAATGACTGTGACGTTCTGGGCATTAGTGATCCTAAAGAGCAGCTCCAGTGTCTGCACAAAAACAGAAAAAAGTCCCATAATGCTGTGAAAACACAGTTCTATGACAACAAAAGTCAAACCAGCAAAAGATGCTGTCTCACCTCACGCTTGATGATGAGGTCAGGGTGATCAAGACATTCTATGATGGTCATCTGATGCTGCAGGGCCATTTTAGGATCCTGCTGAACTACGTAGGTGAGGGCCTTCAAACCTACAGTGAAACTACAGTAAGTATCTGACAGTTTGATTTTCAAAACAATAAAATAAAATAAACTACTTAAATCAAAGGTTTTCATTGGTTCTTACCAAGATATTTGAGATTAATCTTCGACGACAGAACAAAGTTACCAATGCACTTGGCAGCTTTTTCCAAAAGATCAGATTTGGGATGAATTGTGTAAACACACTGTACACACTCATACAATATTGCTGGAAATAAAAAGAGAGTTCATTCAGTGGTTGAAGAAAGTGTTTCAGTGATTTCAAACAATCATATTACCTCAATACAGTACTTAAAATCTGACATACCATAGGTAATGTTATGATTCATCTCTGCTCTTCTTAAAGACTCATCAAGGACTTCATACATTATCTCACTTGCACTGTCAAACAAGGAACAGACTCACAGTTCAGAAAGACTGGAAGTACAGAGCACAAGCATATAATTACATAAACATCCAGTTCATTGTGGGACTAAATAATTACCTCTGGTCATTTTTCCCAAGTAAAGACAGTATTCTGAGAAGCTGAATTTGCAGCCATGGAGCAGGAACACTGTGATAGTTAAAATCCATGGGCAGTTTTCCTCCAACCACTTGCTTCAGTATGGTGACAAAACTTGGCGTCAGGTCCTTATAGCCTTCTGGATTCTCCTGTGACAAATAATTAACGAGGCATAAGTAGGTCAAACCAAGAAGTCTGTATAATGTTTTGACAACAAAAACATGTTATGGTGGAGTCAAGGTAAAACCAGATAACTAATGACAGAGAAAAAGAACAAATTACCTGGATCATCTGTAAGTATATGTGCAGTGAAGCCGTCATGACACCTGGATCTTTGTCACATAAAGCTTTGCGAAACTTGTTGTGGATGTGTTGAACTTGATTCGGTGCTATTAGGTAAAATTTATACAGCGCCAGGACTGCTTTCCTTCGAATGATTTCTCTACAAATATGTAAGGAGAAACCTTCATAAATCATGTTATTCGAGCAGTTTTTAATAGTTTGTTCATCTTATGAATTAATACACTACACTGCAAAGGCAAAGAGCATGTCTTACTTTGGGTGATTAAGTTTCTCTTCGACCAAAGGGAGGATTGCAGGAATCATATCTTTAGGGAATATTTGGCTGACGACAGTAAGAGCCATACACACCTCAATAAGGTTTGTGCTCTGAAGATCCTAAGAAAAAAACACAAAATGCATCAACATACATCTGTCAGACACTAAATGGATGACAAAAGTGGTGAGAACTCAACACCCACCTTTAACACAGTGTTTACAAGGAGAAGAAGCAGCTCATGACTCTCGTTTAGAAACAAAGACACAGCGAGATAACCTGCAAATCATACAAAAATTACTTCTGCCCAAAACTGGTGTAGCAAGATGCAGTTGCAATGAAAAGAAACATACCAACTCTTTTTTCCAGAGCAGTGCCTTGCTGAGCCAGTTTGATGGCATGAATATAACTGAAGGAAGCCTCATAGCCGAGCATTTCACAGTAGATTGCTCTAACCATGAGCTCCTTCATCTGTCTCTGAATGAAGAGCAATCACATTAATAATGTCAGGAATTACTGGACATTTTCAAATTATCTTAAAACTTTTGTGCAGAACTAAACTGGAAATCAGAGGAATTGTACCATTGACGTGTTGGGGGAGGACACTTGTTCTTTGATTGATACAAGTTCACGCTGAATAAGTTTTTCCTCCTCCTGAACAGAAGACACACATTTAAGAAAATAAGATAAAATACAGAAACTGCTAAGGATGATACGACCACACTCTGTTTGCTGTTGTTCATGTTGTGTTATAAGACCATAATTTGACCCATAAACAACACATCAGGATCTTAGAGGGAAGTGCTTCCAGGTACTTAAATAAAGAAAGAAGTTAAAATTCATAATACCAGATTTGGGCAAATTAGTAAATATGTACCTTTATAGATATAAGATTATAACAGGCAAGATTTTTTTTTCTTTACACTGCAAAGCTAAGGAGGATTGTGACTGAACACATCAAATAAGATACTCTTTACAATCCTCTCGACAGCCCCTAAAGTACACAATGTCAGTGAAAAAAAGTTTGTATTCGAGATTTCCTCTATATAATCAATTCATTACTGTTAACTTTAGCTGTATGTAGTTGACGCAATTAGTTGTACACCATCTCTAATAAGTCCAGTCATGTCTCTGTGAAATATTACAACAAGGACTTTAAAATTGGCTACAGACGAGCAGAAATTGTTTTTTCACGACGCCCAAGCTTGGCTTTCTAATTTATCTTCTCTGTTACACAGTATATAAATGCAATACATATTGGCAGCTATAAACCATCTCGGATGTCTGAGGTTATTACGAGTACATGAACCCACCAAGATGGGCAAGCATCGATTACAATTCTGCTTTCGCCTGAATTAACCTCATGATTTTAACATGGCAGATACGTGAGAATGTTTGCAAATCAGTCTCACACTTATCACAGTGTGTAGAAAACATTTAACATATAGCAAGTGTGTTTAAACATACTGTAGAAGTGCATTTCTGGACTTAGCACGCGCAGCTTAGCAAGCTAACGGTAGAGCGCATCATGTACTGACTCGTCTTTTTTCACCTTCATTCCAGTTTTTGAGCACAGACTCACATGTTTGGACGTTAGCTCAGTTATCCCTCTGATGAGATTTCCTAGTTTTGATGTGGAGGATAGTTTTGCAGCTCCAGGTTGAGCATCTAAGGACAGGAGGCTCGGCAGAGCTGTCAGGGTCTTCTCCACAACATCGCTCATTTTGGCAGCGAACAGCGGGTCTTGGCAGCTGACTTTTTCCTTATAAATACACTTGTTAAGTTATCTATCCATCCCAGGAAGATTTTCTCACATAAAATTACTGAAAGTTATCTGTTAAGCATTTAAAAACACTTCAGGAGGTAAAATGCTAGCTTGCAAGTCGCCATTGTTTTGATACAGCATACTAGCTGGGACTCGTTGATGATGTCACTTCCGTTTGTATTAGGGAAACTTTATTGGAAATATTACACAAAACAGTGGTCGCCATATCTAAACGGCTCAGTAGGTTCCCAATATAATAATAAAACGATAACATAAGTCAAAAAACAACGATGAAAAAGTAACGATATTCAAAACTCAATTTATTATGTTTCTTTATGATCATACTTTGATAAACAGTCCCTTGTATAACTGTACACTAAACTACAATAAAATAATTACAGTAAATATGAAATTACAGCCATCGGACAATTGAATGAAAAGGAGTACATTCTAAGAATTGAAACATGTTTTTATATATTAATATTTAGATATATCTAGTGGGGGGGGGGGGGCACAGTTTCAGTGTGTGTAGTGATTGAATGTGCACATAGAGCAGTAAGTGGCTTCAACAGCTGTAAACCAACAGAGATGAGAGGTAGACCATATTTTATAATGATAGTGATGGAGATTCTCATCATGTGTTTTAGGTTTTCCTCTAAATGTGCTTTTTTTTTTACATAAGGATAAATATTGGCAGGTGAGCTGCTGTTAGGAATGAAGAAGGCCTGTTGAGTGTACAGGGTGTGGAATTAAAAATTAACAAATTTGCTGAGTATTTTTATTTTATATAAACTACAGATTTGTACTTTTGTCTTTACATTTTTAGTTAATGCTCCTTTATATCTAGGATATTTATTTTTTTAATTATATTAATTCATTTCTACCAGACAATCAAATCAACCATACTATCAGTCATATTTTTATATTATAATTTACAGAGAAGCTACAAGTCCCCCCCCCCCTCTTTTCTTACTCTGCCGCATGAAACAGTCTAGCCAACTGAAGCTGAAGCTTTCCTATACACGCTGCTGCTTCTCCTACAGATGTATTTTATTTCCTTACATCCCATTTTCTTCAACAGAAGGCATTCCTCCATTATATTTTTGTGCAAAAAACAAATAAATAAATAAATAAATACGTAATGTCCTTTATGTGGGCACATACAATACATCACATTATTGTGTCACTTCTATCCTAGACTGATGCTACCAATGTTTTTTTCTGAAATATACATTTTACATCTTAAAGTTTAAACCATTAGTAACCTTTGTGCATTTTTCTTTCAATCATACTGTAATGTAAGCGTGCCTTTTGGTTTAATTGTTCTCTGGAATATGTAAATCTACCCTGGCCATGAACTGGAGTATATACAATGCTATTGATATGCCCTATGTACAACCAAAACTTAGTCTCTATCTCTGTGATTGTACTCTAGCAAACAGAAACAGTGTGTCTTCAGTAAGTCTGCCTTCCATTTAAACCTATGTGTCTTCATCCTTAAGCCCAGATCTGGAGAGAAGAAACAGCAGAAATTACAAGATATCACCAGAAAGGCCACTGCAGACTGCAAAGCTGTCCCATCACACTCAAGTAACCAATATTTCATACCCTCAGAGTGTGGTCCCAGGAACCTGTGCAGAAGGCTGTCCCATCAGGGGAGACGCGCAGTGTACTGACGCGGTTCTCATGTCCAAACAGAATAGACACTCGTGTTCCTTTGAGAACATCCCAAACATTTATGGTGTAATCATTGTAGCCGCCAAACAGTAGCCGTCCTGTGAGGAAATAAAAATATAATATTTTTAACCTTTTAAATAATGTACTCTGAATGAAGTTTAATAACAAGCATAATAAGGAAGTGACAAAGTGTATATTTCCTACCACTGAGAGAGAAATCAACACTGGAGACTCCAAAAATGATGCTCTCTTTGGAATATATGGCCACTTCTCTGTCTGCCCTCAAGTCATACAGGCGGCACTGTGACAGAGGTCAGTGTTTGAGTTTTATAAACGTTTTCAGCGTGTTTTTAGCTACACTTTGTGTGTTAAATAATCAGTTACTTACTGTAGCATCATCTGAGCCAGATGCAAATGCATCTCCACTGGGATAGTATCTATAAAAAGAAGAAACAGCCACAGTGAGGAGCAAATTCCCTTTAGCTCTGATGTGAAAGATTTTATATATCTAACTTTTAGCAACTCCTAGTGGTAATAAGAAAAAGGACAATATGTTAGAGGATGAAAGGGCTAAAAGCAACACTGAGATTTCACCAAATTTTGCCAGCATTTTTCTATAAACACAACACAGGCGATCAGTAAACTTGAAGGATGTTAAAACATACAAATTACAGATATAGAGGATTTAAATTATAGACATTTTTCTTACATATTAAAAAAATATATATACTTATTTCTACACTCATCAGAAGTCAAAGACGACATAACCAATTGTAGACAATCACTCACCGCACACTATTTATATCTGATTCATGAGTTTCAAAGGACTGAATGCACTGTCCTGAACGCATGTCCCACACGTTGGCCTTCTTATCGCAGCCCTGCAAGAACATAGAACAATGCAAAATATTTGAAATAACTCAGTGACGTTTTAATGGCCACTAAACATAGTGAGAGCGGATGAGGAGGCAGTGTCCTCACCCCTGAAACAAACGTGTTTCCAGTCTCAGAAGGGGCCAGGTCCAGACAGAGCACATCCGCTGCGTGTCCATGGAAACTCTGCAACAGCTGCCCACTCTCAACATCCCATAATGCACACGTTCCATCCCCACTGGATGTCAGGATCTTTAACACAAGCAGGCAATGAGGAGGAAGAATAACGGCTGGTCTGAAGTTCAGTAAAAAATGGGATAACACACAGCTATAAATGGACTGTCTTTGCTGTGTGAAACATCATGTGACCAGGATATCAAACCAGGAGAGACTGGCTGCTGTGAATTATTAACAAAGCTCTTTTCGCTAGAATATGGAGGACAGTGATTTCTGAATAATAATGAGAGAGAAACAGTGATAAATAGAAAAGTAGCCCTGTTTGCAAGAACCAAAAGTGAACACTAAAACTGAGGGACGACATGAAACACACTACTATTACACTTATCAATATTTTATTCTTTGTAGCTTTGATGTTTTTGCAGATGTTTTATGCGTGCGGTGCATATTCTCACCTGCATGTCCGAGTTGGTGAAGCTACAAGCTGACAGGTAGTTTGTGTGCATGGCCACTGACTTCTTCTTAGCAGCCAAGTTTTCATTCTTGTCCAGAGACAAAGGATACACTGAGCATTTATTGTCCAGGCCCCTGTGTCAGAAAATAATCCATATTTACCAAAAAAAAAAAAAACACACAACAAACAAACACATTTGGATCATCACAGGCAGTGAGACACTCACCCACAAGCTACAGCACAGCCGGAGGGGGCATAGGCGCAGGCCATCACCCAGGTGCACGGCATTGTCACAGCATGCTCCTAAAACACATCAAAAGACAAAGCTGCATGAGCTGCACCGGGACAGTGAGATGAATCAAATTCATTAGGCATAAATAGAGCAGAACAGGAGGCTTTAAGCTGTCAGACATTAGCCGCTTAACACTTCCAGATCAAACAACGTTTAGATGTTTATTTTAGTTCGGATTTCTCTTTAAATTTGTTTTATCTAAAAGATATTTAATAGACAATTCATTGTTTGAAAAGTGAGGTGTAGAATTTTTTTGAAAAATTGTAAAACAAAGGATATTTGTGGTTGTCTGTGTGATATGTGTCTTAAGTGTCTTCATTTTTGTCTAAAATGAAATTTTAGATTAAATTAAACAGGAGTTTTGAACCTGAATTTATCAAATGTAAAGGTTTCTGTTCTGAAATTGTATGCAAGTATTTAACTAGATGGGCCTCATTTGCATACTTAAACATACAATTTTAGAAAACTTGAAACAAAAAAATATTTATCGTAATGTAGGTGATCTACTGGGGAACCTCCAGGGTGATAATCTATTAGTTTTGAATGTTTACCCTGTCTATCAGATGTGTTAGCATTTTATTAAAATACTATTCAAAATAAAATCAAGAATATTAAAAAAGAGAAAGTACCTTGTTGGTAGTGAAAGCGTCCCATACAATCACTTTTCCATCCTGCAAAAGAGATTAGAAATGAGCACAGTATACATGAAGTGTGTCTGATCACACACTCTTGAGTTGGAGTTAAAGGCGGATGAAGGGGAGCAGAGAGTGTGTGACTGTGACCTGTGAGGAGCTGACGATCCTCCTCTTGTCCTTACACCAGTCCATACACAGAACCTTGTTTCCGTGCCCCTTCAAAGTTCTCCGGGTCTTCATGACAAACTGACCCAGGCCTTCAACCTTCTCTGCCACCTGATGGACTGCACACACACACACGCACACACGCGCGCGCGCGCGCACACACACACACACACACACACACACACAGACACACACACAACATTCAATACATTAAAACCCCCCACTGCATAGTCTACATCCTCGGTTTATATTCCCAGCAACCATAAGGATTAAAGCAGCCCTATGCTAAATGGAGGAATATATTGAATTAATCTTTCATTAATCTGTCTTTTCCTCCGATAGCTCTCTTCAAACATTCATTAAAAATAGCTCATTCCTCACATTTGTATTCAATATGTCTATGTTGCCACACTACTGAGACATGATTGGACAAAAACACTACATGGGAGGAATTCGGATGGAGGCACTGGGCTGTAAAATGGGGAGGCAAACAAACAGCCTGCTTAAGTCGCCAGTCAAATGAGAGGTAACATCAGGACAAAGACCGCTTTCGACGAAATCTCATCCGCGCAAAACGGACCTCATCTGGCTTCCCGCTAAAACACGCTCGGTTGTAATTAGACATTTGCGGTTACATGTCCCGTTACAGTGTGAACGCAGAGGTGAAACGAGGCCTCTCCATTTTTTTCAGCACTCACGCTCGACATCGTGCAGCTTCGCCCTTTCCTCCTCCAGCTTCGACTTCAGCGTCTCCGACTCCGTTTTGAGGTGGGCCAGAGTCTCGTTCAGCTGTACCTCCTGTGTCGCCATTTCAGGGATTAGAGGGGATCTCATATATTTCCTTTGTGCAGGCAGCGATCGGCAGCGAAAAGGCTTAAAGCGGAGCTAACAGCTGATGCTGCTGTCATGACGTCAGAGGGAGAAGATGCTCCTCCAGTTTCCACGAGAGGAGGAGGAGGAGGAGGAGGCGGAGGAGGAGGATCCTGCATCCCGGTGATGCTGCTGCTGCTGCTGCTTCACACGGCTGCATCCTCGGCAGCTGCACGGCCCCATTACTCTACAGCTTAACGATGTGTTTACATATTTAATCCGACATGAAAAACACAACACTGACTGTATGTAATACAAGAATTTAGCAGATATATTTTTTAATAAATAACACATTTTAATAAAATACAATCAATTATTTGGCATTTGGCATTCATTAAATAGCTGTTCCAAGAAATTTGTGTTTAAAGAACAATGTTTATGTTATGTAATCCTCTGTTTGAGTGCAAGATTTAAAAAAAAATACTGCTGATTTTTTTTTCTCAGATTTTAAAATTTCCAACTGAGGTCATGTGCATAGTTTTGTTTTAACAACCTGAAAGTGGTAGCCTGCTTTTTATCCTACATTCAAAAATCAAATACATCTGGTGAGTATTAAACTGGCCTATATTTCAGTATTTTTAGACTCACTATATTTAAATATGAATACTTTTAAGGAGCAGCATAGTAAAAAGAAATGTTTCTTTTTTCTTTACTAGACTTTTATTCCCGGTGGAACAAAGAAGGCTTTCAGACTGCCTTGAAACCTTGATGTTGGGAAATAAAATGAAGGGCAGCTGTGTTTACATGGATGGTTTTGTCTGAGCCCAAGACCCAACTAAAATCACTTTACAGTAATTTAGAAGAGAGAAAAAGAAATAAATTCTCACACTAGAAGGGAAGATTTTTCTGTAGATTAGCTAAATACGACTTGTAGCTCGAGTAAAATTAACAAAAATATTTTGAGAAACACAATAACTTTCCTCATAGAGGTGATGCATTGGGGTTGGGGCGGTACAATATTTCAAACATCTTGGCCAAAGTCCTGAATTTTAAATCAATGGCGAACAATGTTTATTTTAAAATGTTTATATATATACACAATAAGAAACAGCTTAAGGCCACTGAACTATGAATCAGTCATGAGGAGCAAGAGGTCACAGGCTGGTTGTGTCAGATCCTGGTTAGGAAACCCAGCTGCAGGCTGTTGGGGACCTGCAGCAGCTCCAGAGCCTGCGAGGACGGGCAGAAAGGAAACGTGACCTGGAAACGGTAGTCTGAGTCCAGCATCAGCTGTGTGGACCCATCATGATCTTGCAGCAACGACTGCAACAGGCAGCAGAGAGGCATGTTTAGTGAGATGCAAGTACTCACATGGTTAGTGAAAAAGTATATCATGACTCAATAATGTTTTTTCAAATAAAAAGATAAACAATTCAAATTTGAGGATGAATTCTAGAGCTCACCTGAACTTTGCGGACAAATGATGACGACACTCTCTTCTCAAAATCGTCGATGGGCGTGTAGGAGTTCAATATCTTGACAATCTACAAATTTTAATAAGAGTTTTTAGTTTCAGTTTACATTGGTCTAATGTGGCTTATGTGGAATGAATAAAGTACCTGAACGGGGTTGAGTTCGGTGCATTTTTCAGTGATCTCCTTGGCGTCATCATCAGTGGACTTGTTGACTTGCAGGAGCCACGCGGCCTGGGATAACGGCCTCAGAGTGTCTATGGCATTAGAGCTTTGCAGCTCCTTCTCCTTCAGCCATTCCTCCAAATAACTAATATTGCACCTAAACAAACACAGAAGCCATGCACTTAGTTTTTTCTGCAAAAAATTCTCTTTTGTTAAAATTCTCATAAAAACAATCATAGACCTGATCTGCATCCCTTTCCTGCAGGAACACATATCTTTGCGCAGCATGATGTTGTTAAGGGTGGTGGCACCGGTAAGGTAGAAGAGTTGCTTTACGGCCTGTCTGATGAGGCCCTGCTCCATGCCGTGCTGGCTCATGGTGGAGTGAAAGAAACTGAGCTGTTGAATGATGGAGGAGATGGTGTACGTCTCTGAGTCCTCGTAGATGCTGCTGGAGCGCTTCCTGAAGCCCGTTGGCTTCATGCTGGAAATCCCCTGTAAACTCTCATGCTCCAACATACCAGGTACTGTCAGACAAGAAGGACAAGCAGCACATTTTAGGTTGCTTTAAAAGGTTGAAAGCTATCAAAATGTACATGTGATAATCTTTCTGAAGAATACCAATCGCAGGAGTGAGGCTCTTTTCCATGATGGTGATGAACTGGTGGTAGATTTTGATGGCCAAGTCGCTGATGATCTGTCTGTGTTCTGACAAATCAAAGTTCTGCAGGCAGTTCTTTTTCTGCCGAGGTGTGTTTTGTTTCATGAACTCCTTTTGTGAACAGAAAGCAAAACAAGAGGATGAAAAAAATCCGCCTCTGTTCCCACTCTGTACTAGAGATCATTTACAAGACTTTTTAGTGATGATCTCGCTGCTATAATGGACAAAAATGACCCCATACACCAATATATTCTACCATGTTTAATGTCAAAACTCACAAACTTTGTTAATGCAAACTCACTGTCTGAACTGACAGATTCCTATCATGCTGAAAAGTTCAAGTTTCACTGACAGCGACTGGTTATTCAATCTGGTGCATGTTTGGATCTCAGACTTAAGTGAAGTGAACAAACATCTTCAGAAGAGTGTGTGAAAACACATGATTTGCAATTTTGCAATTTGGTGCAATAAAGTTGTAATTATCCAAACTGCATGTGGTTTGGGGGTGAAGTCAAAGAATTTCCACGACAGAATCTGAAGAAGTCTATTCTAAACACTCTCTTCCATGATCCGGGAACATAACTTAGCCCTTCCAGATGGCAATGTCTGATTAGATGGGAGGAATGGGAGCTCTGATAGGTAGCTCATTAGTTCATTCCAAGTTAAAGAAAATATTAGAAAGTTTAAATAATTTCCCTGGACAACACAGGATTTTCCAGGATATTTTTTTGTTTTTCTGTCATTTTTAATGTATTTCCCATGACTGAAAAATTAGGTTGATATTTTAGGTTTCCGGGACCTGCGGTTACTCTGAGCATATAAAACTGGCAGACAGAAACCACGACAAAAACAACAAATACTGACCTCCTCCCCGCTGTACTGCTTCATACAGTTGAGCAACTGACAGGTGTTTGAAAGCCAGAATGAGTGCAACTCAAAGTCTTTGCTGTGACTCTGCAATGAAAGAAATGTCATGTTTATCCTTTTCAAATCAATAAATTCACAAAATGAACCAATTAAAGTAAACAGAACTGCTGCCATCACAATCTAATTTAAGACATTGCTCTGAATATAAACTTTTGGTCGATATTAACTATTTATTCAGCAAATCTACAGCAGAGGTTGATGCTAACAGACTGAGAATCGTCCTCACCATGATGACCTTTTTGATGCCAGTAATGATCGCATCCATGAGAGACTTGAGTTTGGCCTCATCGTTCAGGTAGTCGGCGTGGCGGACGCACATGAAGAGGATGTATGCTGGCAGACTCGGGATCATACTGACCACCACGCCTTTGGGCTTCAGGTCTGTGGGAAGAATGTAACAAATTTTAATGTAGTTATTATTATTCATGGCTTAAATATGACCATCTTAAACAAATAAAAAATGTACAGAGGATAAATACCAAGAATGATGTTTTGAATGAGCCTGGATTGATCATCTCTCTTGCACTCCAACATGCCGAGGTAATCTTTAGGGATGGCGGGTGCAGACGTTTGATTCGCTGCGTAAGAAACAACAGTGTAAATATAAAGAAACCAGATTTATTTTTAAATGCACATGTTCAAGTCACGGCTCTACCTTTCTGTGATGTTTCAAGGCTCTTTATTTGACTCTGAAGTTTCTTTATTAATCTATCTCTCTGGTCAAGCTGCTCTTCCAAGTCCTGAGAGAAAAGAAGAATTAGTTACCATGTTTCATGCAAATAAGACATGCATGCACAGTCAGTAGAGTCACACACACACACACACACACCATGTTCTCAGCGGTTAAGCGTGAAGTCTCCTGTCTCAGGTTGCTCTTGGCCTCGCTCTCCATCAGCTGATGTCTCTTCACATGATCAATATCCTCTTCCAGCTCCTCTACTCTGCCTTGAAGCTCCCTCTTCAGCTCCTCCAGCTCCTCAGCTCGCTCCTCAAAGTGTCTAAAAAGCAGCAAAAATCAGGACGAATCAGAAACTACAAAACACTTCTTTAATCAAGATGCAGATTCCAGTCTGAGTATTTTACCTGCGTTGCGAGCTCTCTTCATCAATCTTCCTTTGAAGAACGTTTGTGATCTCCTCAGTTTTTTCTTTGGCAAGACACAAAAGAAAATGTCAAACATTAACATGCTAAGAGCTTTATAGTGAAACAGATGAAAAAACAATACAGATCTACCTGCTAGTTCTGTTCTCTGTTCCTCTACATGTGCCTCCAATTCTTGTTTTTGTCTCTGCAGCTCTGAAACCTGCAGTTTCAGCTCTGGAATAACCTGCAGATCACATTAAATAAAGCAGGCATGAATCACGGCATGTTCTGCACCTAATCTTTCCCAAACAGTAAAATATGGAAGCAGGAAAACAAAACGTACTGAGTTCTCACTGCTGAGCCGGGACACTTCTTGGCGAATGCTCTCATTGACGTTACTTTTCTCCTGGAACAAGTTTTGCAGCTTGTTGTTCTCATTTTGAAGGTGGTCCACTTTCAATTTCAAGCCCTCCAGCTGGGTCTCATAGCTTTCCTTCTGCTCCTTTTGGTGGTTTTCCAGAATTCTGCCAACAAAGGAGAAACCATGCAAAACAAATGTTTGTCAAACAGGTAAAAAACTGGACAACACTAATATTAAGTGAATGGTAGACATTAAAAACAGACCTGGTGGCTTTATGCAGGCTGTCAAATGCTTTCAGCAAATCTTCAACATCATAAATCTGCTCAGAGTTGTCTGGAGTCAGCCTTCAGGAAAACGACACTTGGGATTAAAAATGCTTTAAGGAGACCAGAGGAGAGAAAGGGAAAACTTAAAATATCTGAATTACCTCAAGAGAGCTTCATCTTCAACAACACCCACAAGAAGTTGTCTCGTAATATCATGCATTTTGGCTGCAGAAAAATATTCAGGGATTATAATCAAAACACTGTCTTCATGTCTGTGTGAGTGTGTAATGTTTTCTCAGCTTAAGGGGAGTCAAAGTCTTTACCTCGGGCTTGTTCTGCTTGCTGCTTCATCTTTCTGTCCATGTTGTTTCTCTGGTTTTGCAGGTTGCTGAGGTCTCTGCGTAGCTCAGGAATGGCCTTGACATGTTTGGTGAGCTGGATGACCTGTTCCTGCAGGTCAGAGTTCAGCTGGCCCCCCTCCTCTATCTTTCTCTGCAGACCGACTCTCTCTTCTTTGAATCTCTTTATTTCCTCTTTCAGGGTCTCCACCTCCTTCTCATGGTCCTGTCTCTGGATCTCAATGTTGTTCTCTGCAATTCTGCCAAAAATGACCTCATCAGCTTACTGAAATTTGAACAAGGTGAGCCATAAATTTGCTTTGGCAGAAAGAATATTTGCTCCATACTTTATCAAATATTGCCCATTTTCATAACTTACTTCCTCAGCCTTGCTTCATATTCTTTCTCTTCCTGAAGACTCCTCTTTATTTGATCATAGCTCTCTGAGAGATTGTAAAACAGGTCACAACTTTGGTACAAATTACAGTAACATATACAGAAACTTTGCCTTTAGTACCTTCAGTCTTTTTAGTTGACGCCTCAAACTTTTTCTCCAAGTTCTGTTTTTCAAGGTTTAGTGCCTCTGTTTCCTTCTGTAGCTGTGCAATTATCTGAAGCAGCAATAAAAATGTGTTTTTTAAAGGGCTCATAAAGTCTGCAGACAACATAAACAACTGTATTAAATTTTAAGTATCAACTTCAAGACTGACCAAACCAGTCTCTTCTTTCGCCTTCTTCTCTCGTGCCTCCAAAGATGTCTTCTGATTGGTCACTTTTTCCAGCTGTGCCTCCAAACCCTGAAGCTTGTCCACAGTCTGCGAGTGGGAGTTCGCCACACTTGTCAGTCTTTCCACCAGTCCGCGGTTCTCTTTGCTCTGTGGGGATACAGGGATTCAGTTTCCTCTGCTAAATAAAAGCCACAGCTCAAGTGTATTCTTCTCCATCTTTACCTGCTCTTCAATCTTCTTCCTGAGCTGCTGCACCCTGTAGGAGAGCTGAACATTAAGCACCAGCCGACGCATGGTTTGAAAACGCCGTCTTGCCAGCCAAGCTCTGGCATACTTCTGTATGACCAGGGCTTTTTGTTCCTCCAGCATCTAGGAATTAGCGAAGAGACAGCAGTGCATAAATCATATGCAGTTACATTTTACATTTTCATAATACTCAATGATCAATTAATGTATTATTCAGTTCCTGACCTTCTTGTATCGTTTCCGAGCCGTCCAGCCTCGTGTGAAGGCCTGGATGGTGACGGTGGCCAGACGGACTAGCTGGTAGATCACTCTCATGCGGTAACCTCTCCAATGTCTCTGGATCACCACCGCTGCCCAGCCCTGCTTCAACATTGTAGCACTCACCGCTTTACTGCAGGTTCACACACACAACCAAATACCTGAAGCAACCCAAACAGAAACAACAGAGGATGCAGAACAACAAAACTGCATGTGAACGCCTCTAACCGGATTGTTCTCTTTCCACGGATGTACTCTTGGAGGACGATGGCTGCCTCTCTCATGCGCAGGTACTTCCTCCTCTGGCTCCACCCTCTAAAGTGTTTCTGGATGGTCACGCAGGCTCCTCTCAGTCGGTCCAGGCGCAGCTTCTCGAGATAAGCTACCTGACCGGCTCGGAAGAAAATCTTTGTGCGGCCAAACTTGTACTGGTTTGGGTCCTAGATATCAAGCCATAAGGCAAAAAAAGATATTGAAAACATGCAGTGAATGACAATAAAGCATGAAACTGTTGTATAAAAGGGCAACCAAGGAGGCGGCTGACCTGGATCAACCTCTGCAACACATTCTTGCAGGTCTGTTTCTTGTCGCTGTTGTCCACCTCCTCGTGTGACATCAGGATACTGTATCGGCTGTAAAACTCAATGTACGTCCACCTTAAAAACATCATTGTTTGTCATTACAACATGAGCACATTAAGATGAGAATATTGTAACTTGGCAAAAACAGACAGTCACCTGGAGGGGTAGCTCTGCGCACTGATACGAATCGTTTCAAGGACGCCACAGGCTCGCAGCTGCTGCACCACCCTCCTGGAGTCATATCTCAAAAAAAACACAAGCAAACACTCATTTTTACACCAAAAAGCAACACACTGAACAGAGCAGATCATGACAAATGCAGTACTCACTCAAACGGGAGCTTTTCATCATTGGGCTTAATACAGCGCACATAGTGAGGGGTGGTAGCATTCAGTGTTTCCATGAGTAAAGAGAGGGAGCTGCGGAACTACAGTCGACCATGAGAAAGGATGAATAAACAAATTATTACAACTCAGTTTTATTCTTTACACACTGGTAAGTTAAGAATAGTGGTGGAAGTCCAGTGAGCGAGTTCAGTGTGCAGTGAGCAGTGACAGAGTAAACATTTTCACCTTATCTCCCACTGAGGTTCTCAGCTGTTTATTGGCTGGTTTCACTGCGGGCCTGGCAGGCCTCACTTTCACACCTTTACTGTTCGCAGCGCCTCGCTCCTCCTCTTGATAAAAGTTGGCCAGAAAAGGAAACTGAAAACAGATGTCAACAGGAGAAATGTGTTAAAAACAAGTAAAAACGATGCTGCATGGGTCGGCTTTAATGATTTTTAACCAGTGTGACTATACCTTACTGTCTCTCATAACGTCAACCAGTTCTTCGTAGAGAGCATCTCTGTTCTTTTCAAGGAAACCTTTGCATTGATATTCCACCTATTAATAAAAAAAAGACCCAGGTAGATTAAAGGTCAAAAAAAAGGTCACTGTCAGGGATATTTTTTTAGATTTCTGCGCTGCATTACAGAAATTTGATTAAGGTACAACGGACTGCACCTTGTCTGCAAAGTGTTGAATCATGAATGCCTCATGTGACAGCCTGGGCTTCTCAAACAGAGGATTGGCCTCCAGATAGTTGAAAAGCTTTTGCAGCCAACTTTGATCAGTGCCCTGAGGAAACTGTAAAGTAAAAGCAGCAATGAAGAGGAGGCACAGCAATCCTAAAAAACACAATCATGGTAAAATAACTTGAGAAGAGAAATGTTTGACCATAAAAGTATATATCTCATCTTGTTAATTACCAAACACTCTTCATCAAGCAAGTCAAGGATCCCCATCTTTGCTTCAATCAGATCAATGACTGGCTGGTTGTCATAGAAATCTATCAGTGTCCATGGGATGTCCTCTTTCATGTACTCCTCTTGCTCCAGCTTGAACACATGCTGATTGAGGAAACACAAGGGAATAACCCTCTGAGTTAATAAAGGGAGCAGTGTTTTAAGTGTGTTTTGCATGTTTTGGGAGGAAGGTGATGCGTACCAAGTTAAACTGCTGTTGAAGCTTTTCATTTGCATAGTTGATACAAAACTGCTCAAAGCTGTTGATGTCGAACGTTTCAAAGCTGAGGAAAAAGGACATCATGATCACATTACTAATAGTAGTTAGAGTGCGATCAAAGTTGTCAAACAGCTGAAGAGAAACTTGCATTATTGAATTAATCTGCATTACCCATAAATGTCCAGAACACCTATGAAAGTGTGTTGCTTTCCTGGAACCTGCAGTGCTGTGTTTATCCTGTTAATAATACAGTCAAACAGGTGGGCATAGATCTGCTTGGCGAGGGCATCTCTGGAGCTTACTGCTCGCTCTTTGGGCACCGGCTTCACCACCGTCTCAGTTACCATAATGATCCTCCGATGGCAAAGCCAACGTACCAACCCCTCTGCGCTCACATCCAGCAACTCACAGAAGGCCACCAGGTGTGGATCACTGAGCTGGAAGAAATGCAAACCAGGTTTTATATGGGGCCACGTGGTAGTTTTTAGATATAACCTTGCAAACAAAAAGTAATATAAAGTTATAGAGTTGAGACTCACAGGAACCGATGACTTGTCACTACCAGAGGCTTTGATTTCCACATTTCCCAAATGCAAGATGGCTGCCAAAACTTTGAACACATCTGACTGGAAGTCCTCCTTCAGCCCTGAAGAAGAAAGAAGAGGAAGGTAAAGCTGGCATAAAAAGAAAGTTAGTTTCTGACAGCTGAGGCAGTTTTTACCCAGCAGTGTGAAGGTCCGTCGAGTCTCCTCCATGTCTTTCTTGTCATCTATACCTTCAATAGTTATCTCACCGCCCATGCAGGTGTACCGGAACTTATCAGCACTCACTAAATATAAAAGGACAATAAAAATATAAATATGTGTCTGATTTGATGTGTGTTCTCAGTGAATCAGATTAAACATATTCAGTAAAAACACTTACACAGTCTTAGATTCTTGAACTCTGGCAGGTGAGCGCAGGAGCACATCTGGTAAAATATGTGATAGTTTCGCTCGTTGTCTGCCTGAATAAAACAAAGGGTGTCATTATTACGTGTTGGATTTTGAAAAACTTCAATACATAAGAAAAGAGTTGGTACTTATCTGTTCCAGTATTGCCACTGATGTAATTAACTCTTCAGAAACTTAAATGACTTCACATATATCACATATCAATCCTGGATCCACAGTGTGATGTATTTATAAGTTATATATATAATATTGTGTGTTATAATCCAATTTTAAGCCCTTATTCAAATTATTGCAGCACAAATGAATTAATTAGTAATTGCACAGTTATAGAAAGACATACAGGGATTCCCTTATTTTTTTTTCCTCAGGTAAATTCAGGGATTCCCCTCCTTTTTTTCCTCTGCGTTTTTAACGAGTTTGTGCAGGATCATAAACCAGATGTAACAAGAGACATTCTGCAACTGAGTGAGCAAACAAAAGCTGACTAACTCAACACGTCCTTAGTTTCGAGATGAAAAAGAGTGGATGGGTGCATCTGTGTCTAAGATACCTTCATGTCATGTATTACCTGAAAAACGACTCTGGATTTCTCTAAGAGATAAGTCCTCATGTTTGCTCCGATGATCCGATACCTCTTGTCAAAGCTGATTTCTGTATATTTACCAAACCGGCTGCTGTTGTCATTCCTGGTGGTCTTTGCATTTCCTATAGCCTGAGAGAAAATCACCTCACATCACCTGGTCTGTTTTCAGGTTGTCACAATGATGTAAGATGCTGAATAAATGCACTAGTTGCATAAAAATGGTTGCCAGGTATTTTAATGTTGTCAAAGCACTGAACCATTAACTATTTTCCAGTTAAGTGGGGAGATGGTCCAGTAAAATCATACCTCTGTTACCGGATTGGATGCCAGGACTTTGTCTTCAACCCGAGTGTTACTTCCAGACTTGCTTACAACAGCAAAGTACCTCATGGCGTATCGAGCTGACACTGTTTTACCTGCGCCAGACTCACCACTGACAATGATGGACTGGTTCTTGTGGTTTCTGAAAGAAAAGTTATAATGTTATGTTATAATGAGATGGTATATTCTACTTTAAGGGCTAATTTCAGCTTTTATTCACCTGGCCATCTGTTTGTAAGCCTCCTCTGCCACTGCAAATATATGAGGATCCATGTCTCCCATGTTCTGGCCTGAGTAGGCATTAATGACTGCATCTCCATAGATATAAAGCTGTTTGTATGGATTTACAGCCACCAGTATAATGCCTGGAAAAGAGGAAACAGCACAGGCTGAGCCAAGAGCCAAAGCTGTAGACAACCTGCACCTCAGGGCTCAGATAAAGTGTGACAGTCAAAGGTTTGTTTCGACAGTACCACAGTAGGTATAGATGATTCTGGACTCCATGAATCGCACTTTCAGATTGTGCAGGACTGCAGGTTCATGCAGGTAGCTGAGAGCAGTGAGGTCGTTCTCCCCCACCAAGATGTCTGGGTTTCGAAGAGGAGGGAGCTGTGGTTTGGATGGGTCGACAGGGTAGCGGTGCTCCTGTACAGTGACAGGTTGTGTAAAAAATAAAAGTCAGCTGCTGCTTCTCACCATCATAAATCTGCTGCAGCTGCACGTGATGGTTTTATTACTCATATTCCATACTTACAGTGCCATCTTCAAGAAGTAGTTCAAGAGCATTATCTCCTGAGTGAAAGTCCTTCTTGATCTCCGCTGATTTCCACACTTGTTCTGCATCTGGTATCCAAACTCTGTTGTACTAAGAGAAAAGATTTCAGTGGTGGCAAGCTAACAGTTCATCAAAATCAATCAAAATAGAGTATGTAACACTATAATATTAAATGCTTTTCCTTGCATCAACAGCTGCAAATGATCATATGAGCAAGTCCCATATGGTCTAGCGGTTAGGATTCCTGGTTTTCACCCAGGCGGCCCGGGTTCAACTCCCGGTATGGGAACGTTTTCATTCTCCCGAGTTATTATTTCTAATGATTTACTGAACTTCCAGCAAACGATGTCAACTAAATGTCAAACTTACACATCTATCAAACTGTACTAAAAATCACTCATATGAGATAACTACACAAAATTTGACAACTGATTACAGGCGTAAAACCTGGAAGCACATTTGTTTATGTAGGATCAAACCTCAAATCACTATTGTTTTTTATGTCTATATTAACAACTCATTAAGGTTTATCTTTAAAAGCACGTTATGAGTAAATAGTTGAGCAATTCGACTAAAACTCCTCTTGGTTCAGCCTCCTTTACATCTCTGTCCTCAGTTTCCATATGTCTCCCTAAAACAACATGAAAGTGTTATTATCTGTTGTTATAAAGGCAGCAGCCTTTCTCTTACCTCGGTGTACAGTTCCAACAAAGCCATGTTCACGCATTATTATTGTAACTTCTTCTCAGTTTAAAAGTTTCGCACCTGTTGTGTCACTTTAATCTCCAGGTTGCTAAGGTGTTTCCACCTAATGCCTCAAAACTAAGGCAAATCACCAGAGTCAAGTCATGCAACTTTGTATCGATCCTCCGGTCGAAGTTTCAAAATAACCCTCACCGAATTAAAACTACACTTTTTTTCTTTTAATATTTACCAAAGTGTCCCTCTGACGGGTTATTGTGTTTTGATCTTACTTTTATTTATTTATTCATTTTTTAAGTTTGAGCAAGAATGATGTATGGCCCCTAAGAGCATCGTGTTGCGTTAGAAACTTGACGCTTTTATTCTGAAAGCACCATCTCTCACAAGCCAGGTTGGTCTCGTGCCTTCCTGGTTGACGTCTCGCTCACCTGCCGCGGACTTTGGCTGTGACTCCGCCCTCCCGTCTTGTGACCAGCGGCTTGCCGGAGTGGGTGTGCTCGTTTGATCAAGGATTCAAACAACAAAAGAAACCGGATACTGACCTCAGTCAGCTCACCATATGTAGACACAAAACAGCAAAAGCTTAAGCACAAGCAGCGACGCCAAAGTGACAGAATGAGCAGTCAGCATTTTCATAAATTTATGCCAATTTGATCCATGACATCACAAAGTTACAAACACAGTTTAAAGGCCATAGTTTTACAGAAAGATTTCTGCAAGGAAAAACAACACTTTCTTGGTGTGCACAGCTGAGAAGGATGAGACAAGAGATTTATCATTTTTTATCTTTATGTATGTTAAATATTTAAAAAATACAGAGCACATAAGGTCATGAAGGGGAAACAGATTAGTCCAGTACATGCATATCTCTTTAAATCCCAATTTTTTCAGAGATCCTCAAACTTTTCCATGTCAGGAATTCTCAAACAGATCTGTTTTTCAGTCCAGGTCAGGTCTTCATACACTGTTACTCTTCCCCCAAATAGATGAGTATTAGAGTGCACATCCCTATTTTACTGTATGTTTTTCCATAAAGTCTATCTACTGTTAGATAGAATAATACACATTATTATATAACTGTATTACAGCAGAGAGTGTGCGACAGTGTAAAGACAGAAATACTAAGCATAATTCAAATATTCTATACATTCTTGTGGACCCAGGTGGTTCAAAGACCCAACTTTGGAAAGAAAATGAAGGAAAAGGTTGAGATACAACATCCATAACACCTCATGAGGTAGTAAAACTGCACATCCGTATTTAAGCACTTCAAACCACTTTAGTTAACCAGCCTTTAATATGTGTAAAAACTTTAAAACTGGTCTAAGACATATTTATATTTTTTGTTATTTTTATCTTGTTCTGTTCCTTCAACTTGTCCTTAAATTAATACTAATACTCGAGAAACAGTGCTGTAGAAACAGTGCTTCTGAATTTCATCTAATGGCATGTTTAACATTTAGACACAGTGACATTGCACAGTTATCAATTTTTTGAAGATTTATACTAAGAAATACTTTAAACCAAGATATGTTTATCCATCTTTATAATCAGAAACTTGTCACATGTAAATGTTAAAAGTCAAATTTTCTCCTGTGGGTTTTAAGTTTTGATTTCAATTGATTTTTTATTAAAACAAATTCTCAGTGGAGTGGGTGGAAAGTTTGGCACTACTTCCAGTCTCTTGCTCCAGTATTTTTATGTGTCCTTATTCCACTGAATTACAATACGAAGCATAACTGAGGAACAAGATAAATGACCTACGGCCTTTTCATCCTAAGTTAACAGCATTGATAAATGAGCTAGTTAATTTAAAAGCATTTTACAGTTTCATGCTTACATGCAAGCTTCAAGTTATTTTCTTGACCTCAGAGCGCTGCATTGTGTGTTGGCCAGCAAGTCTTACAGTATTTGTTACTGCTTATTGCTTGTATAACATACTTAAGGTTTGTCTTGCTGTTACTATTTAGTCATTAAATAAGAAAAAATTGCAACTGCTGCTTATTTTGAAGATGAAAATGCATGTCATGTGCTGCACTGCCTTTGCAATTGATCTCTGACTTTTTCATTCCATCAGCATCACATTTACTACATTTAAAAAAAGATTTCTAATGTTGGTTAATCAATTTAGAATCTTAGGATATTAAGTTTGAGATTCCTCTGCAAATCAATCTTTCATCGACTGCTACATCAAAGGACCTTTTTTCCACAGTTCAACAATGAATCACTGTCCATAGAGTTTTTACTCTTTGGCTGAGCAGAGCTGAAAGCTAATCAATAGATACATGTAAACAACTTGTTTTGCTGCAGTATGGCTATAATAAGAAATGGGGAAAATATTACAACTGGTACAAACTTTGGTAAAAAGAAAAACTGCAATGCTTTTACTTTAGAAAACAGAACTCTGTGTCAGAGGTCACTGGTTTAAATGCGGTTGAGGAAGCCAAGATTGAGGCTGGCAGGGATCTGGATGGTTTCCAGAGCTACAGTGGAGGGTGTAAAGACGAAGGTAATGGAAAAGATCTTCTTGGCATCCATCATCAAAGTGGGTGACTCAACTCTGGCTTTCAAAAGGTTCTAAAATGTGAAAACAAGCAGATATAATTTTAAAAACAGTTGATAAATGGCATAACTAAACACAAGACTGAGTGTCAAAGAGCACAGCATGCATGTTTACACTTACAAAACTTCAGTTACTCACTTGAATAATTGCGATGAAAGTGGTTGAAACTCGCTCTTCAAATTCAATCACTGGGGTGTACAAGGTTAGCACTTTGACAATCTGTAAAGAAAAATCATGATCAGAGGACTATCCACGTGTTATATCTAAAGATTGAGAAGGCCGAATATTTACTGATAATGGACCTGTGCTTTGGTCAGAGCTGTACACATGTTGCAAATAGCCAGGGCGTCGGCCTCAGTCTTCTTATTGATCTGTAGAAGCTGTGCAGCCTGTACGAGAGGCTCCAGAGTCTCCTTGGCACCATAGTTTGTGAGCTCCCTCTCTGCCAGCCACTCCTCAAGCTGCCAAACATTGTACCTGAAGCCAGAGAAAAATACAAAAAAACAAATCAGACTGAACTAAGGCGCCGCCTCGCAAAGTCCCACCTAACCTGCTTTGAGAAACCAGAGAGAGGTTTATGCTGATTTGCTCTAGACCCTGAAATTGCCCTGAAATCAAATTCTTAATGTATTACTACAGTGAAACAAAATGACAATAGATTGGCTTTTTATCAGACTAGCAAACTTCATACCAGTATTTCACATTTCTTTTGTTAATTTACACATTTGAGTGACAGTGAGCATAGTTTTATAAGTACAACTTTTATTCAACAACAACATACATACGTGAAGGTTTTTATTTATTTATTTACATTAAATATTTATACTCTGTTACTAGTCATAACACAGCTGGTCAACTGTCTAGCTGCTGAGGGAGGGCTTGAGGAGATGGGACAAAGGGGCTTACTTGTTAATAAGTTTATAAAACATTTTTTTCTGTGCAACTTTAGACTACGAGTTCTAGCCTAAGCCTAAAGTGCTGTAACATTAAGTATTAGCTCTATCTAATTTGACAAAATACAGTGAAGATGAACAAACGGCTACAAGTTTTATAACAGTCACACCACTGGGTGTCTGACTTAATCATTGCATAAGCGTAACAACTGGCAAATGACCATATTATGCTGTACCTGATTTGTAGGCCTTTGCTCCAGGAACACATGTCTTTCCGCAGCAGCAGGTGGTTGAGTGTGACAGCACAGATGATGTAAAACTGCTGTCTAACCACCTGTTTAATGAGGTCTGTGTCCATGCCATGCTGACTCATGGTGGTGTGAAAGTAGCTTAGATGTTGAAGGAGAACTTCTACTGTAACAGCCCCATCATCTGGGACACTGCTGCTTCTTTTCCTCAGGCCTGTGGGTTTTGACCCCAGAACACCCTGGATTGACTCATGCTCCAGCATGCTTGCAACTACAAGACATAAAATTGACATAAAAGTGGTTTCACTATGGTCAGGCTTCTGCAAAACAACATGTTGTTTAATACAGACATCTGGTGAGATTATGTCTGCTCACCAATCAGAGGCAGCAGGGTGTCCTCCATGCATTTAATGAGCTGGCGGTAAATTTGGATGGCTAGATCACCAAAAACCTGCTGGTACTCTGACAGTTCAAAGTTGGTCAGGCAGTGCTCATTCTGCTTGGTGGTGTTGTGCAACATGATGGCCTGCAGTTTAAGGTTGGACAGACACCGAATGTTAACTAAGAGACATGTAAAACAGTAAATAAAAATCTTAATGCATCAAAGTCTGCTCAAGATTACCTGGTCTCCACTGTACTGCTTTAGACAGTGCATTATTCTGCATGTGTTGGCCAGCCAGAAAGACACAACTTCAAAATCATGTCCTTTCCTCTATAGAAACAGTGTTAGAATTAATTCCAAATACAGGCATCAGTAAATTTCTTTAAATAGATTAAAGCTATATACTACACCTTGATGACCCCTTTGATGCTGCTGATAGTGGAGTTGAGCAGAGTGCTGACCCTCTGATCATCATTCAGATGGTCTGCATACCGTAGACACATGAAGATTATGTAAGCAGGGAGTCCAGGAATGACACTGACTGCTACACCACGATGCTTCAGATCTAAAAAGATTAAAGCATATAAAGCAAAACCTCAAAATACTGTGTCCTAAAAATGAGAAACCTTTGCATTACGTTGAGAAAATGATTGTTATGACAAAACAGGTTGAAGATACCTGTGACCATATTCTTAAGCAAGCGGCTCTCATCACCCTCCTTGTACTCCAACATGCCCTGGTACTCTTTCTCCTTGCGGGGGATGTTCACCACCTTGCCAGGAGCATTCATCGTGGAGTCAATGATTCTTTGTTGGGCGCTTGCTAAACTCAACAGAGACACATCAAAAGAAATCACAAGATTAATGCTGTGCCTCCCTCAAACTAGGAAATATGCTGTTTCAATGCAGTCAATGCCACTTATTTACCTTCAAATTCTTCTACTTTTTTGAAGAAAATTTTGAGTTGCTTTTTCAACTTGCGAATTGTTTTGTCTTGCCTCTCTTGCTGCTCCATGAGTTCCTAAAATTAGATTAATATGCTAGATTAGTGTGAGTGCAAATTTGCATGGCAAAAAACTGTTACATTTATTTAACTGTAAAAATTGAAATATCTGTAAACAGAAACATATTGAGAGACTTTTTTTGCACAGTGGCAACTTAAAATCTCTCAAACCACAGACAAAAAAACACTCTCCTTACTAATCTCATTTTTAAATCACTGTACATTTGTTTACATATTCTTTGTTGTTGCAAAATCAATAATCCCTCAAAGAAAAAACACCTGGTTTCATTTGAAAACTATAAGAGGGTCAAAAGTACAGATCCAGCAGTTGTCAGATAAAACAGCAAATTTTGAAGGAGCTCTGCATTTTGAAAAATAATTTTCAGTCTTACTAATTAATCACAGACAGAGATACAGATCTTGCAGACACACCAGGTTCTCAGTGGTGAGTCGTGTGATCTCATGCTTCAGGCTCGCCTCAATGCGGGCATCTTCGGACAGGAGGAGGCTCTGAGCCAACAGCTTCTCCTGTTGCTCCTTTTCATTCTTCAGTGTGTTCACTTCCTCAAGCAGCTTCCTGTATTTCTCATTGTGAACACGTTCCTGCTCCTGCATCTGGCACTCCAGAAGTCTAAAAATCGGAGGGATGGTATTAAATTTAATATGGCATGAACATGCTTAAATGCACCAATCTATTGCAGAGTGTTATTTTATTACCTATTGGTCTCTTTTAAGCCTTCATAAGCTAACCACAGCTCTCCATCTTCATTTAGTGTGTGGATGTCAGAAGTTCTGAGGAACGATGATACAGAGTTTACATAACCTTAACTCTATGACCTGATGGATTTATACTGGAGTGGAAACCACTTACTTGTCAGCATCTTGAAATGAGGAAATTTCAAGGTCTAGTTTCACACCTTCCCCAAGTGCAGAGTCCTACAATTCAGACAGTTCATATGGGATAAATTAAATCTTGCTAATGCTAGATGTCTTTTGCATTACATGCTAAACAATGAATAAAGTTATGAGTATAATAATCAGACAAAGCAATTCATAATGTCACCTTATGTTTAAGAGCCTCTTGGCGAACCATGTGTGACCGGAGGAGCAGCACTTCTTCTTTTCTCATCTCCAGTTCTTCATTGGAAGAACTGAGTTGGTCAAGCAGTACGTTGTAGGGCATAGAGCCGGGGGCAGGGGGCATCATTTCACTGTTCTCATCGGTCAAGGACTTTCGCAGCTCATTTAGATCCTGCTTCAACCTCTTGTTTTCAGTCTCTAGATCTTGCCGCTGCATTAAAATACAAAAACAAATTAAATATCAACAAATGAATATTTTGCTCCCCAATCATCATTCGGCACTCCAATACAGATGACTGAAAACTGTTTTTGAGGCGTATTAGTGATGACTCTCTGCGGACATCTCCTCAATGTGATGTTGAAAAAAGATTAAGTTTGGATCCCAGTGTGTGTACTTGTTGATGATATACCTTCAATCTTTCTAAGTCCAGTTCTGCTCTGCCAGCAGTTATCTGCTCCTCATCCTCCTTTATAGAAAAGCACACAGATAATGTAAATATTCACCATTAAACCACAATTAACAACTAAAGAGCAATCAATGGCTTATTGATAAAACAAAACTCTTCTGTCTGTTTACTAATTTTTCATTACACAGTTATTGAACAAGTATGATGTTTCAGTTCATACTTTTGCTTTTTCTTGTTGGGCTTCTTCTTTCTTATCCAGCTGCTGCCACAGTGACTGTTTGTCCTGCTCCAGCTCCTTCACTCTTCTCTGGAGCTTCAGAAGGACTGGCAGGTCCACCGTTGACTGGGTCTCATCCTAACAAAACAAAGAAAGCACTGCTTGATGAAACTCTTCACAAACTAACTAGAATGCTGCACTAATAGGATTATAAAACAGACAAGGCCAGAAAAAATCTTCCCAACAGCTTTTCCATACATGCGAGTCCTGTTTGCTCAAGTTTGTAATTACACCAGTTTTTCCACCATGACAAACATTCCTACATCTTTGATATCTTTACATCACTTTTAGATTTTATGGTAACAGATTGTGTTCACACCACACAAATGCTATTCTTTATCAATACAGAAAATATATTGATGTTTACAACCAACATAAGGTATACAAATAGTGAATATCTATCACTAAAAAAGATACATTTAGGTGGGAGTGTATCAAATTCAGTCAATTCTGACAATGCACCATAATGTTGTGTAATTTTCTTCATTACCTCTGATTTTATAGAGCTGTCGTCCCCCTCAGTAGAATCTAAGCTCTGAGTAAACTCAGATGAGTTACTGCTGTAGTTGGAGTCTGTCCTCATGTGACCAGACTTGCTTGTTTTCTGGTTAAGTGTAAAAATAAAACATGTCACAGAAGGAGTAAGTGTCCAGACTTAAACCAGTTTCATCACCAGAATCATTTGTACACACAATTTGTTTCTGTATGCTCTGGAAGCTGTTATCACCATGTGAAAACTGAATTTCTCAATATTAATGATTTCCTTTTATAACACTAAAGTATCTTGACATTGCTATGTTGTTAAAATCCATGGATCAAGATAAATCAAAATGACAACTGTGTCAAAACAGAAGTGTTTCTCACGATGTTCAGGTTCATCTCTTCTCTCAGGTCTTTGTGTCGCTCCTCCAGCTGCAGATGTTCAATCAGGAGACTTTGGTAGCGATAACGCTCTTCGGCTAAGTCCTTCTCCATCTGTTTTGTAGTCTCAGTGTTGCTTTTAACTCCTGAAACAAAACAGTTTAATCTTATTTATTCATTCTAAGTGAAGCTTTGACTTAAGGACCACTGAAGTTTTAAATAAATTGCTCAGTACCTGTTAACTGCTGGGTTTGTTCCAGGATTAGTTTGTTCAGTTCATCTTTCTCACTGCTTAACAGGCTGTTCTTCATATTAAGCTCTTCTACCACCTGATTGTGAAAGGGGTAAAATCATAGGTTCTTTATTCCTACTCATGACTGCTTTAAGATACAAGTAACTAACAAAATCAGAGCAAAGTAACTTAGGTTCACAAACTGACCAAAAAGCAAAAATATTTAATTCTGTCCTTTTGGAAGTCAAATGTGCCCTGTGTCATTATATCTCACGGGCCACCATGTTAATGAATAAAAACTTAAAACCTTAAGCAGGACTGCTCTATTATTCCCATTCCCATTCCCAACATTTTTAACAAGCAAAATAAAATATAACAAAACAAATAACTTAGTCTAAAGCAGCCAAAAATGATAGGCTAGCACAACCACCGACATAGACACACATGTATAAAAATAAAACTTGATGAAAACAATTTGAGTCATGAAAGATTAACTAACATTGAGTTGGATAAGGTGTGGTAGGCCTACCTGTTGTGTCTCCTCCTTGTAGACCTTTGTCTGCTCTTCCAGGTCTTCTTTCTCTCTGCGGATGTTTTCCAACTCATGCTGAAGGAAGGAGAGCTGCTCCAGCAGCGATGGAAGTGTCTCTGCCTTGGCTCTGGCCTCCTGTTCTGATCTTTGTAGGCTTATGAGTTCTCTGCTCTGCTTCTCTCTCTTCAAAGTCACGGTCCTCTCCATAAAATTCAGCCTTTCACTGAGCTCTCTGTTTTCCTTATGCTGTGGGGGGGGGGCACACACATGCCATGCATGTGATACGACAACTCCCAATGACCTAATGTGTCTTCCGCTACAGTTAATATGATAGACTCCAGAGTAAACAACTATCTAACACAGACAAAACTACAAAACAGAACATCTATGCTCAACATACTCACCTGCTCATTTATCTTATGCTGCAACTGCATAATCTTGTTCTCCATGCCAACATTGAGCTTTTTGAAATGCTCTGCAGAACGGGCCTCCACTTTCAGCTTCTTTAATTCCTTCTTGGCCTTCATGCGACGCACACAGCTCTGCAGCAGGATGATGGCTGCCATGGTTCGTCTGTAGTGCTGTCTAGCCAGCCAGCCCCTTACCCATTTCTGGATGATCACAGCTTTATGCTCAAAAATCAACTGAAAAAAGAAAGACACATAAGTAGAATACTTATATGCAATAAGTGTTAATAAGAAGTGTTGTGAAAATCAAGGGGCTGTGTGTGAGATCATCTCTACATAAAAGTGCCTATGCATTTTTTAATTAAAAAAAATCGATGAAAACCGTGTGTCAGAATTCTATACCTGTTGCCAGACCACCTCAAAGTAAAACACACAGATGTTAAGAATGTGTTCCAGATTAAGTCCTGCTGCAGTGTATGAGAATGACATCAGCTGACAGGAAGTGAACATGAAACCAAGCTGTTGCCTAGTTGTATGACTGCAGTGAAAATGTGTGTATTCATTTTGAAACAACTATTAATTTTAAAGTGTAAATGAGGTCAACAAAGTTAATATGAATCTGTCAGTCTACTTAAATACAACCTAATGATTTGAGAATCCTTAATGGCATTAAGGTTTAAGAAGCTAAAAACACTGGGGTGAACTGCTGCCACAAGGCTTCAGGTCTCATTGTTACTACCGGAACCTGGCAGATTCGGGCTTCCTTTGTGCTGGAAATTTTCTCATATTATATTCAAGAAGAACTATTTCCTGTGGTTTTGGTGGCACCTTTTTAAATCAAGTTTTGGTATTTTTCATTTTAACTGTAAATTTTCTCTATAGGCTAAGAGGCTAAGGAGAAAAAAAATACACAAAATAGAAAAAAAAATACCTAGTTGGCAAGTTAAAATCAAGTCTGATGTTAATACTGCCTTGTGAAATTATGTTAATGAGGTTGTAAAACTGATTTTGACTAAAAAAAAACTTCCAGTAAAAGAATCTTTCAAGTGTTAAATTATAGCTCATTCAGTTTCTAAAGGCAAAATTTAATCAAGCATGGCATTACCTGGAAGAGTTGCTTCCTAGCCATGTAGGCCCTCACGAAGCACTGAATGGTGATAGCTGCAGACCGCTGCTGCTGGTAGCGTCTCCTTGTCACCCACATTCGCACATTCCGCTGAATGACAATGGCAGCTCTGGTTCTTCGCAGAAACTTAACATAACTGACAGGAAAAAAAATGTAAGAAATATGCTAGAGCAGCAAATATTAGTTCTGCTGTTGTTCAGTGTCTCCACTCACCAGCGTGCCTGGTGACCCCGTACATGTCTCTGTATTGTGATAGCAGATTCCCTCATCCTCAGGTACTTTTTGCGGGCAAGCCAGCAGCGGATCGTTTTCTGGATGCGGACACAAGCCATTCGCAGCTTGTCAGAGCGCAGCTTCTCCAGGTAAGCCACCTGCCCAGCCCTGAAGAAGATCTTGTTTTTGCCAAACTGAAACTTGTCCTGGTCCTTGGAGCAAAACAGAGTACACAGTCGCACATATACATATTAAAAAAAACATAAAAAGTGCAATTTATTTTGCTATGGAATGTTTTTTATACATTTCGAAACTACCTTTATAAAATTTTTGAGGAGATTTTTGCAGGTTTGTTTTCTATCAGGAAGCACATCCTTTTGCTTCATGAGGACACGATAACGACTGAAGAACTCCTGATAAGTCCATCTACAATATACATAGAAATAATAATTTCTTGTGGGCATATGTTCCAAACATGTAACATGGGTATAACTGCTTATGACCTTTTGCTCTGTATCATATGTAGTTGCTGATACTCTACCTAGATGGGAAGCCTGCTGCTGAAATCCGGATTGTTTCAAGGATGCCACATGCTCGCAGCTGTTGCACTGCTCTCACTGGGTCGAGGCTTTACAAAAGATAACATAAAAACATCACTTAAAAAAATTACTTACTGCTCATTCGTTACCTATGTTTATTGCAGTAAATGTGTAAAACAGAAAAAGTGAAATCTCATCCTCACGTGAATGCAGCTTTATGGTCATTTGGCTTGATGCAGCGAACGTAGTGAGGAGTTGTAGCATTTAGTGTGTCCATCAGCAAATGAAGAGACTGACGAAACTAAAGAGTAAAGAGACAAAAACAAAACTTTGATGCGTAAATATGGAATTACATGCACAGTAAAAATGTGCTTATACATTTAGTAAGTGTCCAACATCATATTTTGACTGAAAGTGAATTACCCAACTGAACATTATTTGGTGGTAATAAATATTTCTTCAAAGCCAACTGAACCTGACAAGCTGAATAATCTATCAAATTAAAACAAACTTCTTTTAATTTGGCTGAAATTTCTCCATACTTTTTTCTTAAACTTACATTTCTTCTGATATTCTTTATACTTAAAAAAAGCTGTCATGAACAAATATCTTAAATCACTAAATATCATTTCACCTGCTCTTTATAGTCTCACCTGCAGTCCAACAGTCTTCTTAATGTCTCTCTGAGACCTTCCAGTGACACTGGTGTGCTTGTTAGTAGGTGCCTTTTCATCACCCTCAAACAGCTTCAGCAGCAAATCAAACTGTAAACATAATGGTGCTGTATAAATAAATTTGACAATTTTTCAGAGATCCAAGTGACAAAATACAGAGTTATCACTGAACAGCAGATGGCAGTGTTTTGAATCTGAAATTGAAAAAGTGTGTGTACTTCCTCCAATAGTTATTTTTGAACAATTCTCGGGTGTGTGCTCAGGGATTTACAACTAAAACTCTAGTTTACAGTCATATGCTTTCAGTTGAGGGGGTGCTGACATTGAATTCTTTCAATCTCCTCTAAAAGAGAGGAAAAGGTAAGAAGTGAAAACATAACAAAACAATTCAATTACTACTTCACCTTGCTATTTTTCAGCACATTTATCTGCTCCTCATTGACTGTGTCTTTGTTTTTCTCCAGGAAACCCTCACACTGGTACTCCACCTAGGCACAAAAGAACAGGTCAGTGTTATTTGACTAAAAGAGCAAAGGTCATATTCATTATTCTAGACTGATTAGCATTGCTCTAATAAATAAAATCACTCAGCAATTGTCGTAAAGGCATAGCAATTTGACTTTGCGAACAAATAACATTTTCACACTTGACTTTCTTGGTGCTCTTGGGTGAGAAAACTTGAGTCATTCATCTACTGAGATGAAACTCCACCTCAAAGTGAGACATACAACTGTGTTTTTACCTTGTCTGCAAAGTGGTGGATGATAAATGCTCTATTTGATAGCCTGGGTTTGTCAAAGTGAGCATTCTGCTTCAGGAGGGTGTTGTACATTTTCTGAGCCCATGTGTCATCAGAGCCTTTTGGCATCTATGGAAAAAGGAAGCGCTGACACATCAGTAAGTCATGGTCTTACTCATAACCTCCAAATCCAGTGAAGTGGAAATTTCTCCGGTGGAAAGTAGCTGAAGAGAGTTTTAGCAAAAGACAAACAAAAAAAAAAAACCCAAACAAAACAAAACCCCCAACAACTGGCTATTTACCTTGCACTCTTCGTCCAAAAGGTCTAAGACACCCAGTTTGGCCTCAATGAGATTTATGCACGGCTGGTTGTCATAGAAGTCAATTAATGTCCAGGGGATCTCCTCTTTCAAATATTCCTCTTGCTCCAGTTTAAAGACATGCTAGAGAGAGGGATAGCTGAAAATCATGTATGTATTTGTTTTAACCACAAAATGAACATGTTGAGCAGGAAAAGACACTTACCTGGTTGAACTGTTGCTGAAGCTTTTCATTGGCATAATTGATGCAAAACTGTTCAAAGCTGTTGACATCAAACGTTTCAAACCTGAGGGAGAATTCATGTTAAAATTAAAACTACATGTCTGGTCCTCTAGAGAACATTAATTGTAAAACCACAAACCTAGAGAAAGAAAACCTGCCCGTAAATGTCGAGCACACCAATGAAGGAGTGTTGTTTTGCCGCAGATTTTAAAGCATTGTTAATGCAGTCCACAATCTGGCTGAAGAGTCTGGCATAGATGTGTTTGGCGAGGGCATCTCTGCCATTAATCGCACTCATTTTGGAGACAGACTTGACATAGGTCTCTGTGGTCGTCTTAAGCTTTTTGTGACATAACCAGTGGGCCATTTCTTCACAGGGCACCCCCATCAACTCACAAAACACTGGGAGGTGGACGTCACCTGGCTAGAAGTACACCAACAATTATGATCTTATAGTAGAAAAGATGTACACATCCTCAACATACTATAGTAAAACAAATATACAGTACAAATGACTCGCTTGTTGTGTCCAGAAGTAATCAGTGTTTACCATAACACTGCTTCTGTCTGCTGACTGGTCCTTCACCTCCACATTGCTCAGATGAAGAATAGCTGCCAGAATTTGGTAAATTGCCATTTGATCACTATCATTGATTCCTACAATGAAAACAGAGTGATAAAACAATAAATAAGCATCAATTACATCAGGCAGGCCAGAAACATAAAATGCACTGTACTGTCTATTTAACATGTAAAGGCAAACATTATTCTTTCAACACTTACCCAACAGTGAGAAAGCCCTCCTGGTATTGCACATCTCTTTGGCATCATCCACATCATCTATTACTGGGCTCTGACCCTGGTTAGTACAGTGGAAGTCATCTGCGCACCCTTTAAAGCAATAATCATGTAAAATTTTGGACTGAGTTACAGTTGCTATTGCAAAATGTTTTTGTTTTTTAGTTATTTCAAAATTCTTCTGAAATGACACCTGATGTTTCTTAACTCACATACCTAACTTGAAGTCTTTGAACTCTGGTAAATGTGAGGAGGCACACAGCTGGTAGAATATATGATAGTTCCTTTCACTATGGGCCTAAATGTAGTGAAACTAATGTTAAAACACAAGCACCGAAAAACACATTATGTAAAATTGATAGCTCTTACGACTGAAGACGCTTGCATAAACTGCAAGCACATTGCAAAACCCGTACTTACACTGAAATCATCAAATCTGAGACCCACTATGTTGCCATCTTTCCATGTCAAGGGCCAGGCCAGCTGAACTATGTGTTATTTATGCTGTCTGCTATGAAGTTGCTAAGCTACACGTTACATGTTACAGGCACATGATAGTGTTTTAAATCAATTCCCTGGGATGAAAAACCCAGAAGATAAAAAGATAGCATGGGGCACACTTAGCCACTGAACGCAGTCACCTGAAAACATGCAAGTCAAATCCATACTGAAATTTACCTGAAACACAACTCTTGACTTTTCCAGTAAGTATGTTCTCATGTTAGCCCCCATTATACAATGTTTCTTGTCAAAACCAATCTCTATGTACTTCCCAAAGCGACTGCTGTTGTCATTCCTTGTTGTCTTGGCATTTCCAATGGCCTGGAGGAAACACATAAAAGGCTCTCAGAAACCTTAGTAATTTCATGATTTTGTCTTTTTTTTATCCTGCAGTGTAAAATGTTACCTCCATGATGGGGCTAGAAGCAAGGACCCTCTCCTCAACATTTGCTTCACCAGAGGAGCTGACTGTGGCAAAGTAACGCATGGCGTACTTAGCAGAGACAGTTTTGCCAGCTCCGGACTCACCACTCACTATGATGGACTGGTTTCTTTCATCTCTGTGTGGTGATGACATACAATAAAAATAAATAAATAAAAAAATCAGCCTAAACAAAATTAGAGTATCACCTCAAATTAAATTAAATTAACATTTAACATGGTTTTGAATATAAAAAATGTATTTGAAAGCTATAAAACCTAGCCATCTGTTTGTATGCTTCTTCTGCTACTGCAAATATATGGGGGTCCATGTCGCCCATGTTCTGCCCACTGTAGGCATTGATGATGTCAGCTTCATAGATAGGCAGGCTTTCATATGGATTAATGGCAACCAGGACAATTCCTAAATATCACAAGAGAAAAATTCTCATTTAGACTCACATCTTACAAGAATTCAAATGAATGAATATTAAACCTGTAAGTTGCTGTTTTGTATGTTTTGATCTCAAATTCATGAAATACATTTTAGTGTGTGTTCCTTTAAGAGCAGCCTGTGTCACAATAATCAGCATAATACTGTAGATTATGTGTGAGCATACAGTGAGCAGGGCTCCAAAGTCTACAGTGACGGTGATAGTGTGAGTCAAAGGAGATGAAGCTCATTACCACAGTATGTGTAAATCATCCTGGAGTCCATAAAGCGCACTTTAAGGTTGTGAAGCACTGCAGGCTCATGGAGGTAGCTCAGAGCTGTGAGGTCATTTTCCCCCACTAGGATGTTAGGGTTTCTTAGTGGTGGCAGGTTGTTGGTTTTGGGGTCAATTTTGTACTCAACTTCCTACAAAGATATGAAGAGTACATGATGGGTTGGTTTCATTTAGGAATAATTGAAAAAAACTGGGACAAAAACCAAGGAAGAATATGACATTGTATCAGTAATACTTCATGGTAAAGCTAACTAGTACACACTGTGCTTGACTTGTTCATGCTCACTCATGATAATACTTTGGCCTTATTTCCATGCCTGACGTGCATGCCCAAACTCGACAACACAGCTGCAGGTAGAAACAGCGCTAATTGAAAAACTTTCAACCGCACTGTTTATACATTTTAATCTACCAGTCTTCTAAGTGTAAACCTTCATTACATTAGCGTCTTTCATAGTCTACTCAGAGCAGCATAAAGAGCACAAGGTGTTTGTCTTGCATGGAAATCTAGGTGCGTTTACCTGCTGCCTAAAATAGGTATGTCATTTCCACAGCACAAAGATATTTACGAGGCCTCATTGCCAGTACTCTTGCAGAGAAATGTGTGTATAACTCTCAAACAGAACATCACACACCCATTTCCACCTCTCATCTGCCTGTGATTATGTATGTGGCATTTGCCTAGCTCACCATGCCATCATCCAGCAGCAGAGACAGCGTCAAGTCGCCAGGAGTGTAATCTTTGATAAGCTCTGCTGACTTCCACACTTCTTCTGCATCTGGAAGCCATACACGGGCATACTGATGGACAGAGAGGAAACCGGGTCAGAGCCACTCAACCACAGCACTTACAGCAACACAGTCTTTTGCTAAAATACAGCCAAACAGCAGTGACATGTACCTTATGAAAATGGCAGAAAAGCTAACGTGAACTTGAAGTCAGCAGACAGGAGTCATGCGTATAATGTGGATGGATACGGGTTATTTTAAGTGGTACACAGATCAAAAGAAATATGTTATGATTTTATTTTTTAAAGAAGTTATCATGTAAACATCTATAACTGAAGGAAAAGAGTTAACCACCGTTTTTGTTGCATATAACCGACTTAAAGTTTACGAACGTTAGCTCAAGAAAAACGTTGAATTAACCATGACAACCGGCACAGACTAATTTAACGTTAATTCAGTTTAAGTTTACCTACCTTGGAGTAAAGTTCAGAGGCTGCCATGTCTTACAGTTCGCTATGTGAGCCCTCAGAAACTTTTTCTACCAACAGAAAGAAGAATTAACATTTTATTCCTCCGAGAGAACAAAACACGAACTTTTCTGAGGTCCTCCCCAGGACTCGCTGTGCTTAGCTAGGAGAACTCATTCCACTGCTCCTGTGCGGCTACCACAACAGTTGTCAGTCAGCTGCGCGTGCCCCGACACGTTGTGCTCTCGTGCATCGTGCGCCTCCCAGTGGCCAAAATGCACAGTTGAGCCAGCTGAGAAGGAGGCGTCGGAACAAATGGTGGAACAAGCCATTTAGCTTTAAGTAAAACTAAGTAAAATGACAAATGCCATACTGAAAATTTATTCCGTTCAGTTTAAGTGCCATGTGTTTAAAATATTAGCCTACTTTAGACGAAATACAAATGACACACAATTAACATGCTTAAGCAAACATTAAAACGATAAAAGATATATATTTTGAATGTTCATTAAACAACTCAAGTATAATCAGAAAATGTACTTGCAGTAGGCTATGAAAAGTGAAAGTAGTCCTTCTGCTGACAAATGGAAAAATGGGTAATGATACATCATTAAGCTATTATGGATCATTTATTATTAAGAATGTTTAGCAATTAACTATGAGAATTCAGTCGTCTACAATTGCACTACCACCACAGTGTAACGCCATAGACATCGGAACTATGAGAAATAGCTTCTCATTAAGAACATTTCATGAAATCATTTCCAGCATCAAACCTGAAAGAATAGTAATTCCCATACCGGGAGTTGAACCCGGGCCGCCTGGGTGAAAACCAGGAATCCTAACCGCTAGACCATATGGGATATGTGTTATGATTTGATATTCGGTCAAAAACAAAACAAAAAAAAAGGCATCAGACAATGCTAAGAGGTCACACTTCCGACCAGGGCTGCATTACAGGATAATTTTTATACTGGAATGACCAGCCTCTTATTTCTGGATTCATTGATTGATTTTTCTGATTTCTAAAAAAAAAAACAAAATAGTGAGAATCGGTCGCCTCAATTAACCAGAGCCTCAAAGTCACACTTTCACAACGCTTGTTTTATTCCTTTTAGAGATAAGATAGACTAGAATAGTAGGAAGGCTAAGCAACTCTGGAAAATGTTTGACAATGTTTGGAACTTTCAGCTATATCAAAAAATGTATTTTTATAAGCTTAACATATATTTGCATGTAAAAACAAACTAAAGTAATTTACCTCAGCTCTTGCTTAACTGCATAGCAGTCAAAAATTAGCCTAAAATATTTCCCTCTGACTTCAAGTAATGACCCATGACAACTTACATTTGTGAAATTTAAGTTAACACAACTTGCTATGATGCACATGAAAACATAGATTCTTATACTTGTGTTTGTGCTGTTTTACTTGGCAAGATAGGCTCTCAATGCACGAGACTCTACAGCAGTAAATGGAGTAGTTAACCTACACAATAAAACATGAGTAACTTCTGATGGCACGAGTCATATAGTAATGTATATGGGTGCACGCAATATGTTTGACTTGTTTTCTATATTGTCATAATGGTTTAGTTTTAATTTAATTAAAGACATGCACTTATAAGATATTATGCAAAACTATTTTATTTACAAAACAAATGGCACAGTGTGACTGCACAGTGAATGCACATGCACACTCAAGACATGTCAAGGGAGTTTCTTTCCATAAAATTCAAAGTGTTTCCAGTCAGACAGTGACAGACATTTCAGGCAAAATTCCCAACCAAGATTTTCACTGAGGGAGCAAATATTGCTCAAGAGGGTTCATTACTGTTAAGGCCATTTTAGAAGTTGGGATGAGATGGAAGTCCTTGCAAACCAATGTCACTTAATGAATTAAAATGCTACTGCTATAAATGAATGTGATCTAATCTTTAGTGCTTTTAAAGCACAGAATCAAACAGCTTCACAAAGGGAGAAAGAGACATACAATCAAGGATTTAAAAAAAACACAGAAGAGGATTACTTCACATTTCACTATTTAAACAGACATGCCTCCATATGAGCAGGAGAATATGCAAAATAGTTTCAGACCAAAAGGCATATTTGTAAATTACAGTTCTACCTCACACAAACATTGTTGCAAACTTTAATATCATTTTCTTTATCTGTGGTCATTACTCTTCAGTATTTTAATCTCTTAAATATCAGTAACATGGAGAAACAAGACTTCTTTGTAGTGATGAAAACAGATCATCTTTGAAGGCTCTATAGCTGCTGTTTGACAGGCAATTGGCATGGAGGCATATATCTTAAAAGTGAAAAAAAATGTCAAAACAAGATAGCATTATCATCCATGTGTGAGAGACTTTTTAAAACCACCTGATGAAACATTTTCAGCTAATATTTGTTGGGTTTAAATCAACAATTGAGCGCATTAACAGTCAGCAATCGTTTTTCAATAATTTAACTTGGTACATACCTTGATCTTAGAGAAAACATACAAAGGTGAAAAAAATAAACGTAAACAGCAGGTAGATATGAGGTGGGGGTTGGAATGGTAACAAAAGTAAACATAAAACCATCAACCAGCCAGTTTGCTGGCCACAATTGAAGTCTTTCTCTGAGGCAGGTCCTGAGGTGTTGGGATGTGCCCACCTGTGATTTCTGTCTTCTCTGTTGGGGCTGATGGCAACTGTTTATTCTTCATTTTGGCCTTGGCCATATTGTAGTCACCGGAGTCAAAATACTTTTGCTGGAAAAACATTTTAAAAAGACAGAGTGAGAATACTGTGAGACTGGTTATGTTTGGATTACTTGCTAGCCAACCTTTAGTATTTAACGCACCCCCCTCTGGAGTCTTTTCCTAAGAAGGTCTGAGCCTCCAGGCTTGGTTCCAAGGTTGGGATACCTGGCCTTCAGTTTGGCCTCTTCTGCTTTCTCAGGACTGATTACTTTGTCCTCCATTTCCTGATGAAAGAGCATGTGTATGAATAGTAACCGCACCACTCGGCTGACTTGATGTGTAGTTTCATCAAGGGCGCATATGTCATCAGATTAATTAAACTGCAATGTAACATTCTGACAGCAGAAGCTAGCATGGCTACCTTTAATGCTGTATAATACAGAGGCCATGAGGAAAAGACACACTGGTGTTTGCACTAGCATTCATTTTTCCACTTAGCATGTTTAGCTACAGCATTGATAAGTGTTAGTTAAACCTGAATTTAGGTACAGGGGACTGCGGCGATATACTTGTTGGCCCCAAAACAGCAGGTGTTGTGTTTCGCTAAACCACCAACCGCTGCTAACTAATTAGCTATTAGCTTGGCGGTTGTATCGTTGAATACATAAGCAGAGTGTGGAGTGCTAGCTACTGGCTAACCAGCTTGCTGCTAGCCGCCTGCTAATTTACCACAGTCGACTTGCTAGCATCACCGGCTAAGTAGCGTTAGTAAAATTCGTGGGTCAATTCGTGGTCAAGGCTTACCTGCTGTTCTTCAGAAGTCCTCGTTCCTTCAACCTCCTCGGACATTGCTGTATTGAATCCCTGCCCTGCTCACAAAACTGGATCTAACCGTCCAACCTGCTCTCCTGGAAGATTTAAAGGTGGTAGTGGCAGTGACAAGGCGGGCGAGGGCAGCAACAGCCTGTTCAGAAACAGGCCGTTATAATCGATACCAGAGACGCAAATTCCCATCTGCATCTCTGTTATCGATTCACCAGGCAAAAAGACTAGTCCTAACATAATTAAAAGTGTAAAGCGTCCGGCTTATGCTTGACAAAAGAAGGCCTACTTGTATTATATATATCAATATATTTAAATGTCAAATGAATCATATTGTTTTTGTTCTCTTTCTTCTTATTTTATAATTATTTCAAGTCAAGTTTTGCAACATCTGAATCTGAAAAATTAATTTACTCACTTGCTTCTCTAAATCCCGGCCCATTATGTCATTATCATGATGAAACTGTTGCCCTACTTGTATGCTACACTTGATTTAAATCATAAATGTTATCCAAAATTTTTTTATTTAAGATTTTATTTGTTGTTATTTACTACATTTTTCAAGCAGCTATTTAGTGACTCTGGGGTAACACGTTTTTTACGCAAAATTTATATTTAGATTATGAAATATCAAGAGGCCCAGAAGATGTATGTAAAACAACACCAGCAAAAATAAGTATAAAATTATCCATTAAAAATGTAATTTTAAAGAATGGTTAGTATTAACAATTAAATATACTTGAAGTATCAAACTAAAAGCCCTAAATGCTGCATTAACACAAAAGCAGCATTATAATGCTGTGGCTGCTCAATATGGAGCTATTTAAGTGTATTTTGTAGAAGTTTAATCTATAACATTTCATCATAGTTTATATGGTATATATTGTTTGTCAACAAATTAACAAATATATTAAAATTCTTATGCTTACAATTTTAGTATTTGAGTAAGGTTACTACTTGTAGTGAAATAAGTTTAAACACTTCTAGTCTGAACAACCATTAAGTAATGCAGTGTAACATTTTTATTAAAGTCAATGTCAAAAATTGTCTCTATTGCAACTAATATCAAAATGAACTTTTTTATTGCTATAAAAATGGCACCACAGTACATTTATTAACTTTATCCTTTTCTTGTTACAAACAAAATCCAGATAATTTGGTTAAATCCAAAAGCTCCCAAAATAAAAAAATTACTGATGATGGATGGAAAATTGTGGAATGGTGTTACTGTATCAGTAGTCAAGGTGACATAAGTCCAAACTTGTGCTTCCTTTTTGGCTTACAAAGGGGTCTTAATGTAGGCATAACATATGTAAAATTACATAACAATGAAACATAAAGCTGCATAATTACAGTTGTTTTTAACTTAGTCAATTCAACAAAATAATTCAACATTCATGCAAAACAATGTACCTGGAAATTGTCAAAAACAATACAGCAAGTAATGACTTAACTAAAACTGTATGCCTAATTTTGAAGCATCATCTTTCCTCTTAAACGAATACGGAATGGATTCAGTCATTTACACACATGCAGGTGCGCAAACACACACACACACACACGCACGCGCGCGCGCGCGCACACACACATGTAAGGCACTGTGACTCTGAGGCAGCACTGTGTTCTAAGCAAAAGATTCATCGATATGACAGTTAATCATTCACACTTGACAGTGTGAAAGACGTACTAGAACAGTTGAGCCACTAATGAAGAGTTACTGCAGTTTGAACAACAACAGGGTTGACACTCAGAAACATAAACTTAGACAGTTTACAGACAGAAAATGTGGAAACAAACATCATTTGTCAAAAAAAAAAGCTGGAAACCTATTTTTCATCCCAGATCATGGTCCATGTCGTCAAAATGAAGAAATTAAGTCACTTTATGTGTCTATTCTGTCACATCTCTCATTGCTTTTTTCCCCATTCCTTGGCAGATATGTTGTAGCCACTCCTTTAACATCTGAAAGCTTGGTCGGGCAGCAGGATCCAGGTTCCAGCATTGTTTCATGATGTTATACACCACTTCAGGACAGCCATCTGGACAGTCCATCTTGTATCCTTTCTCCACCCGAGGCACAACGTCTTTTAATGGCTACGGAGTGAAAAAGAGCAGTTATCATCACAACAAAAAGGTTCATTAATTCTTGCATTCTGTGTCACAGGAATGATGATTTGAGGCAAGACATGCACACAATGAAGAACACAGTATGTACAGTTGATACAGTGATAGAAAAACTTCATTTCTGCTTTTCAAATTCTTGATGTGGAGGAATAAAGTATACAGTTCTTTTTTCTACCTGTTACTAAATTTTAAGCATGTACATTAGGTCAAAATACATAATTACAATATGATGTACAGTATGTACATCATATTGTAATTATGTACAATAAGTGCATTAAGTACATCATAATATTCTTTAAGTCACAATAACATACCAGGACGACACTTCTTAGCATGATAACTATACATTCTTATGCATTACTGCAACAGGAAAGAGTTGAGATTATATATGCATTGCTGACTAATCTTCCTTTTAAATCATAGACCTATTTCCTCCTTAATATTTTCTGCATTCCTCTTTCCAAAACGATTTTGATACTTACAATTCTTGGGTAAGGCACTCGGCCAAAGGAATAAATCTCCCAAAGCAAAATACCGTAGCTCCAAACGTCTGATTTAGTGGAAAATTTCTACAGAGAAACAGATAGACATATGAAAGCTCATGTCAATCAGTAGGAGTTTACACTGCTTAACAAGGTAGCAGCCTCTGTAAATAAACAGTGTACCTTTTCTCTTAGGGCCTCAGGTGCTGTCCACTTCACAGGCAACTTAGCAGTATCCTGAGTGGACGAAGCCTCCTTGGTCAGACCGAAGTCACTGACTTTGGCTATGTTTTCATCTGACACAAGAACATTTCGAGCTGCTAAGTCTCGGTGAACAAAGTTGTTGGTTTCCAGGTATGCCATGGCTTCACATACATTTCTGTAATAGTACAAGAAAAGAGAGTTTACAAGTTGAATGACATTTTTCCTTGGGTTCAGAAACACAGAAAGAAAATATTTTCAAATGACCCATCAAAACATGAACAATCTCAAAGGACACACTGAGTTCTTTTCTTACAAAAAAGCATGGTTTTGTTTAAATATTTTGTCACCTAAAATGTTTTGCAACCCACTTTTTTTCTTTTGAGAGCTTGTTGCTGCTTTTTTCAGATCATACCTTTTAAAAAGAAGAGACATCACACTGCTTTTTTGTCCCTTTCATTCTGTAATGCTGGTAAGTTTTTATAGACCTATGTGTGAGTTTCATTTACAACAGATTAAATAATTTGCAGGCCCAGGCAGCAACTGCTGAGATGCTTCCCCAAAAAAAGGAAAAATTAATATTTAAAAAAAATTGTTGTGCCTGTTTGGGCAAATTTCAAAACTTGTAAGTCCTGCTGCTTATTCTGTAATACTCTGAAAAAAGAAACAAACACACATTTGTATTCCCCCCTCCAACTGTGACCACAGTTACACCTCACACTCACTGGCATTTGTATACTGGGAGAGTTAATAAACTAAAAAGACATTTCAGGGATCTACTCATCGCAACTTTACTCCAAGGCACCCCTAGTGGTCAAAAAGCCCCACAATTGAATACAGCATAAATGTTAGTACTGCAGTCATACGCACAGTGCAAAATTAAGGAGCGCCTCTCCACCAAGTACTGTTCGACCTCTGGAACGTAAGTAGTCAACCAAACATCCCTGAAAAAAGAAACAAATAAACAAACAAACATGACATCTCTGCGACACCACTGTGAATGTTGACAAATGATCAGAAAGTCAGTCTGCCACGTACCTTGGCCATGTACTCAGTAACTATATAGAGAGTGCCGTTCTCTTCCACAATCACTCCGAGCAGCTGCACCAGGTTATCGTGCCGTAGTTGGCTGAGGAAGGTGAGAAGCACACAGACATTGATAAGGTTTACACATTACTTGTTTATTCACATTTTCCAATAAAACACAAAAAAGTCATTTTTCTTACGTCATGACAGAAGCCTCTGCAACAAATGCCTGTGCTGTAGCATCATTTTTTATGCACTTCACAGCTACTTTAGTCCCTCTGTACTCTCCGACCTTGACATCTGGAATGATCACAAACAATATCAATAAACAAACACACAAATAAATAAAGCATTCACTGTGTAAGACACTGTGCTGACGAATAAACAAAATTTTGGCAGGAATGACACATATATGGGTTTATTATAGTTTCTTTTGTTTGTTGTATCTGCAAAGCAGTAATATCAGTTGCTGTTCTGTTAAGTCACATTTAACAGTGTCTACTGTGTTTTAGCCATGTATCATTAATCCCTGTTCACATGTTCATGTAACATGTTTATACTCTGCCATGTGCAATAAAAATACAATTGGACTACACAGTTTAAACTGACATGTGTGGACCTGAAGCTACTTGCCTCCAAACTCTCCTTTTCCAATAACTTGCTGCAGCTTGAGTTCATTTCTGTTCAACGACCAGCCACCTGTTGGTCATTTGAAGAGGAAACAACATGCAGCTGAAACACAACAGACCTGTACACACCTCTCATAAGCAAAAAGGGATACAATGATGTGGTTGCATAAATTGTGAAGGTGTAACAAACTAAGACTCACTCCTGGAAAACTCATCCTGTGCGGCCACTGTCCCCTCCTCCACCTTTGGCTTTATTAGTCTGGTGCACAGTCCGTCTGCATCTTTGGTGTAGTGCTACAAACAAAGCCAAAACAAAAAAAAATTACTTGTTTGCTAGAGCAAAGGAAAACACCAGAGCTGCTTTCAGTATGATACCTGACTAAATAATTTGTCAAGTGCCCTTCACCTGGACAGAAACAGGTTGGTAATGATCAGAGTTCTGGGTTAACTGTTTTTTCTATTCTCTGATGATCTGTTGTTTTGTTGTTGCTTGTACTGTCTTTACCATGTTAACTTGTAGTTTATAAATGACAGGAAATCTGTTTTTATTTTACTTTATTGAAAATTTAAGCATAGAATGATACCAACTGTCCAGACACCAGCAGTGCTTCATAATAATAGATGACAAGAAAATAACAGCAGTGCCTCAGTATGACCAACAGAGGGCTGTATAGTCAAATTAGCAAAAGATATAAAAGATGACTGATATGTTTTCCCCTTAATAAGTCATGCTGAATAAACTCACCCTGATCTATAGAATAAATGGTCTGCTTTAGTTAAAAATAAAATTAGACATGTTACACAAGAGAAGGAGACAGTTTGAGAGTAAGAGGCCTATTTTTTTTTGAGTTAAGAACTCTGAACCCGAACATACTGTTCACTCTTCCTCTTTGACACTTCCTGTTCATTATTTGTTCCAGGAACTCTTTGTGGTCTTTGTGGTGGCACAAAGACACGCTGACTCTCAAACAGGAAAATACAACATACATACAGTAGACAAAAGCTCTATATAGCACCAGAACAAACCTCAAAGCATCTTAATTTATAAAAACAAACCCTATCTTAACTTCTCACCTCAACCAGTTGCATGAGGTTTTCAAAGTACACCTCCTCATCGATGGTGAGCTTGCCGTTGTGGTAGATGATGCGATAGTGCTCCACCTTGCCATCGCAGCTCACACACAGGGTGTAGTCGCCAGGGAAGTTGGTACTCTCACGCACCAAAAACAGGCCTGTTTCAGGAGGGTGAAGCAGCCGCTCTGCCTGATCCCGTGTTATCTTCCCATGGAACCATCTGGAAATAAAAGAAACAAAGGTAACAGTGCACCCAAAGAAGACAGAGACCACCACAACACTCTCAGCAGCACTATTCATATTACTGTGAGTCCAAAAACATTCAAATGTAGCCTAAAACTACAAAAACCCTGCAAAAAATCCTAATTTAACAACGTTTACAAGTCTTCAGTTTTTGTTAAAATGGTTTAACTGGTTTTAATGATATGATTAACAATTAAAAAACACTGCTTTTATAAATTTATAAATTTATCAAGAGCCTTTAATACACATATCTTCCTTTATTTCACAAAGAATATCCTTTGTCAGCATTTGAAGGATTGCTCTGGCTGTTTTAATAGTTATTAATCAGACTGACATCAGTGCGTAAAAGCAGAGAGTTTTTGCTGGTTAAAACTTAAACACAGTGAGAATGAGTTTCTAAATTTTATTTATTAGTCATTTGGAAATTTTACTCCTCCATTTTTTTCTTTTAACCACACTTTACAATATCATATCTAACCTTAAATAGACCCTTAATGCAAATAAATCAAATGCTGCTGTAGCGATCCAGATGTGTTGATTCCAGTAGTTTGCCTATCAGTGTTATTGTTGAAAGGGTCACAGACTGTACAGAAAATTCATTTGCATCTCTCTCCATGACAAAGTTATATTTAAATATCACAAAGAAAACCTTGTTGGAAAGCTGAGACAAAGTTGTTTTTTACAGAAACAGAGGCAGCTTCCCTCTGAGTTATAGGAAGAGGCTTGTGGAAGCACTTTTCCTTTCTGTTGTTGCTGGATTTAATGTTACAGACAGAAAGCTGCCTCCACTCAGAGGCCACTAGGCCTCCTTTTTAAAAAATTCAACTAACTGAAATAAAAATTTTGAAAATAAAAGAGATGACAAGAAGTTGGTTGACAAGAGTTTGTTTTTTAAAATGTTACTTTTCAGTGTAATTGTAATTAAGATATTAAAAGCTAAGCTACACTATACAGTATGCATAAATAATACATTATATGTCGACCTACATAAATACACACAAATACTAACTGATGATTTAGGATTAATGTTAGGTAAATTGGGCTAAGACAGTAGTTCTCAAGCTGCAGGACTGCTGCAGTCACTGCTGGGGAAAATATGGAGCAAATCTAAGTTGAATCAATACTATTTTTGATGGAGAATTAAACAAAAAAGAGTATGCTGATATGAATGTGCTGACCTTTATTTCACTTAATTATTATTATTGATGAAAAATTAGTAGCAGTTGAACTTTTTGTGGCCTCTGAGGGGGAGCATACAGGATATATATACCGAAAAAGTTTAAATAGTGCTGAGTAGCTTGAGTGAGGCTTTTATGTCTTTTTAATGGATAAATTTAGTAATATCACATTTCTCATTACCTTCCTTTGTGTTTTTTTTGACATTGGTTTTTGGTCTGCATAGGTTTGTCAACATGATGTCATACAGGACAGAATTCTCTAAAAATAAACCTGTCATTCATGCACATGTGCACATGCGTACATACAGAAACCCGTCATGTGGACAAAAGGAGAGATTCTGGTGATTACTGAGAAGAAACAACAGGAAACTGTGCATAGCTGGAAACAGACACAAGTGCACTGCAATTACAACACAGCCCGAGCCAACTGTGGTCTCCATTCACATAAATACAGCGTCACTGCCACGACAAATGGGCCCTCTGCCTACAGCAACCACACAGCCATAGGAAGAGGACGAGCTATTTTAGCCATCTCTGCAGACAAAACAGTTGCTATGGTGGCAAACTTTTCAGATCCAGACAGCAGATAAATACATTTATTTATGTTTTCTTTGAAAGCGAAAAGATAACGAAGAAAACTGAATAAACCATGATAATCTGTGTACTCACGGCATTAGACTCAGCTTGCCTGCAGATTTTACACCTTCCCTTTTCTGAACATAGTTTGCTGGAATTGTTCCCTCACAACCTGCAGCATTTTTAGCTTTGTACCAGTTTGGATCCTGAAACACACAAAATGCATACAATTTTTGCAGATCTGCAGACAGTAAGTTGCAGGCAAATTCACATATCGCACAATCAAATTCTTCACAACAACATAAGAAAAGCCAGAAAAGTAGCATATGAAAAATTACCTTTGTGACGACAATTATCGTCAACACGTCTCCTTTATTAAAGGGCAGGTCCTGTTCTGATGTGCCCTTGAAGTTGTACCTGGCCACACACTCTGTGCCCTGTGGCCACGGAGTCTATGGGAAAAATGAGCAGTTTGCTAATAACTCAAAACAATTTATTTCATCACACATGTCTTGTTATGCACCTGTGTTCACACTCCAGAGGCCTCTTTTACCTGGATCTCTGTCATGGTGAGGCGGTTCAGTCCTCTCACAGGAGATGTTTTCTAGCTGCTATCATTAGAGCTGGTAAACACACACACACACCTATGGTACCTATCAAGAGAGACAGAGTTAAGTCAGTGTTGACGCCCCTGCTTCAGAGGCATTCACCTTACCACACACACATTCTCAGGAAGTATTGAATATGTGGTTTTTCAGTGCAAGGGGGAGACATTTTAATTCATACAAGTTTGTGACAGTCAAAGCGCTCTAGAGATGCATCAGATCAGACAGTGTCAGTAAAAATAACTCACTGATACAGAAAGCAGAACTACCAAGTCTTCTTTTTTTAAATCACACTTTCACAACTGGGGCAGAATGTTTCCATGACGTAGGGTGATAAATAGTATGTGCAGAGAGACGAAGTGTAAGTATGCTGATGGGCCAATAACACAAATGAAAAACTAAGAAATAAACTTCTATTTACTTCTAAAGTTATATTCTAGCTGCTGAATGAAAAGTACTTTGTATTCCATATTGTAACTCTGGTCGTTTTGACCAAAAATGGACACACGCTGGCTCTCCAGCTAAAAGCCTCAATGACTGGGCTTTGTAGGAATCAAGATAGCTCTCTTCAACGCTGGAATGCAAACTTGTGGTGAGATCTGACCAGGCCCACAGGACTCATCCAGCCCAGCGTCTCTTTACGTCAGTGAAGCAGCAGCTCCGACAGTAACCTTAGGGCCCTGAGTCACCCAGGACAATGTTTCCATGATACACGAACAACAAATTAGAGCAGAGGTGTTACAGTCAACTGATGGCCTGCAGATTAGGTCATGCTCAATGTCCCCCCCCCCCTCGCTCTCCTCCCTCAAAAACCCACTTCCTCTCTTCCTGTGTCGGTTCCCATGGAGAAGTGGCGAGGCTCAGTGGTCAGAGCTCAGGGAAAATCCTGGCTTCGATGGATCTGTCACTGTACATGAGGTCACATCCTCTGACATGTCCACTACTATGACATGGACTTCCTGTACAAAAGCCCAGATTAAGAAAGGTCCAACATCAGGGGTGAGGAAACATGAATTTCATGTGCAGATCCTCTGCTGATATCACTCTCTCTTTTTAAAAGCCTGTTTCTTGTTCAGTTGTGAACGTAGTATTACAGGTTCTGTAGGAAACAGATTTCAATACATAACCGACCTCTAAAAACTCTCATGCGTCTCAGAGAGGACTGTCCTCGCTCAGTAAGATGAGAATGTGGCGGATGTCGTCCCCAGTGGAGTGCTGCAGCTGTCTTTCTGCATCGAGGGACAAAACTATCTGGACACATTTCCCACGCCTACCAAACCAGCAGGGACACCCACATTTTGCCTTTTTCTACATTACACTTTGACATCTCAAACTGTGCAGAAAGTCAAAACAGGAAAATAAGAAGAAATTCTATAGAAAAATTCTATAACCATGCGAGTGGCTCTCTGAGGCCCTAAGGCTCCTTGTAAAGAAAACCACACTTTTTTCTCCCAATAATCACTCATCACAGGTTTGACTGTCATCAACAGATCAACCAGGTTAGCTTTTACTTCTCAAATTAAATTGTAAATATATTTTAGAGGCCTGGAAGGCTAACAAATAACATAAATTGTGTAAAACAAACACTTTTCAAATTTTGTCTCATATCATGTTGTGGCAAATAAAATTTAGTAAAGACCCTTTAAATTTAGTAAAATTAGTAAAATTTTTAGTTTTTTATACTCAACCAGAGGATACATTTAATTAGCGTCTGTGGTAAAGTAGTTATTTTGAGGGCGAAGACTATGAAACATACGAGCATACAAACTAAAATGCATAGTTATACTTTAAATTGAGCCACCTGACAGCTTTAAAGCAGGTAAATTAGCTTTACCACAGCTAGTTACAACATAACTGTTACTGCATCATTTTTAATAACTTACATATATAACAAAGCCAACTTTAACCTTTAGAGTACTTTTAATTTTATAGTTTCTGTACATTTTCTTGTTAATAGTCTTACTTGTAAAGAGTTTTGATTGTAACTAAGTATTTTTAAACTGTGGTAATGATACTTTTAAATAACGCTTTATCCAAAATTGATAAAAAATCAGAAGATCACAAAAGTTTTAAAAGACTGAGAGAGTTTGCTCCTAATGGAATGGTGACCTACTCAAGACAGTTCACTTTGGATCACAAATGTCAACTTCCTGGTGGCACTAGAGGTTATGTCGGAGGATCACGAAAGGTAGTAGGATTAATCCTTTGTCAGCCTCGAACATCCATACAAAATTTTGTGGCAATCCATCCATTAGTTTTGGAGATATTTCAGTGGTGGGCTGATCGATCTTGCCATCTCCAGAGTCAAGCTGCTTGTGTGGCTTAAACCGTCAGCGAGAAGTCTGATTGTTTAACTAACAACTCAGTATGTGTTAGTACAAACCTGAAGTAGGAAGTCAGGCACATGGTGCTCTGAAAACAGCAATAATTTCAGGAAATAGTTGACTGCATCAAGCTATCACTGGCTCAACAGAGCCAAGTCTGATACACAACAACAGCATGTTTTAATTCATCTCTTTTGGGACAGTGAACGCGTCTCGGGCCTCCAGCAGCCGAGTGAAAAGGACAGAGCTCGGTCTGTCGTGGTGTCATTGCCATTTCCTGAGAGCTCTACATGGAACCACAGCTTGCTCTTTTCAAGAAGAGGACAAAGCTGTCATTGTCCAGTTTCCACTGACCCCTGAGCTTCTACTGACCCCTGTCTCATCGGGGAGTCCATCATCATCATCGTTCCGTCCAGTTCGCTGCTTTAAGGGCAGCAGTGCTTCACTTCTGCAGGTCTGGAGATACAACTTCTACTTCACATTTTAGTCTACAAGTACTATTAATGTGTGTCTACTTGTGAATTCTGCTGTGAGCATTGAAGAAAAATAAAATCCCATAATAGTAGCAGAGATGGTGGAGTGATGTTTGCTGTAAAAGAAGTAATGTATGGCATAAGCTGCTGAAAGCAACAGGAAACAAGCAAAGTAAGTGACTGATCATGATTGGAGTCAAAAGAGCAAACACTTATTCAAAATTTAGCGAGTAACTGATAAACAGAGGTGACATATCTCATCACACACAGCTCACAAAGCTATTACAGTCCATTTCTATACATTTAGCGTATTGATCCTATAGCTTAAACCAAACTGGTAGAACCACATTTCACTCTTGTCTTATGTAAGTGAGTCGTAGTCTGAACTGTACATATCAGTAGCCTGACTGCACGAAGCAAGACAGGACAGGAATGTAGAAACATCTTCTTTGGTCTTGTTCAAATCTGCCACTCCCTCGTCTATCTGCAGACACAATCTGAGGTAAAACCACTGATCAGGCTAGATGTTGCAAAAGCTGCTCTGATATAGTGAAGTGAGGAGGGTAAAAGGCCTGATCAGTAGATTTGCAAATTTGTAGCACAAAAACTGTATCACACATTAGGTGCAATTTACCGGTCAAAGTACCTTGACTAAGCATTTCCATTTTGTGCTACTTTTTACCTCCAACCTCTGCATTTCTGAGGAAATTCTCTACTTCTTATTAAACAATATATTCATTTGCATTTCGGATTAACATTCTACAATGTAAAAATGTTAAAGGAATTTGTAAAATAAATTGCTGTGTTAAAAACTAAATTAGCAGCTGCTGCCTCAGTGCTTCTTGTCACATTTCACATGTCAGTGTTCTCATTATTTCCATGACAGAGACCCAAAGGTGAGAGAAGAGGACAAAAACATAAAAATATGTTTTGTTTTCCTCTGTCATACTGCATCAATCATCTCATGACCTCTCAGATTTATCTTGCAGCCTTTAAAGGAATTTGACCCTTAGGTTAAAAACTACCGGGTAAACTACCTTATAGAACATGAAAGTGCTTAAAACTAGTTCCTCTTCAAACAGCTTCAATGGTAAAAATATGCTTATACATTGATGCATCTAACAGTTTATCATGAAACAATATATCAGTCAAAAGAGGTACTTTTACTCTTTATACATTAAGCATATTTGCTGGTAATTCTTCTGTATATTTACCTATACAATTTTGATTCAGGAACTCAACTTTTAAGTAAGTATTTTACTTTTTGTACAGGTACTTTATCTTAAGTGAGCATCTTGCTTCCACCACTGGACGTCTTGTAGTAAAACTGTCTTAATGAGCATCATGTCTGTGTTATTAGCTGTGCACAGCCTCCTTCTATGTGCAGCAGGAGGCCCGGGTAATCTGCCCTCATCCTGGCCGTCCACCTTCAGGATGATGCTTTGATGCTGCTGCCTTGTTATCATCACCATTACAGCAGCAGGGTAGCAGGGCCAAGAGACAGGGAAACAATCAATCCTGTCCATATCCACTGAGCGTTAATTTGGCAGAAATACAAACCAACACACTGAGCGGTGAGAAATAAGAAAAACGTACAGACAGAGAAACAGCCCATGCAACAGATCAGCCAGCTGGGTCTGACAGCCTGCAGATGTTCCTAAAGAGCCTCAAAGGAGGAAATCACCTCTGCCTCCGGGACAACAGCTGGACTCCGGTGCAGCAGCAACGCTCACTGAAACAACTGTGTGTCGGATGTGAGGGCGGAAGCACGAGCTCAGCTGTAGGCCTTGCAGTAAAAGCTGTCATTTTATCACTTTAATGACTGTCAGTTTTGCCTGCATGATAATACAAGCCATAAACGCAAATGAAAGAGTACACAGCAAACAACACTGTTACTTATAAATAAAACAAAAAGCTTACACTGGAGAACAAGATTGCTTCAGAGTATCAGGAAGAGAAAAAAAAACACTGATTGTAAGTCAAGGGAAACCCCCTTTAATTTGGTATCTTGAAAATATGGTGAACTTTGCATTTTGCAACTATTTAAAGTTCAAACCACACAATGAGGATCATGACACTCTGGATAATTTATGATTTTACAAATTCATCAAAAAAGCTCCATGAAAGGCAATGCTGACATGCCTGTGCAGAGGAACGGACACTTTCGCATTGTGCACACCATGCATTGCAATGCTGCTCTGCTGCAGCCATGCATGACACATTACAGGGTAGCAGCTTCACTTTTCTGTGGTTTCATGAGCTCTCTTCATCTCGTTTCACCAGCTTAATCCTCCTTTACAGTTCTGTCACACTCTAAAAGAAGAATCCTTCACACAACAGGCCCCAAGGCCAAGCCAGCACCAAACCAGAAAAAGAGAGTGAGAAAAGTTGCTGACCTTTGAGAAAATTCCTGTCTCAGCAGGGCCAGCATCACCCCGAAACAGACCAAAGAGGTCCTCAGTTCCTCTCTCTGACAAATGCCTCTTTCAGTGAACTTTTGTTTTCTGCATGGTGATTTCTATTGAATGCATTGATGGCTTTTCCAAATTTTTTGATTGATTGTTTCCTGAGGATGACAGACTGCATGAAAAAGGGCAGCACCAAACTGTGAGGCAGCACACTTAACAACAATCCACTGCTATGTGTCCCAATTCTGCAACCGCAGCCAGCTCTGCAAAGTCAGTTTCAGCTTCAGAAACACTAGTCGAAGATCTCAGGCTCTGATAGATGTAATGCATGCTCACCATCTCAGCAGAGCACTATGAACATTATCTTTACCATTATCTGCCATAGTGTGACTGTAATGGTGAGAGCTGCATGATGCAACTTCTGCACCCCAGAAGTCGGAGGAAGAGGCAGAGGTTTCAGGGTGGAAGGTGTCGAAAAACTCAGTATTATTACATAATAGTGAAGTCTTATTTCTGTTGTAAAAGCTGCGTTCATGTAAAAGGCAGAAAGGGTGAACACATCTACTACCTTTCCAAGTGAGCTGCATCTTAAAAAAAAAGGTCCAGTTCAAAAATTAAAATCCTACCTGTTTGCAGGCAAAACGGGAGATTTGAGACAACAACAGCAGGTGATTAAAGCCCAAAGTCCCTTTTCATCTGGGCGACAGCAGACAAACTCCCATTCACGAAATCAACAACAGACAGTTGATGCCGCAGCGCAAAAACACATCAAGTCCTGACGAGGAAGTGAAATCTGTCTCAGGTGACCTGAAACTTCAGCAGCCCCAAAGTCCCTCAATAAAACCAGCCGACACTGTTGTCGGTGCGTCTTCTGTCAACATAATTTTAAAGAGAAAAAAAACCAAAACATGATATGATGGGGAAAAAAATGAAGTTCAATACGAACTTTTCGCTGCGGGGATGACGGTCCGCCGGCGGAAAAGGTAAAGTGAGTCAGAAAAACGTCATAAATGGACAAAAGTTGCAGCGATGAAATAGCGTTGATGCAATTCAGACTAATCCGAGTGAACTTCAGTCTGCCCCACTCCCTTTTCCCCGTCTGAAATGTTCAAGTTTTTTGCCCCACCTTGATTTTGCAGTGCACATGCGCGTCAATGGTGAACTCGTAGGGCTAAAAATGGATCACATAGTCTATTTGAGTCAAGTTGGTGAAGAAATGTGCTCATCGATTTATAAAAAAAACAACAACACACAAATGCAGAAAGAAAAAGACAAAACAAAATAATGGTGAAAGTGTTTTATTGTTTCAATCTGCAGACATGACACAAGAGGAACTGCACAATATTTACGAGAACATTGACAGTGAACCTCCCAAAAAAGGAAACTCCTTGTCCTGTCTAGACTAAACCTCCCAGCGGCTATTTAATGCGATTTTTATGAACTGCAAACTGATCTTGCATGGTAGATCTTGACATTTTAAAACTCGTTAACCAAGTCTCAAGAGATCTGCATGTAAACAAATTTTACTTTTAAACATTCTTATCAAAACCCCTGTGACCACATGTTTCTGACGCTTGACATTTCGCGGTGAAATAATACTCATCTTTGAGGAAATAGTCCTCAGTACAAAACGCTGCAGTGACAGGAGGAAAAGTTTAGGTTGATGGCCCCCTGGCGGCCAAAGAGAGACACTGTTCATTTTACAGGCACTCTCAGTAACACTGGTCGGTGTTTCAAAGTCAGACTTGTCTCAACAGATGAGACATAACACATCAGGCAGGAGGAATGTTGGAGGAAGGACAAAACCTTTGTAGGTGAAAACTGCTTTCACTAAATCTGAGTATCAACCCTGTGCAAGCTAACATGAACCAAGAGTGAAAACAACAAATATAACACAAGTGTCTTTAATCCTCCTGAAATGTAAACATGTTCATGTTTGGAGAGAAAATCACAACAAAAGCTGTGTGCAAGATGATGATTTGTAACATCTGCAACTGTGAGCTGCTTCGATTCAGCCTTTTATAGACAACACTGACCTCAATGACACATTCCTGATTATTTAAGGACATGCTGTGCATATACATGTCATTTCTGCACACATTTCAAATTTAGAATTTCAGGAAATCTTATAGGACAACAAGTAAAAGGTTTGACATTAGAGATACCTACAACCCCTCTGTCAAAAGCCTCAAGATGCACAAAAAATAGGAGCTTTCATGAACTAAACAAGCAATCAGCAATTTCTCATCACAAAGACCCACTCTGATCAGTCGAAGAGGGCACTGTGCGGTAGGACAGGATATTGCATCTTAAACTATGTGGGTTCAGACTGAGACAATTAAAACAATACTGCATTTCAGTCCCACATGAGAGCACACATTCTTTTCAAACTGCAACTTGTTCTGTGAGCCAACACAACTTCGAGGCTGATGATGACGATGTTTAATACACACAAGACGATTTTGACCCCCAGGCATCCACTGGCATTTATTCATTTCCATTCAACGTAAAAATCAACTAGAATCTCCTGAAACTTAAGTTCATCACAGACAATGTCAAGTACACATTGGTTTTGTCAGCGTGGAACAGTGCAGACTTTTGAAAGCCACGTTAACACACAACAGTAACAAAAACTGACACAAACTTGATGTTAGCTGTGATGGATTCAGCAACGTAACAGAATCTAGAGTCGACTAATTGACTTCATATTGTACAGCAATTACTGGAAACCAAGAGAGAAATAACAAAAAATTAGAACTGTGGTCTGTATTTCAAACAGATCAGCAAAAATGTTAAATATACATGATTTGTGGTTAAGAAACGGAAACTTACAAACACTCTGGTGGTTCATTACCTGAAAAAATAGAGTAATATGAAACCGGAACGTCCAGCTTCTGCTTTAAAAGTAAGAGAAGCTCATTTCAAATCACACTGACATCAGTGGCAACCTTGATTACTATAAATACCACCATGCAACTGAGCTTTTCCTCAACAACAGAGAGCAGTCATGCTACTTGTTTCATGGTTTTAAAGAAAATTATTTACGTCATTGTTTATTCAAATTTTTTTTCTAGAAACCTTTGATGAAAACCATTTCTTGCAAGTCCTGTATGCCTCTGTACAGCGCTTCATTCAACAGGAACAGTCTCAGAAGTTTTTGTTCACACCTCATATCAAAAACTGGTATGATGACGCAAGCATCTGCACTGCCACACTTGTAGTTTTTCATGGGAGCTGTATTTTTTTTTCCGGTGCTTACAAAGCAATGATTGTGACACTTTAACTTCACAAGTTTTCAATATCTTACAGCAACCTCTGAAGCAGATGCCGACTTATCTTAAAACACAGACAGTAAACCTCAGAAACACGATTAAATGAGAAACTGCACTGAGTTACAGAAGCTAGGGGAACAGAGACTTGCCAGGAGGTGACGTCATGACTTTACTCTCGATATTGTACCAACATTTTCTTAGCAAACTCTTTTTCTTTGAAAAGGGAAGATTGCAAGAGGCTTTGCATGCTGTTACATCACAGCTTAATTTAACTTTGACAAACAAAACTGCTGATATGTGGATTCTCTCCAGGAGCTGCCTTATTTAACACTAAAGTTTGAAAACAAAGCATTACTCACATAAATGACAAATATCCCACATACCCTTAGACATTTCTATTAAATAAAACATCTGACAAAAGTAATTAAGTGCTCCAGAGTATGGCAGCCAGGCTATAAACAAAGCCAGCAGCAACACCAACATACGGTTGGAGGCAAGTTAGATTTATGTTGTCTCCTCCAGATTAATGTAATAACAATACACTTGTATTAACTTACATGGTGGATCTCTGTTTATTCATCAGATGGCTTTGGAATGAGGTTAGATTACAGTGACAGTGAGAAAATTTCCATGGTAAGTCAGAGATTGTCCTTTTTATCTTTAACACTAGAATGTGAAATAATTTTCTGACATCCCCTATATTCCAAATATCTTGTAATATTATGTAAATACAAGTAATCTGTATATCTGCTGAAGCCTTCAATGGTCAACAAATTTTCTTAGTCAATAAAGCTCTTTCCTATCAAACCCATTTGCACTGAGTCCTCGATAAACAAATGTACCAAACGGTGGTCCTGCAGTATGAGGGAAAGTCCTGTTCACATTGATGGGTTAGAAACTTAAGGGATGAACTGAGAAACAGATGAAGCTCTGGAAAACACATAAGGCGCCAAAAACCAAATGGTCATGGAGGGTGAGAGATTCAATCTGTCATGATGACCATTAGTTCCATTATGCAGAGTGCAGGGGGATGACAAATTTACATCCGAAAGGAGAATGGTACTTGATTCCCACTTCCTGGAACACCTGGCGAGGGACACCTATGTCACACAAGTAAACCCTGCCAGCTCCCTCAGCTAGGGAAAGGGGGAGGCAAAGAGAGAGGGACCACTTGGCCTCCACTGCCTGTCCCTTTCCACTACCAGGAGGGTCTAAGCTGAGCACTGGCGCTCGGTTTTGGTTGGCCCAGTCGGCGGCTGCTCGGTACCAAGGCTGATCCATCAGGAATGTGTTCTCATGGCAGTCCAGGCAGTTGATGATTAGATCCACCGGTGTGTCTGGAAGGTCTGTGGATGGGAGAAAAACAATGCATGATCTGACTACTCAGAATGCAAAATGTGGAAAAATTAAGAATAAAAGTAGAAAAATATGCCCACCTTTGATGCTTGACACTTGTTTACCACCAGTCTTATTGAAGAGCGTGAGCTCACTGGTGACTGAGTCAAGCATCTTAACAAAATTGGGCAGGAACAGGATGACCTCCACTTCATGGTTGGCCAGGTGTCGACCACAGCTGATACCCTGAGCTCCCTGAACATGGGGGCCACACAGCAGAGCCACTGTGGGACGCTGGTGTAAATTCTTAGGAGTGAATCTGAAATGAAAAATGGAGAGGAATCTAAGTTGCCTTTACTGAATCATAGGCTGTTCAAGCACTTAATGCCAGAAAATGTATAATTTGCAGAGAAAACAATGGGGTTCATCTTAAAGTTTGATCTAGTGGACTCTGAGCCACTTTTTATGGTAGACTTTGCGTGTCTACTACTCGCAGGTGTGGAAGAAAAATTCTGGAGCACCAGATTTGC
>JAPZDY010000023.1:16459574-16469770 GCA_029783645.1 Ctenochaetus hawaiiensis
TTGAGCATAAGATTAAACATCTTCATCCCCCATTTCCACATCTTCTTGTAACTTCTGCACCATTTTGGCTTCCATTTGTTTGGCTTTTCCTGTAAAGAGGAAAGAAAGTATGAAAAATGCTGAATACACAGACAAATTTTTAAGACATTCATTATGCAGTATCTGAGTTTTCTTTTTAATAATCTTAAACTAACACGTGTATAGCATTACTGAATAGGAAAAAAAGAAAGTTTCATTCAAATCATTGTCCACCTGTAGTGACAAGAATGTAATAGTTTGCATTTATGTCCACCGTAGTCACACTTGACTGTTTCGTGTGTGTGTGTGTGTGTGTGTGTGTGTGTGTGTGTGTGTTTACTAGAAATCAATTTGTACATGTTAACAAGATGCTTCTGTATAACTTTGCTTTTTGGTAACTAAAAGTCATTACCTGCATGGGGTGCCTTGATAAGGTGAATATTTTTCTTCACTTCGCTGATGGCCTCTTCTTTCTCCAACTGTTTACCCTTCTTTAATCTGTTAGGTGAAGATAAAACAGTAAAGGTGAGGCAAATACTACAAATACCAAATTGCCCAAATAAACACGTTCAACATATTTTCAAGAATGAACACATAAAGACTTGCTCACCTGTTCATGATAAATCTGGCCTGTCGTTTCTGTTTTATTTCTTCAACCCTCTTCATTGCTTCCACTGCAGGAAAAAGCCAGGATTTTCCAGTTCAAAAATCATATAGCAAAACATTATACCATGTATGTTAAAAAATAAAAACTGTTGCATGTAAAAAATAAAAATATACATTACCTGTCTTCTCCCAAAGTTCCCTGTTATATTTAACAGGTATGTTTCTGCGCTTCTCAAACTCCAGTGAGTTATCCTGAAAGAAGAGGGATGTTTGTCAGATAAGTAAAACTACTGAGCAAATCTGACACAGTGCTCTACAAATAACCAACTCACCACTGTCAACTCCTTTCCTGATGCCTTCCTGAATGCTTTGGTCCATCTCGTTTTTCTTGGATTACGCTTCTTCTTGAAGTTCTTGATGCATTTTGATCTGCAGAATCTGAATGTCTACATGTTTTTGACAATAGAAAGACAGAAAAGCAAATGATTTAAGTTTGGCAAAGGAAGCCAAAGAACTTCTGTTGGATATTAACAGAAAGACCCATCAATAGTTCTGCTGTAAGGAAGATAAAAGCAATATGAGATTGTGGCAATAAAAATTGTCTTATGTTGAAAAGTAAAGTGAAATATTTTACATTAAATACCTAACATAGTATTTGTGAAAAGTCAGAAGCTATTTGTCTTCCTTAAAGTTTATTAACATCATATAGACTTTTAGTCCAATAATAAATTAAATTAATAGAAATACTAGTGTGTTGTTCATGTGATGTTCTCTTGTGAGTACCTTGAAAATGCAGTTACTTTTACAACTGTAAATGTCTCACTAAGTACATCTTATTAGTATGACTTATTCAGTAACAAGGACTAAGACTCTTTATTGCAAATGTTTGTGTATGTACTCTGGAGCTTGATATCTGCCTCATAAATCTGTTTTATAAAAATTGTGTGATATGAATCTATCATATCACATTGATCTATACCCTCAATTTTCAAACTACACTTTATTGTTCATACATGAAACTGTCTAGTTTACAAGACCATATCGTGTAATATTCTAATTGCTTAAGTTGGTTACAGCCTAATTGCGATAAGCGATAATTCAAGAAAAGACGAAAACCATTACTTGTTAACACGAAATGCAATTACAGAATAATAATAAACAGACTATAGCAACCATGTCAACAAATGGTGATTATAACCCTAACAGAGGTGAAAATACAAATGTGTTAAGTAATTACTCCTTGAACACACTTCTGACCACTCCTGGTTTATCTTTGTTGATACACACCACTGATGTAACATACTGAGAACACCATTTAGCTTCAAGAACTGGGATGGGAGGCTTTAAGAAAAAAGATCGCTTAAACAGTTTCATAAAAAACCGCAAATCGTATAAACGCTTACGCTTTACTGATAAAGTATGATTTTTATTACGACAGTGGAAGCGTTTGCCCAGTCTTAAATTCTTGATTCCCATTTTCACGACGAGCCTTTAGAGGGCGCAATTGTTACATATGTCAAAAACGAGGCCCTGTTAGTTAAATGTCCGGACTCTTTATCAACTTCATAATAATGGCATCACAGACTTAAGAGTTCTTGAGTTGTGCCATTAATGATTTGAGCTTCCACTTTACACGGTGAAAACTGATATAGTCTTGATAATCATACGGTGTGACAGCTGGTAAAACCCTGAATTGATTCCACGTGAGTCAATCCAGCACGTTAGGTTAGCAAACTCACATTAGCTAACTAGCTAACGGGACGACATTAACGTCAAACACGAGCTTTTGTTTAAGTAACAGGATTGTTAAGGCAGAAAGACAGTATCATACCTTACAGTCATTCCTTACAAACATCGCCCCATGGCCGGGGTACACTGGTCCCGAGCAGAAATAACACTTTTCGATGCGCATTTTCACAGCAGAGCCGCCGTGTGCGACACTGACAAAAACAAGACCGCCTCGTCGTTACTTCTTCTCCTTCCTCGACTCTGGCAGCTGAAGCGCCTAGTAGAGATTTGCTGCCCCCTGCGGGACTCTCGGTTACACAGATCAACGTTTATACGTCCAAAATGATTCGAATTCATATAGGATTCAGTTTCAGCGTTTGCAAATCTTTTATCGTCTTACTTACTTACTTGCATCGAGGATTAAGGGAGGATGATTCATTATTCCTAAAAGAACTCTTTCTTATACTACTGTAACAAATGAGTTTCAATTGCTCACAAACAAACACACACAATTAACCCAAGAAAAAAAGTGCAACACAAAATGTGTTTTTCCAAGATCAATTTTATTATTTAGTATTTCTGATCATCTTGAGAGTATCAAAAATGTCTGTTGCAACATTTCAGCACTTGAAATCATTTCTGTTGCTCACTTTGGTTTAAAAGATGTATTTTGGTGTTCAAAAGCAGAAATATCAGAAAACCATAACTTAAATAACAGTCAAGTCTATACTCTAAATCTACATTGGCACCTGAGCTGGGTCAGCCAAACTATCTGTGGCTTTCAAATTAACTTTTTATATTATTGGATCCCACAAACTTTGAATTTGAAACCAGAATTATTAATTTAGTAAAGTGTCACATCAAAATTTGGAGATGTTTCTGTCTACAACATGCTAAAAAGACAAGCTAAATTATAAGTTCCAATGTAATCTAAGTATCCTTCAGGTAAAATCTTATGGTGATAAAAAGACAGCAGAACAGTTTATGACATCTCAAGCTTTAAAAAACAAAAGTTAAAAAACGCCTTTCTAGTTATCAAAACCATTGAAAATCATATCACATTTAAATGTAAATAATGTAAATGAAAACCAAAGAAAATCACTAAATTACAGAGACTTCAAGTTTCTTTGGTTAGGATTATTTGTATTACAAAGATATAAAAAATGATTATGTTGCTCTTCACACATAGGGTTTCCATTTTGATAGTCAGAATCCTTCATTGTCACACCTGGACAGATAATATGGAGAAAGAGAAAGAGAATCTTCCCCATACAGCAATATTGATGAACAGTAACAGATGAAACTCTAAGCAAAGAATAAATATCATCATCCATCACTGGTAGAACATGCAAGATCTTTGGTCTTGTGTCAATAATTTCCACCTCATAGTACCAAGGATCAACTGTGAGAAAAGCCATACCCATCTGAGGAAGGAGACAACTCTTTGGATAATAGCATCGGCATCACCGCTGCATTAGCAATGGTCTAGAAGGCAAATGGAACACAAGTCGAGGAGACTTGTGCTAAAGCTTTCACCAGAATAAAGGATCAGGAGAATTTACACCAAGAAAAGCATTCAAACCAGTATTCTAAGGGAAATTTACATCAATGGAAAGAATATTATTTTGGCAAATGCACCTTCAATGTACATCACATATATATTTTTGGTTGCCTTAGAATATCTATTGTATTATCAAAAACTCTTTGGGTACATTTTTCACATCTTTGGATCTCATCTTCTATAGTATGCAAAGCCCTTTCGATATTAAGGCCATGTTAAAGCTTTGAGGTCAGTGCACTGAAAATGCCAAAGCATATTTCATTATAAAGCTCAAATAGTTTGACAATATCTAATGCACTTGTTATTGTTCACAACATACACCATTCAAACAATGTGAAACAAAAGCTTTCAACCATGAAAATAAAAAGTTGAGAGAATTTTTTAAAAAGAGGGCCTCTAGATAATCACGCCCCAACAGAAGTTATAAGAAAGACATGGCAAACAAAATGTATTCACCTTGTCCCCTGAGTCTGAGATAATACTGCACCTTACGTGGCAAAAGGAGGTAGTAATGTATGTACAGTAACAGAACACAGAGGTAGATAATCAGTCAAAAGGGCTCTTCTACACCCTCTGCTCCAGTGGAAAGTAATTAAATATAATGAAAATGTATCGCAGTACATTTTTGACATTCTTTTTAACATTCATCATGGGTGAGCTTTGGTTTAGGACAGACTGCGCCAAACACATAAAAACAGGTAGAAAGTAAAAAAAAAATGGAAAAAGAATGTTACAACAAACATTCATACAAAATCCTGAGGTAGATCTGAAGCAAAAGCACATTTCCTCCATCGCAGCAGCTGGCTTCCTGATCCCTTGTGCCTTAGGATATAACATAGGGGCCAAACTCAGGAAGCAAACAAGGTAGAAGTGGCTTCGCTTCAGCTGCTGGAGATAGAACTAGGCAAGGTGATGTCAGGAGCCAACTGCCTGGGACATTTGGAGGGCAGGATAAGAGCCCTTGGAGGTGCAGCAGAGCTGGGTGGCATCAGGGGCGGAGTGATGGAGGGGACGGCTCAGCATCTCCTCATTTTCCACTTTAAAGGACTGCTTCAGCTCAACGGCGGTGGTAATATCATCTTGACCAAGAGATTGCGGTCTGGAGCTTTGGCTGTTTGAAGGGTTGCTCATCTCTTCGTTGCTTTCTTCGTTGGAGTAGTGTCCAGAGTCCCCCGTCTCTTGACTGCCCTCACTGGTTTGTGAGTTCTCCGAGTGATGAGGTCCATAGATGATCTCCCGGGATGAAGGTGGCAGGGGTGCTGAACCTAAATGCTCCTCATACCTCAGTACAGTTTTTCCAGCCTCATACAAGCTGGCTCTTGTCTCAGCCTAAAGAACAAAGAGAGGATAAAATTTTAATGAAACAAAAACAAAATCTGACCAAAGAGAAAGTCGATTGACCAGAATTAAGTAGTGTCACTGACATCACTTTCAGCCGGATTCATTGCATCTCTCTTGAAAAGCAGCCACCTCTTGCTTTGGTTTTTGCTGATGACTGGACCAGCACTATTTATGACCATGTTAGATCCACCCTAGAACAAAATAGAAAATATATGAAAATTACATTTTTTTAAAATGCACTGGAACTGCAAAAAAAAATCATCATTCATTCAGTTTTATTTGTCTTACCTTGGCATCTATAAAGTGAGCATTTATCATTGGTATAAGGGCCTCAACATTCTCTGCAATGCGCTCATTAGGCAGGGACAAACCAGCACGTGGATCTTCAGCAGCTCCCATAGCAGTGACTTTGTGACTGGAAGATTTTCTGTAAATCATTTAAAGATAACGATGTAAAGTGTTGTCTTTATTAGAAATAAACCAAATAATCTGGATCAAATGATTAGAATCAGTACCTTGGTCTGCCCTTACTGATGAGGATCAAGGCACACATTACAATACAGGCCAAGGCGATGCTCACACCAACAATGATCCCTGTCATAGACCTCTGGTCTATGTGGTAGAGACCATCAGAGAACACTGAAAGAGAAATGACTTTGTGTTATTATTTCTGGTCAGAATTGGCTTTTTGGATAATTTGATAGACAACAAAGTGTATTATCTTACTATAAAAATTGAGTTTTGTCAATACAAGATATATTGATTTAATAAATCTGGTTTCAAATTAATTCTTATTAGCACCACAAACTTTATATTACAGTGTAGCCTGAGAAGTGCTCTTTGAAAGGTCCAAAACTTGTGAAAATGAGATTCCTCCATCATGTAGGCTCCACTGTGCCTTGATGCTTACCTGCTGCATCCGGGAAGCTGTCAGAGTGCCTGGGGTTCTTGCTGCGGTGGTTGTTTCCACGCCTCGGTGCCAGCTCAACAGTGTTAGAGAAGGGCCCATCACCAACTTGGTTGGATGCAGAGATTTTAACCAGATAGACATTTCCTGGCTCCAGCTTCTCCAGCAACGCCATTGTATGACTTCCTGTAATCAGAAAAAGAAACACATCACAAGGATTAGAAATATTTAAAACTGATAAAGGTGAATCTAATGCTGCATAAATGTTTGTGTACAGCATTTATTACTTTACAGCTGAAACTAGAGAGCACTGATGACAAAACTAACTAGTAGTGAGAGAAGCTTCCCAGGCACATATTTCACCCCACATACATTCTGCATCACTGACTTTATAGCATGAAGCAGTCGACTACTCACCCTCCCTCTGCATTTTTTGCCATCGTCCAGCCAACCAGGCTTTCTGGGAAGCGTACATGATGGTGTAATGTGTAACCACCACATTGGGCTCTGTGGGCTCCCTCCAGGACACAAGGGCAGTGTCATCCTCAATCAAAGTTACTCTCACTCCTACAGGTGGTTGGCTAGGTGCTGTGCACAGAGAAATCACATTGATAATAAACAACATTTGCTAAGAAATTCTCTGAAAAATATGCAATTATCTGAATAAAGTCTGCATGGTAGAGGAAACAGTGGGATACACCGAAAGCATCACTGTCACCGACTTAATATTGATTATATATTGTCATTGACTAAATAAATTCATTTTAATGTTTTAATATAATTTATTACCTGCTGGCATAGTCCGATGGTAAACAACAGAGCTCCAAGGACTCGACATCTGGTCCACATGGAGACGCACAACAAACTCATAGCGAGTGTTTGGGTCCAAATTCTGAATGGTCACACTCTGTTTGGCACTGTGGACAAACCAAATGCTTACATTATGACCATTTGACAGACAACAATACAGAGCTACCCACTGTATAAAATGAGTAACTGTAGAATAAGATTAAATCCCTATATAACTACAAATCTCTTAATAAGAAGTACAAGTGACAATACTACAGGACACAAACATGCAGTGTAACATGAACACAAATACATATGCAACCAAACCAAGAGATATTTTGGAGGCTTTGTCATGCAAAAAGGTAAAATTCTGATTTCTCTTGGTACTTTGCTTACATTTGTAGGTAGCGTATAGCAGATGCATTGTGGGTGCCCACAGGTGTACAACGGACTGTATAGCTAACAGCCTTTCCTGAGGGGAAAGCAGGACGGCTCCAGCGCAGTGACACTGCAGATGAAGTGTTGGCAAAAACAGTCACGTGATCTGGAGGCGGAGGGGATGCTTCCGGTTGGTCTCTGGCCGCTGAATGATATCAGCAAAATGCATATTTTTATCACATTTCTCAGTTCAATTAAAGGTTGTACTTCATGTTAAACTGTAAAAAAAAAAGAAAAACATTTTTAAAAAACTTACACACACATCCTGGAGTACTTATTGTTTGGTCCGTCTGATAGCCATCTCCAGCTTGACTGACAGCCAGAACCTTGACATGATACTTTCTCCTTGGATCTGAAAAACAAATGATCAAATTTCAGCTATTTTTGCCCATGTTGCAGAGACTAAAACTGAAGACTGGTAAAACTGACATTACAATGATTACTTAAAGCTTTTTTTCCCCAAATAAATGGCCCAGTTGCGGCCAAATATTTGGTTAATAATGCCAAAGCCTGAAAGATCACAATTAAAATACCAAAGTGATGGCTAGCAAATAGAGCAGCATCTTTTTTTAAAAAAAGGCGGACACTTTGACAATTAGCTCCAGGAGGCTGCAGGTCATAACTGGCTATTCCTCATGCAGGGACAATGCATAGCCCCCAGAGTCACCCCAGCCTCTCATTTATCATTTGCTGTCATATGTGAGGAGCATGAGAAAGATCAACCAACTCTATGACCAAGTAAATAAGGTGATATTATCAATAAACTCTGTGAAAAAATATAGCAAAATTGTACTGTTTTTCCCTTTTGAAAGCTCACAAAGATCACTTTTAGGTAGGGAGGCAAAGTAGTTATGAGAAACAATGTAATCTTCTATGCACTGTACACTAAAATAATACAGGACAGGTTATTAGAGGACAAACAAGGCTGTTGCAAGTGCTGTCTAAAGGACATCAGAGAGATCATTGAGATCTGGTTCTAGGAAGCTTTCATTCAGATATATGCCATCAGAGTGTGTTTTTTTACTTGAGCTCCCATTGCCTCAGCTCCCTAATCAGGACGTTTTTTAGACAGTGTTAAGATTTGTTTTATGCCTACAGTGTGAAAGGTCGGCCTGTGGGTATTGACCAGTGGAGGCGGTATGTCCAGGCCAACTGTGGGGGCTGGGCCAGAGGCAGCTTTCAGCTGCTGGGATCCAAGGCCCATGGGACTGGGGGTTTTGACTGGGGTCACCAGGTCAGGCCAAGATAGAACACAAGGAATCTGGGCGCAGGACTGTGGGAGCTGGGCCCCTTTTGTTCCCTCTTTCAGGTTCTTCCTACTGCCCTTGTGTTATAGCCTTCAACTTGGAACAACACTGAACATAGTTCCAAAAAAGAGCTCATATTGAGATCAATGATATTATGAAATCTGATATGTATGCTTATATATGCTTATCAACTGAAAGAAGCTTGTGTAATTAATAACATAGATGCATGCTAAAGAGTTTTACATATCTAGCAAATTATTTCTTTAAAAACATTTAGTTTAAAAACAGTTAGTAACAATCCATCCATTTCAACTTTTTGGGTAGAAAACTAAGTAGGAACCACACAGTGCATGAAGACTTACATAAGACAGAAAGATAGTACACAGTTTTGATAAATATGGCCCTAGTTGATATTGCATATAGATTGATGCAGGTTATTTACATGGACAGCACAGATGACCAGTGGGGGCAGGGTCTTAATTCAGGACTGCTGTCTCACGGCTAGAGGTCAGAGTCTTGGTCTAGCTTTGGACAATCCCAGGGGGTTTTGTCTGTGTGCTCCAATGTCCAGCTAAAGGGGGTAGTGGACAGGGTCCTACAGGGCAGGTTTGGCCCAGGACTCAACACAATGGCCAGGAGTAATTATGCAAGCTGCGGGATGGGAAAATGGTGGAGGGAGGGACATCTGGAACCTGACCTCTAACCCAGGGAGCCTGATCTCACACAATACTGCAGCCAGACTGGAGAGGGCTGCTGGTTAGGCAAGAGGGGTCAGCCCATATTGATCACGACAGAGGGTGAAAATGCAAATGTAACGTCCAACTGCACAGTGAATTAAATTGGGAAGACCCATTTCAGCAATAACCAATTGGTTAGTCTGGGTTGTCTCTACTTCAAAATCACAGGTCTTAATAGTAAAGATGCACTAACACGGTCAAATATATGTAATGTTAAATCTTTTTCTTCTGCTCCACTTTCTAACCATCTTATAACTAGAGAGCTGTGACAATGCTCACCAAGGCCACTGATGGTGTAGGTATAGGTGTGCGCTTGCAGCTGGATGGTGGGTTGCTCTGGTTGTCCTTCCTCATGGTAACACAGCCGGTAACCTTGGACAGCCACAGATTCTGGGCTGCTTTGCCAACGTGCCACAATAGAGGTGCAGTTAAGAGGCTCAAGTTGGAGAATAGGGGCTGAAGGCACTATGGGGCAGAGACAGCAGGCAATGGATCAATCACACATATTTAAAATGCTGTTGAGAACAAAAGAAGACTAAACATATAAACAACAAAGAAAAAACAGCAGGGAACTGAGTAATGAAAAGGTTGGCTAGATGGATGGTTGGACGGGAGTTCATCCTTAATAACACAATGGTTTCTAAGATGTATCAATTCAAATGAAGAATTCTGGGTGTGACAGGGATACAACTGAACCTACATATTGAAAGAAAAAGCATCAATACATATCATTTTTCATTCACTAGTATTCATGTTCTAGACATCACTCTAAAATAAAATAAAACAAGTTTAATTCTGCTTTTTATTACCTAAATACAAGATCG
>JAPZDY010000023.1:16473392-16489708 GCA_029783645.1 Ctenochaetus hawaiiensis
TACCTGTCTGTCTGTAATGGTAATGTGCTTTGGTTGAACTCCCAGGTGATAGTGGCAGGAGGGCTGGAGGTGACTGCACAGGAGAAACGTGCCACTGAACCCTCAGTCACCACCATAGGCACAGGATGCAACACAAACTCTGAGATACCTGTAAAACAATTAGTAGTTAAGGCTGAGGGTATCAGCAAATCAGCAATAACTAAAACCTACCTTATTAACAAATGATGAAATAAGCTATATTTTATTAATAGCGAGTTTATTTAAACTGATTTATTTTGCAAATATACAAATATAGTTTCTTCCACTTTTGGTAAAATATCTTGTATTATGCATGCAAACCCCTGACCTTGATGGATGTTAACTGATTCTATGAAAGGAATTGATCTTTGTGAGACACAACGATCTTGCTTTTGTGCAGATGAGCAATCAGGTTCCAAACAGACCAGCTGGTCCAATCAATGGATCAATGGAAGAATGACACTGAATGATGCACTGTTATAGGTAACATAGCTAAAAGCAATCAATTCCCTTTGCATTCAGCCACTAGAATTAGAATAACATGTAAAATAATTTTGAAATATGGGGGTAAATTTATTTCTTGGAGAAGTTGGGGATGACACCAAATATCTGCAAAATATACCAATTTGTCATTTGCAAAGCTAAAAAACTGAAATATTTAGTATTTATAATTAGGTTGCACACATTTTACCGTTATGCATATGTAAAGGTTCAACTCTGACCCTGCTATGTGGTCACTTACAAAGTATGAACATAGGCTACTTGGTTTAAAATGACTAAACCAACTGCGCACAGTGTGCTGAATCATGCTCTCTATGTGTGTTTAAAAGTTCTTTGAATAATCATCAGAAATAAGTAATCCCCAATCTGCATTTATGTCCAAAGCACTGTGTAAAATATGACTAATGACCTTCATTCATTAAGGTGATAACTCTCTGCCTCCAGTCTCAACCACAGGAAGGAAGTCAATATCATGTTAAAGGAAATCAATACTCTGTTCCCCCACTGAATCTCCACAATAAAAAGAGCAATCCTTTAATTCAAGACCTAATCTCATCAATATTACAGAAATAAACTGGTCATCCTGCTTTTGTGGGTGCTTTTGGGATGCCTGAAACTAGGGCCTGAAATAAAAATCCTTTATGGTATGTTTGTGAATCATTCCTCTGAAATAGCATAATGTTTTTCCTTAAGATCAGTACATGACAAGTAAATCTCATGTCAAAATTCATGTTATTTTTTTTCCAAATGGCAGTATTTTAATGAAATCTAGAATAATCCACATATTCCATCTCCAGACAACACGGCTGACTGGTAGCATGGAAAAACCCACAACACCTGGTAAAAAGTTGAAAACAGTATGTTGTTTACTCTTCCCTGAGAAACATCAGACAATCTTCACTCTTGCTGGGATCAGTGATGTAGATGGTGGGTGTGGCCTGCATAGACTGACCTGCTAATATGGTCCCTTCTGTTGTAAAGAACAAATCAATGTCTAGGTCAAATAGCACAAAGGTTTCTCTAAAGAGGTCAGAGTTCACTTCTACCCCCCTGTCCATTCAATTTTTGCCCAAACTGGAAGCAAGATCGAAGTAAGCTGCCCATTGGTCTACAAAAGAGAACCATGCCAATTCTTTTACTGTTTATGTCCTTTGTCAAATGGTACAGTAGTCATACATTAATTTTAGGCACAAATGGACTGGTTTGCAAATATTATACAAAGTTTATGAGATATTCGACATCCTCTGTAAATCTAGGAGGTGCTGAAACTGGCGATGTAGTCCTTAGAACTACAAGGAACGTACTTTCTGAATGTAAACATGTTTTGAAAGGATCAACAGTATTTACCAGAATATCGGGCCCATTCACACACATGATAAACTGGCCTTTCTTTAACAAAAGGGCTCTGCTTGACAGAGCATAGAGGGACTGATCCAGTGAAAGGGATTGTGAGCTGGGGGGAAAGAACAGCAGGGCGACCCAGCCAAAGCAGGCCTGTGACATCACAAAGCCTTTCCCTGCTGACCCCTGACCCTCAGGACCTCTGGACAGAAGGGGGGCACAGAGGAGGCCCATCCTCCACTCTCCGCCTACAGCTGGCCGAAAACCTTTAACCCTTTCACAGACAAAGGCTGGACGCCAGGCCACACTTGACTTTTGAGGGTTTTTTGTTTTTGTGTTGCCCTCTAACAAATTGTCAACATTGCTATAAAACTGTCAGAGCAGAGTTGGTGTGTCTATAAAAATTATGTTTGACTGTTTGTTTATCTATGTTTGAAATTCTATTCTTGTGTGAGAGTTTTATTTAGTTTGTTAAATTTGTGCACCGTTGAGTGTTAGGAAATATTGTTCAAAACTTTTGATCTCTAGTGTCAGAATCAAAATCAGTGTATTTCAGATTCAGATGGTGCTACTTTAGTTTCCATGACACTACTCACAGGATATCCCTTCTAAGACCTGTGAAAAGTGTCCATGGTAGACCAGACCCATTGAATAGACACAGCTGTCCTGTCCACTGATATGTGGACAAACAAATGCCCAGAAAACCTAGCCTTTTCTTCTGGGGCGGTCAGGGTTACTCCAAACAAAGGGTAAAAGCCAAATGGCCTTTCAGAGATTCCTCTGTGTAGCAGACCATTCAGCAATTACACAGAGCCACAGCCTGCAGTGACAATGCAATCTCTCTAACAGAAAAGAGACAGTACAAATGTAAAACTTTTTGCTTCCTATATTCCCTGGGTGCTTTGATAAGAGTACAATTTTTTTTTTGCTAAAACAGGAAGAACACCTTGACCCAGGGCTGCCTATTTATGGAGTATTTATGAGCTTTTAGATTGACTCTACATCTAACTTTAACTGTCTCTTAAAATGATCCTATAACTGTACTGACAGCTTTAAACTCAAGCATGGCCAAGTCTGAACAACCTCCAATAACATGAAACCCCAGACTTTAGAGGTTTTTCCGCAGTAAAGAAAAAAAAAGAGCAGAGTGGGATACATCTGCTTCCCATCTCCAGGTTAATAACCCATGAACTTGCCATTTTGAGGCCTGTATGTTGACACCACAAAGTGTATATCACTAACAGCTCAAGCCATCTTCATCTTGCTCCTAACAGTGAAATACTGGGAAAAGTCCATGTCATCCCCAGAGTATTCCTTTCACTTTAAGCTCCATACTTACTTGCGATAGTCAGACGTGATCTTTGGCTTAGGATAGCTCCATATTTGTTCTGGGAGAGGCACTGGTAAAATCCTTCATCTGATTCTTCCTTGGTATGCTTTATCTTTGGTATGTACAAAGAGCCATTGGGCAGAAACTTAATGTGTTCACTTTCTGCCAGCCGAACTCCATTCTTTAGCCACTTGATGGTGACTGGTGGTTGCCCATGAGCCTGACAATCCAAGACAGCAGGGTCCTTTGGTAGTGCAGTAACATCACTTGGCTCTGTGATGAAGGACAACTCGCTAAAACATAAAACACCTGAAGAAAAAGAATGGGAACATTAGTGAAGAATTGGTAATGTTTAAGTAATGGAAGATTAAAGCTGCACAACAATAATTTTAGACTACACAAATCGTACACTTTACATAAAATAATTATTACACTGATATTACAGTAAACCAATGTAAAGATCAAGAATGATATTGTTAGCAAACACTCATTAATTGGAATAAATGACAATATATATCAAATCATAAGCAGTTGTATGGTTATGCGATGGTTACATGGCAATAATTATTTAAAAAACAGTATTATCTTTCATAAAACTATCGTTGTATCGGAGCGTGTTTTAAGATATGCTGTCAAATATCAAGCATTAAGCTGGTGAACATCCGAACCGACGTAACGATACGTTAACGGTAAACTGACATTCACTGACAGGTAAACTCACAGCACAAAAGAAAAGCAACTGCACAGTTAAAGTTTTAAAACTAATCTTGTTATCTTCTCTTAGTTTAGTTGGTTCGAAAAACAATGTCGTCTTATAGCAAATAGTAAACGTTACCTATATTTCAAATAGGAAGAATAGCTAGCTGACGTTTACTGGGCAGTTAACGGTAACATTAATCAACAGTCCGTTCGCGGACCGCAAATGTGGTCAGTTCACTTAGTGACAACGATAACATTATTAACAAAAACAAAAATAAGACACTTACTCGATAAAGGAAGAAACAAAACAAAAAGCAGCCAGCGCTGGTTGTCTTTCATCTTAAACTTCGCCATTTATCCGGATTGTTGTGTCATTTTCCCCACTCCGCGAACCGCCGCTCTCCTGCGTGCCGTCCGTTGATCCCCAAAATCACTTCTGCCCAAAGCGGAGGACCAACTGCTCGACAGGGGTGCCGGGGCTCCCCGACACCCGCCCTCTCACGCATGCGCAGACAGTCCAGAGGCAAGTGTGCGCGTGTACTTGGTCCATGATCTGAGGTCTGAGGCCCCCAGGAGCCCCGAGGAGGAACTGTCAAAAACATGTGTACCTGGAAAATTGCACAGCATTTTCTGTCAATGTACTTACAGGATAAAGATCTGGAATTTAGATTCTTTTTTATTTGATTTTCCTCTTTCTCACCAGTGTTTTTAAATTATACTTATGTGTCTCTGTATAGGTGTGCACTACTTTGTGAGATTTAACCATCTTGTTGTGATGTTGTACGTGTGTATATGTGTCTTTCCTGATTCTAAGGGATCTTGCTTTACTGGTTCATGTTTCACCACTGCTTAACTTTTTTCTTAATGAAATGGAATGTATAGGGGTGAAGTAGTAGTTTGTAAAGCTCTGTGAGACAAATTTGTGATTTTAACAAGTAAAACTGACGAGGTTTGACTTAAAATATAGGCATATTTCAGTCAAACTGTTTACACACTATATAAAGCTGAAAAGCATAGACAGCAGTCAAGTTCTGATTCCCGCATAGTAATTTTCCAACTACAGACTGAGCAGTAAACGTCTACTGATTTCCTAATGAGATCTTCTTTTCTTTGCATCAGCTATTTCACACAACAAAATAAAATGACTGTAGAAAATTATCAGTTAGTTCACTGGTAATAAGGTCACACCGAACAGCATCTGCCTCTACCACAGAATCTGGTAATTATGAAGAGATATTGATGACTGCAAGTCAGCTGCCTAATGAATTCAGATATTGATCCGGCGACCATGCCTTTTGACAATGACCCTCCCGTCTCCCAGCCCTCATTCAATAGCAACACAATGGGCTCCAGCTGTGAGATCTGCCATGCTGCATCAGCAAAACACTCCTCCATTGGTGCAGGTAAATGCAGTCATCACAATCAGACTTAGCGATGTGATGTGTCTTGTAAACAATATTATAAAAATCTTATGCTCAACAGTATTAATGAATGCATGTGTAATGATTGTAAGGGATTAGAGCTACAAACATGCACCTCCACACTTCAATATCCAATCAAATGAGGAGTGTAATTATGTATTGATTAAAGCTAACCATTGATTTAATCATCTAGAGCCTTAAAGTTATAATTCAAGGCTCAAAACTAATGATCGGGCTAATAGCCTCCTGTAATTTGTTTTTTTTTAGTTTAGATTTTTAAATCATTTAACTAATAATTCTATATCCAGAAGAAACATGTGCATCTTATTTCATGTATTTAAATGACCTTGTCTTTACAGTGAAACACACTTAAGTTGTGAATTATTAGTCATGGATTAACTACCTCCCTGACCTCAGACAAAAATTGTTATCATGCATCAGTTGGTACAGATTTAGAAAAATGCTTCATATTTGTTCCTCTGGACACAAAAACTGTTTTCATTAGTGTCCCAGAACCTCAACTGACGGTTTTAGTTGTGAAAAGGAAAGCAAGATGTCAGTGCCTGAAGTAAACAAATTATGAGTCTCCTATATTCTGTACTCATCTCAAGTTTAGTGGAACCAATTTTTGTTATTGATATGTTGTCTGCAAACAGGATCCTGTTTTGCCTGTGAAATCTGTCGACTCATGTTGCCAAATGTTGTGGTGTGGAGGTCGAGGTTACCACTGGGCTCCACATGGCTAAAGGATAGGCTGTTTGGCCATGATCAATAGGGTTAAGGTCATTAACATGTTATGAATAACGCAAGGCCCTGGGAAAGCAGAGCAGAGGCCTGCCAAACTGGGCTCTGATTGGCTGAAGCTTGTCTCTAGGAGAGGCCACCCCCTATTGACCTTAGAGGTCAGTTAGAGAGCTGATGACCTCTAACCTCATGCCATGATGGTGATGGAAAGGTTTGAGTTTGCATATACTTGACTGCATATATATTAAAAGTGTGTAGTGTTTAACCAAAAACAAACAAACATCAGTACTGGCTCAATGTTTGGGAAAAAATAATATTTTCATATTAGCTGAGGACAGTCAAGTTAGGATCAAGAGGACACAGATTTCAATTCTCAAATCTTGTTACTAGAACACATTTTACTGGCTAGTACAGCAAATCTACCTTCCAAGTACTGGCTAGAACAGCTAATATAGAGAGCTGTTTAAAAACCTAATATATTAAACAGTTCAACTATAAATGTGCCCACTGCCCTATAGTAACTATTTTAAAACCACTATGTCATTATTTGAAATATCTTTTTATTTACTGCAATAAAATACAAAAACACCAGCAGGTTAATACGCAAGGACATTCTTTAAAAAAGTTTATTGGCTTTTAAAACCACTTTAAAAATCTCACCAGTGAGTACTTTCCATTGAAAAAAGAAACAACGCGTTTGCAATATTAACAAGCTACTGTACATTAAGCAGTACACCAGACAACACCACAGAGGAGGGTTTTTTTTTTCTACTGGTAGAAATGGACAAGATAGTCAAACAGAGTTGGTTCTGGGTCAGTCAAAGGTAAAGAATCAGAGTCACTGCTTGATGGAGCTCCTGTACTCATAAAGAGGTGCATTTCCTTCATTCAAATTCAAATATCAGTGCCTTATTGTTAAAGAAAAAATTAAGAGAAAATGTTAAATTTCTTCACAAATGCATTTTGCAAAATAAGAGTATGTAAAAATTGACAGAGAACAGTCATCAACATAACATATAGAACAACATTAACTTAGTGAACAGCACACAACAAAAGTAATGTAACTCATGAAACTAGCACCGCCAGTCTGGTTAACAAAACCTGCCCAAATCACAGAAGACAGTGGTTACCAAGAATACAAAGTACAACAGAAGTCATCACACATGCGTGCGTACAATCATTTATCAACATAATGAGCATGTAGGTTTTAAAAGATTATTTAACTTTTTTTCCCTCAATGCTTTATATTCTCATGTATGAGAATGAGTAAGAAATGTGTATCTCACTGAGATTAATGCACATTTTGCTACAAGACAATTAGTCATTTTCTGACAGTTAATTTCCCTACTCATCTTGTCATAAAAAATATTTTTTTTCTTTTTTTTTGTGGGCATCCATCATTACATTTGTCCATAAAGATGTGGCAAAGCCATGTGTCATAAAAATTTAGTGCAATAATGTGAACCTCCAAAGTTTGATGAAACATGAGTTATCGTTCTTTTTTTCCAGTGTCTGCTGAAAGGCTTTGAGCACAATGTCTGTCACAGAGATGTTTGCAACCAGCTAACAGTATCACAACTTTTTTTTTCTCAATATACCATGCTATTGATCCTGCTCAAAGCACACATCACTTCTGCAACCGCAGAGACCTATTATCTTTGAAAAGAAAAAATTAAAATAAAATCAGCAAGCAAGACCAGACAGCATTACTTGTACGACACATTGAGCCAGAAATGTAACACACAACATACAGTATCTTGCCGACTATAGATCTGTTAAGCTTTTTTTTCTTTTAAAATGGCACGTACTTAGCTAGAATAATGGCCATAATATAGTGTCTTGATACATCAAATCTCTATGTATCTATCCTATTTACAGATGGAGCTTAAACATGACTTTTACAACATTGACAATAGCCAAAAACTCAAGCAAGCATCCTACTGTATCACAGAGCCTACCTGGCTAGCAGTGATGGTTTCAACATGCTTTCAGGTCCATAAAACATAGGACAGTGACCATTTCACAAATTTACATACTGTACAAGATTTATGCAACTTAATCCTTTTCCTCAAATGCAATAAAACTCTTTTATAACTCAGAGGCTGCCCGTTTCCCGTTGTTTTTATTGTTTACTAGGAGTGTCTCTATGTGTAATAATCTCTTATGTTATTTAAACAGATCATCTTTGGTATGGAAATAAGGCTGGAATCTCCACAAACAGAATAATTTCATTTCCTCTTGATTTCAAGATGACGTCAAAACATGCATGTCAGCCTCTAGCCTTCAGTGTAACTAAGCCTTCTCCATACCATTGATATTCTTATCCAAGCTGGGAGTATAGCATGCCAAAAAAAATCTCATGACTGAAAGTGTGCCTGCCATGGTTTTCATGAAATGACAGCATATCAAATTCCTCTAAATCCATTATTGATAAGGGCACACACAGTGTAGTTGTTAGCCTATACAATACGCATCTATATTGTAACACTGCTAAACAAAAAACAATTAGAAATAGTACTGAAAATATCAGAGTAACAGCTGCCTTGATATGATGAAGCTCTGGATGGTTCCGAAGATTCTTAACATTATACTATATACAGTCACTCTACAGATGGCATAAGGCCTTGGACTTTGGGAATAAGGCAGCCAGTTGTTGATTCCTCTCAATGTATAGTCCACAAAGTGGCCTAAATTCCCATCTTCTCCCCACTGGTTCATCTACTCCCTTTATAAGATATTAAACAGTACAAGAAGTATAGGCTTTAAGAAAATTTCACTCTTGGACAATGCTAAGATGTGAATCAGTTTTTCACTGATTTGGTATATGATAAAGTATAAAGATTATGTCATAAATTCAGCACCTGGCAGCATAAGATGCCACCCTTTTTAATAATCAGATATGGCAGGCAAATGTACTACAACTATTATGTGCATATACTACAAACCCAATATTTTCTCCATTTGGTTGAACTTGGAACTGCACACACTGAAAATAGTATACAACAGCAAATGTTTTTGGTCTTTTGTGCCAAATTTCCTACCCATCTCACTTTCATTAAGTGTTTGTTAAATACAAATATTGCATTATTGATTGGTTATAACATGGAAGATTATGTTTCTCTTAATGTTTATACCATACAAACCTGCTCTTTGCAAGTGCATGCTGCCACCAAGTACTCACACTTTGTACATGAAATGCTTACATGTCTAATTTCAGATGAGGGAGCAAAGTGGCTAAGTACTGAAACCCTGGGTGACAAATGAAAAAGGAGAGAAGTAACTAAACATCAGTAGGAGAGATTTTCTGGTACGCCTGGCACTTTTAACAGAACGAATGGCAAAGTCCAGACAAATCCCAACAAACTATCGTTTAAAAACAGATATACTACATACGCACCAAACAAACAACAGAGAACAGAATAAAAGATAACATTAGCCCAGCATCTCTACTGTAGTATGCTGGTCTTTGCTTTCTAGCCAGTCAAAACCAGAGTTCACAGTATCACTGCATATCTGCTGAAAAAGCGGGTCGTTCTTCAGTTCTTCCAGTGTTGAGTCTTCATATTGTTCCTGCTGCTGATTAGGGTCAAACAGCAGGTTGGTGTCCAACGTGTTAAGGTCAGTGATGCTACTGGACAGATCTGAGGTCAGTCTGATGTCATTTGAGAAGTCGGATGCCACAGCATTGAGCTCCGAAGCTACCTGACCTACCAACTGAGAACTGGGGTTAAGGCCATCATCCCCCAGCAAGTCCTTGACAGTGTTGTTAAAATCCAGCTGTTGTTGCTCATCCTCCACCTCCTGCTGCTGTGTGCTCTGTAGGAGGAGCTGTGGTTGTGTCTGCACAGGATTCTCCTGGAGCTGCTGCTGGTCTTGCTCACAAGGACCTGCTTGTGCTTGGCTGTCCCCAGTGGAGAAACTCACCTGTTCTCCACCACCAGTGGTGAGGTAGCCATGCTGCTGGAGCTCAAAGGCAGCAGGGCTGGAGCTAACAGGCTGGTGAGCAGTTCCTCCTGCAAATGCCGGAGTGGTCTCCAGGATCTGTGTGAGGTTCTTACGAGCCGTGTAGTTAGAGGGGAGGTTGTTTATGCCCAGGCCACGAACTGAATCGTCACCATCAGCTTCCATCTTGCTGAGAAGAACATTGGTAATTTTGGCGGTGTTGCTCTGACCTTGAACAGGCAGCATCTCACTCTGCATCATGATATTCAGAGGAACAGACTGGCTACGCTGGACCATGCTGTGGACAGAGCTGACTGTCTGGTTGTTGGACAGGATGCTGAGCACCTCAGCTGTGATGGGGGAGTTAAAGGGTGAAACCACGGCTCTGGTGGTGGTGGTGGTATTCGTGGTGGTGGTTGGAGGGCCGGTGTTGCCACTGAAGTTTCTCTGGCGCACCGCAGGGCTAACACTGCGGCAACGGAAAGTACTGGACGCAGATGAGGTGGATGCCTTATTGTCTAACGGTGCAGGCACCGCAAAACTCTCTTGTTTTGTGGGAGTAGTTACTCCTGTTACCAGCTGCTGCTGCTGCTGCTGCTGTTGTTGTTGTTGCTGCTGTGTTTGCTGCTGCTGCACTGGGGAAATGGGGGTCAAACGACCAAAGTGAGCAGCATCCTGTCTTGACTGAGCCTGAAATGACTGGCCAGGAATTGCAAAAGCATGTGGCTTGCGAAATTGGTCATCTACCAGATCTTGGTAGCTGGGCAGAATGCCAATGCTATGGTTGGATAAAGGACTTGCAGAGTTGCTGTTGTAGCGGTTGTTTATCCATTCCAGTTTGGCCTTATCAGGGTGTGTTGCCATTGGCCTCTGCATGGGCTTAACAGGGCTACTGGAGACAATGCTGGCGTCATGATAACCTGTGATGCTCGAGTTTATGGGAGTGAACGCGAAAGGGTTCCTGCACTCCACTGGGCTGGGGGGAACACTGCTGCTGCAGTTGGACAGTGGTGTGCTGATGGGGGTATGGCGACCCAAGGCTCCATCCACAGGAGTGATGGGGGCCATGCGGGAGCAGGGGCTCTCTCTTGTCAAACTGTGCCCGAGGGTCATTTCCGAGGTGGGAGTGGGTGTTGGGGTTGGAGTCGGCGTTGGAGTGGGAGTTTGGACAGGAGTGGTACTGCTGTGGGCAGAGTGGTAGAAGGATGTGCCAGCCTGGTGAGCATTCAAGATAGACCCTTGATTGCTGGCTGACTGGCCTTGTAAGGACACGTCAACACAGCCACCAAACAGACCCTTAAGCTTCATCTGCTCTTCCATTTGGACCAGCTCCTCTACAATGCTGTCCTGGGTCATATCATCATCATTGAATGGAAAGTAGTCCATGTTAGACTGAGAACTTGCTAAGACAACCATCTCCTGCGCGAGGGTGAGCTGGCCTGAGGCCTCTGAAGGTTGAGCTATGATGGACAGTTGGTCAGTAGGGGCTTGTTTGTGTTCTGCTGGTATCTGCTGGGCAAACGCCTGCTTCTGAAGCTCATCAAGTTGTCCCTCCTCCCAAATTGTGCTCTTTAATTCACTCATCACAGAGGCTTCGTGTGCTCCTGAGTTGGCTGGTATGGCACGAGGGTCCCCGGTGATCTGCTGTAACAACGCCTGATCAGAAGTGTTGTTTCCAGCTGCTCCAGTGGTGGCATCAGTGCTGAGTAAATGGTCTTCATGTTTCACCACCAAAACCTGGGATTTAGCAACAGTCTGGGAGCCCTCAGTGTGTGTGATGGGTGAGTCAGAGAGTGCAAGGATCTGTGTGGGCCCTATAGAGGTGTGTTTCACAGTCACTTTGCAGGGGGCACTCTCTGGTCTGGCAGGGGTTCCCGGTCTGGGGATCCTCTTCACCGCAGCACTGACTCCTTGTTTGGGATTGTCAACTACAGCCAGTGGCTGCTGGGAGATAAACACCCTCTTCACAGGAATCACATGGGACTCCCCACTTGAGCCTGTGCGCTTCCTGGGGCTCTTGGCATCTGAGCAGGGATCCTTCGATGTGGGTGTAACAGCAGAGGAGCCATTGGATGACGTGTTGCCATTGGAGTTCTGATTATCAACAGTCAAGTACAAAGTACTGTCATGGCAGTTACTGTTATTGCTGTCCTGAGTCCCAGCTACAGCTACCGAGGTGGGAGGGGACGTGGGGTCATTTTTCATCCTTCCACCCTTGTCTGGCCCTGGAGAACACTTAACCAGGAAGCTTGGCTCACTGGCAGCCCTGAACTTTGCCACCCTCTCCTCTTTGGCCCCGGCAGCTGTTTTCTCTGTACCAGGGGTGGGGTTATTGTCATTACCAGCTTCAGACACAACTTTGGTGTCAGTGGAGAGGATTGGGGTGGAGACTGGGGCATTGGGTCTGATTGCAGGTGACTGAGAGGCAACCGTGCTCACACCTTGTGGCGGCTGGGATTCGTCTGATGCAGCCGTGGTATTCACACCGGCCGAGGAAGGGCGCACTGTTGTACTGCTGCTGCTGGGAGCCAGAGCGATGGCTGTCATCTTCACCACATTGACGGAGCTGACGTGAGGAGTGGGCATCACAGTTTTTATGGGGCTGTTGGTGATGAGCAGGGTCGGGGGTGAGCGCAGTGTGATGGCACTGGTGGCAGAGGGCTTGGGCAGAATTTGGGCGTACCGTGTACCATGTCGTGCCAGCCGGTCACCCACAGGACTAGCAGAGATATTCTGGGGAGTTTTCGGGGACTGTTTAAGAGACTGAGTGACCACTTGAAAGTTCACAGGCAACACTTTCCCCTCTGCTGTCCCTACAGGGCTAGGTGAGGTCATCAACTGCCTGCTTCTCTGTACCTGTGAAACAAACAGTGAGATTATAAAATTTAAGTTAAGCACCTTTAAATATAGCATATCTGAGCATAGTTATAAAAGAACTTGAGCCACATACCGTCACTGGGCTGGGGACAGCTGCTACTACAATGCCTATGGTGGGTTGAGGGGAGAGCAGAGCAGGGCTGCCACAGGGGATGGTGGGACCAGGGGTGCTGGCCTCGGTTCTCTTGATCTGGGTCTCACTGGGAAGGGGTGAGTGGAGCTTCTGCTCCTGCTGCTTCTTCTGAATCTTGCGCTGCAGTTGCTGCTTTGCATCAACAGAGGGAGAGGGCAGGGTCTTCACCTGGGGCTGGAAAGAGTTTGCCTCAGCTGTGGGCACAAATGCAGAGGCTGGGGTTGGCGTCTTCATTCCTGTCAAGAAGTAAAAAAATTATAGAATCATGATGGGCGAGATTACAGTGCAAGTAAGGGCTAAGACCTCCAAAACAGACAGTCAACAGCATAGTGTTACATTTAAGCATCAAAAGTATTCAGAAAGCATCAAAAAAAATGCTTAAATTTCAAAAAGGTTTAAAATTGAAAACCCAAATCCAAACATACTGCAACCATTGCTAATCTTAAACCATACTGCCCTGCAGAATGTTATTAGTTTCAATTTGTCATCAAACCACCAAACATTCGACATGTTTTACAGCTGCAATGATTAGTAAAAGCATGATAAGCTGATTGAAAGAAAATTACTTGCAGATTTGGTAATTAAGTATTTACATAATTTTTAAGCAAAAATGTCTTACATTTACTAAATTCAGCTAAATTAATGTATGGATAAGCTGCTTTTGTCATTTGTAAATGAAGAGCCTCTGGGTTTTGGACTGTTAGTTTGATGAAAGAGGCAGTTTGAGGAGGTCACTTTGGGCTCTGGGAAATTGTGATGAACATTTCAAACTTTTTTTAACATCTTATAGACAAACTGATCAATCAATTAATTGTGAATACGACTACCAGGTTAACTGAATGAAATGAAGTTTGATGCAGCCCTGGTTACCAGGCAGCTCAGTCAACCTCGTTACATTTTCAGCACCATGGACAGCTTACAACTATATTAATGCACTGAAAGGATTTTGAATTAAGAACAGCAGATTTTTAAAACTATCACCACCACAGCACTTCCTGAACACCCAATCAGTCCAACCTGACTACCCTGAGAGGAGAGGGAAGAGAACTAAGATAAGAGCTATTAGCCGAGCTTGAAAATAAAAAAAAAAATGCGCTGAAGAATTATTTCCTATTTCTATATGTGTTTAAAAATAACTATATATATTTTTCTTTTATTCTTTTTTTATCTGATTCTATTATATACATGTACACGTAAGTCTGTGTGTAGCACAAAGGATTACAAATTTTTATTTCAAAAGAATGAATACATTACTCTGTGTCTCTTGAAGCTTCTGCCCTTTAAATTTAACATATCTCTTCTCAGTTCATTCAATATTCATACTGAATGAACTACAATATGATTCAACTGTGATGTGCATTACACAATGAACTTTACAAACAATCACACACACATACACAAAGAAGAACAAAACCAGGATGAACAAAATCAAACAATGTCTTTACCTGTGGGCGTTCCGGTCATAACAGTAAGTGCCGCCATGGATTTAGTACCAATGTAGTGGCTATTGAGCAGGAAGCGGGCCAGGTCCTCCACGTTGTCAAACTGACGACTCAGGACCTTTTGAGCCCACTCACACACCAGTCCACAGGCTGCCGATCTCATTTCATCTTCAGCGCTCGGGGACTGGCCCGTCGGCTCCATTAGCTCACACTACGGTCAGACACAAGAGAGCAGCACATGGATGAGCATTACACATTTTTCAAGATTTGACTTGACATTTAATACTTTTTTTTGGTTGGTTTGTTTGGTTTTTTTTGCAGTGCAACTCACCCCATCACCAGATTTCTGCAGATCCAGGTTGGGTAAGGATGGCATGTGTACAAAAGCCTTCTTCCTTAACCCGCTATAACAGTATGTGAGAAGGAGTTAAGGTGTCTGAAACATAACAACTCTTTAGATAAGCCTTCTTTTTTGAAAATCAGCCAGAAATTGTAAATCTAACAAAAAGAAAACAAGCCAGAAAACAGCTTTCTGATATGTGAATCGTTACACCTCTACTGGGATGACTTTGTTAAAGGATATTTGGATTTGCCTCTCATGCCCAGTCGACGTGCTTTCATGTTAGGAAAAACATTCTTCATGATCTTTCCAAAGTCTGCTGCACTCAGTGGATTGTAGCCAAGATTGTCACAATAGCTCCTGCAAGACAAGAGAATCCGCCGTAGGATTACATAGTAATACATAATTTATAGTAGTACTCTGTCCTCTATTCCCCTTCACCTCTCCGGACCCTACACACTTACTTGTATTCATCATACACCTCTTGCTTTGGGAGGGAAGTCTCTGGGTGCTCTTCTAGGTGATTCCGTATCCAGTTGAATGCATACATCTGTTGAGTACGGCTCGACGACATGGAACTCTGATCACTGAAATGGGTACAGAAGACAAATAAATCTGGTGAGGCAGTGTTCTCGACTCGTATGCATCATTTCTTGTTAATACAGAAACTTTAATACCATAATCCAGGAGTGGAGGACCCCCTCTCATTCTCAGTCCAAATGGGCAGAATTGGGGGGTTGGGGTGATGAATAGATATGGGGAAACAAATGAAACACAGACAGCTAGGTATAGCAAAAGTCTACACACATCAGTGGTTTGCTTCATAATGATAATTATACAGCTGAAAAAATGAATGATAATTTTGTATGAAGAAAAAAACTCACCAGTGACCAAAGACCCCCAAAAAAATATTACAAAGAAAATTTTTTGGGCATTTTTTGGAGCTATTAGCCTAAACTCTGTCTGCGTAGTAGCCAGTGGATAGTGACTTGAATTTTTGACAAGCAATGAGACAACAGCGCCAATAATGTAATGAGAGCCATAACAAAGCAGCCATGTGTGTGTGAGACAAAAAGGCCAAAGGGCAAAGAGAAAAAAAACGTGAGTAGAGTTTGTTTCTGTGACTTACCTTTTATCATTGCCACTGCTGGGACCAGAAGGCAACTTCAGGTAGAGGTAGAGCTTTTCAATGTCTGTAAACTTCTCAACATCTTGCTGTAAAAATAAATATCATACATAAACAATAACTGTTATTCTCAAAGACAAGGGTGAAATAATCAGGTGCTACTTGCACTTATTGACACAAACCGTCCCTTTTCTGTGCAAATTAGGCCCATTGCAAAAAAAAAAAAATGTGCAACTGAAAAACACCTGCTCTAAGAGCTGCAAACAGTCAGAGTGACAAAGAGTTAGTGGTAACTGCTGCAGGTTTATAAGAGGTGTGATGATGGGGTCTAATCACAGGTGATTTTTCACATTTATCTTCCTCACTGTGCTTGTGTCAGTAAAATAACTGTTCACTCTCATG
>JAPZDY010000023.1:16491608-16526239 GCA_029783645.1 Ctenochaetus hawaiiensis
GACAAAGTTAAAAAGCTAAAAAACAAATAAAATTACTGAAAAGCAATACACTAAAAGTGTGTTTTCAGGAGAGATTTTAACTGAGGAGATTATTACTGGTAGTGTTCTTAATATTCGGTCTCCTCACATTTACATTTTATGCTTGAATTATTGTACATTGAGATAAACCTGATGTTTAACCCACAACAAGTGAAACAGATAATTGACAAGTGATAAAGACATCTTTTAGGTGTTTATTTGGCCCAGCCAGATGTGCTGTGTGATCAGTGTTAATGTGAAAGCATCTGAAATGCTAAAGGGTGGATTTTTCTTTTTTTTAATCAGGATTTGCAAAAAAAAAAAAAAAATCCAACAGTACAACATCAGAAAGTCTTGTTATAATTAAAATACAGGCTCTTAACTGCCTGTATTTTTTATTAGCTAAAAAATGGACAGAATTTTGATGACACTGATGTGGCTTTGTTGCTCAATAGAAGCTGTGAGACACTTCAGACAAATCCACAACAAATGAGCATAAATAGAAAGATTTTACACAGACACATGGGGCAGATATAAAAACATCAGATTTTTTGCACACCCAAAAAAGGATGGTCCTTTGTATATTATGCAAAATTAGATCTGTATGACAAAAGGCCAAAATGTTGTACACTTTTGTTACTCTAGCCTACAGTAGACCCTCAATATAGCACCTTTGTGTTTGATTATTATAATAAAAACTCTTTTTTTAATCTATCACTATGATTTTAATATAAGGTAAGCCAATTTAAACATCATGCTTTCAATTTTCAGTAACCTTAAGTAAGCCTTATAAGGCTTAAGCATGAAACATGGTTGTATGTTTCTTCATTCCTTCTTTACAAAAGTTAAGCTGCACACATTTTTATGATCCAACAATTAAAATTTACATTTGACCTTCTGATAATAAGGAGGTGGCAGAGTGTCAGGTAGCAAATTACAAAGATTTAGCATTTACAAGCACAAAAGTCCATTATTAATACTCACCAATATGCTGTCAACTTTTGATTGTACAGATTTGCTGCAATGAGACAAAAAGCAAAAGCCAGAAATGTGAATAAATATGAACTGAATTAAATTTACATTGATACATACATGATTTTCTAATTATGGGTTTGGATTTATTGGGTTTGGGGTTTGTTTTTATCCTTAATAACACTAACAATATGCTAAATTCTGATATACAATTGTATGTGCTAAAAAAGCACCACATCTCCGCACTGCAAAATGTTCTGAAATCAAGACACAATATTTTTACTATGTGTATCTACTCAGAAGTCATGCTGTACATACATATATATTCAGAGTCCTCTTTTTGCATTTTCACTGAGTGAGAGATATCGTTTAAAATTTGGACGGAATTTACTTCAAGGCCATCTACTTACAAACACACAAAAAATATGGAAAAAAATCAATTATTTTAAATCAATTACTTTATTAAATTTAAAAATTTAATTAAGGACTTTGTTCATGCTAACATAACAGCTTTCATTGCATGAGGAGCATCTGTGAACTGCTATCTTTTGGTCTCTTCACAGATGTTTGAGGTTCATTCTCCTCGTTTGTGGATCACAGAAGCACCTGTGGTGTGATGATGTGTCACCACTTTGCTCTATGGAAATGGTGTCAGTCAGGTGATGTAAAGTTCACAGTACAGGTCCACCAAGGCTTCCTTGTTCTTTGGTGACTTTCTGATCATTCTTGTCTGGTTAGATTTTATTTCAATGACCGAACTCAAGAGAGAGTCCTGGTGTTTACATATTTGTTCCATTTTACAATGACTGAACCTGCTGGGCTCCTGAGATAAACATTCTTGGCTTTATTTTCGACCTGAAATCCCTGATAACTCTGGAACTCCATATTTTCAAATGTGTGCCTTTTAAATTTCATTGCCATGTCAAATTATTTTTTCAATCCTTTCTAGACGCTCACTCATTCACTACTCCTTACCCTGTGCAGTGCGCAGTAAAGTGATGGTTTTTTTTACAGTTTGGAATAATCATTATTTTTCATCATCACTGACAAGTATAATGTTGCTTCATTTTAAATTTTGCACCTGTAAAATGCAGCAAATTGCAGCATAATGGGGATTTTTTGCTGCCATATGCCTTTTTTAAAAAACACATCATACTAAGAAAAGCACAAGTGTTAGTGATGAAGCAGTAAAATATAAATTCAGTCATTGTTAACTTTATTTACACCTGTGCTTCTTCTGCCGTGACATGTCAAAAATGTTATCTGTAAAAATAGTGCATTGTGGTTACTGGTTTCACATTCAGAATTTGGACGTGTAAATAATGAGGTAGGTAGTAAATAGCCTGTAGGCTACACTCAGGGTACTATTTAGTCGATTGGGGTTAACAGGATTTTCAGACACAGTACAGAGTTATCTCAAGGATTATCAAAGCAGGTGCACTACAGGATGCATGGGAAAAATATGACCACTTGTGTAAATGTGAGAAAAATAATTTTAACTTCAAATAGAAGTGCAAAAACCTCTAAAAACATGTTTCTACTTTGTCACTGAGTTTAGATGAAAATGTGCATAATTAATTTATAAATTACATCTATAAAATTATCTGAATTATTCCCCCAATTACTGTACATTATGTCATAATACTTGCATAGCTCTAAATAATAAAACGATATTTATTACAATTTACTGCATGGTAATAGGAAATCGCACTGACATAACTGAGAGTGTGTTTTCCAAAGCTACTGCAGAAAATAAACATGCAAAAAATAAAGCGTTATCAGAGGAGGGTCTCCTATTGTCATTAGCAGGATTAAATCAGTGTGTCTCAGTGGAGCTGTCTGCTTTGACACCTGTCATCCCGAGCATCAGCACCACCGGTGTCATCTATCACATGGCCTCCTATGGCTCGATGCTAATGATTATAGCTACTATTGCTGCAAGTAACCCGACGTAAACGTGGTATTACCGCATAAACATGTGTAGGAAAGCGTGGCTTTCCTCGCTACTGTCGTGTTTCGGTAAAATATCTGCAGCTAGCACGGCAGCACCCGTGTTATTTTCAGCCGCTTTGTGCAGCACACATCCTCCCTGCCACTCCACAAGCTAGATACGCTAATTATGAGGCTACGGCTAGCTAAAAGGGCAGTGTGGCTGTTTGGGCATCATTTCCATCCTTACCAAATTGAATTCTTTATTTTGAACTGTAACGCGTTAGCCTCGGGCCCCTGGAGTCCTGGCACCAACGCTGGAAGAGAGCCTAATCCCGAGGCAGGCTTCTGATCAGGTTGTTGTTGATCATCAGCCATCACGATGGAGGGGTGGTGGGGGAGCTTTAACAAGTAGGCCTCATCCCCGGCTGTGCACTGCACCGGACCCACCGCTGCTGGAGCGGCTCAGTCAGCTAGGACAGCCCGCTGAATCCACCACAGGGCATGGCTACAAACACTGTGATCCGACCCTCGCAAAACACAAAACAAAACCAAAAAAACACCCGGGAATACAAAAGGCATTTCGCAGAGATCTCTCCGCTGCCGCAAATAGCACGCCTGCAGCAGCCAGCAGACGAGCTGCCTGCGTCAAGTTACGTACAGGTAGAGCAGGCACGCCCGGAAGTACAGGGAGGGTTTGCCTTCAAAATAAAAGTATGATATTTGACATCTTTGGCTGTTTGAAGTATGGTTTCACATATTAGTATGTATAAAACAATGCTTATACACCCAGGTGTATTTTTGCCTTTTGTATTTTTTTTCTTTGCTGCTGCCATCAAAGATCCCATCCTATGTGCAAACAGTTGAAGTATGCTAGGTCTGATGGGGGCAAAATCCACAGCCCTCTCTCTGCACAAAGTTTACCAAACATTAATGAATCTAAATAAATAAGATCAAGTAGGCATCTTACAAAGTTTACAGTTTTTTATAGACTTTACAGAGTTCCCTTCCTATGTTTCCACAGATGAGACAGTGTTTTCTTGCGGTTAGTAACACAAAGACGGATTGATGGTAACACAATCAGAGTGCACAAGTCATATTTTAGCTTCAGGCAAATTTTGAATTTTTATGTATGCAGGGATCGGGATTGTATTTTGACCTCCAATAACTTACATTTGAAGCACATTAAGTGGGGGACTTTCAATGACAACTGTGAATAAGAGAATAATTACAGCAAGCAAAGGCTTTTTAATATCCATATCAAAACTTGAATATTGTTTTAAGAAAAACTTTAATTATCGTGAATCCCTCCTTTAAGAAACACAGAGTATCTTACATTGCAACTATTTTGACAGTCCATTTCTCAGATCAGTTACGTTTTCCATGTGGAAATCAAATTGTAAAGATCAATAAAGTATAATCCCACCATAACATTTTGGCTTTTTGTTGTTTGTCAGAAAAAAAAACAAAAGTCAACGAAGGAGTCTTGGACTCTTGGGTTTTATAATGCCCATTTTTTACTATTTTTTGACAATTTATTGACAAAAGGTTGAATCATATATTTGAAAATGAATAGATGAGAACTGACATACCTGACTTAATTACTCCTGTACACTTAATAATATACTATAATATACAATAATATACAATACTCAATAAGTTAATACGGGTTCTGTTGATTCCTGGTTTGTGTATGTTATTTTTTAACGAGATTTTAATTTAAAAATCTTAACGGAGTTTGTAGTTTTTCATTAGTGTCTCCTGTAACTTGACGCTTGTCTGTGTGATGTAATGCTGCTGGCAGCCAGCAGGGGCGCTGCTGCAGGAAGCTGGTTGATCAGATAGTGACAATGACGGGTAAACAGCCAGGATGATATCACTTCACCATGTAAACCGGTCATTTAGCTGAGCGTCTATCGATATCTATATCTACCAATACGTTTATACCGACTGATATTATGATCAGACAGAGGAAATCCCTAACCACCAAGCAGACAACACATGCAGATTGTTCCAAGATGTTTCTTTGCTCATCAGTTTACTACTATTTTTTCCTTCGCCTGAAATCTGAGACACAGCTGGCAGAAAAAATAACCTGAGAGGATAATTTGGATAGAGACTGTCTGCACCACATACAGATATAACTCCGCTTATGTCACACTAGTAAAAAAACTGCCCCTAAATTAGTTAAGCTTATTACAAGCATTTTCCGACTTATTTGATTTTAACCACTCTATTTAACACAGAAATAATTGATACTGGTCTTTATATCCGTTTTCTGGGAATAAAAATGTGAAAACTCAGAAAAATGAAGCCACCAGGTCAAGAAAAACAAGACCTAAATAAATTCTCTCACTGTGACTTATTTTATGCTGCCATCTGTTGATAGAAAGAGGTAATGTTACTCCACTGCTCCACTGACACCATGGTCATGAAACATAATACAAGACAGCAATAAACGCAGACACGCCACAGAGGCATGTCTGGTTCCTTGGATGGCTTCTCAGGATAAGAATAACAGGGACAAGAGGGAGTAATAGAAATGGTGCGACTTACTTTTTTGTATGTTTGCATGACCTGAAGTTGCTTTGCTCCACTTATGGTTGCACATTTATTAAAGTCCCTCAGCACAATATGTGAGTGATTGAATGTTTGTTCTTTGTAGTGAAAATGACCTTTTCTTTCTGTTCAAACAATCTGATGATGGAGTCAGAGTGAGAAGCCAAGGAATTCAGACATCATAATAAATAAACTTAAAATAGCTGACTATTGGTTGATGAGGTTATCTCAGTTTTACAGGGCCAGGGTCTGAGATAAGTGTCTCTGCCCTAAAAGGCCTTCAGTTTTCTAACCTCATTTTTATTTTTAGCTGTCTAAGTGTGTGACAACGTTTTTGAAAAATAGATTTTTGCCAAAACTTCTCTTATTCACAGATGCACCAATACAGAATGAAGTGATGGTAAAGCTTTACATTTTTGTAAAGTAGTAATTTGAACAGATTTGAGTCAGAAAACTTAGAAAATGATCATTAAAAAATGCTTCTAATCCAAAATTTGAGTTACAGGATTTACAGGAAACAAAGCATTTGAAGATTACCAACCACTAAATATAATGGAATAAAATTAATACACAGTGTCTGCAAAATTGTATTATTAAGAAAAATGTTCAATATGATTTAAGCACTTAAATTTCTGGTGAAAATTGTCAAACTAAGTGTGATTGTTCTGTGATATGTGAATATTATTGAATCTTCCAATGCATATTTCTGTCGCAACTATTTAAATGGCAGCTTTATTTTAAGAAAGGAGATGATTTTGCTAGAAAAAACTGACTGAAGCTGTTTACCCCATCATGTTTATTTCTTATCATATATAATCAGCATCATATTTGTTGTATGGAACGTTTGATTCTGTTTGTTTTAAATCAGATTTTAAAGCTCATTAATTCATTAAAATGATGGAAGAGTTACTGTTAGAGATAAAAGTAGATAGATGAATGGACAATATACTGGTCACAAATACACCCACTTTGCAAAAAAGTACATCCTTGTGATTCTCCAACTAATCTCGTAATATATTGCTTTTTCAGCTCTTTATCATGAAGAGGTGGAATATTAAAATTTAGAATACCATACACAGGTTTGCTTCCAACACCATTTAGAGTGACACAGGGTTGTGTGCTTTATGTTGTACGTGTGATTATGAGCAATGGCATAAATCCAAAACAAATAAGAAGAGTTGTGCAAACTGGAGCTATGAGCTTTTTATCTAGATAGCGTAAAAATCTCATAGTCAGTGGACGCATGAAGAGGAAGCTCTGTGAGGTGAGGCCTGCTGTTAGGTCCCTGTGCAGCTGTAGAAATGGTCATGAATTAAAACAAAGAGTATGATATCAGTAATATTTTATAGTTTTGTCTTTGCTCTGATGAATACAGAATACAGGCTCTTGTAGGTGAGCTATGCACCCTCTGGTGTTTGACAGTCAAACATTCACATGGAAGGCCAATTAATAATAAAAAATAGCTTGTATAGATAACTGATTGGGCTTTGTGTTTAAATCATTCAAATTATTTGTTATAGTAAAACAATAGAGAAGTGATGTAAGATTATATTGTGAAATAAGACATTTAGTTCTTGGAAGCAGTCTCTGAATTTTTGAAAAGTTCATCTTTTTATAATCAGATGTTTAATATGTAATTCAGTGAAGTAGATCTGTGCTTAAACATTTAGACTCTCCTGAACGTTTCTCCCTCCTTCCACAACATATCACACTCATCCATCAAACCCTGTCATTTGCTGGCTTGTTAACAGCACCGGAGGTGTGGAGCAGTGACACTTCATCTAAATCTCAAGAAAACGTTGTTTCCTTGTTAGTCATTGTTTTCTCACTCTATTTTTGACCTTCGGTTGCTGGCTATTCTGGACTGATTTATTTTACTGTCAATCTCCTGTCACTTCTGATTTGAGCTGGAAGGTCTCATCTCAGCAGTCTTTGCCCTTGCTCATTCCTTCGAATGTTAAGATTTACTTAACACTCCTCCCAAAGTTGCTGTCATTTTTGTGGTTATATCATGCCACTGTAACAACGCATGTCATCTGCTCAATTTAAGCTATTTGACTCTGAGTCACATGCTGACTTACATTGCTTGATTATTAAAGTTTTATGTTGAATGGTACTTTTTAGAGGAAATATTTGTTTTTATGCTTTGTCATATTTACCACACTCAGACAAGTTATCTTGAAGTAAAATCCTTCCTAATACTTAGAAATTCCTAAAATATAAAGACACATTTAATAAGAAATATAATGAGAAAACATAAAGATAAAAGGACAATCTAATGTGGATGTTCAGCAAGAATGTAATGTTTTATTTTTTCAGATAATTTTATTTGAAAGAGCATTTAAAACTACTTTTCTAGAACTTTTGTTTGTAGCTTAACCTATACAGAACATGATAGCACACCTTTACACATTTAATGTCCTCAAACATCACTTACTTTGTTTGTTTGTAGAGTTTTAATTTCATGACGTGCTTCCTGGACATCAAGCAGGTCACACATGAGACTGGCAGTGACCCAAAGCCACCCGTCTCCTCCTTGTAGGTTACGTTGAATGTGGGACAGCGAGGTCACCCTGGTGCAGAGGTCAGCGAGTCTGGGCTTCACGTGCACCGTGCAGCCATGACTGCGTCAATCCTCTTACAAACCCCCCACTTCTTACAGCACTCAGGCCAGACTAAGATCAGCTTGCTGTGGTCAGGTCTTATCCCGAAGATACAGCAGATCCTCGGTACAGAGTCACGCCAGCAGGTATCAAACACCACAGCCAACATGCTCACCTCTGTGGACGTGTAGTGGGTCTGTTTGCTTAAGGTGCATTCACTGACATGTCCTCTAGAAGGCAATATTTACAGAGATGTGATGTATTACATCAACATAAATAAAACACTGTTTAGAAATGCGAAATTGTGCCAAACATCGCAATTCTTACAAAACCAGAAAACCAGGATCAGTTGGTCAGTTGTGTTGTTCAAGGTCAGACATAATCTCATCACAGTGACATCAAGTGGTTTATGTACAAAACAAAAAAAAGTAACTGGAGTTAAAAAAAAACATTCAACGATAAATTAATTAGCATATTAACAGAAAATTAATTGGCAGCTATTTTGATTAAGATTCATTGTTTCTATCAACTCTTGATGATTTCAGCTGTTAAATAGTGTGGCTCTGCTAGTTTTTATTATCTCTGATTAAAAATGTGGTTCTGCTTTGGATACTGTATTTGTTATTTTTAATTTGAGTGTGTGTATTTTTTGCTTGTTTGTTTTGTTCTTTGGGGCATAAAATAAACTATTTAAATTCATCAACCTGGGTTACATAAAATTAGAAAAATAGGCTTTTATAAAAATATTTTGTTGTTCTACAGACAAAATAACCAATTGATTAATTGAAGGACAGAAGACAAATAATCCTTATTTATAGCCCTAAAAGTACCCATATCAAGTTTCTGTGAACTCATATATTAGGATACATTATATAAGGATCCTTTAATGTGTGGAAGGCAAACATTTTAGAGGCATGCACGCAATAAGAACGAAACTTGAATTGTCTTGAGTTATCAGATCCCAAAAATAACACTGCACAGGCCAAAAATGTGTAGGTATTTTTTTCTGTGTTTCTTTTGTTTTATCAGTTCAGCACCAGGCCGAAATATGGGAGTCCCTGGCTTTGACGTCACTGACACAACCTATCCCAGGCCAGGCTGTTATCGCAGATTTTATACAGTGTTTTTTTTTTTCCTCCTTTTTCTTGGCGTCCTGTGGAAGAGCGGATGGGAAATTCTGATGTCATCAACCTTGGCACAGCGGGACAGAGGAGCATGCAGACCCTCAGGGTGCCACGATTGGTGCCCATGTGTTTGTGCCCTGTAGATGGTGAAATAGATGGTGTGGTGCTGCCCGCCTGTGCTGCACCTGCGTCCCAGCATGCTGATTGATCAGTTTGGTCATGTGGAATGTCACCATCTGCTCCCCAGTCCCACTCACCCCTTCTTGTGTGAATGCCAATCACTGGCATGAAGATAGTTATTTAAGCCATGTCAAATCAGGCGCATGACGATGAGCTCTATGCCAACAACACTTGAAATGTGTGTTGCAGGCGCAGTATGCACAACAGCATATCTTACAGTAAAAGGACAACCATGACTTCAGACCGCAAAGGGGTGTATGTTTTCTCTTTGTTCCTATTGGCCGGCAACATCAACATCAATTTGTTTCCTTTACATAATATAAGCAGATATTATCCGTCATAAAATCCCACAAAAAAGAGTTTAATGAATAAAGCCTGCAGTGAGAGCACGATTGCATGAAAGTACTTCTTGTTTGCATGTGAAAGTCTTTGTTTCCTCTCTTGCATTCTGAGCACAGCTTCTTATTTATTTCTCCTCCATCCCCTCCGGTTGCTCTTTTTTGGCCTCTTAATGGCCAACAACGTATCAGGGGGCCATCAGGAGTGACATTCTTCATTGTAGAGCTTCATAACCAATGACATTTCAACCATGGGAAAAAAAAGATATGCAAATTCAACCTCATTAACATTTGCATTACCTGTTTGAATAATCGCAGTCCTGACAAGACTGCAATTAACTAAGATTGATGCAAAGTTCAGGGTTAGGGGACTGTATATATTTGCTCTTGGATCACTCACCAAAGATGTGTGTGCGTGTGTGTGTGTGTGTGTGTCTTATTCGTGTTTAGTGCTTTAGATAGAAGAACTGATCTCTGTCACTAGAAAAGGTCTTTTAGTAGTCACTATGTTCCTGAATTATTTTTAAAAATCATTAATTTGTTGACTTTAAACACCTGCTTTAATAACATTTCCTCTTCATAACAAGTAGCTTAATTAAAAAAGAAAAAAACATCCTACCACTACAGTTATTCTTAAGCAAAAAAAAAAAAGAAAAAGAAAGAAAGAAAAGGTAAACAAATCATCATTCTGAAGAGACTGACCTCCTAACCCAGTTAACAGTAGCGTGGATAGCGGGGATTAGACTTCAACTTAAAGGAAGCTGCACAGCTCACCTGCACAGATTGAAACTAGTAGACTCTAATGTGTTTTCTGCTCTCGGATCAGTTTGTTACAGCTTGTTACAACAACAAACATTCACCTCCTTATTATGGTTGTATTACTTAATTAACAGTTTCACTTTTATTCACACTACAATTATGTATTGACTGTATTCCAATACACTATTTGTGCATTAAAAGTCATGCACTAGAAAATCGTAGCATACATTTTGTTAAAGAACAGAAGCAGATGTTATGGAAAGATTCCCCAGTGACAATAAAATGGCCATATTTTCACACAGTCTCCCTCAGCTTTAACGTAAACACTGGAGGGTTAGTAAGACAGTGTGTTTAAGATAAAGACTTTTCTGCTGTAAGTGGGAATTATTTGATTGGATTGAATTCTTCTGAGGTCTCTTTGGGACAAAATGCTCTGCCAGGACAATGTGACACACTGCAGGTTGCAGAATCACGCCAACTGCAGTGTTTTTCTCCATTTCTGTAAAAATACGGAGTATACTGCACAAAATACAGCAAGTCAGCTCTTTGGACTTTTTGCACACTATTCTATTCTGGCTGTTTAATAGGAGCACTTTAGGCAAGTAGCTTCCTAGTGAGAGTTTGTAAAGAAATGTCCAGAAATCTTAAATGTGAGTGGTTTGTTTGCACATGGAGGAGGTCACTGTCAATGTCAGCACCGGGGCAGCAGACAGTGGACTTTACCTCACACAGGAAGCTTGACTGTTTAGGTCAGACCCAGACAGACTACTGTAGAAATAACCTTTAACCTGTTTGCTGGACGAGCTCGCCACACCACACGTGCCTACAAATTAAGACTTTGTTCTATTTGTAAATGTAGGGCAGACAGGGGTGTGGTATCCTCTGTTTACTGGAAATCTTTACCTGTCCAACGGGAGATAATCTTCATAGCGTCATCACTGCTCTCTGGACCAGAAAAGTGGTCTCTGAGCTTGCTCGCCCATGACTTTACACAAACATAGGATGTCATAGGAACAGGATGACAGCTGAAATCAAAAGGTGTAACACACACTGGTGATGATTTTTTTCCTCTTTGCTTTTGGTGTGGTCAAGGTGTTAAGTCATGTGTGGGTGGGGAATTCCCAGATAATTACAAGTGTCATTTATTTTCATTATTCCATCTTAAACAAAATGGGCATTTCAATAATCAACATACACCAAATACTGAACACTTCAAAGACAATGTTTATTATATTAAAAAAAAATTCTCCAGTAAATTAAAAAACATAGGATTCTCCTAATAGTCTGGACCAGGCTTGTAGTACAGTAATAGCATCAACCCTTGGCCACCCCTCTCTGCTGCCTGGAATGGTCCGGCCCTTATTTGCATAAGTTGTCTGCGGGTAGCTGCATGACCAGCAGGGGTAGGTTAGGGGAATGAGTGCATGTGGACTACATACACATGAGTAGAGACACGGAGAGGCGAGCTGTGTGTGGACTGTATCGTGAGCCTTGGAGTCCTGCACTCAACCAGACAGAGTTATGTACTGTGCTCATCCTGTCTCTGGCACAGGCAACAACTCATTGATGTATTGCTACAACATGAAACCAGTGAGTAGATTCCTTGTATGTTTTCTCTTTGATTTGCATGTCACTGTCAGTGTGTTTGGTGAGGATGCTGTTGCACCCTTTATTTGTCTTCTTAGATGTTCTGCTGTTGACTTGCATCATAAAAACGCAAGTTTCCAACTTTATCTGTTAACGGTGGCTGATATCTTAGTGACATTATCTGTTATTTTGCATCAGTAAGAAATGCTTTTACACATATGACCTGTATAAAAGTTAAGAGTGTTGTAATTCAGGATGTTGTATTTATGAGTAAGGCGTGTTGGAGTTTATGGGAACGTTGCATGCTTTGCACACAACATTTGTTGGGATGGGAAGTTTTTTCATCCGGCTGGTTTGCATGTGTGTGTCTTTGTTTTTCCTTGTGTGTGAGTGTGTGAATGAGAAACAGACGGAGAGAGGGTTTTGTGTTTTGGAGAGGTCATGTCTGTAGTTAGAGCTGAATGGGTCATTGTCATTTCCTTGAAGAGTGGTGCACATGGCATGATGCTTGTTCTTGTTTAAACTTTAATGGTCAAAACTTGCCAGAGGGGATGCAAGTACTAAGAGTTTAACTAAGATCATGACATTAAAAAAACCTCTGTGATTTGCCCATCAGCCATTTGTTTGTTTATTTGTTTGTTTGTGTGTTTGGTTTGTTGGTTCCCCATTAACAACAATCTAAGTTCACATGATAATATAATTGCTTGGCCATAAAAACCACAATTATTCATAGATACAACTTAAAAGATATCACTACGCACGCCTAAAATAATGCTTGTATTCACTGACTTTAACATCTCACTCACTTGTGGTTTCGTGTTGACAAACTTGTGTTAAAATGTACCAGTGAGACTTCCTCTAAAGCTAAGCACCATGTAGTCAAGCCTAGCAGCAGAAAACATCTTGACATGAAGCAGATTGCTGTTATTTCTATTTGATTTAACCCTGCTATGTTGGAGCAGTCCCTCCACCACTGCAGCCATTATCAAAGGCAGCTTTGATCTCTGTGAGACTAACCATATCCAGACATCGTGGATCACAGAGGCAGAAAATTGGTTGCATGTGGCTGGAGTTGGCCATGGTGCAGCACAGCATAGGCCCTGAATAGCAAGTTGATATTTCACTCATCTAGCATGATAATGCTGTTTGCATTTACGACAGGAAAAAAAAAAGTGTCTCTTTGTTCTTTTTGAGCAAGTTTTTACATATTTTTAGAATTAAATAACTTTGATATGGGAATTGTCTGGCTGCTAAAAATAACACAAGTTCATAACACAAAATTATCATTTCAAGCAAATTCAAGCACATTGTACAGTATTTTAAATTCTCTCTTAGCTGTGGTCTTTATTTGCCCTTATAATTTGTGATGCCATGATTGATGGTGCCTAAATCAATGCTGTGCTAAAAGAGGATGCCATGGTGACGGCCCCTCTCCAGTGGGGGCCAGAGAGGGCGTGCTGGGGCGGGGGTGTGACCATTATTAACGGGTCGCCTGCTATGCTGATGGTAAGGAGGACAATTGGCTTTATCCTCCACCATATGCTGCCCATGGCGGCTCAGACGGGCCCTGTGTCGGCAGGGGCTCCTCTGTTTGGCCTAGCCCACAATCACCATGGGACTCATGCCAGCCAGGGTCACGGCTGTGTGTGTGTGTGCGTGTGCTTAAGTGCGTGTGTCTTTGTGTGCGTGTGTGTGTGTGAGCCAGCGAGTGCGCCTGCACGAGCATACTCAAGAGAGTCTTTAATAGCCTGCTTTACAGAACTTGTCGTCCGGGTAACTGACACCCCATTGATGCTGCGCAGGGAGGTTTATTTTCATTTCCTGGGGCACATCAAAGCAATCGAGGGAGGTGCAGGTGCAGCCCAGACCTCTTGGTGTGTTTGAGTGAGTGAGCATGTGTTGGTGTGTTTTGTGTGCATATGTGCAGCTCCTAGCCTTGTGCTTTAAAATTAAAAGGAAAGAAAAAAAACATAAACCACAGGTATCTTTGGTTTACTGTTAGATCTGTTTACAATATTTTCTTTCTGACAGAAAGGGATCATTAGGCCGAGACTCGGTTCTCTGTTTGGTCTCTCTATGACAACAAAATATGAGAGGGCCTGTAATTCAATTTTATTTAGGAATCGTATCCCAGTCTTCTGAAGCCAACTGAACCTGATCACGATTAGGGCAGGGATTTCTCATGGTGAATGGTTCCTAAATCCGGATGAGGAGGTGCATGGATCTGCAGCTTATGGATTATCGCAATAGCTCTAAGTGTGCATCAGCTCTCTGCTTTGTTTTCGTAATACTGTTGCTTCAGCTCGCACTCACAGTATTCATGTTGTTAGTGAGATTTGTTTTAGAGATACAGATACAGAAAATTTTGTTTGTCTACTTGATGTTATCACTCAAAGTTTTTTTTGCCAATAATGCCTCAAACAAGCTCTTCTGTTTAGGTTTATGGGCAGTCTCCCACTAATGAGGACATCAGCCAGAACTCATCTTTGCAGCCATCTATCAAGGCCCCCAGCAATGTGTTTGCAAGCACCTTCTTTGGTGAGCTCAGACAATCCAGAATGAACATGATTTGATTAAAATGATGGTAGTAAAGTGGAAATAAAAAAAACCTTTTTGTTTTGTGTGCACTTGAACACATCATCCCTTAGACTGGTGTCAAACAAACTTACCACAAACACATTAATGACCTTTTGCCTGCTTACATTTCCAAATGAGAAACAGTGAAATGTTCTGAACTCAAATCAGCTGTGTCCCCATCCTAATAAAACAATGCTGTTAGTAAAACATTCAACATAATTACCCAGAAAATTGAATAACACACAAAAACAACCAAAACCAAAATGTAAAAAAAAACTATTTTAAAAGACTGACAGTCAAAAGCCAAGCTAACAATTAGGTACAGCAATGCTAAATGCCATAATCAGATTGTTTAAATACTCACAATGACAATGTTAGCATGCAAAAATTTTACAGGTATAATGTTTACCTTGTTCACCATACCAGTTTAGCATGTTAGCATTCTAACACTGGATAATGAGCACAAAACAGAAAGTGAAGCTGATGGGAATATTATTAGTTTTGCATGTATTTGATCAAAAACCAAAGTTAGATAACCAAAGTTATTTTTAAAGATTATGTTGTAATTACAGTTAAATATGTACTGTTGAGCAATTATCTGATAAACCTTTACAAGCTGGACATCTCTTGTGATTCTCAGGCCTCAGATAAAGATTGTCCCATCAGTGGTTTATAAAAATGAACAATGTCCAGTCAGTGATAAAGTGGCTGGGCTTCACTGTTTCCTTTGAGGGCCACTGAAGAGCGTCAGATAGGCTTGATTGGCTGCTTGAGATGCTGTGCCAGTGCTGGTTGTAACATATCGTTATCCATTTTAGAGGGGACGAGCAATTCGCCTGACATCTGGAATGTTGTAAATGGGCTGAACCAGCAGGGCTATGAAGGTGCACTGGGAGCTGCCACAGCCCAACAAACACAGCCGGGGAGCTACAGCAACCTGCAGCCAGCACACAATCACCTGGTGAGATTTACCTCCAGGATGTTAAATGTTGACAGAAAAGGCCTCTTTTTTTAACGTGTGTAATAAATGTGTGTTTGTTTACCGATAACAGGACTACTCTCCACATTCAGTGATGGCTGCTGATATGAACAGGGGTCTCCCACCAATGTCCACGTTTCACCGCAACAATGCAGCACCCCGAACTCCGTCAATCAACACCTCAGAGAATTCAACAGGTGAGGGAATTGGAAATATAATCTTTACTGTTTATTACAGAGTTTTCATGCATGTCTGCTATTTATTATAATGATCTACAACAAGTGTTTTTTTTTTTTAACAATCTCAGGGAGCCAGAGAAATGTGTCAGGAGGGTCACAGACAGGCGATACCTTGGGCAAAGCTCTGGCCTCCGTAAGTATGCACCACCTTAATCCCTATTAGACAGGCTCATCTATGACCTGCTATGTTCAAACAGTCAGACAAGAGCGTAAAACTAAGCCCTGAGAGCCCCAGCGGCATGATGCAAAGGGAAAATAGTCACTTGCCCCCGCCAGTAAGAGACTAGTGCAAAGCAACAAAGTGCTGCTTGACTTTTTATTGGCCGCCGACTAGTAAAATGACCTGAATTGATGAGTTTAGTGCAGGTTACGAGCCTGTTTCAAAGGCTGTGGCAGCAGCTGTAAAACGTGACGCAGAAATGACAAGTTGTGCTTTCAAAATGATCCATGCCCTGCTCCCCCTCCTGCCCCTCCTTCTCTCTCCCTCCCTGTCTCTTGCCAGATTTATTCCCCCGATCACACCAGCAGCAGCTTCCCCTCCAGTGAATCCACACCGGTGAGGTCTCCGTCCCCGCTGCAGAGCACAGCTGAGCCTGCAGGTAAGCCGGAGTAACTTCTGCTGCTCAGAGTGAAATTATATTTTACAGTCTTTATTTTCTAACACTGTCGAAAGCTAATTTACTTGTTTTCTTCTTCTCAGGTACCAATATGTGGCCCCGGAGTTCAGCTCAGGCTCCAGTCTCACCACACTATGAGTCTTCACTTATATCACTGGTAAAAACTTAATATAATATCACAGGCCAGAAGTTTAGATCATTTATTGTGTCTTATAAAGATAATGGATGGATATCTAAATAGATCTTAAATGAAATTCATGCAACAGCAAAAATACAAAGAAAGATCATGTAATAACATCCAAAAGTATGTGATATATATTCATAAGAACAACGAGTAAAATGCATGAATGCATACACATCTGGAATATATTGGACCATTATAAGAATACCATTATAATAGTAATAACAACTGCTGAATATACAATTTATATTCAATATACAACTTTATAGCAGAAGAGAGCAGCTTAATTGTGGCGACAGCTTAGTTGAGGAGACTGTAAATAGCTGAAAATGAGGAAAAACTGAAATAAGATGCAAACCTCATACTTATAGCATGGACTGAATTTTTACTGCGGTGATAGAATTGAATTTTTACTGCATTTTATCACTACAGTGATAGAATTGTCAGAGAAATAGTTTAATATTTTGAGAAAAAGCCTTTTTTGCTTCTTGCAAAGAGGTAGTTGGGAAGATCGGTTCCTCTCTCGTCCCTGTCCAGTAAACACAAGTTACGCTCAGCAACCACTAGCTTAGCATAAAGACTAAAAATAAGCCACAGCAGCTAGCCTGGCCCTGCACAAATGGGACACCATTAATATGTTTTATCTCCCTCGTTCAATCTGTGCAAAAACCGAAGGGAAAAAAATCTCAAGTTGTAGATTTACATGATTTATGTGTCAAACTGGTTGCCTGGCAGCCTTGAGGTCACGACAACTCACCAGGAAGTCAGAGCAACAGGCCAAGCGATCGAGCCAAACTAGCCATTTCATTCTCTTTCCCAATGCTACAGTGAGTTAGGCTAACTGGCTGCTGGTGGTAACTTGATATTTACATAGACACGAGATTGGTGTTGCAACTTGTAGTAAGAATGCTATTATTTGTCCATCTCAAGTAAACATTGTGATCTTTTTTGTCACTTTGTAAAACTGTGGCTGGTTTTGACAAAAACTGAGAACAAAAGCTAATTTTTTAAATTAAAGTAATTTTAAAACAACAATTTTTCTAAACAAAGTATCCCGTCTCTGTTTAAACTAGAGGATAATTAAAACTTTAAACAATTAACAACTATCATTTTTATTGTTTTGTTATTCTGTCTTCAGTCTCAGGTTGAGGACAGACTGGACAGACTGGACGATGTGATCCACGTCCTGAGGAACCACGCTGTGGGCCCCACGGCCGGCCTGCCCACTGACATCCACGGCCTGCTGAACCAGACCCACCACAGCCACCCGGGATCTGCCAGCACTCTGCCGCTCACCTGTCACACTCCAGCCATGGTTAACAACCATTTCTTTGAAGTATTTCAGGAAGGACAGGGCAGGGTGTTTGGAAATTCCATGTTGTGTGTATGTGTACAGTACGTGTGTGTGCTGGCATTCAGTTTCAGGAATTTTCCACCTGTTATGTCTGCATGTTTCCCTCATGTAAAGATTGTTGTCCTTGAAATAGGAAACTGAGCACAATGGGAAAGCGTGTGGCTTGAGAGCGTACAGTATGTGCAGACTCTAATTCCACTGTGGGGTGATGGGGGACGCCTGCAACGTGCACTCCCATTCCAACATGCTTCCCTTTCAGCAGACCAGGGGATTTTGGCCCAGCTGGAGTGGAAGTATATGCAGAGGAAAAGGGGTTTTTAATCTAATCCTTTTGGGGGGGGGAGGGGAGTATTAACTTCCCTCACTTTTATTTTTTCCAAATGATGTGTCGGTTAGAAGTGAATCATTCCTGAAGAGAATTAGTGGAATGTTTAGGAGTATATAGTAGTTTTAAGGGAAGGATTAAGATGGCCTGAGATTAAATTAATTCTGTAGAGCGAGAGATCCGGCCAGTGTTGGTTGGAAACGAGGGGGCAGATGTTGTGTTTGTGATATATTTGTCATTGGTTGGATCCAAGAGTTGTATACTGTAAGCGACCGAGCCAGGCTTGTTGTCTAATGAACACATGAATGTTGCCTGTATCTCATCCCCTTCTTTTTGTGTCATAAAGGTTGAAGCTGTCAGTATGAACAACAACCACTCAGCCCTCCAGAGCCGCACACAAAACGGCCACCCATACCCAGCCAGACAGAGAGCCACGCTTCAGCCCATGCAAGCTGGAGGCAGAGGCGAGTCAATCCTCTCATCTGTCCACTGCTGCATTCTTACATTTCATCTCCTTTTATCTGCACTTTTGAACCTTTGAACTGTTCGGACTTGAGATGTAACAGCGCTTGATTTTGTGTGATCACCCGCAGGAGGTGTGGGAGTTCAGGGTAATCTGGAGCTGAAGATGGAAAGCAGGGAAAGGGAAGAGATGATGCACACCAATCACAGTCACAGCTCTGACAGCCAGAGATCAGATGAGGAGAGTGAGCACAAAGCACAAGGAGAAAACAGCAGAGGGAACAGGTAAACAGTCCCGCTTTTCCAGCATCCCTCTAAAAAAAAGCAAGAGTGCAAAACAGGCTGCCGAATGTGTGAAAGAACAACTGCACCAGAGTCATTGTGCTGAAATGTTTGTGGTGCACATGATTAATAACCTGCAGTGAAATAAAAAAAAAAATGAGTGGAGCAGAAATAAGGCTGTTTTTTATCAGAGGACAGTAGCACAGCAAATTTCAAAATAAAAGTCCCCCATTCAAACTCAGTCTTGCCATTTAGTTTAACTAATAAAAACAGTGTCATAATAATAAGCCTGTTTTCTTACTCTGCATCATATTTCTTCTTTATATCAGATCAAGTTTCAGTGAATTAAATAAGTAAAACAGAGATGCTGTCAGGATAAACTGTAAATAAGGGACCCATGTTACAGAGTTGCATTATGGATGTAAGATTATGAAAAAAAATCCTCAAACACAAATTGCAACAAAATAAACCTTTTTACAGTATCTGATTCTCAGTAGTCATCAAGAATAAAATACAGTAAAGGCTGAGTTTTCACTTTACTTGATTTTCATTTATTCATTGTCTTTATTATTATCATAAGCCATTAGTTTCTTAATCAATCATTTGGTTTTTAAAATAGAAAAGAAAACCTCTTGTAAGTTGATATCTGATAACAAATAAATAGATTTTTTTCACCAAACAGTCCAAAACCCAAACATATTCAAATACATGAATGTAAAACTTAATAAGCAGCAAATCCTCATATTTGAGAAGCTTAAAATACGGAGTATTTGGGGGTTTTTTTGCTGAGTAAATTAAGTAATTTATTGTCTATCTGAATTTTTTTTTATTAATTGTTTTAGTTTTACTTGTGCCATTAGACTTGACCATTGATGTTAAAGGATTGAAGTTTAGATTCATTTAAAAAGTGGATTTTTTAAAGACAGTGGCTGTTTTTTTACAACTATACAGCACATCTTTAAAAATTCATGAAATTTTACCAGCGTGAATGTCCTGGTGTCTCTCATCTCAGAGGTCATGTAGGGACAAACCTCCTCATGACATCAACTTTGATGCCTGAGCGCGTTGTTTCTTTTTATCAGATCTATAATCTAGTTGAGGAATATCAATGTTGACGTATGTGGACGACCCTCAGGCAACAATTTTACCACTCAACATTTTTTTGTTTTCGTTTTCTTCGACAAACTGAAAGGGAGACAACAAATAAAAAGAAAATGGTTGTTAGAATGTGAACAAAACTGCATCTCTTGACTTTTCTTTTGTTTTTTTAAATAATTTTATAGATGATTTTCTCACAAATACCAGCCTGAACCAATAAGTTTGTGTCATTGTACTACTTAATATATCACAGAACAAATGAGTGTATGTTAGTGATACACTAACATGATATCAGCTCAGTGACCAGCAGGGGGCAGAGAAATCCACAGTATAACCAAACAGTTCCCTTATGTGTGATCATATGAAGCTTTCACTTAGATGACTTAACGTTTTTAAAACAGAAATCTGACATTTTAAAAGATTTGGACAGTAAAATGCTTCATTCCCAGTGTTTTCTCACACCTTCCTGATGTTGCAGCATTCACGAGGATGAGGACCTGAGCCCGGAGCAGAAGGCCGAACGCGAGCGCGAGAGGAGGATGGCCAACAACGCCCGCGAGCGTTTGCGTGTGCGGGACATAAACGAGGCCTTCAAGGAGTTGGGTCACATGTGTCAGCTGCACCTGAAGAGCGAGAAGCCTCAGACCAAGCTGCTGGTGCTGCACCAGGCCGTGGCAGTGATCCTCAGCCTGGAACAACAAGTCAGAGGTCAGTGCATCACTGCTGCAGGCTGAGCTGTGCAGACTGCATGTCCTCCTCTCTGATGATTGTCTCCCTGTCAAAAAAAGAAGGCAGTGAGAATAAAGAGGAAAGTGTGAAAGGATAAGATAGAAACTGACATGTAGGGGTTGAGAGGTAGTGTACCTCCAGGAGAGTAATCAGTTGGTTACAGACACATTCTAATATCTAGCAACATATTTTATTATTATTATTATATTATTATTATTATTATTATATATTTAATTTTTGCTAATGTTAAATTTGCATTACAGAAGTTTTATACCGCCTGGAGGAAACACAATTAGCAGACTTTGAACAACATTATTATTTATTTGGAGCTGTATTTGTATACCTGAATGTAAATTCACTGTTCACTTTCTTTTTGTTCTGTTTTAGTGTCCTTTGAATGTAGAGGGAATATCTTTAGCATTTAAATTATGCTCTGTCCATTATGTTCTAACTTATGTATCTGCTGTTTAGTGTTGCACAGGTAGAGCGGAAATTGGTATAGTTTTATCTCGTTTCATCTCATTTCATCAAATGAGTTTTGATCCATTGGTAATATAAAAAATTCAAGTGATTAAATCTGAAGAGCAGAATTTTAAAAATTTTCCAGCTTTGGCATATTCTTGCCTATGCATAAAAGCACACATTGTCTCTTACAGCAGTGCACTTAATAACACAACAACATTGTGTTATTTAAGATTAATAGAGGGAGAAAATCAACAGCCAAAGCAGAATTCATTAGGTAGTTTCAAACAGTTTCCCCAGAATTAAAATGCCTGAATCTACAATACACAGGGGATAGAAATGAATAATATTCATTCACTTTCACACTCCTTTAGTTTCTTTACTTAGTCAAATGCCAACCCATTGTTTGTTGAATCCTGCAGAGAGGAATTTGAACCCGAAGGCAGCATGTCTGCGGAGGAGAGAGGAAGAGAAGGCGTCTGCAGTCATGACGGATCCACAGTCCATGCATCTTGCATTCCATCCCAGTCTGACAGATCCAGCAAACCCCATGGGCCACCTCTGAGCATCTGATAATGACCACGTCAAATCCAGCATCAAGTATGTGAGACTGGCTCAACTTACAGAGATTTGCATCACTGTTAAACTTCCATAATTTTCCTGAAATGGCAAATATAGGATTCTTTAAGGGATATTGTTGAAAAGCTCTCCAAAGTCTTGTTTTGCCATCATCCACTGTGTCTTTGTTATCCAGATGTTGAGTGAAGAGCATCCCAGGATTATCCAGCTGTTTTTGGACATCCAGCTTTTCTTCTGAATTCGGACCAGACCAGCGGAGAGGTTGACCTCTCTGCTCGCAAAGTGTGATGCAATTGAACAATCATCTCCTCACTTCCCATACGGACTTCTAACTTCGTGCCTAAACTTTACTTGTAACAGACAAATGCATTGTAAGCTGCAGATGTTTTTTGTACATATTTTGTATATTTATTGATTATCTGTCTGTTTGAATATATCTGAAAGGATGAAACCGAGTAGTGCAAAGGTGTCATCCGCAGAGCCAGATGTGTTTCTGACTGACTTTTACAGTGTATCACTATTTACCACGTACACTCGTGATTTCCACCGAGCTCAGAGGACTGACATTCCCACGTTTTGTGTTCAGACAATGGATTTCATTTGTCCTGTGGTGTGTGTGTGCATGTGTGTGTGTGTGTGTGTGTGTGTGTGTGTGTGTGTGTGTGTGTGTGTGTGTGTGTGTGTGTATGTGTGTTTTGCAGGAGTTTGACCATTCTGTGAATGAACAGATCTCCTAGAATGTTCTTTAACACACGGGCATCATCTGTTAATTGTATATTTGTCACAAATTTGTGTTATAGCACTGTCATTACACTTAATGATACACTGATGGACAGACTCCCTCTTCCTCTCAGTGTCATTATCACTCTTCAGATGTAGTAGAAAGCTCTTTGCATGTTTGAGTTTTTAATAGAAGGTTTCAGCTTTTTTAAGTTATATAACTTATCTTTTATACAAATATTGTGAATTTCATAATGTCTTTATTTAATTTTATCTCTCTGATTTTACATGAGAAAACTCTTTTTTGTGCAGTTTTAATAGATGTAGCCACATTTCATGCTCTGATGCAATACAGTATTACAGAATAATTGATGTCTTGTTTGCTTATCACATTGCTGAACAAATAATAAATAATAATCAAAAATTAAACTGACATACTCCTATCATAACATGTACAGTATGTGTACAGTTTGAAGTAGCCTACAGGCATGTGTCAAAATGATAATGTAGCAATAAATGTCTTTTTTCAAACAGTTTGAGTTTGTGTGTTCTCTTATTGTAGTGGGGACAAGCAGACACACACATACATACACACACAAACACGTGCACACACACACAGTACTCTAAACGTGAACTTCCATGAAAGTACCAATGCAACTTTTTAAAACTACTCCATTACTGGGTAAACTCCTACATTTTAAAGTTCACTTAAGGTAAAGTAGGTCTACATGAAAATTATTGGCATGCTTCAAGTATCCAGCATAAAATATTGGCCCTAGTAACTAATATCAGGTATTATTATATGGAACACATTACTTAAACTTATCTAGGTACAGTTATTTGTATCTGGTGTAAGTGTAAACTGTTTCTTTTCACCTCTGCCTTGCAAAGATGTTGCAGGAATTTACAAAAAGTATTCAGTTAGACATGTTTCTCGTTTTACCGTACAATAGCAGGGTTTTTACAGAAAGAGAAATCCAACAGAAATCTTAAATGTGGATTTTTCCCTTTTTGTTCAATGAAGATGTTTAAATAGCTATTTGAGAGCCCACTTTGTCCCGCTAAGAGCCCATTTTCCATGGAGGAATTCATTATCAGAACATGAAAAAGTGAAATGTACTGCTCATGATTATTTTTTTTTTCTCGGAAATTCACATTTTTCATTAAATGAAGCAGGCCTAAAAGCATTAGCAGTCATATGTTTTGAATATCTGACGGGCAGTGAACGCCTCTCTGAGCGGGACAGAGCGTTCGTGTCCGGGCGGAGGCAGGACGGTCTGAGCGGACGGAGGAGGAGGAGGTGGAGGGGGCGAGGAGGTGGAGAAGGAGGTGCTGGAGGACTCTGTTCAACACTCACACTGGACTCACAGCGGGTAAGTTTCTGCTCGATGTCTTTATCACCCATTTTTCATTAATTTAAGACCATAACATCTGTATCGACTGCTAGTGTAATCTGCGGTGATCCGTAAAAATCACTTTGGGGATCTTTTTTTTTTTTTTACGTTAAACTTTTTTCCACCTTCACTTTAGACATCTGTCAGTCGACTTTCTCTTTCATACAATATTTCAGTGAGACTTAGCGTTCATGTGCCTTCATTCATAGTAAAACTACCTGTGTATTATTTCTTTAGCCTGTTTGTTTAACTCGGTTAAGTTCATCAAGTAAAACCGGATGAGCGCAGATCCGCAGCAAATACATTTTCACAGCCAACCTGTGGGCAGCTTGTATAGGCTTTACTGATAAAAAGTAAATTCCACACAAAAACAATACATACATACATACATACAAACATACATACATACATACATACAAACACTTACATTTTACATAAGTTTAGGTAGGCTAGTAAATAACTAGTAAAGAACTAGTTAAGAAGTGTGATTAAAAACCAACAAAAACAACACAAATAGTGAAAAAAGTATTATAATATATTTGCAAAATCTATAGAAATCATGATTTGGACACACCACACAAGAGCTCAGTTGTGGGATAATTAATGCTTAATAACTCATTCAGTAGCTAACCAAAGACTCTAAGCTATTATTAAGAACATCCCTTGGGTTGCCAGGTTGTGTAAATACGTGACACATGGTAGCTAGCTCTTAAAGTGACTGTCTAAACCTCTTACCTTCGCTTTGTTTGTAGCTAGTGTTTGTGGCTTACTACTTATAAATTGACTTTGTCGGTCTAATTGATATATTCAAGAGTTTTCTGTGATTAAAAGGCCTTGCTGGAGGAGAAGCTTACTCGTTCTGGCAACCCAAAACTTTAACTTGTTATTTGTTTACAACTAATCAATAAAATACTGGTTAATTATTTACAAACCAAGCAGCCATTGATTAAAGCCTTATCAGAAATTGGTATCAGTATTTTTTCTGGAATTTATGTTATTATTTAATATTATTTTTACTTTTTTTATCTGCAAAAGAGCCGCAGTCTGTTGCATTATTTATAAAGTGACCACACTCAGGATACCGTTTTTGTCTGCTGCACAACACCTCTTGTGTTCTTGTGTTTCGGCCTCACAGTAACACATTTGTTGACAAACATTTCCCTCAAGTGTTGCACCATGAAGTGGGTGACGACACCTCTGAGATCTCGGTCAGTTGCAGTCGTCATGCAGTGGCTCAGCTCCGGCTGTACAATAGTACACTGTCATGAGCACACAGAAGGAGCTATTTTAATTGCACAGCAATATCAGGCTCTTGTCAGTGTCCATTTATGTTGTGTTTGAGTGCAGCTTTGTGTGGGGCTGCCTGAGTGTCTGTCATCATGTCCCAGCGTGTCTCCCACCCCGCTCCAGTGTTGTGTAAACACCTACCTTAGCTTGACCAACCTGATGCATCAGTCTTCAGTTCCCATGCATGGTCATTCGTCTTTAGTGTCATTTTTTTTAAACAAACCGGTTTGTTTTTTCATCAGTTTATCGGTAAACCTGGCGGAGACAGGATGGAGTCCCACAGACTGAGCTACATGCAGCAGCACAGCCCCAGAGGAAGCCAGGACGGCCTGTTCGGAGTCAGAGTTCAGGTCCAAGGAATCAAAGGTCAACCTTTCGTGGTTCTGAACAGTTCTGGCCAGGAGAGCCACCGAGACATCTCAGTCATCACTCACCAGGCGGGGTACAATCCGGGCATGGTGAGGCGGTCTGTGGATGAAACGTACTCTTCATCAGAGTCACAGAGGACGGCAACCTCCTCCGTGTTTCATTATCAGAAGCATCCAGAGATTCTGAGACCTTATGACCCTGAAAGTAATAACCTGAACCTAGTTGTTCCTTCAGCTGCTTCAGTCGCTCGACCTGGGCAGTTAAACATCGGCCTTCCTCCTGAGACAACCCAGACTGCTAATGTGAACAAACCCAGGATCCCTCTGCCTGCTGAGGGTCCAGAAGTGGACCAGAGCGAGGTACTTCACTTAGGTCGACAGCTCCCTGCGAGGTCCCCGAACTCAGTGGAGACAGACTCCATCTTATCTGTAGGGAAGCTAATAAGCCAGTTCAACAACAGCCAGCGGAGGGGAAGGGGAGGCCCGAGGAACAGGTTAGACCCGGAGCATTGTCGGAGGTCACGCAGCCTGGACAGCAGTCGAACTGTAGACTCCTCATCCTCATCCTCATCCTCTTCCTCCAGCCGAACCTCGTCTCTTAAGGGCACCAGGGCCGAGACGCCAGTCGGGATATATCCCCCTGGGTCAGCCAGGGCTCGACTCCTCGGTGGAGAAAACTCTTTTGCAACCAAGAGGGAAGAAAACAAGACCAGCATGCTGCTTAAAGGACATAATGGAAAAGAGGCAATTTCTCCACAGGCCACAAAACTGCTTTACAGAGCAGAGAAACCCTCAATCTCCAGATCATGTAGCGACCAGACTGATGACTCCGATGAAAGAGATGCGCAGGTAAAGAGATTTACACCAGGCCACATTTGTAACTTTAAAGGTTGTATTTATGTGCTGTATATTCTCTAACCAGGTCACTCCTGATCTTCTGAAAGGACAGCAAGAACTTTCAGTAGATCCACCTGAAGACACAGCAAAACAAATACTGTTCACGTACCTGAAGGATGGGTGAGTTCCCTCCAACACTTTGCACTTTTGGTTTAAAAAAATAGTTTGACATTTTGGGAAATATGATTTTCTTTCTGAGTAAGTTTAGACTTGTACAAAAGCTATGAAACTACTGCCAGCAATTAGTTTGCTTAGCTTGGCGTAGAAAACAAGATAACTTTATTTCTAGTGCACCAATTGCACACAGAGGCAATTAAAAGTGCTTTACAGAAGGCACGGCAATGCATTAGTAGCCTATAGAATTAACAACACAATAAAAAAGATAAATTAAATGAGTTATGAATAAAACATGATTTAAAAGACAGCTAGCAAGACTTTGTCCAAATGGTTTCTAAATCCACCTACCAGCACTTAAGCTTCCTTATCAAAATGTTGAATTTCATTTTTTTGGTGCATAAAAAAAAGTCTTTTTTTTGTTTTGTTTTACATGGGTTTGTGCTGGACTGATTTTTTGGTTGGGCACAAAAAACTCCCGGAGTAGAACAAACAAAATATAATGTGTTAATTATTTTTCTGTTTCCAGGTTTAGCTGTTTTCCATTTTCTAGTCTTAATGCTAAGTCAAACCAAGCTAAACCAAGCTAAACCAAGCTAAACTAAGCTAAACAGAGCCAGCATAGTTTCATATTTGATGTACAGACATGAGAGTAGCATCCATCTCCACATTTAACTCTTAGAACAAAAGCAGAATGTTAAACTTTTCCTTTAAAACAGCAAAGTAAATGGTTTAACATTTGCACGTTTTATCTCTTTTCTCTTATTTTTATAACCTACAGCCCCTTTTGGTGATTAGCTTGTGGTTGTGGTCTTGTAGTGTACATAGTCAGATAAGGAGGCGCTGCTCCAGCTGTGTGTGCTCTCCCATCAGTCAGGAATGCAGAGCATGTACTTGTTTCCACTGATAAAATAACTTCTACACACGGAAAGTTTTACAGATCCATCAAAACTTTTTTATAAAATATGTGCCGAAGTACAGTTTATATAATTTTAAACTGCTGCGTACCTGAGACAGGTGGAGGGAAGAGGCTTATATGTTTTCCTTTCGCCCCACAGAATGTACGGTGTTGTATTCATTTAAAAACTGGCTAATTAAATTTTAAATTTACTTAGACCCTGTCAGTACTGCTGGTGTGTTTATGGATATTTTTCTTGCCTCTCAGGACGACTGACGACGACTCCACCACTCAGAGGAAAGTCACCCTGCTGTTTGAAAAGGTCAAAAAGGTCAAGTGGAAGACTGCAGAAAGTGTGGAGGAGGAGGAGGAGGAGGAGGAGGAGAAAGTATGTGTTGGGATAAGATTTTTTGATCACCATTCACCAACAATTAAGCTGTGTGTTGGACATCTCTCTTTTCCCATTTGTAGGATTGTGAACCGGAGGTGAAGCATTTGCAGGAGAAACAGGCAGCGCTGGAGAAAGAAGTGTTCGAATTAAAGCGACAACTGGAAACCGAGATGAAGGTGTTGTGCGATCACATCCTGCTAATTCACTTCTAAGATATTCACTTCCTCCAATTCCTGTGACTGATGATGTGCTTTTCTATTTTTGTATTGTGCAGAATGAAAAGACTCTAGCCAAGGCTTGTGAAAAGGCCCGAACAGAGAAGAAGAAACTTCAGGAAGAGCTGGCAAAAAGTCAGGAAGAGCTCTTCAAACTCAGGGACAGACTGGCAAACACTGAGGCAGAACTTCAGTCGACCAAACAGGAGTAAGGGTCTGACCTTTTCATCTTTCAACAACGTTTACAATGAAAACTGCACTATGTAAATATACGCTTACGAGCTGAAATGGGGGCTGCGACAGGGAAAAGTATCACATTGACACTTTGAAGCAAAACACTACCTGCCTCTGAAGCAAAATATGCTGAAATTTGGCTAAATCTGTAGTTTTTCTTTCTTGATGTCCTGGGCAGGTTGGTAGAAATGGTTGTTGTGTGCTTAGTTTTTTAGTATCTGGTGCAAGAAGTACTTCAACACTTTGGGAAATGTGTGTGCTTTTTAACTTTCCTGCTGAGAGTTAGATAAGAAGATCAGTACATCTCTTACACCTGTATAGTACAGCTGGACAAGTTTTTATATCTGTGTCCAGCCTGTATGCTAAGCTAAGCTAACCTGCTGCTGGCTGTAGCTCCATAGTTATTGCACAGATGTGAGTGATGTTGATCTTGCTCACCTCTCTGCTAGAAAGCAAATAAGTGTACATCCTGATAAGTTAGACTTTACTTTTATAAGATTCCTATAGTTTTTTTGGTGTTGCAAAACAAGTACATTGCATGAACCTGGATGTTTTTCGTTGATAGCGAATTGAACAGTTTTTTGATGCAGAACTGAAGAGAATATATATGGCCTTTATCTCACTGCTATGTTACACCTTCTTTAACTGAGCTTCTGCTCATACTCCAAGTTCATTCAAGTGAACTGTGATGTATGATCTCATGAAAGTCATTTGACTGAACACAGAGTCAAGAGTCAAATACCATTTGGATTAACTGTGCAGATATCCTTTCTTGTTATCTAGTCTTACAAGCAGGATAAGCAGCCTTTTTTGTATTAAATAAGGAATGAAAACGATTTCTTTCCTGCATATTTTTGTATGTTGTCAGGTTGACTCAGATGAAGGCAGAGAGAGAGAGATCCAAGACGGAGATGAAAGACCTTCAGCAGCAGCTCTCTGAGATGCACGATGAGCTGGACCAAGCCAAGAAGGCAGAAGTTATAAATACGGAGAAAGAAGTCCTTCTGAAGGTAAATGAAACCACATGACCAAAGTTACACTTCACAAATCTACTGCGAGCAGCTTTAAAGCTCCTGCACTGGACCTGAGGTGGTGACGTTGTGCTTGGTTGGTTGGATGTCTGTCTGTCAGGATATGGCGCAGCTGCGTGTGGAATTTCAGGAGATGCTACAGGTGAAGGAGGAGCAGGAGGAGGTGCTGCACCGCAGGGAGAGGGAGCTCAGTGCTCTGAAGGGGGCGCTAAAAGATGAGGTGGAGACTCACGATAGCTACTTGGCTGCACTGAAGGATGAATATGAAAATGAGCTCGAAAAGCTGCTCAGGGCTTTGGATCTGGCTAAAGAGGTAGAAGGGAAGACAAACATTTCAACTATTTCTGATTTCCAAAAGCTAAAACATGTTATTTTTGCCTCTTGTGCTCATCATTTATGATTACACCCCGTCTTTTAGAGCAATTCTCTGCTGGGTCAAGAGAAAGCCTTAGCGGAGGAGGTGACGGGTGCAGCTAAGGTGCAGCTGAAGGAGCTGAGCCTGGAGAGGGATCAGCAGAGAGGAAAGGTGCAGGAGCTGAACAACAAGGTGGATCAGCTGAGTCAAGCAATTGAGGAGTGTAAGACCACAGAGAGACAGCTGGAGCAGAGAGCAAAGCAGCTGGAGGTGGGAAGCTTTATGGAAACATGAGCAGAGCGTCAGATTTACTCAAGTTTGTTGCGCAATGGTTTTTATCTGTATTTGTTTTAAAGATATGATTTATTTTGCCATTTTCTTTGCAAAACATGTTTTCTCCTTGTCCTCCAGAGGGAAAAGCAGCAAGTTGAGGAGGCCCTGAAAGATGTGAGGAGGAGTGAGGAGGAGATGTGTCAGTCTAACCAGTCGCTGCTCGCTCGTCTAGAGGACGTGCAGGTAAAATGAGGTTATCGAAAGCTGATGAGAAACACGTGTGGTGGCCCAGTGGTGTATGATGTTTGCTATGTACCTGCAATGCCATTTATTGCATTCTGTGTTCCCATGTTCAAAGAGAAACAGTCTGAATCACATTAAGCTCAAGATAACGGAAGCTCACATTCCCCTCTTTCTTCTGTTTTTTTTTCAGGGTAAGTTGACTAAGCTAAATCATGAACACCGGGACCTGAAGGAGAAGCTCAAGGAGGAGAGGAAACAAGTAGAGGAGCTGTGGAAATTAAAAGCTGAACTGGAGGATGAGAGGAGGCTGCAGGACAGGACTGTGGAGCAACTGCAGAGGAAGGTGAGGGGTGGACTCGCACTATTTATTGGGCCCAATGGAGAAATTCTGCATAGTTCTGGAGCCAAAACAAAACCTGAAAATCTGTTTTCTTAACCTCAAAGCCACATGAGATCAGCAGAAAAAGATGATATTTCTCATGCTTGGATTAGATGCATTATGCCATATTTCCTCACATCCAGAGAGGTTCCCTTATCTCACTGTAGAGGCGCTTTGTCTGTCTCTGTGCTCAGATGAATAGTATCATGGAGGAGTGTGAGGCATCTACAGATGTGCTCCAGAGCCAGGTCGATGAGGCCAGAGAGAAGAGTCAGAGGGAGTTGGACGAGCTGCGGAGACAGCTGCAGGAAAAGGGAGCAGAACTGGAGAAATCCCGACAGGCAGCCAAAAAACTTCAGGAAGAGGTGTGGCGCTCTTTGTCTCTCTGATTCATCAGCATGTGGGGCCAAATGTCTTAGTCACCAATGAAATGAAATAAAAAGTCACAAGACATTAGGATGGAAAGAAGTCATGTCCCTTTGTTTCAGTGTTTTTCATTTGATTAGCTGCTAAAACTAGTTTCCAAAATGTTTGTCAGAGAGTAAACAGGAACATAAAACTGCCGTGTCAGATGAGTTGCCGGATTTGAATAAATCCTGTATTTGTTTGAAAAGGTCTGAATGATTGCCTTATAGCAGACGTTGCCTCTTACTTTCTCTTACCCCATGTGTTTGTTTTGGGGTCTGGTCTGCATCCAGCTGCTTCCTCTGGAGGAGGATTTGCGGCGGTGTCGCAGGGAGCAGCAGGAGGCCCAGCTGAGAGGCCGGCAGCTGGAGCAGAGGGTGGAGGAGCTGGAGGAGAGGAACACAGCCACAGTGGGAGACAGAGAGCGGCAGGTTAAGCTCATGGAGGTAAACGTCTCGGCAACTACTGAGGAAACTTGTGGAATTCAAGGGGCCCTCCAGCAATTAAGTATTGCACTTTAATAATGTTGGGAGACTTGCAAGAGACAGACTATAAAAGGGGGCAGAGGCTGAGATTTTTAGAAATTTGTTCCACAGAATAGGTCAAATTCTGAAAACTGCGGATCCTAAAATTACCCATAATACAGCTCAACAGCATCTCTCATTGGACTTTTAGAAATACTTAAACATTTTGACCAGTAGGGTTTTGCCAAATGAGGGCTGATTGTTCTTAAACATCTCTGATTTTAAAGTGGATCCCATCCATTAGTTGCAGCTTTAATATGAACATTTTCCCACAGTGTGTTACATTATTATTATATTATACAGTGTTTTGATGACAACAGCAATGTTCCCTGGCATAATAACAAACTGTGTACATGTTCACTTAAAAGCTAAACTCCTAAACTGATAATCATCGGGGGCTTTGAATTAGAAAGTGTACTCAGCCTCATTACAGCACACAGTCAAACATACTTCAGGTTATCACATGTTTTGAAGTGTTTATCTCTTCAGCTGCCAGTGTTTGCACTCACTTGTCCCTGTGAACTATAAGGGTGTTGAAAAGAGCCATGGCAACAACATCTCACAGCTCAGCACTGTTTGTCTTGCTGATGACAAAACATTACACAGTGATACCAGCGTGCGCACTGTTTACACTGCATATCGACCGAGGAAGCTCATGTTTACTGTACAAAGTTATCAGACCTGTCTGGGTGTTCTTGGGAATCTTCTTACACTCTCTTCCTGCTGTCCGTCATCAAACACTCCCCTTCAGCCATAAACAATTTTGCAAAATCATTAATGTTGTCTTACTGGATGTTTTCCACAGTTTTTTCTATATTTTGTTACAGTTTTTATACAATCTGAGTCTGTTTTCTAACCCCAAGTCTCAGGGGATAAATTCATCATGTCCACAGTTCTGGTAAACACAACAGTGTAACTCAATGTACATTAATTTAATGGTGTTCTGACACATTTTCTGTGTGTTTCTCGCCTCTCAGGGACGCATCCATCAGCTGGAAGAGGATCTTAACGATGAGCGCTGCAGTGCCGACCGCCTGATGGAACGATTAGACAAAACCAAAGTGCAGGCAGGTTTAATCCCTCACTGTCTTCGCCTTTTTTTCTACACACAGCCTCATTTTGTGTTTGCTGACGTTCATCAATTTCCCCAGCTGTGAAAAGACAGAATTATGCCCTGTCTTAAGTTTGAACACCCAGCCCTACATCTGTTTTTATCATAAACAGATTTTGGGCTGAGCACTCACATTTCCCTTCAGACACTGAAAACTGCTGATTGGTGTTTTCAGCCTGGCCATGAAACAAGCTTTGTTTTTGTTTCTTAACGTTCACTTTGTCCTGAAATATGACCAAACCTCCCTGACATCATATATTTTTCTTCATCTCCAGTGTCGTCATAGGAGCCTCATATCCTCAGTGTGGCTGTAAAGTAGGCCACCATTCATGGAAGCAAAGTGATGAAGACTAATTGACACAAAACACTGTTTTGCACTGCAGTGCAAAGACAAAAACAGCTAACTATTGTGAGCAGCTATTCACACTCCCTTCGCTGGGCCTCTGGATGTTATTAGAGAGCAGAGAGCCTTTAGGTCTGATGTGGCTGCTCAGACCAGACAGCATTTCCTCTGATTTTAGAAATTAAGCTTTAAGCTTTTCATTTAACCTGCTTGATATTATGGCTGCCCTTTTAAATAAGGTTCAGCTGTGTTTTTAGTCAATATGGAAAGCAGTGCCTATCAAAAGCCCATATTTAGTGCTATGTAAAGAAATTGGCATCGAAGATTAAATGCCCATATGTCTTTCTCTGGTTAGCTTCATAAACACTTACATTATGCTCTATCTTATGACTGAATGACAGTGGTGGAAGAAATGCTGAGATGCTTTATCATTTCTGCATTAAAAAACCCTACTTTAGGGTGTTACAGGATTTTTTTGTTGTTTTTATTTATTAGATGTTTTTATTTTCAGTTTCACTGCTCGTTCCAGGTACCGCCACTCCCCTAATGGACAATTCTTCTATGTAATGCCTTTAGGGATAAAAATAACTGTATGATAATGATAATTAGGAGAGGGAAAAAGGTTGATGACCAATTGATCAAATGATATTGTCCCCCTTCCCTCCTCCTTTATCTCAAACTGGATATCTGTTGAACTGAAAATCTAATTCAAAGTAATAAATACACATATGAGTAAATAAATATCAATCACTGAACATCAAACTCAGAGTAATAATAAATACTGTTACGACATCGCCGAGGGGAAACCCTGGCGCAACATGAAAAATAAGACTCCTCTTTTCTCGGCTCCCAAGGCTGTTTGAAGGTTTATTTAAAATACATTTCACACAGAAATGTTTTGGCTGACAGTCTCACTCAAAGTAGAGAGAGAAAAGAGCCTGCAGGAGCTGGAAGAAGCCAGCCTTTTAAAGTCCAAGCTTGGATGCTGGAACCAATCAGCTCCCTGGAACAACCTGTTCACTCACACAGTCATTCACTCGGTCAGCCAAGCTCACCTGCAGCCCATCACACACACACTCAGACAGGCACCACAGCAGAGACGGAGAGATTCAAACATAAACACACAGGAGATTAAAGCACAAACGTGTATAAAAAGTTCTCATGACCGCAGGTTTATAACCAAACCTATAGAAGTATTTAAACTGGGCCTGAATATTAAATTAACCGTAAAAAATCTAGGTAAGAGCAGTTTTTGTTTTTATTATTTTATAAGTTATTATTTCTTTAAGTCAGGAATTCTAATAGTATGTACTTAGTTACTCTGACTTCCCCACTGCTGAATGCTTAACACTGTCTTTTCCTCTCTGATGGTTGTGTGTGGCAGATGGATCAGATGAGAAATGAGCTGATGCAGGAAAGAGCAGCCAAGCAGGACCTGGAGTGTGACAAGATGAGCCTGGAGAGACAGGTACTGACCCTGAGACAGGTACTGACCA
>JAPZDY010000023.1:16526339-16551957 GCA_029783645.1 Ctenochaetus hawaiiensis
GGTACTGACCACAGAGACAGGTACTGACCACAGAGACCCCTCATGAAAATGTTGTTTCAAAGCGCCACCACTCGTTAATAACTCCCCAAGGTACTGTAATAATTTGCTTAATTCATGACAGTAAGGACTGATTCATTTCCTGTGTCAGAATAAAGACCTGAGGAGCAGAGTGACTCATCTTGAAGGATCACAGAGGACCAACCAGGATTCACTCGTCTCTAAACTAAACGGCCGCATCCAGGAACTTGAGGAAAGGTTGCAAGGAGAAGAGAGGTGAGTGCCTTCATATTAAATAATGTCCTTATATCTAATAAATGTATACAGAGTATGTATTTACCGGAGCACGATCACAGTGAGGAACACTTTGGATAATGGTTCCATCAGATACTTGATGGTAGCTGTAGAGCAGGGAGCCCACTCATATCACTTTTCCTGTGCATGTAAGAGTGAGAGTATCTCTGGTCTGAAACACACTAAGAAGGTGTTGAGTTACAGGAAGCTGCAGCAGCGATGTGATCTCTCTGTGCTTTTTCCCCTCAGAGACAACAACAACCTGCAACAAGGGAACCGCAAGCTGGAGCGCAAAGTGAAGGAGATGAAGATGCAGGCAGAAGAGGAACACAACAACCTGCAGAGCGAGAGAGACCAGGTTAGACGTGCCTTTAACCACAAAGGGTAAAAAAAAAAAAAAAAAAGTTACCGGGTAGTCAGGAGCAGCAGACCTGACTCGTGACTCAATATCTCACTTTTGTGAACTCCGCAGCTGACTCAGAGACTGAAGACGGCGAAGAGGCAGATGGATGAGGCGGAGGAGGAGATCGAGCGTCTGGAACACGCTAAAAAGAAGCTGCAGAGGGAACTGGATGAGCAGATCGAGGCCAACGAGCAGCTTCATGGCCAGTTGAGCGCACTGAGGAATGAGATGAGGTGACCACTCACCTTCTGCCACTGAGTTTCTGTGTTTCATACGCAGTGTTACATGAAACCACGTTGTTCTCTAACTCTGCTACTCTAATATTTTCATTAACAGGCGTAAGAAGAAATCACCTCCTCTCATTAGGGTTGTGGAGGACGGTGGGAGGGACTTGGATGACATTGGCTCTGATTAACTGACTGTGTGAGATATAAAAAACAAAATGCCGTCCAACAGTCATTTCTGGACTTTATTAAGGAACATTGGACTTGACTGTGAAGGATCCTTGATATCATAACTCATCATAATTCAATTAACAACTCAGGTGTGATTTCATGTTTCCAGTTATGAGCAGTATGGCACTTTGCCATGGCTGCCCTCTTGTGGCGATATGTAAAACTACAATATCTGACAAACTGATGTTTTGTGTTGCAACAGACAAACTGGATTATTGGCCTGCCATTAATTACTTTGTTCCCTAAGTTATTCTTTAATATGTGCAAACTGAAAACCTTGAACTAATAAATAAATGCATTAAAAACAATTTACAACAGTTGCTGATGTAAAAAAAAGCCTCCAGTAACTCTTTAAACTTTTGAAATAAATCAAGATGGGTGATGTTTCTAAAAAAAACTGTGACTGCACACACATAAAACAGAAAATCAGATTAAGTTTGTGTTTAATAGAAATACAATGCAAACTACACCTGTCAATCACTCCGCCTGCCCTCTGCTGTGTGTTGATGGCAGTGTGGTGGTTGTACAGATGGATCAATGGTCTGTGCTGAGTGGCTGTGGTCGGGTTGAGGTGGAGATTTGACATGAGAGCTCTGAACTCCAGAAGTTCACACTGCTGGACATCTGGCAGTTTTACAGCAGTGATACACTGAAATACAACACAAGAGAAGCATGAGGCAACACTGTGCACTCAAACATGGAATACTCAAGGAATTCCTGGCAGAATTCTTGGGGACCTTTGTCTTGGTTGTAAGTAGCATTTTCTTTTTATAAAATACTGTTATTTTTTAATATCTGAAATATATTAGCTTTAAACTTTTTCCAAGTGTGAGTTTTTGTTAATATGCTTACTTGAGTGAAGCGCTGAGCTTCAGATTGCTCAGAAATATTCTTGTTTGGCTCTCACCTCTATGATGCCACCTTTCAACAGAGATTTAAGTCAGTTGAGCAGCTGTCAGTGAAAAACTTATGTTCACCTCCTCCACCTCTGTTTGTCAGCTGTTTGGCTGTGGCTCTGTCGCTCAGACCGTCCTGAGTCGAAACACCCTCGGCGAGCCGCTCACCGTCCACATCGGCTTCTCTGTAGGACTGATGATGGCAGCATATGTGGCTGGTGGAGTTTCAGGTAAATGTGATTTGATGAACTCATGCCCTTAATTGTGTTTCCCAAGTAAAACTGATCTCACATGAACCATCTCAACCTACAAGCAGTGTTTGTTGTGGTTCTTAAAACTTCATTCATGTTTAATACAAATAAACTAATAATTGTTGATGGATGTCGTTACCCTACTGGGTTTTGGTATTTAGTTAAATTAACTGACATACATCATCAGTAATAATAACACATTGTGAAAATGTTTGCACATTCAGTTTATTTGATTTCATCTAATGTTTAGCACCACAGACTCTGATGCATTAAAATAATTCACGGTTGGTGCAAACAGTCTGTGCCAGAACATATAAACAGTCTGAAGCGACTCGCTCGTATCTGTTATGATGAAAACATTGTCACTCATGAGGCTTAAATCTTGTAATAATATAACTTCATGGCTTCCTGTGCAGCCATGTGCCACCTCCATGGCTCCAGTGTCAGCAGGAACGTGCCAGCTTTCCGTCCAGATTCAATGAATGTGTACTGAGCATTGATTTGTCAGTGTTAGTGCTCAGCCTCTCTGGGGTCATACATAACCCTGGGCACTGGATGTCCTGTAAACTCAATTGATCATATGCTACGTTCATCCGTCTATGACAAAGGCCAGTTTCAGTCCAAAAGAGACTGCTTGCCTCATCTGAGCACCCGCTTCTTTCAATTTTACATCAAAAGTATCAAATAGATTTGATTAAAACTGAACACTGACAGATTTTTAATGTTTAAAAACTAGCAAGATGGAGCACAGCTTGACTAAAAGAGGAACAAAATAAAGTTCCCTTTGTTTTTTTTTTAGCATAAAGGTTGAATTTCTAATATGTGACCATTATTCTGCCTCTTTGCTTGTGAATACATAACAAAACCCTGAACCGCCCCGGGGTCTGTTCCCCTTCTGCTGCCCCTCGTAAATGTGACAGCCTTCCTAATGATGGAGAGGATATCATGCCAGCCACCCCCACCCACTGCACTCCTCCCTCACTCTCTGCTTTGTCCTGCATCCCAGGGGGCCATGTGAACCCTGCTGTGTCTCTGGCCATGGTGATTCTGGGCAAACTGAAGATCTGGAAGTTCCCCTTTTACGTCATCGCTCAGTTTCTTGGTGCCTTTGCCGGAGCTGCTGCAGTCTTTGGGTTATACTATGGTGAATACACCTGAACTTTGTTCCCTTGCATTTGTACATTAAGCCATAACAGTTGTAATTACCTCCAAATACTCAGTACCTACTAGTGTCAGTTTTAGCCATCGCACTAAAAATGTCCCATTTATATATGGGACACTAATGGATCCCTGTGCACAGTTACATCTCTATATATTTGTCCTCCTCACAGATGCTTTCATGGACTTCACCAGTGGGATTTTGTCTGTCACGGGAATCAATGCAACAGGTCACATCTTTGCTTCCTACCCTGCAAGACACCTGTCAGTCCTCGGCGGCTTCATTGATCAGGTGAGCTCTGCTCTCTGTGACCTAATGACCTCCCCTCTATAGTGCACCGCCGCTCCCATTCAGGCTCTAAATACTGGGAAGTCTGGCAAATGCAGCTAATGCAAAATTGATTGCCCCATTTACTCTGAGAACACCTCGTCTTTTGCTCAGTTTTGGGTCTAATGACCCATTTCCTGGCATTCACTGGAAGGTCAGATCTATACTTAACACCATTTTCCGTCTTTTCAGTCAGTGCAGTGATCCAAAAATAACACGTCTACCAGCTTAATAATGTTGGAAAGCTGGTGAACCACAAAGATAAGTCTAATCAGAGTTGTTGTGCCAAAGTAGATGTTTCCTTTATGTGTAACAGTGCTGCTGCTCAGGTTGTTGTCTTTAAAAACATTTGGTTAAAACAATTCAGAACAGTTAAAACCTAGATTGGACTTTCTTTTTAACCAACACATTTCTGGATCATACAGTCAGAATTAATTTCATGCTATGTGATCACAGTGAAAATGTGAATACGGTATAATGTATCTAATACAGCCTGACCACTATACAGGTTAACATTATGTGTTTTACGAGAAATGAATAAGTAAGTAGCCTAAGGCGGGAGTAGATGAGTCATACAGTTCCCATTGTATGCACATGTAGTTCGGTGGACAACACCAGCCTTTGTGCTCCCACTCCCTCTGCTCCCTCTCTTCTGGTGAAGACGTGAAGTGCTGCATTCAAACATGACAGAGAGAAATGACTGCACAATTTTCTCAGACAAAACTGACATTCAGTTTTAATTATCATACACAGAAATACCATTTAAGTAACTTACTTCAAACTTACCACATAATCACTGAGAAAGTTGAACCGCATGTGCATACACACACATACAAGTTAATCATCATACATACAGATTAACTTTTAATTACACATATTCAGAAATACATGGCTGTAAAAAAAGAAAAAAAAGGCAAAGTTTTTGAAGGAGAGGAAGCTGGGAGCTAAAATCCAAGGCAAGATGAACAGAATTACATTAAATGAAAATAATGATGGGGAGGAAAAATCCATCAACACTATAATTGTGAAGTTGCTTATGTTTGTTATGATGTTTTATGAGAAATACTGTTTTGAACCCGTACCTGCCTAAACTCTGCAGTTTATCAAACAAACAAACGTTATTGTCCTGCAGGTGGTGGGGACAGGCATGCTGGTCTTGTGTATCCTGGCTATCATTGATGGTGGAAACATTGGAGCTCCCAAAGGTGTGGAGCCGCTGGCCATCGGTCTGATCATCATGGCCATCGGTGTGTCCATGGGACTGAACTGTGGCTACCCGCTGAACCCTGCCAGAGACCTGGGACCCCGACTGTTCACAGCTGTAGCAGGATGGGGGATGGAGGTGTTCAGGTAACTGTAGCTGAGGAAAACACACTGGGGCTGTGCTTTTAGTTCATTGTGATTACTATTATGGACCTGTGCTGAAACATATATACAGGCAGTTATATTATATATGGGTCTTGTGATAAGGCCGGTCCTTGGAGCCATAATTAAAAAAAAACAGTAATATTTTTTAATTAGAACAAGGACATTTGAAAGAGTGCGATTAAAAAGAAAATTTTTAAATGAGAGCTATAGAGATAGGTGGTAAAAACAAATGTTAGATCTGAGGGTAATACAGATAGTTTTGCTAAGTTTCAGAGTTGAGTTAATTATTTCTGTCTTAGCCCTTGATTTGTATATGTAAAATTTAAGCTGCGTTATGAAAAAAATTTAAAAATATGATTAATATTCTTTGGAGAAAACAAAACAAAAAGGAATGCTTCATAGTCAATATTAAGCTACTTTTATATGTTTGTATTTTCTTGTTTTGTTTGTTAAACTTTACGTGTTATTTGGTGTAAATGGAAGCAGCAATTTTGGTTATTAAAAGAAATACATCTGGCCTTTTTGATAAATTAATGTAATCCAATAGCAATTAAAATTCTGTGCAGATAGTTGATAAATTATTATAAATATAACTTTAAGGGTCTTTGTGTTGTATGTACTAAGGTTTACTTCATATACATAGTTCTACTGCCTGTCAAAACTTACAGATTGGATCCTTGTATTTAATTCATGCATTTATTTTATATTGTGGTCAAGAGATTGAGACCTGAGCTGCTGACATAGACCATAGTGTTATATAATGTCACATGCCCCTGACAGATGCAATCAATGCTTGTGAATGATCCAGCAGTGGCACCGCTGACATGCAGTGGCCTCCGTGCCAGCTGATTGTGTCACTTCCAGAAATTGTTTTCAGCTCTTCTCTCATGTTTCTTCTTTTTTTTATGCTTCGGTGCTCACAGCACTGCAGACTACTGGTGGTGGATCCCTGTGGCGGGGCCCATGGTTGGGGGTGTGGTGGCAGCCGTCATCTACTACCTGCTCATTGAGATGCACCACCATCGTGACGAGCCTGAGAAGCCCCATGAGGAGGAGGAGGAGGAGGATGACGATGAGGAGGACGAGGACAGCAGCCTGAAGGACAAATATGAGATGATCACCATGAGCTAAAATAAAAAAAGGACATTAATCTCCGGGACTAACTGGTCCGTTTCAGTCAGGTGAAGAACAGCCAGCACAGCTCCCATCTGTAAGGACAGGCCTCCTCTGTCAGTGTGCTCTCTTTGGCAAACCCATTAAAAAAGAATAGGGCATAGTTACTCCTCTGGTTAATTTTATGCTCTTCAGAAAGAATTTCAGCTCAGCGATGATATTATTCAGGTCCAAACAAAAAGTATAATGAATTTGGAAATGTTTTAGGTTGGAAAAACTGCAGCTAATTAAAGCACTTCAGGTACTGATTTGGTCTGTGCTTTGTGTAGAAATTTATGTATAAACAGCAAAATGTTGTACCATTTTTGTAAGATACTGAACCCATCAACCAAACCAACATTGGACGGTCTCCTTTGCAGATTAACATTCTATGTTTACGTTTCATAAAGAAATGTAAATCTTAGTCCTTTGTGCTTTATGATGTTTTTTTTTCTTTTGTAAATATTGTATTATTGTATTGAGATATTAGACAAAATATACCCTTTATTTGACTATAATCACTTTACATTTCTTCTTTTAGGTTTGCTCCCATTGTCTCCAGTGCTTGTGTTGACATTATCTGTATATTCATAAAACTTAGTGAGGTTATTTTTTGTTCTAACTTTTAATTATTTCCTCCTTTTGCTAATTGCAAGGAATCCGCCCTCTGTGTGTTGTTAATTTTGTGTGGTTTTGTCTACATTAAAGTTTCTACAAATATCAGTTTCATGAGAGATATTTTATTTTAGGGACTCCATCCACCATTGGATTTATCACTCAGAACAAAATTTCTACATGCATCTACAGTTCAATTTTTTGAATACAATATCAGTTTTTAGGTGCAATAAATGGAAATATTCAAAAAGAGAGCAAGTACCTTAAAGTACTCCTGAAGTAGTGCATACGTACAGGTACTTAGTTACTTTCAAAAACTGTCCTTCAGTCAGTATTTTTCTGTGGCTGCAGACAAAAGTTAAAAAAAAAGGCTTTTAGAGGTTCTAGTATCATCATCACACTGTGGAAGAGATGATTCTTGCTAGACAACATGTAAACTTCCAGAGACATCATGGGGGTCACTGACATCATCAGATCGCTTCACCAGCCTGAAGGAGCAAACAGCATGAGAGTACCAGTCCAAGAAGCTGCCAAATCCTCAGTGCTGAGCAAGGATGTATCTTATGAATTAAATTATAACACCAGCCTGAGGGTCAACATGTGGATCTCATTATTGTTCATGTCAGTTTGTCATGCATACAATGCACGATCACATACATGGAGCAGAGAGGAAAATCAGTTTGTATAGACTGGCAGGCGGCTCAATAACTCTACATGTGCAGTTGCATGTGATTCTCTTTCACCAATAGGCCTGACGTGATGCTGGATTACATCACTGTGCTGATTCAGCCTGCTTTGAAGAAGCTCTGACAGGCTTCTTAGCATAAACAAGGAGCTGTTTTCTGACAGCTGCATCCCTTGTATCTGTGAAACAAGCACACATGTTAAATAAGCCCAATATGGGGAATGTTGTTTAGAGCTGTGTGAAACAGTAACTTGATCTCACTGTGCTACACTAAATTACATTGAACTTAATTAGCTCAAACTTTAACTAAACCAGGCTACAGTACGTGCATTGTGGATACAAACCAAAAAGCTAGGAATCATGCAAGTACATCACCTTCATCAAATATGCTGAACTACTGCAACATTTATAAACAATAAGATGTACAGAGTGGGCAAAGGTGCAGTCTGAACTGAAAAGCTCTCCGTCTGCAACAGAAGATCCAGGTTTCTGCCGTCGTGATGTCAGTGGGAAGTCTGTGCCATCATTATGGTGGCAGCGATGAGCTGATCAACTGTAGCAGAGTGTAATGAACAATTAACAAAGCCCTGGATGTGCGAAGTGCCTGAGCCATTCTCAGGAGAGCAGGCAAGTACCAGTGTCTCTAAGATCTGAAATCCATTGAGAAAATGTCAACAATATCTGCTATCAAACTGTGCTATCAGAGTGCTAATCTTAAATGCACAACTTAAACATGAGACAGTACATTTAAAACAACGTTCATTGAAAATCAGTGTTCAGTACATAGGCTGCCAGTCTAAAAATCTGTTAGCAGTATCAAAAAGGTGAGAAAAAAGAGCAGGATCCAAAAACAGGAAAACAATGACTGAAACATTAGGATCAAGCAAACATGACAGCAGGAGGGGATTTGACATGCAGGTATCAGACAGAGGGCGAAGACTGAACTAGATGAGAGACATTTGTGTAGCTGTGACAAGAAAGCCTTTAGAAAAAAGTCTGACTTGATGTAAAGAAAAAAGAGGAAGGGGCTGAGAAAAGAACCCTGAGGGACACCAGTAGTAAGGCCACAAGATTCTGACACAATTGTAGGTAATTTGAATTAAAGGAAAGTATATAGCCAAATCTAATAATAACAGGTAGTTCACTTTGCAAAATGACATCCACTTTATTTCCTGCAGCAGCCAAGGTTTTGCTTGAAACATACAGACTAAATCTGACTAAATCTGAGCAGACCGAGTGGGTGAAGGAGCCTTGATTATCTGGTGGGCATGATTCTGAACAATGAACTGTGAATTCCTGTATATTCTTTGCTGCCACTGTTTCAATTCATTGTTATGGGTCAGCTGCTCGAAGGAAACAGGGGCAGCAGCCACTCAGCTCAGCCTGGAACGGTGTTATTTTTACAATTAAGCTTTGTCACTGCACCGAGAGACAAAAGGTGCTGCTAGCTTAGCTTCTGTGACGTCAGCTCCTTGCACAGAGCTGAAACTCTAAATGTAGAGGAGTGACCAGGGTGTTAGTGACACATTCCTTTATTCCCGGATGCTGAGTGACATCAGCTTGAGGAGAGCAGAGAGGAAATTAACTACAGCGTCAGTTATAGCAATATAAGCTTCCTGGAATACAATTCACTGCCTGAATTATCTAGAAAATATTGAACTCTGTGCTTATTCCTGTCATAACCAACAACTGCAGCTGAGGATCCCCATTGAAAATCAATAGCAGGCCACATTCCACTACATGTGCTCATACACGCTTCCAGGATCTGACATATACTTTCCTATGGTTGTTACATCATCAAACACACTCATGAGGAATAAGCCATCGATAAATGTAGGTAATGAACAATAAAGTGTCTGACAAACATATGGATTATAAGATGATTTAACTGTTGTAGCTATGGAAAATCAGATTGCATGAATTTGCATTTCTTTCTTCAAACTTTACAGACAATAGCAAAGCCTATATAATATTTAGAAAACAAACTTTGTGATTACTAAATCACTCTTTTATAGAAACAGAGGGGATGAGATGCCGTATGTGGCTTTGTGTGGGCATTAAAACCTCTGGCCCCAACGGTGGCTGCTCCCTCTGCTGTGGATGCCCCTCTACTGCACTCAGCTGAGTAAACAAGTTTACTTTTCAAGCACATCAACAACATATTGAAGAATTTACCACAGAACATAAAATTCAGGATATGGCTTCTAGAGTGGGACGCCAGAGGGAAGGGAGATCAACAAGCAAAAATCAGCCTTGTGTCATTTCCTCACATTGCTAAATTCCATCTGAATACAATAAAATTCTTTCCAAGATCCCTATTTATCTTCACACTTATTTATCATGCGGAATTTAAGGGATATAAGAAAATATAAAAGACAAGAATGCTTTTACTTTCACTCCTCCTATCCTTGCAAAATAGATGACGTAAAAAAATAAATTAAAAATAGAAAAGCACACACTTTGATTGCTGCATTATGGATTATATGTGCATGAATTTAAGTGAGCAGACACTAATAAAAATGTTTATGCCTCAAGACCTCTGACTGACAGCTCAACCTGGTCCATTACACGTTGTCACAAGTAGTTTAGTTGTGTGAGGTCAGTTTAGACAACTTGCAAAAAGGATTTTGTATATACATAAAAAAACAAAAGCATTCACACACTCAGATTCATCCTAACCTTATTTGAGAGCAAACAAGGACACACCTCCAGTACTGAAGTGGACAAATAGAATCTTGAGGATCTCTGAGTGAAGTAAAAAGTTGCACAGATTGTACGCACAGATGTTTTCTCTCAGCATTATTTGGCGAGCAGGTTCTTGATAGAGAAACTGTAAATCAGTCAAAAATAAAGCAGCAGAGGTTCAGATAGCTTCACTTTTAATTCTCAGAATTGAACAACCAGCAACACTGAAATCTTCCAAAATACAACTCAGTAGCATCTTTTCTTAGATTCTTTCTGCCTACAGTTTGTAACGCAGTCTTCATATTACACGCTTAAAGCGTCAAGCCCAACGTGAAACAACTCTAATGACGCCGACAGGGTTATTTTCTCCTCCAAAGGCCCAGAGGACATTATGCAACAGTTTTCACAGGCTGAGTAGTGCTCCTTGCAATGAGTAATGTCCACATGTAAAAATGTGTGGAGTGCCCTTTTAAATTTCTCCGCATTACACCCCTGTTTATACAACTAAAGCTGCGGCAAAGGAACAGAAAAAGCCAAAGAGAGACACACATTACAGACAGTAAACAGGGGTCTATTTTATTTTGAACGCGTCTTTTAATTAATGCATTTCAAGTACTCCAAAAATTACATCTCTTTGCACAATACAATTTGAAATCTTTTTTTTTTTTTTAGTAAAAATGTTCAAAGTGAACAAAAATTTCCGATACTGTATAAAACACAGTGAACATTAAAATCAGACAGTAGTATTACTTTTTAATCTTGTGTTCTTTCGGCCTACATCACCTACAACATTTCAACTCAATTTGGACATTTTCAGTGCACGTTTAGCTAAAAACTTTTACCAAGACTACGAAATTAAAAAGAACGTAAAATTTACAGGCATTATTCTTCTGCTCTTCTACCCAAACCATGCCACAGGATAACGAAGACAAAAATGAGAATGTAACATTAACTCCATCACCCTGAATTGTTTTTAAACCACTGATGATGGTGGAGAAATGTTTCATAAGAAAAACTCCATTTCAACTAGCACATTTAAGAACATAAATAACTTAGAGGAAAGGAAAGTTTGTCACACATGAACATCTTTGAACACCTTACTCTGGAATTAGAATACAAAAAATGAAACGGATGTATCAAAATGTAATTTTTCATTTTCAAATGAAATGCAAATTTTCGAAGTACTGTACAAGTTTACATGTAAATTCTCCAGGCTTAACAGGTGTGATCCAGCCTAAAAGATGTAAAATTTTAAAAGAGCTCCATTTTGTACAGACATGAGAAGTTGTAGCAACCGCTGACCTGTCTAATTCATCTGCCAAGTTAAAGTAAGTGTGAGACCCATTGTTTTTAATGTCCCCTCCAGAGCACATGTGTGGTTCTCACAACCACCAGGTAAGTGTTGTAAGATACTAGCTGTGATTAGTATTGCATGCCTTTAGAAACAATAATGCCAGGAAAAAATAAAGTCAGGGCACAGAAAAATATCCTGTGCTGAATATATGATGCAAAAACCCAAGATTTTATTTTTGTTTGTGCTAAACTTTTCACCCATCCGAATCCTATTGGTGAGTGAAATGTTTGCACAGTGAAAAAAAAAAATCCTTGGATTTTGCACAACATATCATGACCAAATTATCAATCCTGTCCGTTAGCTTTATCACGATATCATTTTCCAAAATGGCCCTCATGTTGTGCTGCAGCGAGGGCAGGAAGAAAACACCTGAGGTCAACCGTCTCCTTCATTTCTTCCATTTGAAGTGGCTCCAGAAGCTTTACAGGTTCTTCCTGTTTGCTATAAAACCTGTGCACACAGATCAGCTGTATAAAGTTTTATGGCACGCTGATGTAAACTCACACTGACGCCTGCACTCATGAGCTCTTAAGGGGTTTCAAGTCAGGAAGAAATCTGACGGGGAGATAACCGCAGGTGACATAAGAATTAAAATAAAAACAAAAAAAAAAACTCTTGTGAAAATAGTGAACACACTGAGGAACGTGGACAGTGTGACAATGCGCTGCCTCCTTCCGCTTGTTTTAAGACTAACATTAATATCTGTCAAAGAAAAAAGTGTTGAGTGACATACAAATATTACAGACCTTGGTCAATTAATAGTCACATTTAATAATGTGTCTGCATGCCCACATTGAAAAGTTCTTAGATTCGCTATCTGAAGAATAATAGAATGATTTAATCTTACAAATCTTTTTTTTTCTTTTTTTTTGTACATCCACACCGGAGACATTTTTAAATTTCGTTCCACACTCATGTAAACTAACTCTGTAACAGGATAAACCCTCACTTCTAAACTAAGCCACGGCTGCCTTCGCTTTCCCTCATTTTCATTTCTGAACAGGTAGAATTATCATCAGCTTCAGTTAGTGGTTATTCATTCTTCATTATCAAAAAAAAAATCAGTAAAGACAATAAAAGGTGTAGCAAACTAGCTGATCTTCCCTTTCTGTTTCCATGACTCTTCAACTCATCTAGCTTGTTACACGACATGATGTTAGCAAGACAATAAAAGAAAAAGATGAAAAAAGGGGATTTTGAACAAAGTAGGCCTGAAAAGTAGGATATGGTGACCTTGTTGTTCAAATTGGAAATCTAGCAATCTAACGAAAGTGAAAGAGATCCACCTGATTGGACAACTGTGCAGAGAACTTGATGGCTTCAAATCCTCAACAGCAGCGTCCAAGGACCTCCTCACATCCATCATTCCTTCAATTATGTGTTAAGAGTCCTGAGAGCACTAACCGAAAAATAAAAGAAAAAAAAGTGAAGTATTACACATTTACAGTAGAAGAAATAGTTTGTTTTCACTTATGATACACTAAATATGTACAGTCACATGCAGAAGACTGTCTGCACGAGAGATCGGAGCCTGTGTCTTTTGCCGCTTGACATGTGTAAATCACAAAAGTGCCGCAAATCCCCACTGAGTGTCTCTCAATCCTGGCTAGAATGGCGAAAAGAAAAGCACGTAACAATTCACCAGCAGCCACAGGCGTGTCACTCAAGAAGACGTTGCAATAGAACAAAAAACACATCACAGAATGTACTAAAGCTACACATGATTCCTTAACTCCTTGGCACTCCTTAAAAAAAAAGAAAAAAAGATGGAAAAAGATGCTAGATCACACTGCATTGGAAATGGCTGATGGTCGAGTCTACTCCACAAAGAGCCATTAAAGTTGCTAGATAGTGTTTTCTCTTTTTCACTGTGTCTGCTTTGCTGTAGATGGAGGATATGATGATGAGTAACAACCATGTCAGGCTTTTCTTTGGATGGAGTGACGCTTTTGTTTCCCACTGTAGGCACAAGGAGGAGCCAAGGCATTGGGGGGAGGGAGGCAGGATGCAGGGTCTCAGCGTCTCATCTGGCCCATCTGATAGTTCTCTCTGGGCTGACGGTGGTGCCTCTGGGGCTGCGCCTGTCGCTGAGGCTGCCTCTGTGGTTGCCGCTGGCCGCCATGGCCGCCGTGGCCTCCATGTCCGCCGTGTCCGTGCTGGTGGGAGTGCGGGTGCTGAGACTGGTGCTGCACTTGGGAGCTAGCATGCTGCTGCGCTCTCCGCCTCTTCAAAGTGCCTGTTAGGAGACAGGCAGTTAATTGAGCTTGTTAAATGGGTTACCTCCAAACTAAATTGCATCCAGTGACACTCTGCTACTGATGCCCATGCTGCACTGACAATTTTGTTCTTTGCACGTCACACTGTGAGAGATAAGTCTAATAAAATTGTGGTTGCAGTCTGTGTCAGACTACACAATATCAATTTGTAGGCATGTCAGATCATATCATAGAAGCTTAGTGAATCGTACAGTGGAAAAAGACCAAAAAATAAAAACAAGCACACAGGCTATTGACTTGTGTCTTCTGCACTGCTTTTGTGGTTTGAAAATGTCGTAATACAATAAAACAAGTTATGGCCATACACATTTCTCTCACTTCTCATTTTTCAAGCCCAATGTTGCACTGTGCAGAGGGGACTCAATCATTTGGAAAATTAAAGGGGATGTTACAAAACTCAAAAACCCCACTTTTTTAAAACCTGTGCAAAGATGTCTGATTATGTTTCTTTTTTGAGTAAAATTTAGCCTAATTTGAAAGATTAACGTCAGTGCAAAAAGTTGTAGCTTAAAACTGCTTGCAAGAAAGAGGTTCAGAAACCCTGTGACTGTTAGAACAAAAGCCTGTCATTATTTACACTACAACAAATCTTACTAATAAACAACTTGATCACAAACCTATGAAAGGGGACAATATCACAAACACCTTCACTGTAACAATCAAGCAACTACATATGAACAGCATGTTTTAATGCAGTGAAATGGCAGGTGGCACACCACTTAAACACAGGCTTACTATTCACACACATGACTTTACATGATCTGTGAGCTAGATGGTTTTAATTTTTATAAATTAAAACATTAAAGTAACATTTTCTTTGGCATGATTAACTTTTGTTCTGAATCTGTGGACTCACCTGGAAGCGGTTTGGGAGGGGGGAGTTTAGGATTACTGCTTGGTGTGTGCACACTGCAGATCTTGATGAAGCCAGCCATGAGCATGATGAGGGCAATACCCATCAATAACACTGCCCACCAATGGGCCTACAGAAGAGAATGAAACACAAATCAAGCACAATCAGCAAATAGCCATTTCATAATAATAAACCAATCATCCTTACAAAAATCAAGAAGTCAACACATACCACAATCCACTCTGCAATGTTCTCGTAGAGCTCTGGGTTGAAGATGGCCTTCTTCAACCTGGCCAGAGGCCCGTCTGCATCCACCAGGCGGCACTTCATGAACACGTCACAGTAGCCCTTGAAGTCATTGCAAGGGGAGCCGGCCGGCAGCGTGGTCACTTTTTTATTGAAGAAACGAGCAAGACGCTCAGATCCTGTGCTGCTGCACGTGTTGGGATTCACTGTGGAAATCACAGACAGTCAACATAATTGAAGTGCCAGAGACAAAATCTCAAGTGCATTTTAATACATAAATATTAAAAAGAAACTAGTTTATTGGGTGGGGGAAAAATGACTCACTCTTCTCCATGCAGCACACGTGGCAAAGCTCAGTCTCATCCTTGCCATCTTGGCTTGCACAGGTGCATGCTTCCAGCCCATACTTCTCACAGATGGAGCCGGAGCAGCCCTGCGGGGGAGGAGTACGAGGACAGGCAAGATCAGACACTGACCCGGCATTATTATAAATTTGCTTTAATGACAAGCTCTTCCAGGTACAAGTTTTTTTAACCACTTACTCCATTGAGGCAGACTTGAGTATCTCCGTGGCAGGCGGTGAAGTTGGCCTTGGGCTCAGATGTGGGGCACTGGGCACTGACTCCGTTACACATTCCCTGGTGAGCGCACTCGGACTCCTCTCTACACTTCTCATTACGACCCTTGTAAGTGCACTCAGCGGTGCAACAAGGACCCTGGCTGGGACTGAGGGGAGCATACAGAGGTGTTCATTGGAGAGTTATCATAAATGAGTTTAACATCTTTCTTAATAAACATAAAACTTTTCAGGAAAAAAAAAGAGAATATCTACCTGCAGACTTTGTTAGGCTTTAACTTGCACTTCTTGTTGTCAGCCTGGTTGGCATCATAGCAGCACTGGTCTCTGCACTGATCGCTGTAACCACAGTCGCACTCCTCTCCTGGCTCCACGAGGCCGTTTCCACAGATGGGCTGGCCAGACTCTGTTTGAGGAAAGGAAAAATAAACATCGAGTCTAAAAGCCCAAAAACTGGCACATGCTTCATACTTTGATTTCTTGCATTAAGGGCTAAAAGTGTATGAAACCACATATTTACTATGAAAACTGTCATATCAAAACCGAATCAAACCAAGCCAATGTTGTTCTGATGAGAGTGATTTATATATGCAAATAAAACAGGGAAACAAAAACAAAGTTTAAAAAAAAGAGACAGATCCTTGAAAGAGGCTGATGCAGCAAAACTCTTCATCGATTTTTTTGAGGAAAGGCAAATGCGTAAAGCAGTTCAGTGCATCTTGACAGACTGGCCTCCAAACACTAATATTTTCCCATTCATGTCAGCTAATATAAATTCGCGCAACACTTCAAAAAAGGCTCAACACAGATTTAGCATTTTAGGCATGCTAAACATATGTTAAGTAATGGAGCGCCTTTTAACAATTTTGTTGTTATGATAATGATTTGACAATTGTATCAAGAAACACCTACAAAGGGAAAAGTATAATTAGAAAAATCACCTATATGCCAAATACTCTCAGTAAAAAATAACACTGGGCTACTGCCAAGATTGCTTTTCAAAGCTAATACCTGCCAATATGCTGGTGCAGCTCAACTTTCCTAAATTAGCTCACTTATTAAGGTTCTCAGCTGAAACTCTCCTACACTTATCAGGGGAAATCAGAATTAGAATGATATTTTGGTTTGAATAAAAGAAAAGCAGTTGGACAGTAAAGATGACTGTCCTCATTTAGACAAACACAAAACAGCAGTGCATACCTACGAAACAGTTGCTCCTCTTTTTCTCCAGAACCTGGCTGATGTTGCGCACGCTGCAAATGGAGAACTTATTGTTGTTGAGCTTGTCTCCTGATGTAGCTCTTGCATACATGATATAATTGCCCTTCTCCTTCTTGTCTTGACTCTTGGATTCGCCTGGTGTGCACTCAGATCCAGAGTCGTGCTGAAAGAAAAAAATCTCAGGTTAAAAGACGAAGGGACAAAGCGTACAAGCTTAATAAATTCCTTCTCACAGTGCATAAGCGTGGCACATCAAAGTAACTCACCGGGGATCCAAAGTTGTGCCCTACTTCATGTGCAAAAGTGATATGGGAGACTTTCGGAGGTACGTGGGAGGCGTAGTTCTGTACAGTGATTATGCCAGTGTTGAGAGACTTCTTTTTTCCATCTGAGTACAGCTTGCTTTTTTCACAGATGCCTCCGGAGCTCCCTGGGAATGAAAAGCACAAGTTGGAACAAAACCTCTTTCAAACCACTGCCACAAAACACGAAGGATTTTGCATGCGGAAAAGGAAGAATGTGATTTGTGATTCTGATTTGTCTGATTTGTTCAATTAAATGTCCACATGACATAAAAACATAATGAGCCAGATGCATCAACCTGTTTACAGTACAAGTCAAATTTGGTTTTTCATCTGCAGGAGACAAATAACCTCCCACAGTAAATTAAAGATTTCAACAGCACAGTATTTTTATAACTTCAAATTAAGACTGCAGCACAGGAAACCTCTTCGTTGCTATTCCACCACATCAGTAACACAGTGCAACCAAACCTCTGGGAATTCTCTCATCTGCATATTGTCTGAGTTTATATTTGAAGCTGCACCTGGTTCACGTACCAGCCCGCATCAATCAGTGTTTGAAATCCAAAATATAGCTGACATTTTTTCTTATTGTAGATGTACAATGCAGATAAATAACAGTTAACACAGATGCTTTCGAACAATAATTTTTAATTCAACAAAGACTCATAATTTGCCTATAGCCAAAATCAAAGAATATGATGTGTCGTATAAAGATTTAAAATTTTAATGTCTGCTTGCTATGGACACATTAATTTCTGGCTTTAAAGGATGACACACTCATTGTCCTTCAGTACCTGAGGGGGCCCCGACCCAGGCTAGACCCAGCACTCCATCATCAAAGTCCCTGTCGGTGAAAACATAAGCCAAGCAGTAGTCGTCATGGTTCTGCTCTGAGTTCAGCTCTAGGAACTTCTCCACCCCAATGTTGGCAAAGCGGAACGGGTTGGATCTGTCCCTCTCATCACTGGTGGTGTTTATCTACAAAAGAGGAGGATCACAAATTCAGAGAAAAGAAGAGACCAAATCTAACATTTAAGCTTTAAATCAGCACCAGACTTACCCTGATCCTTTTCACCATGAAGCTGATGTTGCGAATGCCCATGAAGTCTGTACCCTGATAGATAGCATCAATGGCCTTGACGTGACTGGAGATCTGAAAGAGTAAGACACAGACATGATCCACAGTGTGCAGTAAACACTGAATGTATAGAACACGTGGAGTAAAGAGGTAAATAATAAGTTGTTTAGTAACTGCAGTTTAATGTCCTGAGCTGATCCTTAGAATTAGTATCAGGGCTGATCTGGGCTTTTTCTGATGGATTGGTTTTGACTTTAAAAGCCCATCAAAATCCACTGCTGTCTTTACTGTTCTCAACTGTGTCTGATTCAGCCTTCTGGTTTTGCAGCACTTCTCTCCTCTACCGCAGCCAGCCTCTCAGCGAGTACGAGCATTCTGCTAAACTTAGATGCAAGTAAAAATTACAGAGTGTGAAAGTGAGAAAGCATTTGGGTGCACCGCTGATTGACTCTGAGTTCAGACAGCGAGGTTGGAAAAACACACAGATGTACTGAGCTCTGGATGTAACAAATTTGTTCTTTCTCTGCTCTTATTAGCAGAGCCCAGGGTAAAACAGTCAGTTAGCAGCTACTAATGTTTCGCTGGCGCAAACAGAATCTTTTTCCAGATAAAATAACAAACCTCACCAGCAGATAATATTCGCTGTTGCAAATTAATGCTTATTCCGTAACTAACAGGCAAGGTAGAGTCAGTATCAAAGACTGTTTGTGTGGGAAAAACTTCCCTCTGTGCAGCATCACTGTATAATCAGAAAGTCCTGAGTGTTTTAAAGTTAGATCCATTACAAGAAATAAAGTGATATGTCTTCTTTCTGGTAGACTGCAGAAAGTTGGTTTCATGGATGGAGATCCCCCCATTAAACTTTCATTTATATAATATTAATATTTAATGCTTATACAGTGAATTGTTTCAAATCAGGACCTTAAGCAGTCAGCAGCTGTTTCAGTGTGTCAGATACATTTTTGAGCTGGTTTATCTAGACAGGTTTATCTGAGACAAAAATGGGTTTTTTTTTAGGATTAGTAAGGTCATTTTTGTAGGAACTTTGAGAAATAATTTGACATGTTAAGAAATATGCTAACAGGTATTTGCCAAGAGCTAGATGAGAAGACACTTGTACTGTTAATATGAAGTTTTGCCAGCCAGTTAGCTTAGGTTAGCATACAGACTGGAAACACAGGGAAACCCAGACTCTGGCTCTGTCCAAAGGCAACAAAATATAACTGCCATCACGTCTGGAACTTACTATTTAACATGCTACATCTCATTTCATACTGTGTACTGTGTATCGATCTTCTTATTTAATTTATTTTATTTTAATTTAAATCTTGCTAAGAATGAATTCCTCTAAAATTATTCATTGAACACAGCATATTTCCATTGAAATCATAATTTCATAACCATTTGCTATTTGTTGCAGTTTATCGTGTACTTCCAGGCTCTGAGATTTAAATTTCAAATAGGAAACCAGTCATTACTGCATACAGTCATAATTTAGAGTCAGGGTTTTTTTTTTTATTATCATTTTTGCTTGTTGTTTTGCTGCTCTACTGTAAGCAGTATGACTCACCCTTTGTACTGAATGAGAGGTGTTATTATTCCAGTACTAATTAGCCTTTATGCTCTTAGATGTTACTGTGGCTTAAACATATGCTCTCCACCAACAACAGGCAAAAATCCTGCATACTGACTGTGTAAATTCACCGTTACCTGAGCAATGACGGCTTCTCTGGTCTTGTAGTACTTGTAGAAGAGGTGGTCAGTCTGAATGAAAAGCTGGCAGGTGTTTTTCTCAACCTGGGCCATCCTCTTCTTTCTCAGCAGCAAGGGGTCATTAGCGCCCGCCTCAGTGTGGAGCTCCTGGTGTGAGCAGCACCGGAGATGGAGGGTAGGATACAGACGGTTAAATAAAACATACATATGGCATTTTCAACCAAACAGTAGTTCAATAAATAATGTTGGGTATTTTTATGCTGTGGTTTCTCAGCTGCAGTATGTTTATGAGCTAAAACTCTAAAGAGGAACATGGACCATATATATCACTTATAGGAATGTGCAGGGAAAAAAAGAACAAGAAAAAATGAAAACGAATGTCTGGTTCAATTAATGTTTTGGTTAGGAGACAAATACTGAGAAGAAACATTAATACTTATCAGCATAACTAAACATATTTTATCTTAAAAGTTTAAAATATACACTCTGAGCTGTCCTCCCTCCAATGAATGGCTCTAGATCAGGGCAGAAGCTGCTGTGACTCTGGGTGTTTATACCTCCAGAGGTTCCTTTATGCCCCCAACCATTGTGTAAGTGCAAATATAATCTGCAGCTGCCTCCACTCTGCTCATCCAACACACCCATTACTCAAATCCCTGCAATCAAATGTTGATTTGAAATTTGAAAGTCAATGTTTAAAACAAAGCTTTGAAGCCTAAAATTATTTCATACAGTCCTTATTAACTGAGCTGAGAAAAGCTATTCCCATCAGTCAATGTAACTCTAAACTACACACAGATACTCAAAAAGGGCATCACTGGATATCTTTGACCCTAACTAAAAGGGAAAATAGACATTTTTTCTCAAAAGCCAAACTATCCTTTAAAATTCTGAGGGTTTGCTGTGGTGTGTGAAGTTCACCTTGGGTGGTTCCTCTACGGAAGAGGCCTGGTACTTCTTCATCCTTTCAAACACCGAGCTATCAGCACAGCCTCCCTCTGGGCCGTACTTGTGCGGGTAGTCTGAGTGAGAGAGGCAGACACAACACTGTTAGGATTATGGGAGACAATGTTAGCTACTTAACCCCCTGAGTCACTCTATTTCTGGCACTATTCATGATCAGCTAATGGATGTACTTACACGCCACTTGAGCCTAGCTTTGCCACTGAGCTGTTACCTTCCTGTCGCTCTCATTAGCTATTCCACTCACATTTTTTGTTAAATTTGCCCCTAAGCCACATGCTATATGTACACAGATGATTTCAAATTAGGGGTTGCCAGTGTAATGAAGTAAGCTTTGTGCTCACTATCAGTACCAACATTATAAAGACTGCTAAAGTGAGCCAGTAGCCTGAGAGGAAGATTGTGTTACACAGCTAATGAGCACCTCGGGTATCTGTGTTCTCTAGAGGGCGATCACACCAGTTTGCCTCCATCAGCTCAGCTGCCCTAGACTTGCACTTTCATGATCACAGGTTCACATATGTGGCTCATATTACACACATTCAAAGATTACGATAAAAAGGCCTGTCAAATTATTTGTGCAACTGAAGTTGCTGTTGACTCACGGATGTCATCTTCATGATAGATGACTGAGTGGAAGGGCACGTCTTTTCCCTCCAGGTATCTCTCAGCAGGCTCCACGTAGTAGGTGCCGTGGTAACTCTGAATGAAGCCCTCAAACTTACCATCCACTATGGAACCATGAGTCAGGGTGCCTTTCTCACCTGGGAATCCAAATCACAGAGGCGTAGGTGTCAGAAAATTTACACAAGCACAGAAATTCATTTTCGGAATTACACAAAACAACAGTTTCAAAACTACAAGTAGAAATACATATTAAAATATAAAGGATGGTCTTGCCGTAGATCTCCCCAGTGTAGATATGAGAGGTATCAAATGGAATCTCTTCTCCTGAAATGTCCACCTTCAAATCTTGGGCAAACAAGCTGGTATCCCTCTTCATGCGTAAATTAAAATGCCTGAAATCAAAGAAATGAAATTATTGGCAATAGGAGAACAAAAGATATTTGAATGTGATGGCACAGCCAACAATGTGGGACGACAGCATTGTCTATATGGCAAGAAGTTTGTTCCTGTGATGTCTTAAAACTTTGCTGATTTATTCATGTCACAGAGTGTGAGCCTATAGATTTGGGTGGGGATCTGACTTTGGCCTCGCACTAGGAGGTAAGCAATATTCTCCCAGCCTTAAAGAAAAGGAAATGCAAATGAAAAAGAAACAAGGCGAGAAGCAGGGTATGGTTTGTATAAGAGAAAACACCCGAGGTGTTTTCAGGAGGGGAACTGCAGTCTCTACTGAGTGACAGGGGAAACAAAAAATCAGGACTCTTAAATCTTAAAACAATGCTGTTTCTGTTGATCAAACATTTGGTGGGGAAACAAAGATGTTTGAGTAAACACCGGGTTTAAGGCAACACCTGCACAGTCCACTTTTAAGATACTTGTGCGTAAATTACTGTTCCATAGGTAAGGAAAAGCAGTTTAAATTAAGTGAAAAAAAACAGATGTCTTTGTAAAATCAGATAGGGAGAATGCTGTCAAACATGATGTGATGACACACAACTCAACTCCTGTGTGTGTAAATAAACAAGTGGACCATAGCTGATTGAATTCTGTTACGACTTGATCTCAGGTAGATTCGTAGAAGTATGTTAAAGTTCTGTCTGACAACACGTTCAGAGACAAATCCAGCAAGTGTAAAGCGGATGGGGTGCTGTCAAATAAATATTAGAATTTGAGTTATGTCTCATGAATTCAAAGGAAAAGATGCTGACACATTTCTGCTTTACAAAGGAACTGACATCTTTCCTTCCGTGTGTTTGTTTACACAGCTCTTATCAGTCTCTTCCCTATTAAGCAGCATCAGAGTTTGGGAACAGCAGGCCCTGCCACCGGCAGGACAATAAACAGCCTTTGCCAAGCTCCCAGCCAGATGGTCTTGACTTTGTCATAAAGAGTGTAGACACTTTCTATCAAACAACACCAGGTCTTCAAAATATTGGATGAAGAACCATGACAAGGACTATATGCATCCATTAATCTTACTTGTATGTCTTGAGCAGGTTCTCATCCAAATATAAAGTGTAAAAAAAACACCCCAGAAACATCTGACCCATCACTGGGCAAACTAACATATACACGCACACACACATTAAAACATTAAAAGATCTACTTTATCTGACCTGCATGTATAAGGAAATCAGAGAAATTCCAAATGGGACTGCAACTAACAACCACATTCATTATTATTTCATGTATTTCACGGTTACTAATAATTTCAATTAAAACAATATTTAGTTGGACTATACATTGCCAAAAATAGTTAAATTAGATGTCTGCTACAATTAACTAAAGCCTCAAATTCATGTCTCTTTAATAGCTTGTTTGTCTGACCAACAGTCCCTCGAACAAAAATAATCAGTTTATAATCACATAAAACAAAGAAAGAATAAAAAAAAATAAAAAATTCATCACAACTGAGAAGCTGAACTAAGGAATGCCTCTTATTTGTTGCCAGTCAAATTTCTAATACCTGGACAAATTATACATTGCTTCAAGTCTAAAGGATAGTACAAAAACCACATAGAGAGAACTGAGGTTGTAAGATAAAATCCATTCTCACCACAGTCCCAAAATGATGTCCCTGATCAGGTTTATGACTTCATAAAACAGGATTAAATGTAAATAACCTTATATAACACTGCATAACTCTGCTACAGCTGACTTTCACCTTTAATCATAAACAATATAGGCATATGGGGTGAGATTTTCAAATAAAAAAACAGACAGGTAAATAAAGAAATAGCTGAGGAGACACAAAAATAGACAGTGATCCGTACAGAATTTCCCTTTAGGTTAATATATGGAAAAACTGACAAACCTTCCATGGGCATGAAAATCTAAATGCAGGAACTTGTCTTCATGAGACAGCGCCCTCTTGGCCCTCTGATGCTTGCTGTGCACAAGCTCTGTGTCATAGGTCAGGCCTTCATAGTGACGGATATACTTGTTCAGGGGATTTCTATAGTGTCCTGTGTGAAAAGAACAGAGAAAGGAATGTTTTCAGCAAAAACAAGGCAAACACAAGTCTCATGAAACTAATGAAATACACATTCTTAATGAATTCAAGTGAATAAAACTCATGTCTTCCAGGTGTGTGGATACAATATATCAAGATAACATAATCAGCCTATGTGTAAAAGACAAAGTGTACCGGATAAATATTCTTACATATTGAAGTTATGAAATGCTTGTTTTGCATGCTAAGCAAAATCTCTCAAACATTTGACACTCAAAAACAAGTCTTTAAGGTGAAATTGGAATACAAAAGCTATATTTGAGAGCAAATTGGTGAGACATGGCACATGCTAGGAGAATTTGGATGACCAAACGAACGATCATTTTTCTGTCAGATATTTGAAAAACAGGATAAAACTGACGGAGACTGTCAGTGAACCAGTTCAGTCACATTTTAAAATCCAATTAAATCCACTGAAATCAGATAGATGTCAGTTTTGAAGCTGTGCTCAATAACAGCCTCCATCGTCACAGCATTATTTTTTTCGCCACCAGAAGAGTGGGTGGTGGGTTCGAAGAAAAAAAAAAAGATTCTCGAGCACCTCCACCCATTTCACTAACTGCTTCTCACTCAAGAGCAGTCTGACAAACTCCACTTCAAGAAAACATAGTAATTTTGTTTCTATGTTTAGACAGAGCACCAAGTATACTGGCAGATCTGTAAAATCAGGTCCTCGCCTGTAACATGCATACAAAAAGAAATCCTTTCAGTAAATATATCACATGTAATTTGTACTGTCTAACAGGTAATTATGCCCTACTATTGAGCCATAAATTACAGGATTCAGTGTAACTATGTAACAAAGATGGGTAAGTAGACCGGGCTTCAGCTTGTTCTCTGTTCATGAGCAGTATGAAATATTTAGATGCTTACATTAAATTTTTCATTGAGGTGACTATGATAAGTAAAGGCCCTGACTGTTCAAAAAAATACTATAATTTCTCAAGACTACAACAAATTATGCAGCACGGGTTTTCCTGATTCCCCAAATTCTGTAATCACACAGAACCAGCAAAAATACTCAAAAATATACTAACAATATGAGATGAATTTATTACGCTGACCATGTGCATCTTTTGCATTCATTTTACATACATAAGAGGCCTCATGGTAAGAAAAAAAAGTGACTGCTAGTATTGACCATTTGACAAGAGATCTAAATTGGAATCTCCTATATTTCATAGTATTGTCTAATATATATGTTGACCACACTAACAACTGAGATTTTTTCACAAGTAAAATGAGTCATTAATTTGATTTTTACTAGATTTAAAAGCAGAAGTAGCAGCAGGTGTAATACAACATTAGTACATCAGAAGTCAACTCAAGTTTTTACAAAAGAGAAATTTCGTTCCTAAATTAAATCATGCACGAATTCTTGAATCCAAAGTTACTGGAGGTTTGCAGTACGTTTAAACAGAGAAAAGCGAGGACAGAAAGACAGAGCACTGACCAGTGAGCAACACAGAAACGACAATTATGAATTTATACCCTAAAACTTGTGTCGTTCAAATTGTTAACGTTTATACGGTGCTGGTAACGTAATGTCAGTTGCTCAACGTATCATTTTTAACAGAAAACCGTTACGGTAGCGGCTAAAGTGTTA
>JAPZDY010000023.1:16553072-16588946 GCA_029783645.1 Ctenochaetus hawaiiensis
TTTCTTTTAATATTAAAGAGTCCCCACTCCATTAAACCAATAAAAGTGTTGTAATAACTTTATTACATTTTGTAAAACAAGTCAGTTCAGTGACAGATCAGTTTTGAAACATTTTGTTGATCAATCCATCAACAGAACACTACTTGGCAAATGGTTTAATAATCATTTAATCCTCTGAGTTATTTTTATACAAAAATGTTGAAACACTCCCAAGTTTCAGCCTTTCTGAGAATGTGCTGCCTTTGATGGTTACATGTGATGACTGTTGTTATCAGTGCGGTTACTTAGTTTTTGGCATTTTGACCAAACAAGCAAAGCAATGATAACACCTTGGTCTCTAGGAAATCGAGATTTGGGCATTTCCGTTTTTTTGGGCATTTTATAGACTGTAACTTCATTAATAATGAAAATACTCATCAGTTGCATTCCCTTTCATTTTATTACTTGCTTCAACCTTATTTTCTAGCAGAGAAGTGTCAATGTTAGGCATGTTAACAGGCATCTTATTACATTAATTATTTCATAACAAACTCCTAGAGCTGTCATACAATTTATAAGCAGCCAACTAAATGTGAGTTTCCGTTGCTTGGCAACCCAAGATCCTGAGAAAAGAGTGTTGCCAAAGAGAAAGAAACGCCATCAGTTTGCCGTGGTTGTTGGATCCTGTCATGCATCGGCTCTGATGATCTGTAAGCAAGCTATTTCTGATCCTGGCAGTTCCCAGTGATGATCTCCAGCTCATGATGCACCTCCTCTTGTTGAAGGCAGTGATTTCCCACAAAATTGCCCCTTCTCACGTAGGATAAAATTTGTTGAAAATAAATCACATTTTTATATTGAAAATCAATATCTGTTCTAGATGACCACAATCAGGAAAAGCACATATGTTTTTTTTCAGATTTTGTCTGTTCATTTCTCTGTCTTGACAACACTGATTAATTAGTGCAAAGTCTTATCAGTCATTTCTTCTGTGTTTATTCCACACGAGCTCCTTTGGCTCCAGTAGCTGCCACATGACACACCTCCACATCAGCCCCCAATTTCTGAAGCTCGTCCAGCCAGATCTGTTGCTTCTGGGACAGCCGGTCACTGGGCCCCTTCACCTCCACAAGCTACAACATCAAGACATCCCATGTTACAATGCATGCTGCAGTTTATTCTTGTAACACCAGACTTAAAATAATCAGGTATCACACAGTGCCTGAGTCCATAGGTGTCCAGAGGAAAATATCTATTTGTGATGATCTCACCTTGTAGTGGTTGTTAGAGGTGTTCCACACCACCAGATCAGGCAGACCTGCACGGCAGTGTCGGTAGTCTTTTGACATTCGTGCTATTATCCCTGCTAGGAAGGTTCCACCAAGGCATGACACCAGAGACTAAAAATAGAGTGTAAAAGTAGTGAGGTCAGTATCATGTTAGTATTCACACCACAGCATTGCATGAAGATAAAACATCTACTCCTCATTATTTAGCATAGTAAGGTATACTTTTTACTACATCATCTTTTCTAGTCTAACCAGACATATTGTAAAATGTGATGCACTTAAATAGAGACCTATTGACATAACACAGTCCAGTTTCCCTCTCTGGATACACCCCACCAGTTCAGTTCATTTCAGTTAAGCTCCACTGCAAATTATAAGGTCAATAATTGGCATTTAATAAAATAAATATCGCACTGACCCTGTCAATCAAAACTTATTTATTTAAAGATGCATTGAATTGCGCCTGATTTTGAAAGTGCACTAAATAAAGTAGCCATTGTGTACAAAATTTACAAAAATGACATTAAATACCTGTGCATGTTGGAGAGAAGAGAAACACTCCCAGCTGACTAATGAACACATTTTACCCTCCTGAGAAGTCCAGACATTTTCCAACATGTCGTGCAGTGTCTCTACTGATGCCTCATTAAGTAACTGCACACGAGATTCGATCACTTCTTTTCGGTTCTCATAGAAACAGTCGGTGTGAAGATCCAGTGGACATGACTGTGAAAAAAGGAAGATGAGTTAAACATGAATAGACGCAGATGCATATCCCATAGATACTATATTCCTGAATCTTACTTTACCTGGTATGGATTTCTGAAAACATCAGGAATACCTTCCATAAAAATGATATCCCACATCAGAAGAGCAAATAATGTTGAGAATGGGAGGCCTTCTCCATGAATCCCTGTCAGGTTATGATGGCAATACAATGTTAAGACAATAAAAGTTTACATAAAAAAGTTTTTTTAATTGAAGAAAAACCACTTACCTTGGTCAAAGCCTTGTTGGCGGTAATGTGCTAAGGACAGCTGTTCAACAGAGCCTATTATAGTGGCATTAGCATCCTCTTCTCCTTCTCCCTGTGTTGGTATGAGAAACCTAGATTTCCCCATGCCCCCTTCATGAGGGAAGAGCTGTCCCCGGATGGTCACCTGCAAACAAATGCACAAACATTAATGTGCATATCTATTAATAGACGTACACTTACCCTACAATTAACACCTTTTTCCTCCCCAGAAACCCCAAAACTGACATACAGTGGTTTACTCACATGTTTAACATCCTGGACTTGGATAGTGGGCAGTTCTTTTAGTTTCAGGCGATACCTCTTGAAGCTGGCAGATTCTTTCATCCTAACAGCTCTCTGATGAAGAGATAGTTTATGTCCAGTTCGCACCAGGGGGTCTGACAGTCCATCTCTCATAGCACAAATAGCCTACCAATAACAAATTAAAACACAACAGCAATAACTGAGCACAATGTCACGCATAAATAACAAAAGAAGAGGTGAATGAAACCACAGATGGTGGTGCTCACTTGTTCAGGTTTTTTCAGGTGCTGGTGAAGGTTTAATGCCAGTCTGTCCCACCACCGCCCTCGGCTGTCAAGACAGTAAACGGACTGGGACAGTAAGGCCTGCAGCTCCTCTATGGCTTCCTGTACCAGAAAAGTATACACATGACATCTTTAACTGTGACATTCTTTACCTTTATTTAAAAAGTTGAATTTGTGTCAGAGTGTGAGGGGAAGATGTCAGAAAACCTCATAGCGTCGTAGTCTCTGCAAGATCTCCACCCCTCTGGATAAGATACGAGTGTAAGCCCATCCTGAAGTGAAACTACGCAGGAACACAGGCAGCTCCTCGTGGTGACTATCCAACATAATTGTAATGTTAATATTAAATAATAACCGGGGAGTATGTATCTTTGTCTTAGACTGAAGCAAACAAATTTATTTATGTCACCTGAGGTCATGGTTTTTCCTCAGTTCTTGCCAGGCACTTTTAGCAGCAGTGTAAAGCTCCATGGCCTCTTCCCATTGGCCTGCCTGCATAGCCGAGACTAACTCTAGCAAGGATCTCATGGATGCTTCATACCTGTTGTGATGGATGGAATCACAAGTTTTATTCCCGGTTATCCTACAAAGATAAAATGCATTAACTCAGTGCAGCTCTTGTGGCTTGCTTACCTGATGAGATCCTCTCTGTCCTGGAACACCTTGGCCATACGCTGCACCGTGTAGTCTGGGAAGGCCAGACGTCCTGATTTGACCAGCAGTATGGTGAAGAGCTGGTTCTGTCCACCAGCCGCCATCTCCTCCTCATCCATTGTGTCCGTCAAAGAGAAGAGTAGAAGAATGCGAGAGAAGACAGCCCGTGGACCTCGACACAGGCGAACACAGGAACCTGCAAGTTGTTTTGCCCTTTAAGGTCAGAGAAGAAGAGGGGTGAGATAATAATAATAATAATGATTGCAATACAAGCACTGTCAAAACACATACTGTATTAACATCTCACCTTTTAAGGATGACTGCCCCAACGTTGTTTTGAGCAGGGGTCATAGAGAAAAGGGACTTCTGCCTGCTAAGACGGAGGAGTCCGTCCATTAGCTGCTGTTTCTGAGTCCCAGAATTGCCCAGATGAAAAGTCTTTGCCAAAGCTTTCAGTTCAGGAGCAGGCAGGAGATCCAGAGCCTCCCCTAACTCCTGAAGGTCACTCTCTTTAACATATAAAACACAGCAAAGGAGGTGTTAAAACCAAAAAAAAAAAAAATACAATGCAAACACTTAAAGGGATGTGATGTTTCGGCAGGATAACGTACATTCTTTATTTGGCAGATATAAAGAAGTTCAATGAGATAGAAAGTTAAAATTTCAACAGAAAAACTGTTATAGACTTTGGGTACTTGGGGAGCCAGACAATATACATCAGTTTTATCAATCTGTCCAGTCTTTGCAATGGAGACCATTAGTACTGGGGGACAGGACCATCTCCTAGAATACACTGGGGTGTTATATTTTATAAATCAGCTCCCCAATTTCCTATATTTTGATAGGAAGAAGAGCCTGATTTCAATTAGCTAACATTATAAAGATGTAAACACCACAGTCCTAATTAACTGGTACCACAACAGCCATGACAAAGAAATAACAGGAGGATCATGAACATTTAGTCTAGATGGGTATAATTATAAATATGCCAGGAAAACAGGAGGTTTTAGCAAACTGTCTTCAAGATGCCCTAAAATTAAAATTTTTTTTTTTTTTTTAGAAATCACTTACCTGACTGTAGAAAACCGCACTGAACCAGCTCCTGAGCAACGGGTCCCAGATCACTGCTTATCTCTTCATAATCCAGTTTACTTACTTGGAGCCATTTTAGTTTCCTCTGAAAAAGTCTCACGTACAGTTTCTGGCCCATAACTACGAGAGAAAAATACAAATGAGAGACGAGGCCTTACTTATATCAAACAAAAATAACTGAGTGATATTTAAGAATACCTGAGAGCTTCTCAAAAGCTTGTATCTGAGACATATCATGCTGGTCGAACAATGCCCTGTCGTCCTCGTTCTCCAGGACCGCCTGTAGCACAGTCTGGAAGTTACGGAGGTAGTAGGGAATCCGTGGAGAGTTCTCAACAACCTGGTCACTTGTGGCATTTTCAGCTCCAGACTGTGGCACTAAATCATTATCGATTGTTGCAGTAGTTTTCCCGTATGTCTCCTCTGAACTCAGAAGGGGGTCACAAGTAGTAGTAGTAGAAGGTATTTCAGTTTCAAGCTGCTGTGATTCAGTTATCTTGGCTTTACTCTCTCTAGACAGCACCTCCAATGGCTCTCTGCTGCTCTCCTCATATTTTGCTTTCTTCTTGAAACCAGACTCCTTGCCAGTGTTGGTTGATGCCTTTTTTCTCTTTGCTAGTTTGGAGGTGGAAGAGTTCAGCTTTGGAGTGAACAGTTTTCGAACAATCTCTGATTTGGCTGCTTTGTGTTCAAGATTATGTCCTTTGTCTGAACATGATGAATCTTCCACTACTATTGGAGTGTCTGCACTTGTTGTTGTGAGATCAATGACTGACACACATTCTTTGTTTTCTTCTAAACTCAGACTCAAAAGATTTTCTTTCTGTGAGCTGTTGAGTGTGTCAGAATATATTTCTTTTTCAGGAAACTTTGGTGCATGTTTATCCTCTGTCTGTGCAGTTTCAAGTGCCATATGATATTTCCGAGATAACTTTGAGGAGAGACTTCCCAGATCAATTGTCCTGATCACTCTTGTGCAGTTAATCTCCCGTGGTGCCTGCTGCAAGTTATTCTTTTTGAAATAAGGGCTGGTATTGCTCTCTTCGACTTCTTCTCCTGCCTTGTTTGAATCCAGGTCTGGGGACTTTGGGGGATTCCTTCTGGGTGACAGCTGGATGCTTGGCACAACACTATTACTTGCTGAGGCGGCACTGCTGTCTCCCCTCTCGAAGTTCTGACACTGCAAATCAATGTGCTCATTGATCTTGAATCTCGGTACCAACCTGCCACACAGGGGGCAGGCCAGCTTTGGTGGAGGCTGGCTGCTGAAGAACGAAGTGATTGGAGCGGTGGTGGTTGCAGCAGCAACACTGGCAGAAGTCCCAGCTTTGACATTGATTTTCTTCTTGCTCTTGGATAATGACAAACTTCGCCTGAGTTTGTCTTTGTTGCCTCTCTCGGCCATGATGTAGGCGAAAGAGTGGTTGTTCGATTAACACGTTTTTTAAAGCTTTTCTTTGTTGCATAACGTTGCTAGGTAGAGAAACACAATAATGCTAAGAGGTTAGCTCTATTTAGCTTACTTAAATGCTATCTTGGCTCGCCAAAATCACTGAAATTAAAATGGTCAGACATTTGCAGCCTTTGGTGCGTCAGTCATACATCAGAGAAAACCCCCTAAAAATCATATTTAGACTATAAATAGGTCACCTCACATATTAACATACCGCTGGCTATCTCACTTTATCACAGAGGAGCGGCACCAGCACGATAACAACAATCCCGCTTCTCAGGCCAAACCAGCGGAGCACAGAAAGACTTTTAGGGAGCGCTAATCGATCATAACTTCATCGATATATTTTTACTTAACCAGCGTTAAATGCAAATTGCCACGATAAAATTAAAGAAAATATACAGGTCTGTTTGTAGAATGTGTATTTGTAAATATATGTTTTAGTATAAGACTAATGGTGATACAGTTCAAAGCATATACAAATCATTTATTTTAGAGTGACACACAGATTGCATTATGGTTTAGGTCTACATAGCGCGTTAAAATAAATGTAAGTATAATTTCAATGCTTTAAACTAAAATTGTAAATAATTTAGATGCATGACTGGCCGTGTACGTAGTCATTATGCCTCTCACTGTGGGATTTGTTGGGGAACAGGGGCAGCACATGATGGGAGGTGTATTTTCTACACAGGTTCCTGGGCTGCTGTGCGGCTTTTATTCAAAAATCACCATTCCGGAGAGCAAACTGATCTGATCAGCACACGGGCATTTCACAGGGAGGGCCGCCGAGAGGACCGATGTTGGTGAGTACCACACGGAATTATACAAGCATGAATGTAGAAAATCTTATAGAGATACACGAGGCCTTGCACGGCTTACATTAACAGGGCTGAAGACAATGCTGGATGAGCTTCCTCTGGCACAACATCAGCCCATAAGCTGGATGTCAGCATGGTGCAGTCTCGATGCTTCAAATCAAGGTCGATGTGAATTGCAGCCGCAGGATAATATTGCTTCCAGATGGTGTAAGTTTACCATCGGCGTGTGCGTGCGAGGGGAGGCATCCCGATGCTGTGATATATGCGCAGGAAAACCACATATCCGATTATCTTATCGATGTTTAAGCAGATGGGAATGCGGCGTCCACTCGTGGGGAAACCGAGGCAACCACAACAACCACTCCTGCAGCTGCGGCAAAAGTTCAGCCTAACGGGGTTTAAAATACCTACAGAAATACGTCAAGGGCAGGGCAAAATGCGTGCATTTTTAACACTGAACTCCAGCAAAAGCCATTAACGAGGCCTATTGTTTTTAATTAGCACTTCAGCACCATGGAGAGGTCGTGATTAGGTCCGCGTGTTTTGCTGTATTGGAGGTGATCTGGAGGGGGGGGATTAGGTTTTTGTAGGCCTGATCATAATACCATAATCTCAGCTGCATTATCATCTGATCAACACTGTTAAACGCTGGGGATTTATTGTGTCAAATTGTGTAAAATCGAAAGCTTAAGCCCAAATAACGTAATCGAGCTGGGTTTCTTTTTTCCAGTTCAGCAATAAGCCTTGATGGTTCATGTTTAGATGAGGCTGATGACATGTTGAGACTGGGCGGGTGTCAGACCACTGTGTTCAGTGAGCTAGCTCTCATACATTCAGTCCTAATCATATTGTTTTATTACCAGGAAGAACGAAAACACCACTGTCACATTTGAGGTGTGCCATCTGGTTTCTATATTGTATTTCAAATTCTAATAGAGATTAAATTAGAAAATAGTCAATTCATATCAACATATTGGTTCTAAATGTGTTACATTGTTTGTAAAATTGATGTCTATTTGTTGAACTGATTTATTTTCTCATGATGCTTTAGTGTCATATGTTATTGTTACTATTTTCATTATGAGTCTGCCATTATACACATTTGTAAAGGAGATATTTTCTCCATTTATCAGTTAATAGTTTGGTCTATCGAATGTCTGAATAACAGTAAAAATGCTCATCATATGTTCTCAGAGCACAAAGTATCCACTTTAAACTGATTTTTTATCTGACCAACATTCAAAAGTTCAGCATGCTTGAATGACTATCTGAGAGCCATAGAAAACAGATAAATATTCACTATTTTCTTTTTTGTTGTTGTCTGGATCTTTAAACAACTAAAAAAGATCATTAAGGAGACAGAGAAGAGTGAAAAGAAATTGGATTCCCACCAGCATTATCTCCTCATAGCATGTGGTGCAGAGATGCTATTCAGACGTCAGAAAAATGATGCACAGCTCCACAAACAGTTTCCACAGAGAACATAAGTCATGGATCATAAATCTGGTACCTAAACTAACTGCATTATATAAATGCTTCAGGGGTGAGTTTGTAAGTGAGGATATACATCAGCTAGAAAAGGTAACAATGATTCTACATAAGAAAATGTCCCATTTTACTGGCCTGACATTTAAAACTGTTTCCCTGTTCTGCAGAACATCAAGACCAAATTAGAGCAGACACAGCAAAAAAAAGATGACAGATAACAAACAACATCCGCTGTCAAATTACACAAAAGGACCATGATGATATGCGTGGGTGGTAGATGGGGTAGAAGGTATGGGTTAATTACTGGGTGCTGTTTTTCCTTGAAGGAGGAATTGTGATCTATACATAATTCAGTGTGTGAAACTGAGACATTTGCTCAATAAAGATAATGGATCTCAATTGAAATTGTTGTGTAAGAGGGTTCTTTGATCATATGTTTTTTAGGTCTCAACATGGTGCATAGTGCTCTCCAGATGATCTGGGAGTGTTTGGTTGGGTATTATTAAAATGGCTTAAAGTAAACAATGGCAGAGGTTGTTTTCTAGATGAAACTAAATCTCAAAGGCTAAGTAAGTTGTATATTTTTTGAAAAGAGGGATAAGCATAACCTGTGTGAGTTCATTTTTACAGTAAATAAAAAAAAATGACATAATACATGCAAAGTCTCTCAGAAGACTTCATGAATTTTATGCTAGTTCATGGAAACAAAAGGCAGTAGGAACTTGTAAAGAGCATGAATGTGTTGTGGAAGATATTAAGGGAAAATTTACAGAGAGGATAATGCAAGCATCTCGAAAATCTAATCATGGTTATCCATTAATGTTCACAGGGCTGAGGGTTGTGGGGTTACAGGCCCAGTTATGGCTCATGGAAAGAGGCCAGGAACCATTTCCAAAATATTGGCTCCCAGCCCCGGTTTAGGACTCAGTGCACAGAACCAAGAAGAGCAAGGAAGTTTGGGGAATGAGGCGTCTGAGAAACCACCATGTCCCTTAAAGGATGATGACACTGTCCAGCTGACTCCTGCTGTCCCTGTAAACCACTATTACATGAGTTGTGACCCCCGTCCTGAGGACATGGAGGACACCTGCTCTGAGTACGACAACGTGGGCTCTGATGTGGAGCAGGACTACGATGAGGTGCTGCATTTAAACAGAGAAGGCGTAGTGGATACGAGGTACTACAAACAGTACTGTCCTGAGGATGGGGGCTATATAAAGCATGCAGTAGGTGATAATGAGAACGTCCGTGTAGCTGACCAGTTCACTCCTCGTAACAGCACAGATGTATGTGAGGGATCACAATCAGACACTAAGCCTCACAAGACGGGCCATCGCTTCAGGTCGCATTGTGCTCCAGCTGCCAGGGATAAAGCAGAGAGGGAGATGGAAAAGGGCCAGGAGAACAGGTTCTTTTTCAGTGATGGAGATGAGATGGAAGAGGTGCTGGATGGGGCCAAATTTATAGAGGATTTAGAGGAGATAGAGAACAATATTCAAAGGCAGACAAGCCCTTATCAGGACAATGACAATGAACGAATTAGAAAGGGAAATGATGAAAGGGAAAGAGAAGATGACAATCGAGTCTCAAGAAACCATAATATCCCAGGAGGAAGTAAGAAGTGTGAGACATCTCACGGGAGCTCAAAGGAGAAAGAGAGGCAAGGTAAAGGACGAGGGAGGAGGGGAACAGCAGAGGACGTGGAGCATGTTGTCTCTGGGATCAAAGGATGCACGACCAACAGCACTGAACAGCGTCCAAAGACAACGTCAAAGGACTGCAAAAAGGCGGCTGTGCGGACCAAAGCCAGGTCTGGTTCTGGAAAGCAGCATCCTCCTCCACCACCTCGTCACGCTCAGGCCCAGCATTGCAGAGAGACTCCTGCTGTTCCCAGACCCAGTCCCCCCTCTGCTGCAAGCCGGGAGAGCGAACCCAAGGTAATCAAACCATCCCGAGCTCCTCATCAAACACCAGAACAACAGAGGGAGCCTCTTGAGGAGAAGCAGAGACGGCCAGAGAAACCCCAGCAGGTAACCAATACAAACAGGGCAAACCTTTGTCGGATCTCATCTCCTGTTGCTTGTATTTGTAAATGCTTCTGCTACCAGCACTGTATCGCATCCTTTGCCATGAAGAGTCTTTGTCTCCTTTTCCCCCCGTCTACACAAGATACAAGAATCATTTAAACCAAACCTTGACAAAGTTAAAGCAGATGTTTGTGTTATAACAGGGTGAGAAACCAAGTGCAGCGGTGACACCCGAGGACATGCCAGAGCAGCCAGGAAGGCCTCAGGGTCCAGAGCTCGTCCCTGCAGAGGAGAGAGAGACACCCAAGGTGACGCCTTGTGTCTTCTTAATAATTATTACTGTAACAATGTTTACCCTTAATGTCTGACTTACTGTCACATTAACTTATTTTAAAGAAAACACAGGAAGCTGCAGCCTTCCCCAGCTTCGAGGATGGTAATTATCTCAAAACGTTTTTTATATTTAATAGTTTTTATGATTCTTTGCATCAGTGTTTTACAGTAAAAGCTTTTCATTTTGCTGTTTAGTCCCAGGTCCCTGTGAGCCAGAGGATCTTATTGATGGGATCATCTTTGCTGCTAACTACCTTGGCTGCACTCAGGTGCTGTCCGATAAAAATCCATCTAAGTCTGTCCGCATGTCCCAGGCCCATGAAGCTGTCAGTCGTATCAAGGTAATCTTTTCATTCAGTGAGATGGTCGTTAACGTCTATTGATTTGGTTTATGTGCATTAGACTCTGCCAGAGATGCTACTGTACTGTGTTTCTTCTGTTTCGGTGTTTCAAAGAAGCAGAAGAAACACAATCTGCGGGAAAAAAAAGATTTTAATGCGAGGATGATCTGAATCTGGGATTATTAAGACAAGTTGCCTTTCAAGCTTTAGCCATCGCACTAACAGAGATACAGACTTGATACCAAAATTATATGGGTGTGCTCTGCATTTGTGTTCAGAATTGAATTGATATCTCTGTGAATATCAGCACCAGGAGATCCTTGTGCTCCCAAAATGCCTTTTATTTGGGATTTTTAGCAATTTTTGGAATTGTGTAGTGTGTTTTTTCCCTTATTGTCTGCTGACTTAATTAAAAGCAAGCCATGCAGCAGAGTTGTTTTTTAACCACATGGCGGAGCTATTTCATGCTTTTCTTGTTCACCTGCCCTTGTTAATGTTCTTATAACGGCTTCATAGTTGCACTGTGAGAATGATTTACAGAAACAAAAAATTTCTGATAGAAACCATGTGTTGTTTTTTACTTCAAAGAGCCAAGATGAAGAATCTCAAATGATGACAGAAGTGGACCTGTTCATCTCCACCAAAGCTGTCAAAGTGCTGAATGCCGACACACAGGTTAGAAAGCCTGAGAGCTCCTTGTTTTTTGATCCACCTCCCCTTATGTGTTTGATCATCACAATGAATCTATTTTCTGACATAGCGAGTATAGACTGTCATTGTTTTCGCTCCATGTAGGAGACAATGATGGACAGTGCCTTGCGTACCATCTCCTATATCGCCGACATTGGCAGCATTGTGGTTCTGATGGCGCGGAGGCGGATGTCTCAGGCTTCATCAGAAGATTTCTCAGAATCTCCAGACTCTGCCAGTGAAGGAAAGAGTCAGTACAGGATGATCTGCTACGTCTTTGAGTCCGAGGATGTGAGTGTTTGATGTGTAACTGCATATGCATAGCTTTGTTTTTGATGTTCCCTCCATGGTCATCTAAATCGTTGTGATCTTTCTCACCTCCTTGCTATTTTCAACTGGGATAGCCTTTCTGCTGAGTAGTTTTCCCCAAACGCTCCCCTTCCCACAGGCACAGCTCATCGCACAGTCCATCGGTCAGGCCTTTAGCGTGGCCTACAGAGAATTCCTACGGGCCAACGGCATCAACCCGACCGACCTGAGCCAGAAACAATACAGTGACATCATCAACTCCCAGGAAATGTATCACGATGACCTCGTCCATTTCTCAAACTCAGACAACTGTAAAGAGGTGTGACATTTTTTATTTGCCTGCAGGTGAATTGTGGATGATGATAGATGGATTTTCCTCAGAACAAATGGCTGTGCCAGGATCTCACAAATCTTCTAAACTCAGATGTGTGTAATTCAAAATGTGCTTGAAAGGGATTAAAAAACACTTTTTCCTTCCTCTTAGCTGTATGTGGAAAAGCAGAAAGGGGAGAGCCTTGGTGTTGTAATCGTGGAGTCCGGTTGGGGCTCCATTCTGCCCACCGTTATCCTGGCCAGTATGCTGAACAGCGGCCCTGCAGCTCGCTCTGGAAAGCTCAGTGTTGGGGATCAGATTATGTCGATCAATGACACAAGCCTGGTGGGGCTGCCACTCGCTACGTGTCAGGGCATCATCAAGGTACGGAGCTTATCAGGCACCTCCAGGTTTTCTTTACTCACTGTTCATTCAGTGTTTACATAGATAAGGAAAATGCGAATCAAGAATTGGCACAATAGCTTTGTAGTTGCACTGTTTCTTCAAAACAGAAAAAAATCTTTATTTCTTTGTGGGTTTCTGGCTGAAGAACTGGAGATGCCAAATAGCAGATACAACTTAAGTATCTGTGTTAACCTGTAATGGAATGGTGACTTGTGATGGTCGTCTACCTTCATGACTGGATATTGAGATAGACTACAGCCTCTGATGATCCTCAGAAAGATTAAGTGGACTGAAAAAAACAGATGACTTGATAAATGTTTGATTTCATAACAAACCACAACATTCCTAGTGAGTTATTCCATCAACACAATCATGTAATAACACTCTGAATCACCAAATAAGTTATTAGCAAAACATTTAAGGTTAAAGCTTTCAGCATTCTGTCATTCATCTCTCTGAACTTTTTAACTCTTTCAGTCAGTCTGTAGCCTTCCTTCTCAAGCCTATTGGCTTCTAAATTTAAATATCTACTTTTTAAAAGAGTAAAAGAAAGGCTCAACAATTTCCTTGTTGTTAGCAAATGTTTTTCAAACAAATATTAAATAGTGCATTTTTTGCTTTTAATTTTAGCCAGGGATTTTATACTAGTAAGTAGAACTGTGACTGTAAGAACTGACACCAGTGATGCTTTATAGCACAGAGTAATAAGCTTTATATCACCCACTGGTCACAGGTGATACTTGTTAGTAAAAAAAATTAATTGTTGGATTTAGTCTTTACAAAAAGATAAAATAATCACCAGATTTATCCTTTAAAATGACTTCAACATGAATGTGTGTTTTATCGGTTGTTGTCAAGGGTCTGAAGAATCAGGTGAAGGTGAAACTGAGCATTGTGAGCTGCCCTCCTGTCACCACCGTCCTCATCAAGAGACCTGATCTCAAGTTCCAGCTCGGTTTCAGTGTGCAGAATGGCATCGTGAGTAAGCCCTTGTATGAAGCATGATGATAAACTTTAGGGTAAGCCTCAAACTGCATGGTAGGCAGCTTCTTAGGAGCACCGCTGTTTTTAAATCATGATGGCTGAACTTGAATCTGTGCATTTATACATAAAGTGTCTTTCCCACGTCCTCAGATCTGCAGCCTGATGCGAGGTGGCATAGCTGAGCGAGGCGGCGTTCGTGTTGGACACAGAATCATTGAGATAAACGGTCAGAGTGTTGTTGCCATGGCACATGAGAAGATTGTTCAAACCCTGTCTGTCTCAGTGGGTGAGGTAAGGATGGCTCATGCCACAAGATGGCAATTTTCCCTGATTACTGCACCACAGGAATCACTGTAGCATACAGGCCCTTAAAGATATACGTACAGATCAGAACAGTTTGAGATTTTTCCAGGCCCGTTTTATTGGATAGACCCAGCCCCGCTGCATGCTTTCAATCAAAAAGTAAAAATAAATGAGAGGACACAGTTAATTAGCTGAATGTTTAAGCAAAGATGAAACGAGTGCAAGTAGTGCAGCAGATGAAAGACAATTATTTGTTGCTGTAACAGAAATTTCCAATGAGTATTCTTATCTAACCTGTATGTATCTCTGTACTCTGTAATGATGACCAAGAAGGAAAGTTTTTACTGAGGAAACCTAACAGTTTGCTTCTTTAGAAACATGTCTCAAATCTCTGCCTGGGAATCAGGACAAGATAAGATAATCTGAATGTCTTTGGCTTCCTCAACGATGATGCATTTGTATTAAAAAAGAGCACACCCTCCTCTTGACCTTGCAGATGTCAGTGTGTATGAAACACTGACATTTCTTGTGCTTCAGACTCATTTGCTCAGCTCATTTAGTGGACTGTTTCTGTGAGTCCATCTGCAGATTCTGAATTAAACTTACAGGATGACAGCTATTTGACTCTGTTCTGTTTGACAAAAATAGCCACCACAGTGCAAACTTTTCAACTTAAGGAAATTAATGTATTTTCTAGAGGTCTAATCTACAAATTAAAGTGCATCTCCTTATCTGCCCAAAAGTCAATGCTGTGTTTCAAAAGCACAGTTTTTCATCCGGGAAATATGCTTATTTGCTTTCTTGCCGAGAGTTGGTTTACAAGATCAATACTACTCTTGTATTATATTATGTCAGATCATATCATATCATATTATATATCTTAGCTTAGCATTAAAACTTGCACCGGGGGAAAAAGTTAGCTTGGCTCTGTATGGAGTTAAAACATTTGCTGCTGCTCCTCTAAGGCTTAATACTGAACATGCAATATCTTGATTGTGTAATCTGAATAAAATCTGAAGTTTAAAAATGACCAAAAAAAAGTTTTGGTTCATTAGTGAAGTTTGAGGGTGCTGGTAAGCATATTTTGTTGCCTTTGGACTGAACTGTGCCAGCTTTTTGCAGATGTCTCCACTCTTTATGTCAATCTAAGCTAACTGATAACTTCCTATAGCTTAATATTTATCTTATAGACATGAGCGTGGTCATAATGGTCTCATGCAACTTTTGGCAAAAGAATGAATACATATATTCCTTTAATTTGTAGAATCAAGCATAAGAAAATCAATCAGTTTCTAATTATTTGCAGTTGTCTTTAACCAGAACTATAAAGATATTACAAAGTAAGTTTGCTTTATCAACCACTCATGCTCTGCTCCCCTGCTTTTACCTGCTGTTAGCTTACATTGTGTTTTTATCTGTTTTCCTTGTATATATCTCCATTAAAGCCTTGAAAGCTTATTATTTGTCAGTAATGGATCCGAGGTCTCTTCTGTCTCTGTGGTGGCACAGAGGGGAGCAAATTAGGCCTGAATTCAAGTGATGTGATTACGACCGTGTCTCTGTAAATGGGCTCTTGAGTTTACAGTGTAACCGTCCCCGCTGCTCTCATCTCTGCCTCTCCACCAGATCAACATGAAGACGATGCCCGCTGTGATGTTCAGACTGCTGACAGGACAGGAGACGCCTATCTACATATAGAGACCCTGCATGGATCAGCCCGCTGTAGCTCTGCATGTCCGGCAGTGCGAAGGTGATGGACAGATGATCGACAGGTGGCTCGGTGGGACGAGGAGAATTTATTTTTCTATCATTTTATTTTTTCGTCCTCTTGTTGCAATGCTGTAAAGAACATCCAGTTCTCATTTTCAGGTTTTATCTTGAATTACATTGTCATAAGGGCCTTACAATGTGAATACTGTCTGTAGTACTGTATGTGAGTTTCTGGTGTTGAAGAGAAGTAGCTTTAAGGTCATGATTATTTTCTTATGAAGAGATAAATTAGTACATTTATTTTTTATTTAGTCATTTTTATAATGTGTATGGAGTTTAAAAATGTACTTCTACTGTAAATACTTTGGATTACTCAAGGACTCGGTGGGAAAGGCCATATTACTCTTACAGTATATGCATGTTATTATGAAGAATTACTGACCAGGGATTAATTCTCAATCTGACATTGAAAATCTATTACAGTAAGTATTACAAGATGATATTAATATGCTGTACAAAGGCACTAAACTATGTGTATTATGGTGATGCTGAAGGCCAAAGACACATCAACTTTTCAAAGTGAAACAGTATTGGTGATCATTACCTTTACAAGAGCGAACAGTACAAGAATGTATCAAAATATACATTACTGATTGAATGTAATGTTATAACACATTAAGAATACAATCTCACAGCAGAATAATTGTTGTATGTCTTTTTTTATTTTATTTTATTAAGGTGTATGTACATTACTTACAAACAGGCATCAAGTTTATTTCCCTGGATTAGAGATAAATCAGTTGTACTTATTCAAAGAGTTTGCTATTCATTCTTCCTCATTTTTTTTTGTTTTCACATTAATTTGGATCTCAGAATCTGGGCAAGACGAAAACTTCAACCACTGTTGCTGCTAAGAAACTGTACACAGATCAAACCATGTACTAAACCTGCATTCATTGCATCAAAGTAATGATGAAAAATGAGTTGAACAAAGACAGACCAATAATACACACTGATCACTTTGTACACACATTGTTCTGATCGCATACAACTTTATATATTGAACTTACAACTACTGCAGCATGATAGTGAACTTTACAAATGAAACTATGTACAATTAAATCATTTATAACACTTTACATTTACAGGCTCACATGGATAATTAAAATGTGTTAAATTAGACACTCCATCTGTAACACATTCAGCTATATCTTCAAGTATTGGCTGGGAGAGCTTCCCAAGGGAAACCTGGACAGTGTCATATATTTTCCTAAAACAGAAACAAAATGATCATGGTCAGTAAGCAGCAAAAGCAGGAAGTACTTCCTTTAATGTTATAGGAATATAAAAGGGCAACATTCAGAACAAATAGTCATATAATGTTCCAGGAACAGTGATTTATATTATTCAAATCTCACATCCCATTTTTTTCTGAGGTGTCAAGGTAGAAGTGAATGTGTATTTTGTAAATTAAAGTCATGTTTCTAAAAAAAATTGTAAAAAGATAAATAATGCTGCACTGATGCTGCTTGTAAATCAATGTCTAATCTATTTCCAAGCAGCAACTTGTACCTTAATGACGGTCATAAGAAGGTTTAAATCTCTTATTAATATTTACTTACCGCTATGGCTTTTGAATTTAATGGTGAAATTGTCACTCCATCAAGAAAAACAGAATTCAAGTAGCCCTCCCCGTAAGAAGCATCTTCATCTTCATCATCACCAACACCAACACTAAAAGCTTCTTTTATCTTCTCTGGTATAATTAAGTAAAGTATCACCACCAGAATCCCGATAAAGGCACACAGTAAACCTGAAAAAAAAAACATTTCAGGTTAGTGGAAATCACAGCTTTGAAAGCCAGTTTAAAATTCAAAACAATTAAGAAATGAACGTGCAGCTTTGGATCTTTACCTGTAGCCAGAGCTAACCAAAATGAGTGGCTGTAATATGTTTCAAAGGAGTCAGAGCCTATGGAGAAAATGCACTGTGGCACATTCATGATGGTGGAGAAGGAGGCCATTGAGAAGAAGACGAAGGCAGCGGTGGCTATCATCATGTAACCTGCGTACAAAATGACTGGCATGCAGAAGAGGATGTTAGCCAGCAGCCAGCAGCAAAATGCCGTCCTGTGAAAGTGTGAAACAATTTAGATTTTAGTTACTTCTATCAACAATCTAGAAAGACTGACAGAACATCATAAAGCTTCAAAGTGCACGCAGTTATTCATTATGTTACCAGAGGGTTGCAGAGGCGTATCGTCCAGAGTATCTGTATTGATAGATGAGTCCACATGTGCTGCTCAGGGTGAATTTCTCAGCGATGTACAGGATGGGGTATGGCAAACCTTTCTCCAGAGCATCCTCATACTCCGTTTCAAAAGACTCACGCCAGCTGAACATCTCATTGTAGTTAATGGTCTCATTGTACTGTACAATAGGGTTTCCTGACATAGAAAAAAAAACAGGTTAGCCCACAAACTGGAGTTGTAGTTTTTACTTTTTATGACAGAACTTGCAGGAATTAGTATTCAGACTATTTAATCAACATCTTAATGAAAGATCAAAGTTTTTAAAAAAAAAAAAACAGTAAAGGCTGCAAGCATATGAGTGCATTATTCACTAAATCTGCACATAACAGCTGCTACACTGACTCACCCTTCAGCGTGACATTAATGCCATACAGTCCGACGTGCAAGCCGATTTCAGCGTTAACCACTATGTTGCTGAAAGACTTGTAGGTGGTGTTAGTGGTTATCATGGCCCCGGCCCAGTCGCTGGTGAAGTTGAGCGCTGCACAGAGAGAGCACAAAGGTAAAGTAAGAGTAAAGGTATGATAAAGCTAATAAAGGTGGAATAGAAGGGAAATTATGTCATTTATTTAACACCAATGATAAGAATACATAACTCACCCACTATCACCACACCTATGAACAAGCTGATAATTATTCGAAACATCCATAACAGCCTCTGGCGAGAAGGGAAAGACCAGAATCAACATTATATGAGCCACTTATGAGGTTTTGTGATACAGTTTCGGTGAGTAACAGCTTAGGGGATAGGTTGCACTCACCGACTTTCCTCGTATCCCTGGCAGAATGATGAGAAGACTGACTGCTAGCACAAGGAAGACCAGAATAATGGTCAGCAAGCTGCCATTGAAGATGAAGGAGGTCTTTTGTAGAGGGTAGAATGGGTAAATGTCATTGTAGAAAGTCATCTTAGCTCCTGATCTTACGAACGCGGCTGAGACTAGACAGTGTAACAGAGAAGACAGTGTTAGTGGCTGGGTTCTCAGTTTCCTCCAGATGCAGAGATAGTGGCTCTTGTTCCTTACAGTAGATAAGGGATGGGGCATTATTACTACTGTGAAACATGGCACATGATTAAGCACAATATCATCTAACAACCCTGGCACTGTACAATATCATGTAAAAAAAAAAGCATCTGTATAATTCACAAAAGCATGCATTTCTATACATGTGTTATCCATTCAGTCAGTGTAATGTAAATGCTGTAGGTGCTATTCTTCCATCTTAATTAATGCTTCTATTTTAACCAAAATGAAAAAGAAAAAAAAAACTTAGAACAAAACTTGACTATAATAAAAAGAATAAAAGTTAAAACCCAGAGGATCTTTCTTACCTGGAAGTTGAACAAGAGGAGAGAAGAAGAGGTGTGAATGTTGAGGGAACATACACTTCTTTTATACCACCTGTCCCCTTTGTGTCAAGGAGGAGGAGGAGGATGCATTGAATGGGAAGCAGTGGAAAGAAGGTGTGATCCAGAGATGGTTACTACTCTCACTTGTCCAGCATAGGTCACATGCAGTTTGTGATAAGCTCTGCAACATATGTTGACCTTAGAATTGCCCCATCCCTCTTCTGCACTTGTGCTCCTGCACCACTTCACTTCATTTGAGTCTCTACAGTGGGTAAGAATCACCTACTTCATTTCTATAATGTATTATTTATTAAGTAAAAAGGGAAACAGAAAGTTGCCTTTAGATGTTTGCAGTTTATGTACGAGATCATAAGTAACAATGAAAAAAGTTTTAAAACTTTCTCTGTTTATTCAAGTAAACAAAATGAGTCAGCTTTAGAATTAGACTTCCATTTTTTCCTTCTAAACTAACAAAATATATTTTAATGTAAATACTACAGCAATGTACAAATTAAATGTCGCCCCTTACCTTGTCTTTTCAGAGGTCCTTCACTCGGCTTCACCTGGCTGCGGACTGAGCTGACGAGCATCTCTCGCATCAATGGATTTGCGTAAAGGGCTTTGGAGTATCTGTGCAGCGGTTGGCTTGTTGCTTTACGCCTGTGAACGTAAGTCAGCAGCAGTTTGTATTCAGAGTCACTTTTCCCGGTTAACTTAGACATTTAAAAGAAAGAAGAACAGGTGTTTTAAAAGTCGACATGTTTTTTAACAGGGTCACGCTGTGAACTGGCCTGGGAGATCCCTCGCTTTGACGGCTGGTACAACAGTTTGGCGTATCCTAGCCGCGGTTCTATCGGTGAGTCACGGAGCCTTTCAAGTGTGTTTTAGACCATAATTAACTCCGTTCAGCTCAGTTCAGCCTGCTAACACACTGGTCTGTGATTGTGCTCGCGCAGGTTCGCACCTTGTGCGCCTCGTGCCCGCGCGCTACAGGGATGGAGTCTACCAGCCGGTCCTCGCGCCGCTGCTGCCGAACCCCCGCAGCCTGAGCAACGTGCTCGCGAAGGGACAGTCCGGTCTGCCGTCAACACGGAACCAGACTGTCCTCTCTCTGTTCTTTGGTAATTATATCACGCATGTTGTTTCATTAAAGTGAGAAACTTATTTCGGGAAACAGACTGAACTTTAGGATGCACCAACATGGCGCACCGATATTTTCTCTCTCATAACTTTACCGTAATGCTTCAACAAACAGGTGCACGGTTATAAGGTAATATTTTTTAAATTTTGTAATAGTCGAAAACTGACATATTCCTGGAAATATACATATAACAAATGTATGAAAATAAACTAAAAGTACATTATGGAATATTTTTTTATCTTAATTTAACATGATATTTAGTCAGATGTTTCTCTTAAAGCTAAAATCGGCTGATATAAAATCAATAATAGGCTTTATCAAGATATTCCTCTGAACTTCCCAGTGCCTGTGATCTAGAATTTCATTTTCAACAGAACCAAAAAAAAACCAAAAACAGAATAACCCATTAGCTGTCCTTGTCTGCCATGACTTTTATTTATATACATTTTTTACTTCTTAGGTTATCATGTTGCATTTGAGCTCTTTGACTCAAGAACTCCTGGGTGTCCACCTGAGTTCTTGAACATCCCGATCCCAAAAGGTGACCCCATCTTTGACCCTGCTGGCACTGGAACAGTGTTGCTGCCCTTCCAGAGAGGACCATGGCAGAAAGACTCCGGCCAGAGTCCCAGCAACCCTCGCATACAGGTGCTGATTATCAGCTCTTATCAACATGAAATGACACATTTGTTCATGTTATCGCCAAACTGCAGCCCACAGAAACAATCTGTAAATGTTGACTGTAAGCTTCAGGTCACTCTGGAGCACTTTACACCGTGTTACACTACATCTCTCTTTTCTGAAGCAGAATAATTTTTATAAAACAAATACATCACATGCAGGTCAACTTGGTGACACCGTGGATCGATGGCAGCTCCATCTATGGACCAACAGGGTCTTGGTCTGACTCTCTGAGAAGCTTTTCTGGTGGTCTCCTGGCTACGGGCTCTGAGATGAACATGCCAACTATAACAACAGATCGAAGTTTCATGTGGAGCGCCGCAGACCCGACTACAGGACAGCATGGCACTCAGGGTCTATATGGTGAGATATTTCACACTTAATCTGTCAGATCTGACCCTAACTGAACACACACATATGTTGGTGGAGCTTTCACTCGCAGAAAGATGCACAAACTGGATCCTGCTGTATGTCAGTGATTAAGGGAAAAGTTCATTCAAAAACACAGTCACAACATTTCAACCTTGCCTTTATCAATGAAATGTTGACTAGGACTCAGCCAAAAAGAGTGATGCTCAGTGACAGTTTAAAAGCCCCGAGACTTAACAGTAATGTCCATTTCTAAGTTGAATGACACATTTGCTGATTCACAGCTTTACTTTCCTTAAAATAGAAATTGTCATTGTAAAGAAATTATTGAAAAGTTTTAGGATCATAAACTAGTTGATCCACAAATGTCAGCAAATTTAAAATACATGGATGCAGGCAATTCACTCAAGGTAGGGTTTAGTGTTTAATGTGTTTTGCTGAACTGTATCTGGTATCTGTTTTTCATTCTGTGTGGCAATACTTACCTAATCAATAATGCAAGCTGCTGTAAACAAAGAGCAACAATTCCTTGAAAATATTTTTTCGCACACATTAAAAAAGGGGTTGCAGCCTGTGAGTCTTGGTCAAGACAGGATCTGTCTGACGTGTGTTGTGACTCTTTAATTATTGTATAAATGGCTGGCCATCCTCACCACAGTAAATCCCTTTGTCTATAGCATGGAGGACGCCATGCAGGTGTCACAAAACCTATGTTTTGTTGCCTGTTTTGTTAAAGGTGTGTTGGTATTAAATGGGATGAATTCAGAGGATTTTCTTCTGTTGTCACAGCTCTGTTGTCACGTACTTAAAAACAAACAGCCGAATTATTGTCCCATTAGTGGTCAGAGATACTCATCAATCACTGTCATGAGTGTGTGACGCAGATACAGAAAAAGTACAGAATATTTGAAAACTTTAAGGCAATTTTCAGTACAAAACTGTTACATGTGCAGTCTATTCTCTAATTATTGTCTTGTAGTTATAGTGATTTTTAATAATTCTATTGATGTAACAGCAGAATTCTGTGTAATTTGTGCCATTTTCTGTGTCCAGTCTTAGGAAATGCTTGGGCCAATGAGAACATGTTCACGGCAGCAGAGGGGATTATCTGGTTTCGCTACCACAATTATGTAGCCTCCAAACTGCAAGAGGAACACCCAGAGTGGTCAGACGAGAAGCTGTTTCAAAACGCCAGGAAGACTGTTGTGGCCACATTCCAGGTAGAGGGAAACGTCTCCATGTAATCCTCGCGCTGCACGTATGCCAATTTAATTTGCACTCTGGGAAGAAGAAGGTTGCATCAACAACAGGTGGTCGTGATTTTAAGGATGAAATTGGTGGTTTTAGTTTATGGGTGAATGCATCATCTCTAACTTGTTTGATCAGTCGATCCAGAGCGACATTACGTACATGCTTATTATTTTTTTACATCTATTTAGAGCAATAATTAATAAAACTATTTATAATTAAATTGTATTTTTGGTCATGTCAAATCCAAAATAGCAAGCCACAGTCATAAGATCAGATTTTAAAGCTTTAAAAAATGCTTAAAAATCAGCTTGCTGGATGTTTTATCAAGTAACTCTGCACAATCTTGTTCAGTGTGGAATCAAAAACACTGCAATAACTTTTATCATTTATCCCTCCTATTTTTCCACACAGAATATCGCTGCCTATGAATGGCTGCCAGCATACCTTGGAGACAAAGAGCTTTCTTCTTATCCAGGTAAGAATCACTTGGAGTGCATGTGGATACAAACAGAGGGGAACAGGTAATGCACCAGTGCCCACAAGCTCTGGCGAGCTGAGCTATCGCTGGTGGTGTTTGACAAATATGTGCTCTGTCAGCAAAACGTCAACCTGAGCCTCTTTTCTTCTGCTGAACAAGCACCCACAGCTAAAGAAAGTCAATGATCAGATGGGCCCATCACCTCACTCACTCTTCATTTTCACAGCCACATTGCTTCAGGTGCCTCACTTTGACCACTTGGATGATAATTATAGTATAGGGTGTGTGCATGCATAAGGACTGTTTGTAATTCAGCTTGTGGTTCATTTTGTTCCACTTTTATTATTCCTTATTATGTTCTGATTTATCTCTGTTCAGGTTACCAGCAGTTTGTGGATCCAGGGATCTCTCCAGAGTTTCAGGTTGCTGCCATAAGATTTGGCATCACTATGGCCCCACCTGGTGTTTACATGAGGTATTATCCTTTTGTCTCTAAGGTAGAAATCAGAGTTCACTATGATCATTGGGCTTAAGTTAATTGTAATTATGCCAAGTGTTCAAATAGAATAAGAGCATGCAATAACTGTCAAAAATACTAACATCCCTTTGCAGTGACTTCTCCTCTTTCCTCCAGAAACCGAACCTGCAATTTTCGAGAGGTTGTCAACATAGATGGCAGCTTATCACCAGCACTGCGTCTTTGTAACAGCTTTTGGACACGTCAGGTATATAATGACCGCACCTCACAAGTCACAATTAGTCCAGTTGTCTATTTATGGAGACAGTGGAAAGATACAGAAAGAGAGCAGCAGAGAAGCTGGCAAGATTTGAAGAAATGTAAAGAAAAGCAACATTTTTGCAGGGTTACAACATGTAGTTTCTCTTTATTAGTTAGATGTTTCATTCTGCAGCTGGTAAATGCCTTTCAACAGCAGTCTTTTAATAATAACTGTGTCACATATTAAAGCTTTTGTGATATCATTTCCAGAGTGTCAATTTGCAGTCAAGTCAGGATGTAGACGACCTCGTCATGGGCATGGCTTCACAGATCACAGAGAGAGAAGACAATATTGTTGTGGAGGATCTGAGAGGTGTTTATTTCTTCTTCACTAAGTTGATTTTCTAATGCAATGAGTTAGTCTTGGTGTTTTATTGAATAACAGTCAAAAGGTCGGACATTTTATTCATTACTACACATTCAAATCATAAACTTCCATTGACTGTGATCTGCTCTGCCCTCTGACAGACTACATGTACGGACCCATGAGGTTCAGCCGGTCAGATCTGGTGGCCTTGACCATCCAGAGAGGAAGAGACTTTGGCCTGCGTAGTTACACAGAGGTCAGAAATGCTCTGGATCTGCCACCTGTCAGCACCTTTGGGGACATAAATCCTGAGCTCAACAGTACCAACCCACAGGTAAAACCAAGAGTCAAAGAATTATCAAATGAGAACTGCATGATTTAACAGTGATCCTGTGAATTAAAGTGCGTCTTGTTTCTGCTCCAACAGTTGTTTGAGGATGTTGCAGATCTGTATAATGGAGACATCTCAAAACTGGAGCTCTTCCCTGGAGGTCTGCTGGAGTCTCTTGATGGTCCGGGTCCTCTTTTCTCTGCCCTAATCCTGGACCAGTTTGAACGCACGAGAAACGGAGACCGTTTCTGGTTCGAGAACAAACAGAATGGGTAAGCGGCTCTCCAAAGGACTTTCAAAATAGAAAAAGCTGTCATAGTGTCTGATCTTGCAGTGCGATCTTGTTCTTCTCCCCTCTGTGATCTTAATACAGTTGTGTTTTCCAGTTTGTTCACAGATGAAGAGATTCAGATGATCCGCAATATGACCTTTCATGACGTCCTTGTTGCAGTTACAAGTGCAGAAGCCACTGATATACAAAATAACGTGTTCTTCTGGACAGAAGGTAGAAATGTGTTTCTTATATTTGATTCGTAAACAGGCATGTGATATTAAAACTCTTGATTAATACAAATAATCTCTATGTTGCCTCAGGTGACCCTTGTCCTCAGCCCACACAGCTCAATGCATCAATGCTCTATCCCTGCACCAACGCTACCCGGCTTAATTACTTTGATGGGTACAGAGGTGGCTTTGGAATATTCATTGTTGTTCTGTTCCTCTTTCCTGTTGGTCAGTATCATTCTCACATATCCATCGCTTTTTGCACAGCTGCAGAGCTGAAATCACTTATCTGCAGTTTTGTTGTAAAATTAATAACCAGCTTTGATTATTTTACTTTCACAGTTAGTTTTATCGTGGCCAGTATGGTGGCGTATCTCCGCAAGTACAGATACAAGAAATTTCAGAAAAGAAGAAGAGGTGCTGCCAAAACACATGAACCCACTGTGGGAGTCACTGGTATGAAATTAAATCCTCAGGGTTAAAAAATCCCTTTATATGCAGTGTCCAGATGTTGATAAAGATATGGTATCTCTCAGTCAGGTTTTACAGTTGTTTTAATGTTTCACTAGACTTCAGCAACCATTATGTTATGTCATGTATGGACCTTTCATGATTTATATTGTGTCAGCTACAAAACTCAGTTAAAACTTGACATTAAAGTAATTACAGACAAACTGTTTTCAGCTGATAATCCACGAAAGATACAGACAAACCAAAAATCCTTTTCTAGTCTCTCCACTGCTAGTTGTATTACATTTGTCTCTCACCTCTTCTCATACTGATTTTGCTCTCCAGCCTTTGAGTGGCAGGGCCATAAAAAACCCATGCACCCTGTCAGCGTGGAGGTCGATGAGAAGAGGAGGCTGCAGGTCTTTGACAGATCTGGATCCGTTCAGCGCCGCCTCAATCTGGACAACCAGGGCTACCTGGATGTCCATCTTTCCAACAACCGTCAACGTAAAGCTCTGCTGCTCAAAGTACCAAAAGAGTATGACCTGGTGAGTCACTGGAAATGATGGTTTGCACCTTTAGGCTTTGATTCAAGTTGGAAATAAAATGTTTTATAAAATGTTGCTGTACTGGCTGCAGCTTAAGCACATGCAGCTTTTTTACCAATGCAGAAAAGTCACACCTGTCCTTATATTTAACCTTATCCAGGTGTCCTGAGATGTTCACAATCTATATCACGTATATGTCTCCTCAGTCCTCTTAATCCCCTTATGCTCCCTGTTTGCACGCCTAGGTGCTGTTTTTCGATGACGAGAGTAAACGTGCAGCATTTGTCAAACATCTGCGCCTGGGGATGACAGACATCACGCATGAGATTAGAGTGAAGGAGATGAGAGAGGAGGAACTGCTGAAGGAGGCTTTGACAAAAGACCAGAGGGCTCAGATTGTGGAAACATTCATTCGACACGCTTTCTCTAAGGTACTGTCACCCTAGAGATGTTTACGTCTCCCTCTGCTCTTTAACAGCGGCAGCAGCTTTAAATTTGACCACATGATGACGTCAGTCCTTGTTTGAGGTCAGAATAGGTCCGACCTCCAGCTGAAAGAACTAACTGTTGGTCCTGATGGTGACCTCATCCATGATTGACATTCAGAAACCTCAGTTTACGTCACAGATGTTACTCATGACACTATGGTGACATGTAATGACACTGTCCCTCGCTGTCCCTTTGGTGCACAGGTCTTGGAAATAGAGAAGAGTGACGCCGGGGACATGAGTGGCATCTCTCGCAAGAAAGCCAGAGAGGTTCTGCAGTGCGAGCTGACAGCCTCCGAGTTTGCTGATGCACTAGGCCTCAAGTCTGACTCCTTATTTGTGGACTCCATGTTTACACTAGCTGATAAAGATGGAAACGGTTACCTCTCTTTCCAGGAGTTTCTTGATGTGATAGTTATCTTTATGAAAGGTAAAATGCATGATTTGAAAAGACTACAGCTGTTATTTACCTCTTGGTGTTCTATTAAAGCTGAGGATTTGTGGAGGAATTTGTCCATTATTGTACTTTGAAAAAGTCATTACAATAGACTTATGTTGCCTAAATCCGGACAACAGGAATGGCATGTCTGGTATTTAATAAGATAGTTGATGTCATAAATCAGGAATTAGTCTAGACCTACACTACGTCATTGATGATATGCGTGTCCCCAGGGTCTCCTGAAGAAAAATCCAAGCTGATGTTCTCCATGAACGACATTGGTGGAACTGGTTTCTTGACAAAAGAAGAATTTGAGAGAATGCTCAGGTTTGATCTGTGTTTATTTTTCCTCATAACTGCATTTTTGTTGTCTGTCTGATGCTTTATCTCAGCTTCTCTTAATGTGCCTCAGGTCTTTTATTGAAATCTCCAATGGTGGTCTGTCAAAGAGCCAGGCGGAGGACGGTATCAAGTCTATGATGAAGGCCGCAGGCTTTGATGACAAAGAGAAAATCACATGGGAGGACTTCCATTTCCTCCTGCAGGACCACGAGAAAGAGCTGCAGTTTGCTCAGCTCAATGTCAAAGGTCAGAGAAAGTTTTATCCAAGAAGATCATTTTTAATCCCACTTTCTCTGACCTTGTGTGATGAATTGGTGCGTCTGCTATTTGTGTGCAGGGATGGAGAAACAGGGGAAGAAACGGCTCAGTCGGGACCAGAGAGTGTCCTTCATCTCTCCTGCAAACAGGTAAAGAGCAGGACACAAGGCTGTAATTACTCATCAGGATCACAAAAGTAGTGTAACAAGTTTTGCTTGTCAGTATAAAGTTACAAAATGATCCACTTTAGATTTTTTCATTTATTGGATTCACTTATATATTGCCAGTGACTATTGTTTCCCAGCTAACAATCTTTTTCATTTTGTGTTTACAGCAAGATAGATGGACAGGAGATACGCAGCCGCAAAAAGTTTGTTCCTCATTCAAATTTTCTGTTTCTGTAAATAACTTTCTGAAAGAGGAACGAATATTCTGCCAAAGATGTCAGAAACCAAAATCAAATACAGCTAAACATCTGAGTACAGTGCTTTATGCAAATTAAGTTAAACAAATCATTAGTTCTGAATGTTGTCTTACCAAGTTCACTGAAAACTATCCATCAGTTTAAGAAATCCTCTTAAAGATTTCCCTTGCATTTGTTTAATTTGATGTAGCTAGTCTCAGTTAGATAAATGGCACACAGAACACAGAAACTTTTTACTAAATAAGGTAAAATATATTTGAATATTTACAGGGTAAATGTCAGAACTCCAAATGTCTATGTCTTGCCCAAACGTGAGCAGTACATAAGGAACCCAATCAAGCAGAAGATCCAACAGTTCAAGCGTTTCATCGAGAATTATCGCCGTCATATCGTCTGCGTCCTCATCATTGCTGGCATCTCAGCTGGTGTGGCCCTTGAACGATGTTACTGTAAGTAAAAATCATAGTTCTCCCTGTTTTGCTCACTGTTTATCATGTTTGCATATTCTAGTCCTTCTTTACTTTACCTAGTGTCATATTTTCTTGAACAGCATGTGCCTTTTCTAAAGTGACCCTCCTGAACTGATTAAAAAAATTGTTTTTAGACTACGGTTTGCTGGACCTCATGACAGGCATACCTGAGACTTCAATAGTGGGTATCATCGTCTCCCGCGGCTCAGCAGCCGCCATCTCCTTTCTGTTTCCATACTTGCTCCTCACTGTATCTCGCAACCTTATCACGTTCTGTCGAGAGACTTTCCTCAACCGGTACATCCCCTTTGATGCTGCCATTGACTTCCATCGCTACATGGCCATGACCGCCATCGTCCTTGCAGGTTGGCAAAATATCACTGAAAAGATATGAAAGAGTGATGAAAGAGAAACTTGAGCTGTGATGTTTTTACTTGTTTACATTTTTTAACATTTGATACAAGTTTATTCCTGTTTCTGTTCTGGCTGTAGTTATTCATAGTTTGGGCCATGTGGTCAACATCTACGTCTTCTCCGTGAGCGACCTCAGCATCCTGGCTTGTCTCTTCCCCAAAGTCTTTTCCAACAATGGGTACTGTTTGAAATATGCGCCAGATTTTAGCAGATCTACAGTTTGCATAGAGTTTCTTTGGCTGACTTACAGCGTGTTTTCATTATAGGTCTGAACTTCCTTTGCCGTGGTCATTTTGGTTCTTTCAGACTGTTCCAGGTATGACAGAAACCGACTTTAGACCTTCAGAGATATTTAAACTTGCCTGTTATATTTTTCTATAAATCTGTTTTTGTTGCTTTGTTCTGTCTCTCCTAGGAATGACCGGTGTCTTGCTCCTTTTTACTTTTGCATTTATGTATGTTTTTGCCTCGCACTATTTCCGTACCATCAGCTTTCGTGCATTTTGGATCACACATAACCTCTACATTGTGATATACACTCTTGTAAGTACTTTTCTTGACTTTGAAATATCTCAAATCCACTCTGCAATCAAGTGACTGATCATTAAGGCAGGAAGTTCTACAAATTGTGTAATGCTGACTTTGTTTTCACTCAACAGACGGTTATTCATGGCAGTTTTGCCTTGCTTCAGCAGCCTCGTTTCTACATCTATTTAATCCCACCTGCACTGCTCTTCCTGCTGGACAAACTAATCAGCCTGAGCAGGAAGAAGGTGGAGATTCCTGTGGTCAGAGCTGAGCTGCTGCCTTCAGGTGACATTTATCATCCTTTCAAAGATAACCACAGAATTTTTAAAACATCTCATTTTTTTATGTCTTCCCTTATTATCAGACCTCACTAGAAAGGTAACACTTTTTCATCATCACTCAGGTCACATAATGTTTGTGCACACTGTTCATACTAGTTCACTCTTCCCTGATTGGTCTACCTGTAGGTGTGACGCATCTGGAGTTCAAACAACCACAGGGTTTCACGTACCGTTCAGGCCAGTGGGTTCGTATTGCGTGCCTGGTGTTGGGCACAGATGAGTACCATCCATTCACACTGACATCAGCTCCTCATGAGGAGACCTTGAGCCTGCACATCCGAGCTGTGGGGCCCTGGACCAGCCAGCTCCGAGAGCTCTACAAAGAAGAAAGTATAACTGAGCTCGGAGGCTATCCAAAGGCAGGTCACAACATAGTTTTCTGTGTGTTTTTAGTTTAATCTCCTCCATTCTCTGGTATTTCATGAAACATATTTTGTTTAATCCTCAGCTGTACTTGGACGGCCCATTTGGAGAGGGCCATCAGGAGTGGACAGACTTTGAGGTGTCCGTTCTGGTGGGAGGAGGAATTGGAGTCACACCATTTGCCTCCATCCTGAAAGACCTGGTGTTCAAGTCCTCCATCAAGTCCAAGATTCAGTGTAAAAAGGTGCCTCTCAAAATCAAACAACCTACAATGCCTTTTTGTCTTGATCCCACATTACTTATTTTTGAAAGCAGCTCAGCCTTTAGATGATTTCTTTGATTATTCGAAGGTGTACTTCATCTGGGTGACACGAACACAGCGTCAGTTTGAGTGGATGGCAGACATCATCAGGGAGGTGGAGGAGATGGACACTCAAGAGCTGGTCTCCGTTCACACTTACATCACTCAGGTGGCTGAAAAGTTCGACCTCCGTACTACCATGCTGGTGAGATCTGAAGTTCTATTTTAATGTTGTCGCCTAAATGTGTGTTCACAGTTCAGTCCAGCATTTTGGGAAGCACATGCCCCTTCTTGATGAGGGGTAGTTGAAAAAATTGATATCACTCTTTGTACGAAAAAATAAAGCTAGAGCTGGCTGCCAGTTAGCTTAGCACAAAGGCTAGATACAGGAAAACAGCTGGTATGCCTCTGTTCAAGGGGACTGCCCATTGTTTCAATGGACTATTTTGAATATTACCCAACAGTCTAATAATATCCAAAAAGAAACGTCCAAAGTCTGTCTGAGTGTTTGTTGCTTGGTTAAGGTTAGAAAATAGGTCAGAAACAAAGTAGAGGCGGTTCTTTGTAAAATATGGGTGGGGGAAAAAAAAACACTTGGGAATCAGTATCACAAAACATCTGTATCACAAAGCATTGGCACCATTTCCAAAGGTAACAAAGTCTTTCTACCAGCACGCCAAGCTGTTTTATCAATGACATATCTTGTTTGTTTAATCTGTATCAAAATGAAAGTGCAAAATCATCGCTGTTTGCCTGGCAACATCACAGTAGCAACAGGACTCCAGGAGGTCAATGTACTCAGCAAAGAAAAAGTTGCGTCCAAAACCACGACTTGTTTTTTATAAAGCTGGTGGTTTTTCACAAATTGAGAGGATAAGTTAATACATAATAATTACTAAATTTTAGAGGCGCTAGTAGTTTGATTTTGTTACCCTTAGACAGACAAAGCTTGTCTAGTCTTTATGCCAAGCTTAGCTAGCTGACTGCCAGTTACTTAGCTTAGCTTGGCATTAGGTTACTGGCTGCTAGCTGTAGCTTCATATTTAGCATAAAAGTGTTATCAATCTTTTTATTCAGCTCTCAGGAAGAACGTGGGTAGAACATTTTCCCCAAAGCTCCTTTGATATTAAATTTAAACAAATTAATGAAAAATTAAAACCACTTACGGTGACTAACTGTCCTCTTTGTAATGTGTTCACAGTATGTGTGTGAGCGCCATTTTCAGAAGGTGTGGAACCGGAGTCTCTTCACCGGCCTGCGGTCCGTCACACACTTTGGCCGTCCACCTTTGGTCTCCTTTTTCAGCTCACTGCAGGAAGTTCACCCCGAGGTCAGTCCATCTTCAGCCACCACATGTTATCTGTCACTTTTCCCAGTACACCAACATGGATGCAATCAGTTGTTTTAATTTTTAAATTTGTGTCATTTTCTGTAGGTGGGTAAGATCGGTGTATTCAGCTGTGGACCACCGGGAATGACCAAGAATGTTGAGAAGGCTTGCCAGCAGATGAACAAGAGGGATCAGGCCCATTTTATCCATCACTATGAGAACTTCTAACTTGTCCTCAGCATGTTCACAGAGGAAAACATGAACCACTAAAAGCTTATTATAGCTAGTTAGAAATACGTGTGCTATTCTAGACACAATCACAAATGTCCTTAAGTGAACTTGTTGCCTGCTGATGAATTTTGTTTGCCTCTTTATTTAATATTAAATCATATGAATACAGGGTTTTATTCACAATGCTTGTCAAATCATTGCAATCAGCATGAACTGTGTCAGTCTTTAATTTTTTTTTCATTAGCTGTCACTTGTTTGCCAATTTAGCCTTTGAAGTAACATTTGATTGATTGATTTAAGTCATTGATTTATGTGACATTTGTGTGATTTATCTGGATAAAATAAAGATACATTTTACAACTGATTTGTAGCCCTGTCGTGTTAAAAATAAGCATCCTAAAACCCAGAAACATTAGCTTAAGTTCAACACTCAGCCTGCAGACACGAACATTAAATGTTTTGTCTTTGTTTTGGGACAGTTGATTATATAAGGACCTGCAGGGTTTTGTGCAGCAGAAGTTCTCTAAATTCTGCTGCTGGCTCCTTCTGGTGATTTTAGCTTTTGGACTAAAATTACACTTGAATTAATCCAAACCCCTAAATTTGATTTTTTGGTTGAGTAAGAAGCCAGACAGCACCCCCGACCAGAGGAAGAATAAAGCACAGAATATGAGTAAAAAACAAAAAAAACATTGTTTTTTTTCCTCAAGGAGAATTGGTTATTAATGTTCATCATATTCTGTGACTAACTGTACTTTACATGCATGTGTTTGATATTTGTTAAGTGCAGTGAGAACTGTCTGTACAAATGCTGCTGCAATCACAAGAAGATGGCCTGCACACACTTGACTTATCAAATACACTTAAGATATGAAGGGTGTATGCAGATATTTAATGAAGTGAGTCAATATCAAGGCAGCCTGCTGAAACTTCTCAAGTGGAAAAACAACAAACTTAGGAGACCACAGAAGTGCTTTTCTTATTTGTACATTTTGTTTGAATTTTCAAAAGAAGTCTGGGGATGTTGTTTGAGTGTATGTGGTATTAAGCAAACACATTCACTGTGCTGATAAAGTGTCTTTGAATAAGATATTAAACCACTAATGAGACTTTGAAGTTTCCTCATTTGTAAAAAATGAAAAAAGAAAAACCCTTACAAAATCTTACATGACTGCACTAACAATTATGCAGATTGCAAGAAAAGGAAGCAGCCTGCATGCTAATGTAAACAATGTAGGGTTTTTTCACCTTTGCTCAGGGTTATTTCACTGAGAGCAATGCTCTCTTTTTCAGAAACACCCTTCCCTCTTACTCACACCTGGGAACAGGTGCAAGCGCTGCTATTTCATTTTCCACGTCCAAGTTTACTTGCCAGTTTGGTGCTTGAACAGGCAACCCTCTAGTCATGAGCCAAATTAATTAGATGATGTATCTTCCCATTCTGTATCACTAAAAATTATGGGGCTAACTGTTTAACTGCATTATTGCATCTTAGCACCTAAAAGGGTGCTACATAGATTCATAGTTGCACTCCTATAAATGTTTATGTTGCCCACAATATAACTCAATCAATGACAGTTTGGTCAGTGATTTGGCAGTGGTTTGCTAACAATTTATGGGACGGCTGTGGCTAAGAAGGTAGAGGGGGTCATCTACTAAATAAAGGGATGGTGACTTGATTCTGTACTCTTTGAGTCTGCATGTGGAAGTGTCTGAACCCCAAATTGATCCTTGTTTGTGTATGATTATTTGATGAGCAGGTTGGCACTTAAAGTAGTTTTAAGACTGGAAAAAAGCACTACATCCTACAATGTAGGCTCGAGCCGGAAGTCGACACCGACTCAAGTACCATCACTTTATCTGATTCCACACAACTTCCTCTAGTGACACAAAAGGCTTTGCTTAACTTATTTCACATGTACAGTGGTGTTCTCCTGTTCCTTTAAGATGTTGGCCTTGAAATAACACTGATGAAACAGGATCAGAAAACTTTGTGCATCCATAGTCATGTGGTTCATATTAAATTTTTCTCTGAGTGTTGACAGGTTTCTTTTATCATCAACTTTATTGCTTGTTTGTTGTGAGTTTGAAGAAATAATTACAAGTTTTAGCTGGTTTACGTGCTCATCATTGAAGGTCAAGCCAGGTAAAGACCTAATTTGAGGCATGTGGAGTTGATTCCACTCATGGTTGTCTTGGCATGCATTACAATTTAAATCTTGTCACATTTTTCAAACTAAAGATGGCTCTTAATAAAGGCTTTGGCTGACATAAGTGCTGAGTCAGTGACCGAGATCAGTGATCAAAGGCTCTTCAAATGCAATGCAGGAGAGAGGAGAGTGCATTAAGTTCATGTGTTACTCTCAGAGGCCGAGAAAAATGTTTTTTTTTATGTCGTATCAAAGTTCATGTAAGTTATGATTATAATCTTCCTTGGAAAACTTGTGACATTGATTATGAAAGTGTCTTTACTTAAGTTATGAGGAATCTGTCATGCAAACATTTTATCTATTACACAGATGGTGATTTATCTTGTTCTAGCTTCAGTAAATGGCCTAATTTTTTGTTCTTATCTGTCTGCAGTTCTTGCATATTGACTCCACTTTCCATCATCATTATGTTTCCATCATTATATTTGCATGCAAACCATTCTAATCTAATCTAATCTAACAGCCCTTTATTTTCTCTACAATAGCAAAACAAATTAAGATACAGTCATACTGCTGTCTCAGGTCAGGACAACATCCATTCTCACACACAGCACTCCGACCATTTTTTTCCCCTCTGTCATTTCCATATTAGACAAGCAGTCACTCATTCAGTGTCATGGCACCTGCATCAGCCAGTTATTTGCCCTGTCACTTTTACTTGCTTGCCAACACTTGTAAAGCTGCCATGCTAATCTTCTAGCATGGTACTTAAAGCAAGTCATACAGAAGATGACTCATTAAGTCTCGAAGTTGCTAACTGCATGACTCAGCTTCTCAGAAATAAAACCAATTTCAAACTATAATATGTCCTTGTGCCAGTACTGTACTAATAAAACTGATAAGAGCTCAGCTGTGAGACAGAAAAATTATATATTATATTATAATATTATAATAATATTATATTTGATTGGTAGTGACACAATAGAAGAGCAAATAGGAGAGACTTAATTAAACAATAGGAGTCCTGATCATAATATTCGACAAATGACAAAAGATTGATAAGCTTTTATTTATTTTATCAGTGAAGAAATATTTTTCATTGAACTCTCATTTGGAAATCTTACAGACAACAAAGGGCTTACATAATTGACATAATTGGCAAAAGGTGAAACGGACAGATGGAAAGGTGTCTGCTGTGGATTGTTCCAAATCAGATGTACATGAATCATTTTAAAATTGATTTAAATTTTACCTTTAAAACGTAAACTTTTTTTGAAAAAACTATCATTCTAAACTGTCTTATAAATGCAGAGAGCAGCTTATAATAAAAGGCTTTCGAGTTTAACTGTCTAACATATATAAATTAGACAGAAATATAAATATACATACATACATATATAAAAACACATAAATAAAGCACTATATCCTACAATACAGCCTTGAGCCAGAAGTCGACACTGACTCAAGTACCATCACTTTATATATATATAAATAAATGTATGTATGTAATTACATATATTTCTGTCTAATTTATATATGTT
>JAPZDY010000023.1:16602365-16613548 GCA_029783645.1 Ctenochaetus hawaiiensis
TTAAATCTGAAATGCTCACAAGTGTATCAACTTAAAAAACTTTACCTTTGAGTCACCTTCACCTTCACCATTTACTTGCAATTATCTGATCGGCACTCTGCATATTCTGCTTTCACCTGTGATAAGAGGGAAGTGACAATGGCTAAATCCAAAACTGCTTCAGTCAGTTCTACAGATAAAAAAGATACGTTTACTGCCTTTTAACCACTAGCCCAACTGAGTACATGAGATGCTACATTTTACCAGCCTGACATCCAAAATTTATCATAACCAGTGGATGGAAACACAAATTAAGTTCCATTTCCTTCAGCAACTTTACTAGAAATTTATTAAAAATTTGTGCTACCTTGTAAAACAGTCAAGTGGAATTCAACCATCTTTCAATTTTTTTATTTTACATCTGTGTTTTCCTGCCATGACATGTCTAGTTGTCTATTGTAGAACAGAAGGTGTCCCCAAAAATATCCCCCAACTCCAAGAAAAAGGAGCAGGGGGTGGATTTCTAGTTCCGCCCCTGTAAGTCATCACCGCTTCCAGGAAGTGTTGTGTAACACGACGATACTCGACTTTGAAGTCACCGTTAATAAGTAAGACAAACTGAAGACTTCTTAAACAGATGCTACAACTAAGCTCCTCCATCGGTCCCCTCTCCTCTCCCTCCCTTCCTCTTCCTCCTCCTCCTCCTCCTCCTCCTCCTCCTGCTCCCTCTTCGCCCTCTCTCCACTCCCTCCTCCCTTCCCTCTCAGTCGCTCCCCTCTGACTACACTGACTGTACACACACATACACACACACACATACACACACTCACTCACTCTCTCCCCTACCTCACACACACGGACGCCTGGACGCTGCAGTGTTTTTTAGGAGAGTGTTTCCAGCCCTGGATAAGAGGGGAGGAGGCAGGAGGAAGGAGATAATGTCCAAATCCTGACCGTATTAAATTAAAAAAAAAGAAAAAAGAAAAAAGAAAAAAGACCCACACACACCACAAAGCGAATGGATCGGCGAGCAGCTTGCGAGCGCTAAAACACGGTCAGAGTGTCATTGCAGACATGGGTCGCAGCGGTACGGCACCTTTCGCTCAGCTCCTTGGGGAGTGTTTTCACTGTCAGTCCTTCAGCGCTGGAAATGGCGTTGTGATGCTGAGCATGGAAGACGCAGCGGAGGCGGATGCCAGGGAATAAAGAAATATATGATCACCTGTGCTTTTCTTTGGGTTGGATTTTTAGTAGCGGTGGACAGTACCATGGTGAATTACCAGAAATACATTACTGTAATGCAGCTGGCTCTGGGGGTGACCGCCTCTAACAAAGAACATTGTCTTCCACCCAGGAAGCGTATGTGGTGAGTATGAATCTTGGTGCGGATGGTGATGAGGATGAGGATGATGATGATGCAGGTTGGGAGAAAGAAAGAAAGAAAGAAAGAGAAAAAGAAAGAAAGAGGGGCTGCTGCTGCTGTCGCCTCCCACATCTCGTCTAATGATGAGCGGGTCACGGAGCCACGGTGCGCCCGCTCCCTCTCCGATATGACATAATATTCCTTTCAGCCACTGCAGCCTGTCTGCACCATGTTGCAATCATCACAAACCTACTGTGGTCGATACTCAGTAGGTAAGGCAACTACTCCGCATGCTGGGAGTTTGTATGCGTGCGTGCCTATGTGTGTGTATGCGTGCGTGCGCGCGTGTGTCAAGTCCAGTGGCTCGAACCTCCTTTTTCCATCACTTTGCAAAGTTGAATGCGTAAGGATGATGTCATAGCCCCCATTATTGTTTCTTTGCCTCCAACTTCATGTGCTTTAATGTACCATAAGGCCTCCACTGGACTGCTGCTGTCATCATCAAGCTAACCATGTGGTCAACCATCACGCTTCCTCCTCAAACCCCTCTCTTTCCCCTCACTGCTGTGTTGTAATTAATAAAATATGAAGCATGAAACGTGATCCTCTCCTGTTTTTATTCCCTGTGCTGCAGCCATGTCTGTACATCTCTCACTGCCATGTCTATTAAACATATTCCACCCATTCACTGCTCTCAGCATGTGTGTGTTTTTTTATTGTCTTGTCTGTCCACCTCCTCAGTGTCCTCATTACTCTGTGTGCCTGTGTGCTTGTACAGTACAGTTTGCAGTGACCACTGCTCGCTCACTTTCTCCTCCTCCTCGTGTGGCCTTGCTCGTTTGTTTACCTCAAGACAGTCTCCCTTTCCATTCGTTTTCCTCGCCGTAAGCAGATTGCTGCCCAGGCCTCAACGTGTGTGACATAGTATCCCTAATTACAGCCGGATTACCATCTTGTTTGAAAGCAAAGACGGTTCATTAGGAGTCAATAGGCTCAATTGCACTCTGATAGCGAGTGTCTCACACAAACTCAAAATGAATCGCATAGTGGGGATCATTTAGCCACATAATGCAGTTACACTGGCTTGACTTCAGTGAGCAAGAGGCTTAACTATTATCGCCACCTCTTTAGCCTAAACCAGTTTCTGACTGAAGCAATGACGAAACACTGATGCTGAAAATCTCTGAGTGTCATACTGACTTGAGAAAGATTATCATGATTTAAAGACATTCACAAATTCTCAACCTGAATTTTATAAGGTGAATTTGGCTCCAGGTTGCAATGCAAATAGACTAGTGTGTGTAATAGTGGATTATTAATGTTTCACAAAGGTGGTTTCAAATCTTTTCACTGTATCTTTAGTATAACATTAAAAAAACATGACCAGTTTCTCTTATCAACACTCAGACGAGTGACAGCGAAGCCACAGTGCTGCTGTGACCTCAGCAGGGGTCAAACTTTGCAGCTTCTTTATCCCTTGGTCTCTTTTGCTGTTTACATTCGTTAGTTATCCTCTTATAAGCCTGACTGCTTCCTCGGAGAGAGATAAGCGATTTAACTGAGACAGACAACAGCTCATTTCATGTTTCCTCTGTTGTTTTTTCATATATACATCTCTATATTTGCAGCAGTGTAAAGCTAGTTATGTTATTATAAGAGCAAACTCTGCACTCATGAAATTGTATATATTTTTTTCTTGTGAAAAGTAGCCCCAAATAGTGCTGAACTCTTCATGCACCTCTGAAAATAGAATAGTAATTCATAATTTATTGTTATATATACCGTTTGAAGTCAGTACCGAAGATTTTTCGCTTTTACTCTGTTTTTGCTCCATGTACAGTTCGTTATAACTGATCATTTGATGTTCCTGTGGTTCGGATATTTCAATATATGCTTTCTACCTTTTAAACATTCATTGTGTGATGTAAATTTGAATACAGTATACCTAAAAAGTGCAATAGTTCTGGGATTAATCACATCAGGTTTGAAATCACTTGTGTTACTCTCTCAGAAAATATCATGGTCTCATGTTGTCAGGGTAATTATTATTATTATTATTATTATTATTATTATTATTATTATTATTATTATTATTATTATTATTATCAAAGGGATAAAAACAGAAGTGCTTTGTCTTTCTTGTAAAACAGTACATCAAGCTTGAGGTATTTTTTAGTAACACTAATGTGATCAAATTTAATACAGTACAAAAGCAAATGTTCATATTTTAGAATGAAACCGTGAACTTCCATACCTCATCTTACTGTAAAACTGACTGATGCTTTTGCAACCCTTTTCTGCATTTTAAGACACATTATTTTATGACAAAACAGTGCAGACTTTTCAAACTAATCTGCACATAAAGTTCATTACCGCTTGACAATAATTCATCGTCAAAAAGCATTGCAGACTATTTTAATAGATTGCTTGCCTGTGGCAACTTTTAAGGGCTTGCTAATTTGTGCTAATTCACTCATCCGCTAGCTCTGTCTTATCACACAGAAACCGCAATGCTGCTCCTGTCCTTTCTTAGAATTTCATGCAAAAGTGATGAATAGTACTTTTTACAGTCCCAGGACTTTTATATGTCATGTTTATACAGGGAGTTGGTAAAAACATGACTTGATTTCTTGAATGCTTTTAAATCTGTTTAAAAAGACCTGGAGACAGAATTGTTTAGGTGTCAGTGCTTAAATTCATGCTTATAAATATGTGTACTCCATAATGTAGGCTGTTTAAAACTAGTCAACAGTCAGATAACTTGCATCACTGGTAGATAAGGAGATTAAAGTTGCAAAAACACAGGCATGATCCTTAAAGCTAATAATTAGAGCATCCCTTTTATAAACATTGTCAGAACGTGAAAAGGTCTCAATATTTTAAGAATTAATCTAACCACTGACAGCATCAATGAGACACAAACAGCTATAGTTTCACCTAACATATTACCAAGCACACAACATAGTTAAAAATCAGATAAAGTATGTGGGATTGTTATTCATGGTGTTCATCCTCATCGTTACCTGCATCTTTGGTAAAGTCCGTAATATCATTTTTTAAAGTAGTTGTAGTAGTGAAAACATTAATCTCGTTGTACTTTTTAAGCTACAGCACTAAGTGTAACAGTACAAGTAGTTTTACTCCTGAACTGCCATTCCTGTCGCTCACGCTGCCATTTAGAGAGAGTGTAAACTTGATTTATAGTCATTTCACATTTCTAATCCATTTTAGCTGTTTGTCGTACGAGAAAACATGACAAAAAGCCACACAAGAAGTATGTGCAGACCTTTTTCTCTACTGTCACTTTGAACAAAGCTTCCACCTGATAAATGTGCTATAATGTGACGTTATGCAGAGTTCAGTGTCCTCGGTTTTATTGGCTTGTGTTTTTTGAAATTTCTGACTGAAATGCAGCACAGTGACAATGTCTCCACAATAGTCACATTGTTACACCACTCATAAAGCACCAAAGAGGTTTTTGGACTGATAAATGTTTGTAGTAATTGTTACCCTTGAGTTTTTTGATCATAATGAAAAAAATCTGTCCTTCATTTCACTCTACAAGGATTTTGGAGAAATATACCCTATTGGTTTAACCTTTTTCCACAAATAATATTGGTAGCTTAATTAAAGTGACCCTTTTGATCAATACTGGTCTTTACTCATTAACTGTGTGTGTCCATACACAAAAAATACTCCAGAAACACACCAGTGGGGCTGAAACAATTATCTGAAAATTATTATATAAATTACTAATTGACTAAGTAAGTTGAAAATATTTTTCCTGGTTACTGCTTCCGATATGGAAGAATTAGATGTTTTTCTCTCTGGTGTTGCTGTTAATTGTGTAAAATATGAAGAAATTTCTTTTGTCTCTAGTAATTTTGGATCATTGTTTATTGCTATATTCTACTACTAAAAAAAAAAGTTGAGTGGTCAATCAAAGAATTGATAAAGGGGAAAAATACGTTATAAATAGTTACCATTTCAAATAAAATTACTGTAGTGTATTTGTAAGAGGTGAAATTTAACTGAATACATCTACTGTATTTAAGACCTTATTTGTGGTAGTTGTAGTATTTTCTTTTTATGGCATTTCATATTTCTACACAACATTTTTGAGGGAACTATTGTACTCAGAATTTTTTAACAGTTTTAGCTACTAGTTAGTATAAAGATTATAATTTTGCACACATGACATACAAAGAGCTTAAGAAATATTCTCTACAGGTACAGCTGAAGCGATCAGTTGAAAATTAAGTGATAACATCTTTGATAATCAGTAATGTTCATTTTTTAACAACAAAAAAAAATTTCTTAGTTCCAGCTCCTCATATGTAAAGATTTTCTCTTTTTTGATAATTTCAATGATTTTAATTTTTTTCAATATCTTTTAGACTTGGACTGTTTGGTGTACATAACAGGCTATGTTAAGAATTTTAACAAACTAAACAATCGGTTAATTAATAGAAACTATAAACAACGGATAAATCCATAATGAAATAATTACTTTCTGCTCCAAGTTAATCATCTATAACACTAAAATTATTCTCTTGATAATAATATCCTAATACAATATATAACAGTTTAACAGTCACAAGGGACATTTTTCTACATCAAGCACTTTCAATGCTTTAAGTGTATTTTTTCCTGATTAACCTTGAATACTTTAAGTTATAACTTTACAAATAAGATCTTTTGCTTGCAGTAAAGTATTTTTACAGTGTATAATTAGCACTTTAACTTAAGTAACAGATCTCAGTGCTTCTTTCATAACTGGTATTTGTCAGCTTTGTGCTCTTCCAGGTAAGGATTTGAAAAGACACTGCACTGTATGTGTTTGCAGATCATACCTCCATCAGTCACAGATATATTTAGCATGCTGAAAAGGCCTCATTGCATTTGAATACAGAAATTAAATATACTGTTTTTAAGGTGGCTCTTTACATAATTGCAACATTAATTCTGTCTCGGCTCTGGTCAAATGGTCAAAGCTGCTTCCTGTTCTGCTGATCTCTCACTCAGTGTGTGGCGGTGAGATTACACTCTGCTCTGCCTGAACACTTAAACCAGCCACCTAGCAGAGATTTTAGTGTGCCATGTGCTGCACATTCTCCCAAAATTAGAGGAGGCACAGCTCCGCTTGCCTTTGATAAAGACTGTATAGCAGCAGAAGCAGCAGCAGCTCTCTAAATTAGGATTAGTCTTTGCAAACAGATGTTTCTCTTGCCTGCAGTCTTAAAAACCCATTCTCCCCCCCTGCACACAGCCAAAGATTAGCATTAACCTGGCTTAATGAACTTCACACTCTGTTGCAGGCCTGCAGGGATAATACAACAAGTCTATTGTTTATGTAATGCTTCCTCTTATTTTTGAGCTGCACCTTTTCTCCAAAAAAGAAAACTAAAGCAGACAGATAGTGTGGTTACAACACAAAGATAACTCATTTAGGCCAGGACTTCTGTTAAATTTGATTATGTCTTTTACAGGGCGTGTGTGTCTTTATGTTTTATTGTGTCTGCGTGTGCATGTAGCAGACCCTGGTCAGGTTTGTTCTCCTTGTTAAGTGTTATATTAGCAGTGGCCAAGATGGGAGGAATGAAGCGTAACATTGCCTATTGACCTGCTGATTAAGCAGTGGCCGTTATTGCTTGAGCTAATCGTACCTGATGGCTCCTTCAGGCAGAATGAGAGAGAGAGAACAGACGGACGGCATAAAGTCCTGCAACTGATTAATGTGTGTGTGTGTGCCCCTCGTCCTTTCTTTGTAAAAGCATAAGGCATCTGCTTGACCTTACCTTATCTGTAACTACATTATCACACTCTGTAGTGGACATTGCGAGCCATCCACCGGTCTTTGCATCGATCCTATTCCATTTTCTCCTAAAGTGGGTTTTGTTTTGTTCGCAGACTCCAATACAGTCATCGTATCAGGGTCAAGCAGACTCTCATTGTCTTATAAACTTGCCACAAATCAAACACCCAACCCGTTTGCTAAAGGAAAACAGCAAAATAAAGATTGAGCCTTCTATTTCAGCGCATTACTGATAAAGTCCTTGCATTCTCTGTCTTTATACTGCTATCTAAAATCAATAGAGAAGGAAATAGGAACATCATACACTGCCAACACAGCATTTTAACAAACTCAGTCAGAAAAACAATACAGTTATTAAAATATATAGATTGTTGGTTTTCTGTTCTCTTATTCACTTAAGAGAATGAAGCATTTTGGGAAATGCTTCATTTGCTTTCTTGACACATATCCATTACCCAGGCTTCAAAATGTAGGCTTGTGGTCGAACTGGAGTAATTCAGATAAATCTTTGTCCAATATGGAAATAATAGCAGCAACAGTTATGTGTTGGTTTCAAATTCAATGTGTGTGAAAACAGCATAACTGTTTCTTTAGAAACCACGATGGCGTCTCCTGAAGAGGTTAGCATAGATGCTGCTATAGCACCAAATAAATCAGTCAGAGAGTTTTTTCCATTAAAAAAAGGGTAAAGAACATCACTGAAGGTATATTTGCTTTGATTTCAATTAGAGTTTCTCTCTCCTGCTTGTTAATATAGTTCATTGATCTGATTGGTTGAAGTTAGCGTGTGATAGCCCAAAATAAACAGGGCATTTATCAGCTCACCTGAAAAGTATTTATGTTAAGTTCCTGCCATTTTTCAACAAGTTTTGGTGGAGAACTTCCTGTGTAACAATCTGTCTGGTGCTTCAGGTTGTCATATCTATCATTAAATGAGTAGCTAGTCTGACTTAATCCAAAGGCAACAAATCTGCTCAGCAGTACCTCAGAAATCCATTGTTTTCCAGATTATATGTTTGTTTAATCTGTACAATGTTTAATGTTTTTAACTGACAAGTTGGTCGGGAGCAGTGACAGCAGTGCTCACAAGAGTCTCAGAAGTCACCAGGACAAGAAATAATCCTGCACGTGACCCCTGTGAAACCGAAATATGATGTTTTTCTACCACATAATTTGTATGGATTAAATAAGATATAACGAGTTAATTAGTAAACTTTAAAGGAGCAGGTGGGCAGATTTCATTACCTGTCTGAATTAGGGTAGCTGTTTCCCAGTGTTTTCAGTCTTACTGCTGACATTAGTCATGTCTTTGTATGCTAATATGAAGCTGCTGTATTCTATTTTCATGGTTTCATATTCATGCACAGCCATGAAAATGGTATCAGTCACCTTATCTGACTGTTAGCAAAAGCTAAAAAGCATATTTTACAAAATCTCAAAGGAATTCTTTGAAATTATCCCCTATTTCATGAGATAGTTTCATGAAGTCACAAGGCTAAATGGTCCTTTGACTTTCTGTGACTTTGGCAATGTTTTTGAGGTCACATGCCAAATTCCTTTCATCCTCGTGTAGTTTGGAAACCAATAACCGTGATAAAGTGAAAAAGAGATGTTAACATTCAGTCTCGCAGGGTGAAAAAAGCATTATACCTGCATATTTGATGGGAAAGAAGAATTCATCATGTAAGCGATGTGAATCATTCACCACACATTAGATCTGAGTCGGCACAGTCGCTGGCACTGTGTTACATTCTGCCTTTGTGGCCTGAAGTGTTTTGGCTGAAATCCATTTCAGAATCAACATCCAAGAAATGAGCCTCTGAGTGCGCAGGGCTGCATCGGGCCTGTGATACAGTCCAAGCAGCTTTTCTCATTAGTCATGTTTGCTGTATTGTTTATGGGAACAATCTGAGGTCACTTGTAATTGACTGCACATATTGCCGAATGCTTTTACCTCGCATTTCCGGCTAGTAAGCACCTGACGCTGCTTCAGGCAACTACTGAACTAATGTGGAGAGAAAGTGGAAGGTGATGTTCTCTTTCCTCCCATCTTTGTCCAGTCCTGTATGTCATAATTTTCCCTGCTGAGTCTCCAAACCTCAGGAGCTCCTTCGGGCTCTTTGCGTGAGCACGCTAATGGATATCTACTGTCCCTGAGCTGCACTGTGTAGACAGGATTTTGCCACATTGAATATTGTGTTAGGTAAATCCTCATTAAGAGTGACTGTAGCGCCTGACACTGAGAAAAGGACTGGATAGAAGAGAAGAGAGGAGAAGGAGGCAGCCACAATGGCTATAAATTGAGCTACACTGTGTTGTATTCGCACTGCTCATTTATAGGAAACAGCTTTTTTTTTTATAGTAAATTAAGCAACAAGAAGGGTGTAACAGCAAAAACAGGTTTTTCATTACACATAATATCGAAAAATGGTATAGAATACTTGTCACAATTTCTGTGTTATCTTGATGTTGCTTGTTATGTCCAACATTCCAACACCAAGAGATATTTGCTCTACAGTCATCTAAAATACAAAAACCTAGATTATACTCATCAATCTAAAAGCTAAAACCAAGGCTTTTTGGTATTTCTGTTAAAAAAAAAACAACCTTAATGACTAATCAGCTATCTAAATAATAATTACTTTTTGTTCATTGTCTTTTACGTCAATTTCTTCTGCTGTAACAACTGGTAATGTGTGGTTATGATTGTACCACCCTCTCATAAAGCCACCTCAAAAAAAAATGTTTGCAAGTTGTAACCAATTGCTTTATTTATACTTGATCACCAATTGTTTAATGTTTAATATGTCGGTTACGATCCATTAATAAAAATAACCTTTGGCAGAGATGTTTCTCCTCCAGCACGACTCTTATTTTGACTTTTTAAATGATGAAGTAGTGTGAGGAGTAAAATTTAAAGGCATTTGTTAATAGACCAGTCATTACAGTGCTGTTAGTTACAGCCTATAAACCCCTTTTTAAAGGTTCCTTGTTACAAACCAGTATTTACTTAACATATAGGAGGTAGATGGTCTCAAAAGATAACCCTGCTCTGCATTCAGTGATAAACTTAATTCTCATTCCAGTTTAGCTTCATCCATTCCTGTGGGGACGATTAATTTTGAGGCAAACACAGCACATTACACAGCAATTAAGCCACAAAGATGGGAATCACAAAGGAAATGAGAGGCAGAGGGCTTTAATGTGGTCAGCAGGGTTCCAGCAGTGCTGCTCAAGTATGTCATTTGTGAAGGGTAAAACATTTCCTGAGAGTATCGGTGATGGGTCAGCCAAGTGTGCCTCCTCCCCACATCTCACCATGACCCAGCTACAGCTTGGCTGGTGTGGCCCACAGAGCTGCACAGGCTGCAGTGCTTCCTGAGCTCGAAACCAGCTCCCCTACAGGGCTGCTGTGACATTAAATCCAATTATAGATTTCTTTAAATGCCATGTTATCCAGCAGGGGAGTGTGGCCTTTTGAAAAGCAAGAAACGTGACCACTGTGTTCTTCCTCCTCCTCCTCTTCGGTTTCGCCTGTGGCACTTTGCTGTGATGCAACAATGCTGGATGTGTACTTCCTTGCACTGATGTAATGCTGTTGTTTTCATTTGTCTTCTTCCTGTGCTGACCCCAGGATACACCCCAGCCCGACCGCTGGCTCCATCACAGCAGCCTCCTCAGTGAGCACCATTCAGGGCAAACCATCACTCCGCCGCATCAAGGGCCGCATTCACAGGAGCAAAAGTCTGGACAGCATTGATCTCCTTGACTCCAATGTAAGTAAACTGACTTCAAGGAAAATGAAATGCCTAAGTGAGCTGTATCACCCAACCACAACACCACAATGCACATAACAAGCATGTTAGCAACCTTACATTATGGCAGTGGCGGGCCGTCAGGGCCTTCAAGGCCTTCTCTGCTGGCCTAAAAATATCTGAATCACAGACTAATGTTAATTATATTTGTCCATGAATACTTATTAAATAATTCCAAATGGTCTGTCCACTTCCTTTCATAGCTTTTCCC
>JAPZDY010000023.1:16626694-16645214 GCA_029783645.1 Ctenochaetus hawaiiensis
CAGTGGCTCACCTTGTTTTGATGGTCACTGGTAAAACCACACTGGGTCTTTGGTGAAGCTAGGTAGCAGTTGGCTAACGTTAGCTTGGTAGCTGGCTTCAGTTTGGTGACACCGAAATACCCACTGGCCTGTCCCCGTGTGTGTGCCCCTCATCAGCTGTTGTAATATGTGTGGGGACTTTCCTGTGGGCTGCAGTTGGTGTTTGGCATAGCTTATCCAACGCTGGGTTAACCATCTCGTTAATTTTAATTCTTTATTAACAAACTGACTACTGTTTACATTAGCTTAAAGCACCAGTTATCACCTGTTGAGCATGGATAAAACTGTACAATAACGGTCCGTTGCGTGTTATGTTTTGTTTTGTTAATACCAGTTTAGATATGGTATAAATTACTCATCGTTGCAGCGAAGATACGAACAGAGGATGTTTCCAGGGGTAATTAGAGACTTTGGCATCTAAAATATGGTGATTTGAAAAAAGCAAAATTTAAACTTCATTTAGATGGATTATGCAGTTCACTCACTGGACAAACATACAGTGAAGGACTCCACTTTGTTGGCCAACATACCTCACAACCATATTTTGAATAAAAAATTGTATGTAAGCATAATAAAAATGGTCATTGGGTGTTAAATATGATCTTAGTGTTGTTGTTATGGCCCAGCTCTACATTCAGGTTTTATTCATTACTTTGGAAAAATGAGGGGACAAAGAATTAAGTAGTCTCTGAATGTTTATGATTTGTCTTGTTTTGTTAGTGAAAACCAGACTTTGAATTCAAAGGTAGGCACTAAATGACCACTTTAAACATACAGAAATGTTGCATGTCTTAACTACAACATGAACTGTATTATCTGTCAATGGCAGTATGATGTTTTATGCCACATGGGTTTGAACTTGAGTCTGTTGAAATATATCATCACTGAAATGTCTTATGAAGTGATGGCGAGGCAGGATGACAAATTTGTCACGTGAAGTGTTGGAGGCACCATACAGGTGACATTTGAAGCAGCCATCGGATGTTCCAATTGTATTTTTTATTTTTTTTTGTATGATTCAGATGGCAGCGTTTTCCAGGGGTTGTGGGACGAAGACAATATGTTGCTGCTCAAGGGCAGCTATACATGTTGGTCTGTAAATCATGTTGCCCTAAGCTGTCAAGGGGAACAGCAGTCATCTGAGCCATTGTGGCTTTGAAAGAAAAAATATATCCGATATTTTGTAGCTGAACTTGACAGCAGTTTTGTCGCCCTGTGTTCAAGTATTTGTAGAGACCAGAATTAGTTTCAGGTTGTAACCTGTATGACAATCGACCTCCTAATGGCAACATTACTGTGTTTAATTCATGATGATCTGCCATATGGCACACCTCGGAGAACTTCACTTTCTACATTTTTAGGTTTTCATATATGGTAGTGCCCAACCAAATAAACTCTTTTATTGATATAAAAGTGATCAAAGTTTATGCTAACAGTCACTTCTTTGAGTAGATGAATAAATGTGCAGACAGAGGCTGCCAGAAAAAAAATGCTGAAAAAAAAGTGCAAAATCGTGAACATGGCTGAGTTTCAGTGCTAGTGATAACCTGAGGTGCCACTATAGTATTAGATCTCTACTTTAACCATGAGTTTTTGATATAATTTGTGATTTTTTTCGAGCATGTAAGAGGTGTGGCTGTAGATTGAGACACTCCTTGTTTCACTCTTTTTCACCCTTTAGAGCTAATAGATCTAAACCTTTTTTCAGTCTAGTGGGGTTTTCTGTTCTGCTTCATGCCGATTATAATCCTTCTCCCTAAAATGTTCCGCTCCATGTTCTTCAGTGTGACTTAATTGGCACATGATGAATTTTAATGTGAAGGATTCCATTTTTTTTAATGCTTCCTTTATGCTCACACATCTCAGCACCAACAAATCATATGCAAAATAATTATGTGTTGTCTGTTTTTTTTTTTTAGACTTCGCAACTGACTGTATCCAAGGACAAATTATAATTCAAAAGTAGATTGTGCTGCATGTGCTGATAGGCCTCATCAAGGACATTTCATGGATCAGGCTTTAAATGGCTGGCAAAAAATATCCTCTCCTGCTCTACTTACACACACTAGATTATACTATCTCATTTTTAGGCTACTTTCTGGATATAATGTGAGTTATTAGCAAGTTGATTGATGGTTGCTGTGGACACTGAAAGGTCATTGCTCTGATACTTGGCTAAGCTAAGACTGCTTAGCAAACACCTATCACAGTTCCCACATACTGTAAGTCTTAATGTCAACAAATGGCACATTTACATTACAGATTTAGCCAGTTATACATCAAGTCCATTGTAAATCCCTATTTGAAAGGGGTGCAAATTATCATGACGAAGAGGCTTGCAAAATCTCTCATCAATCACATGTAGGCATGAACCCTCTTTTTCTTATAGTGCAGAAACATCCCTTATCATCACTGTTTTTCATGGGCTCCGCTGTCCTTGTTTCAATCACTGTGATGGAGAGGAGGCGGGTTGCTTTTCATTGGCTCGGCTTATCAGCACATTCCTGCCCTCTTATGTGGTCTGTGTGGGGCACTGATAACTTCCACTGGACTGATTGAGTTAAGGAGCTGATTTCCTGGTCTGTGTTTCAGTCTGTGTGTTTAAACACATACTGGTTATGATCACTGACTCCAGCTGTTGAGCCTGGAAATAGACTCTGCTCACTCTGAGCCACTGTCTGTTACAGTGAGTATGAACAGATTGAATTTCATTTTTTTGAACATGGTGTTGTTTTGCATGCTCTTTTAAAAAAGGGAATTAGATTTTTTTACATCAACTCATTGTTTAGTCGTCCATCTCCCAATTTTACTGTTTTGCTCTCATAGCATGTTTTGGCTGCACCAGGCAGCTGTATTTAGTAAAAAAGCTTTACAGCCCACTGTACACTACCTGTGCAGTACCAGTCAGCTGACAGATGCATTTAGGGACAGGCTGATGAACACTGTGGAGCATTTAGCAGCTAAAGAGCCAGACATTTCCCTAAGGAATTGATTGAGGCCAAAAACTGAGCTTAAAGTGAAAGAATACTAGAGTTAGATACACCTGGTTGACAGAAACTAAAATAAATTATTAAGTTACAACATAACTGCTGGATGTGTGAACAAGGAAATGTTGCTTACAAGTTCATCATATCAACTTAAAAGGGGATAATGTTTCACTGCTGTGTTCACAACTTCTGCTTTCCCTGAAAAAAATATCAGTCATTAAAGGTTGTCGCCATTTCTGTACAACGTGAATTGTGTGTGTGTTGTGCTGGTGTTCTTCTGTCATAACACAGTGTGTTATGCACAACAATACGTGTTCTTGACAAAGCAAAGATCTCTTATCTCCAGACACACACAGAAAGTTTACAGCCCATGTCAGCAGCATCAGTCTTATGACAGCTAATAGTGTAATAAAAACTAATTATCACACTGTCCAAACAAAAATCTAATCTGAAAACTTGTTAATTGCAGTGCTGACAGTTGGCCTCAATATTTAGCACATCAGATAAGTTTTGCCTGCTGGCGTCTTAAACTGAAATTCAGTCACTGATGGTTCATAGTACTAAGACATTGCCAAATTTAGCTTCTACACCAATGAAAAAAAGCAAATATGATGGTATTGACAGGTATCTTTGTACTCAAGCCTTGATCTTTGCACAAAGTTTTTTGCAACTTTAGTAACTTTGTCCACAGACAGGACCTCTTTATGTGTGGAACATAACTGACTTGCAAATGTTTTATGAATAAAATAATTATTTGGAATAAAGAAAACACATACATCCAAAATTGTGATCAGATTTTATATTGAAATGTTTGCATTGGCACAGCACACTGATGGCTTATCTTGGGTTCTTCTGCATCTGCATTGTTTTTCTTTATTATTCTAATTTATTTTGTATGTCTGTTAATGTCATTATGTCAGTGTTATATGTGTATGCCTTGTAAATGAAGTCATAGTATTAGCTGACTTGTGATGAGGCGCAGCTCTGGTTGCCTGCGAGTATGTGCCTCTTTTGTTTGCTGCAGAAATACTGAATTTGTAGGCTATTAGAAGGTAGTAGTGAGAGAAGTATGTGTGGAATCTGTCACCACCCTCAGCTTCTGCTCTGAGCGATGTAAATTTAACTCGTCCCCTTTGCCAGCAGTGACTGGCTGTCTCTCAGACTTGTCCACCCTTATCCTCATCGTGACTGATTTGTGGGATATCATGTGGCGTATATGGCCTTGGTTTGGAGGAATATCCATAATGAAAAATACAATCAAGATATTTATGCAAAAAAAAGAAGGAAACTAACGTTTTTGTGTATTTAGCTCTTGAACCTTGAATGTTTATATCAAGCTGTAATTTCTCTGCAGTGCTTTCTTCCTGTCACTGCATTTTTGTTATATATTTTAGTGTGATACAGTTTGTCTTCAATGTGCTATTGTGTTTCACAGTCGCACACAAATCTGTAACAAAGCATGTGGATCCATTCTCAGCTGAGTCACCGATTACTTTATCTTGATGCACAGTGCGTTCATGTGTAGTGGTCACTGCTAGTTCACCGGCTCAGAGAAAATAGGACAAAGACAGAGTATGCAAATAATGACCTTACATAAAGTGATATCTGAGTGTAACAGTTTTATAAATGTCAGAAAAATGATAAGGAACCAACAGTCTGTTACAGGCAGTAAAGTTTGTGCATGAGGTTGGGTAGCTGGTTTATAGTTAAATGTTAAACTAAGGCACTTCAAGCTTATATAGGTAATCTAGCCATTGTGTCTTTTAATCAGATGAAATGCATAGTAAAATATTATTGCATTTGTCGGCTGTAGAAGTACAGTGGAGTACATTAGTTTGTTTCTGTCCTCTCAACATGACATATGATTGTGCCTCTATGCACTTGCTTTTTTCTAAAAAACACTTAAAGGTAATGTGATGAAATTATTCAATACATACAACAGATTTCAACACGTTTAACCAGCTTTCTCACTGTGTCCTTTAAATGCTGTTTCTTGGATGCTTCCCTTTTTCGGGCTGTTAAATTTGATTTTATTTTATGTCAGATTTATTAACAATCTGTTAAATTTAGCAAAAAATATTTTTATGGTGGTGAGCTTTAACATTGTTTTTGTTGTCTTCAGCAGCAGTATAAAGATACATGGTACAATGTCCTAGAAAAGTGTTTTATAATGTAGTCAGTTTGATGGTCAGAAATGCTTTGTAGGATGTCACTGACACGATGAGCATTATTTATGCATGCAATGCAGCATACCTGGGAAGGAGGGTCGCACTAATGTCCAACATGCAAAGAGAGTTAATGAATTCTGCTCTGGTTGAGCATGGCACCTCAAGGGTTAAGTCCGATACAGCAGTTTACACTGCGGATGGATGTTCGCTAGTACAGAGGAGTCCCATGCTGTAGCGGAACTGCAGATCCCACACAGATTGCTGCCAAGCTGGAGGGGATTTGCTTCGATCCCATGACCGCGTAAGGAGAGAGTTGGAGGGAGGGCTGCATTTTGAAGAAAGATGTTGGGAGAGGACACAGACCTTTGCAGGGCAGAGGAAGCATTAGGGCGTAGCTGCGGGGTGTGTTTCGTAACCCCTCACCTGTACTCATATTATCAGTTGTTTCAGAGCTAAGAGAGAGCAAGGAAGGGAAGGTGTGTGTGTGTGTGTGTGTGTGTATCTCCCAGAACTGATTAGTGCGGTTATGCACTGAGGCTCCTGAAGCAATTTTGCAGGAATCTCCTGTTGGATTTACTGAGGAGTAGCTGGAGTTTGGAAACGCTTTTGTCTGTGTCCTCTGTAGTGACGAGGATGAACTGATGTAAGTACCTCTGATCTACTCTGCATCCAGTTTACTGAATGCATAAGCAACAAACCAGAGATATGAAAGGAATGAGGTTTTACTGGAGCCTCCAAATAATTTGAATATTTGTCTTTCATAGCTGTGAGTAAGTTATAAGTCAGATTTAATAAGTTTCATATCTTGACCTTCTTATCACTTGTACATCCCTACATCTCTCTCACTATCTCCCCTCCTTGAGAGATCCATAGTACAGTGTCTAACTATGTTGAATTTGCAGAGTGTCACTTGTCTCTCAGGGGACCTGCAGACTGGTGCTAAGGCATGGGCCCTCATTACCATTTGAATATGTTCTCCGAGGCAGGGGAGTTTTCGCAGTTGTCAGCACTCCCCAGCACATCGTTTTCAATCTCTGAAGTGATCAATCATCTTATTCTACGTGTTTGCTGCTTCACCGCCAGCAGCCACAGCGGAGTGTGATCCTGTTGTTGTTGTTGTTTTCTCCTTTAAGCCGCAGTGCAATTGCACCGAGTTCTTAGAGTATCCTCATTTGAACTTTGCAATTTGTCCTCTGCTGACATGCTAACCTTTGAGTGTGTGTCGTTCCTGGTTTGATTTAATGGTCATTAGCCAAATGAGAGATGTCTCTTTGCCTGCTGAAGACTGAAGTCTCATTGAGCTTCACTGCTACTCTCATCATGTGGGACTCATTTGTAGGTTGCTGCGGAGGCTCAGTTTGGGCCCAAAATAAGGAGACTCCAAAAAAAAAGCTTTGTCTAATCTTGAATTAATTTGACCTTAAACTGAATTTATACAATTAGATGTGAATACTTTTAATGAAATAAGTAAATTATGCCATGAGCATGTTTTATTAAACCACCTCTAAAGTAAGTTTCCTATGTTGGTTATGTTTCAGGTAATCAGCAAATGTATCAACTAAATTCAGTACCAGAAAATTAATTCAGTACCACTCTTTTTAAGTGAATATCCCAGCATCAATATTAAATATCCTCAATCCTTGTAAGACTTGTTTAAATAGCCATATTTTCACTTTCAAGGCACTAGAAAGGCTTTGTGAAAATGAGCCACCACTCTTATTTTCCCCGGGCCTTGGAGACAAATCCAAGAAGTATGCACTAGAGAGAAAGTGAATGTATTTTCTATGCCGTATTGCATCATTTGTTTTGGTCAGTCCATGACATTTAATATAACAAGAGGTTATTAAATGTTCTCCAGTGTTCATGCTGCAAGTTTCCCTTAAATCACTCTGTTGCAGCATCACAACGGCAGAATTAATGAGAGCTATTCTTAGCTGCTCTGCTCCCAGAGCGGTCAAAATTGAATAAGGTTCTGCCTCACCCCTAAACAATACCACAGCACAAAATCCATTCTTTTTGTTACAGGAATTGAACACCCCACCATATTTTTTCAGTTCTCTTTTAAAAAGTAATGTGGTTTTAGAGAGCTATGGAGCTCATGCTCTTTAATTTTAATGATACTCCAAAATGAATACAAAATGAACACCATCTTAGCCTTGCTCTACATGTGTTGTGTTCGGTTGGTATTGTGATGACTCACTGTTTGCAAAAGAGTGAAGTCAGATTTTCCTCTACTATTTTGGTTTATTTTGGTTTTTACTTTTCACCATGTAAGGAATTGAAGTCATTTCAGGTGGATTAGGGTTAACTGTTTTCAGAGTATGAAAAGAGAAGAAAGAGGGCAGAGAAAGAGGCATGGTTTGCAATGCGACCCCAAAGGTCAGCGCCTTTTATTATTTTACCAGCCAAATGGATATTTGGAATTGAAGGGAGCTGTCAAAAGACAGGTGCCCTGCCAAACTGGCTGGTAGACTTGCCAGCCTTTGCCAAAATTTGCTAATAATCCATTTTAGTTGATTCAGATTTTGCTGCCAGGTCACATGAGGACTGGCTCTCGTCTTTGCTCCATTTTTTTTTAACTGGCCAGTAGGTAACTTTTTATTATTAGCTAAAAATGTCTGCTCCAAATAGAGCTAGGCAATATAGTGATTCTAAATCAATACTGTGATATGAGACTACATATCGTCAAGTAGTTGATCACTCTACAACAATGCAGCCATTGTTTGCAGCCCTAAATTAATATTTGTGTAGAAATTAGTAGCTCAATCCCTTTGACAAACATGCTGAAGTAGTTTGCTCTGCTGAGGAATAAAAAACCACAGAGGGCTCATTGAATATCTTTGTAGTTAACCATTTGTGTGTCGACTCCGCACTGTCCACTTTGACCACAGCCTTCCTGTCTTTTCTCCACTCAGCTGTGAGATCCATCTGTGTTGTAGTCCATCTGTGTTATAGTGCTGGCTCCCAAGTTGCCTGGTTGTAATCCCCCAAGCATGACCCAACCAACATGGTGTGTCTCCGCTGTGGAGTGGCTGCCAGCCCTGGCTCTGGCTCTGGCTTGTGGCATGAAGCTTCTGTTGGCACCAGTTGTTTGTGGCCTTAAAGGGCGTACACAACAGTGCCACAAACACTCATCAGTCACTGCATGCTTACACGCCTTTTGAACAAACTGTGAAACAGAAGCAGCGATGAGCCGACTCACATGATGGGACACTGTTTCCTTGTCTTTCCTTTATGTTTACTTAACTTTTGAGATTAGTGATCAGTGTTTGAGACTGAATCCCAGTTGCTTTGTGTGGAAAGTCCTTTTTTTGTTTGATTGTTCTGCAAACTGTTTTCTACAAAGAGTGACGCTTTTGTGGTGTTCTTAAGAAGGGTTATCATAGTTTTGTTTTTCACAAATGTCTGGCGATTAGTACTGACTGTTTTGACGTAGATGTAGCAGCAAATGCCTAGTGCTTTTCCGAATAGTTAAAAAAACAAGCTTTTGTCTCTAAATTAATTCAGCCATGTATTTTTTAAACCTCCCACAGTTGAGAGGAACCTTCAGACACGGCCTGAAAATGTCAGGCCACTTGAACAACACCACACTGTTCCCTCTCTGTTACCAGAGCAACAAGCTCTGCAGGAGGAGAAAGCAAAATTACATCCCCTCAAAATGAAAGAGGTGTGTGTGTAACTTAAAGAGGGAGGGAGAGTTAGACACCACAGGACTCTGCTAAAACACTGTTCTTTAGTTTTTTCCTCCAAAATTCTCTTGATTTGTACTTCATTTTAGATTCCTTCTGTTTTTCTCCTTTTGGGATTTTATCCTGTTAGTTTTATGTTTGTCTTGGACCAGACACAATAAACATACTATAACGATATTTTTTAGAAAATAAAATCACTTTTCATACAACCCTGCTGCAACACAGGACCTAAATATTAAATAATTGTTTATGTGCATGTGTGTGTTGTGCCATGTCTATAAAAAGTCTCTGAGTATGAATGCCAACTAGAAAAAAGTCCATCCTGTACTTTTTCAGTTTAGTAGCACACTGTCTATAAATTTAGGCAAAATGTTGATTTTTTTTCTTTCTCTTGCGTCAGCGTTTCCACAGCACAGATGAGAAAGACACAGACATAAATTCTCCTCCCAAAGAGCAAACTTTGCAGTGAGATTTCATACCTCTGTTTTCAGCAGTCTTGTTAATATTCAGATGTCTTTTTTTCCTCTCTCAAGTGCAGTGTATTCAATGTAAAAGGCCAATGGGAGTTCCCCTGCACAAACTTTTGTTCACTCTCCTTGTGTGAGTCCAACCATAAGCTGCTTGAGGAGTTTGCGACTGTTGCTGCCAAGCTGAGAGCGTCTGGGGCCACTTGTGGCGATTTATTCAGCTGCCTGTATTCCCAGACATAGCCAACGTTTGGCACTTGGCCGACAGGTCACAACAGACATAAGGACAATGTGTTGAAGGAAGCCTGGGCGGTAAAACAATCAGCAGGACAGCAGCAAAGCCAGCTAAATTACAGCTTTAAACAGGATTTTTTTATGTAACAAAAAAATTTAAAAGTTTTTTTTTTAATTGTAATTTTTAAAAACTTTACCTGTGGCTTTGCCAAAGTTTATGACACCATTATCACTTTTGGGAACCTGATAGCCTTTCAATTAGCAAGTTGTCATGTTGGGGTGGTGATAATTAATCTTCAACATGAAGCTGGACCGACACTTGCCGGGTGTTTTGGGTTTGAACCAACAAGGTGGCAACGATCTCAGCTGAGGGTCAAGGCACTGAAACTGATGCAGCTTTTAATGTGAGATTTCTCTCTCCTCGCTCATCTGTCGTCACACTTTAACATGCCGCAACATGAGATCACCCTTCCCAATGAGTTCTATGACCAGGCGGCCACACTGTAAAGTGGTGTGTTTGAGGTGTCAAAGAAATTACCCGCAAAGCAGGAAGGGAATGTGTGATAGTCTCACCTATTAAGGTCATGGACTTAGGATCAATTTACATGACAAATGGGGGGGCTATTGCATTAGGTGCTGTGATGTGGGTTGTAATTTGCCCCAAAGGGATGGAACTGATAGTATTTTATATGCAGTCATTAAATGTCTAATGTGTCGTGAGATTGTGGTGGAGGTGAAACGATATAGAAGAGGAGATAAGAAATGAGCAGTGGGGTGCAGGGGGAACTGCTGTGGCAGCCGACTAAGTCGACCTTCATCGTATCCTCTCTGGTTGTTAATGTGACGAAGAGCGTGCTTTAATGTCAAACACTTACTGTCAGTGTGGCCTCATTGTATCTAACAGGGTTTTTGTCAATGTATAATTGTAGTCAGTGCTCTGTAAACATGGGACCTCATTCTGGGTTTTCTATAAAGACAATTGTGTGGTCTGTTTGGCAGTGTGTGAGTACACTGGACATAAAGCCAAAGACAACACCATGCTATAACCTAATAACCTGCTGGGTGCAGCCTCCTGTCTACAGTGGCTGTGACAGGTTGCTTCATTATTAGATTTTGCCTGTGAAGAGCCCAGAAACACTGGGACTGCTTCCCTCTTTTAATAGACATTCCTAGCTTTGTAGAGGGAATGAAGTGGAAATGGGCTCAGAATAACTGTAGGGCCTTCAAGCTGTAAAATGACTTTGAACAAGGGGGTTTGGTGTTTGACACAAGGAAATTGTAGCAGGACACATGACTTTTCTGTTGACTGAATCTGTGTGTGTGTCCCTTTTTGTCACAAGACCGTCAGACCAACTTTTATGTCCTGTTGCCTCTTGTGTTAATTCCACTGTTCTGCATTTTTTGTCTTCCAGAGCGCAGCAATGGAGGAGACTGTCATTTGGGAACAGCACACAGTAACACTACACAGGGTAGGTGTCTGTTAACCTCCCTTAGATGCTCCTTACATTTGTTTATGTTAAAACCTGTCCCAATCCCAGTATCTTTATCTCTACACTGCCTGCTGGGATATCTTTGCTTCCATCCCCCATCCCTGTGTTTTTCTTCCCTCCCTTTTTCAGGATCACATAATGTAGGCAGTGTGCTCACTGTGTGCACAGTGGAAAAGACAAAACAAGGAGATATAACCGAGCTTTTCTTCTGCATGATTCTCTCCCACGTTTTTGGCTGTCTGGCCTATAAAACATACAAAGAAACTGCATTTTGTGCATGTTTTCTGTAAATACTACACAGAAGAAGCTATCTTCAGTCTGAATACTTAGTGGCAGTGAAAAAGTACTTCATTTTAAAATCTGCTGAGAACAATTTATGTACTGCCATATTATTCAGTAATAGGGATTTAGTCTCCAAACAAGCGAACAAAAAGCTTCAGTGGCATATGTACAGCACAAGCAGATGCCAGTTTTTAGTCTGTGTATTTATACCTTCTTATGTTCTGCTTGGTATCTTGTTCCACACAGAGGGTTAAATCAACTTCCTAACCCCTGTTTCTCTTTGTGCAGGCACCAGGGTTTGGCTTCGGGATAGCCATATCAGGAGGTCGGGATAACCCTCATTTTCAGAGTGGCGAGACCTCCATTGTTATCTCGGATGTGCTGAAAGGAGGCCCGGCTGAAGGCCTGCTGCAGTAAGATTTTGTTCCATTATTGGCAGTCTGGTCTGGTATTAAATTGCTCTGCCTGCTACAGAAAGACTCCAGCATGTCTGTTATCTCTGTGTCCCCTCTCAAGGGAAAATGACAGAGTTGTTATGGTCAATGCCGTCTCCATGGACAATGTGGAGCACGCATACGCAGTCCAGCAGCTCCGCAAAAGTGGAAAAATTGCCAAAATTGTGAGTGTGGACATCCTCTTGTAAATGATTTCAGTGTTTTGTTGTCAGTTGTTAAAAGTAAAATTAAATTAAGGACCTCCTGTTCCTGTTGTCATATGTTTTATTAAGTTTCTTGTTTCTTGAGAAGTTTACATGATCATGGAAGTGATTGATTGGTCTGACTCTAACTCATTGACTATGTGGCTGATCTCCTATCTTATTTCCTTTGATCAGACAATCAGACGGAAGAGGAAGGTGCATGTCCCCATGGGTCGCCTAGGGGAGAGGGAAACGATGTCCGAGCATGACGAGGAGGAGGACAGCTATGATGAAGAGATATACGAGACGCGGAGCGGACGCAGCGGTGCTTACAGTGGCGGGGGCGGGGCAATGGGCAGGCGCAGCGGCCGGAGCAGCGGGCGAAGGGACAGGGAGCGTGAACGCAGCGGCTCACGGGAGAGGAGTCTCTCCCCACGCTCTGACCGCCGCTCACACAACCTGCCTCCACGTCCCGCCAAGGTCACACTTGTCAAATCCCGTAAAAATGAAGGTGAGGCTCACAAAGTCGGGGATAGAAAAGCAGGGCAGAGAAATAAAATCTTCAGTGGTAATCCAGGAAATCACCTGCCATTTTATTTATCCAGCTATTATCAGACTGCCAGACTTTTGGAAGAGAATAAGACCTCCAGATCAGCATTGGTCAACTGCCAGAGTAAACAAAACTTGCCAGCCGCAGCAAAATCCAAGTTTACTCAAGTAAATCAAAGTAAAAGAGCAATTAATCTTCTTTAATCAGTACTGTTTAATCCCAGTGGGAGCAGCAGCTTGACAGCGAAGCGTGGACAGTGTGGTGTGGTCACGTGAACTCTGTGCTAACATCGTTTTTGTTGCTGTCGTTCACTTTGTAAGCAGAATATGGCCTGCGCCTGGCCAGCCACATCTTTGTCAAGGACATTTCCCCTGAGAGCCTGGCAGCCAGGGACGGCAACATCCAGGAAGGGGATGTTGTACTGAAGGTGAGGGAGACAGAGGGGGGAGGGGGAGGGAGACGAGGAGCCTGGGGAACATCTGATATGTACGTATCATGAAAAATTCAAGATGAACTGAACTATTGAAATTGTTGGATTTTTTCCATTGGTGTTTTGATGGAGATTAAAAGAAAACTGATAAAATGCTTGAACTGACTAGCACTCATTGTACTGCTCCACCAGCCCATCTGTTTTTTTCCACTGCTCTTTATTTCTACTATCTAATGTTGCATAACAGCACTTTCAGTTGCAGCTCAATTTGTTTGCTGTAGCTCAGTAGTTTTGGATACATGGAGTATATAAATTAGCTCCATATGAATAACAGAGCGTCATTCTTGAATATCATCCAGCCGTCTCACACATGTCATGTTAATCTATTTAAATGACAGCACTTAAGAAATTAAAAGTTAATCAAATGATTATAGGAAAGAATGATGTGCGATACAGCTCATTCTTAAAGTATATAATTATTTCTTGATTAGGCTGCTCCTCACAGCTTTATCGGTTGTGTTGCAGTTAATTTGCATCTTAGCTTGTGCCTTTAAGATATTTTGTGGACTAAACTTCTCATATGACATTTTTCCGCCTTTAAACAACAAACAAAGATGTGTGTTTGATTTTTTTTGTGTATTTAATTGAAATTCTCTGGCTGTTGTCTGTCATGTCATAGCTTCTTTTTCTGACTCTCCTTTAGATCAACGGCACAGTGACAGAGAACCTCTCCTTGATAGATGCCAAGAAGCTGATAGAAAGGTCAAAAGGCAAGCTAAAAATGGTTGTTCAGAGGGATGACAGGGCGACCCTGCTGAACATCCCTGACCTCGATGACAGCATTCCTTCAGCCAACGCCTCTGACAGAGATGGTGAGAGTGATGTGAAGAGCTGAGTTCAGCTGAAAAGTCAGACTTATCACTGTTTTATTTTAGACTGCAGTTGATCAATAGTGGCTCTTATATGATCAGACATTTCAGATATCCATTCTCTGGCATCCGATCATTCCAACCGATCGCATGACAGACACCGTAGCAGCCGCTCCCGCTCTCCAGACAGACGATCTGAACCCTCAGACCACTCCAGACACTCGCCCCCACAAATCAGCAATGGCAGGTAAAAACCATCCATCTACACCTTCATATTGTAGGAATCCAGCTGTCTTGAAAGAAATGTATATTATGATCAAATTTGTATTTGTATTGATACATTATTTTAGCTGCTTTTGATGGTGAACAGTTCTAGTTTTAGTTTTTTAAGTTTGGGAAAACAAGCATCTAAATGACAATAAAGTTGACTGATAGAAATTGTGTTGCGCACCGTTTTCTATCTTCTTGTTCTTCTGCTTTAATCAGTCAATAATCAGTAATATTTACTTTCAACTCTCTTCTCACTATTCAAACAGCTGTTATAAATCTGATCTTGTCAAAAAGTTTGTGCCTCAATCTGTCAATTTTATATTCTATAAAGACAGGCATCTAATCATTTGTTTTTTGTTTTTTTGGCTGTGCAGAACCTTTGATTTTTTTCAGAGTTAATACCAGTCACCAGCCCATTCAGCACTTCTTTGACTGTAATCTTATTTGAACCTCCCTCATTAATTCTTCATTTAAACTCAGCAGAGTGCCAGAGTTGTTCCCCTCTCACTGCTGCTTATTGACCCAAGAAAAATAAAAGTCAACTGTTAAGTAGCAGAAGAGTCAGTCTCGGTAAAAAACTAGAGGTAAAGAAAGGGTCAAAACTCTGCTCTGCTTTGTGTTAAAGGTCGAAGCTCAACCTACTTTACTGTGCATCCTCTGCCTTTGTGAGCAAAGCATTTTTGATTCATAAGGTAGCAACTGGAGAGTCTCAAACATGATGCCATTTTTCATATGGAAAACTACTTTTGCAGAAAGCAACAATACTTACAGGAATCACTCTTAATGAGATTTCTCTGCACTTCTTATTCTCTTTATACTTCATCAGCTGGAGATTACCGTAAGTTTGAAATTCTAACCCGGTGTGAGTAGAAACTAATAGTAGTAGTCATAGTAGTAAAATCTGTGTAGATTTAACGTAGAATAACAAAGTTTTAGGTGCAAGGACTTTGAACGCTAAACTCACAGTCATTTTTTTGCAGCGGAGAAATCAAGAGTTTCTCAGAAAATCAGTGTTTTATGTAACAGCAAATTATTGCCCAATAGAATAATGCTGAGCTGACGTTATACAACATCAATTATTCAGAAGCACGTCTTGCTTTGAATAGAGATGAGTCCTGTGATAGTATCACAGGATCCCTGAGCTTCTTCAGTGTTTTGGTAGGCAAACCGCATGTTTGGCACAAGGACAATATGGCTCCAACAATGAAGGAACAAAAGGACATCAGCTTTCAATGTCAACTGTCTCCTTTTACATGTCGCTGAGCTTTTGTAAGATCACTCTCACTGTGGATTTCTGACTTTTTTTTGCTTCTTATTTCTGTTAAATAGTTATTATTTAGGGATAATATTCACAGTTCAATAGATGTTAAAATGCGTTGTAATATTCTCAGTCTGATACATCAAGGCTGCCCAAGTAGTACATTTATGTAAGTATTTCACTTAGAGGAAGGAGATGCTTTGAGAGGATGTTTTTGGTTTTTTGAACCTGGTCTGCAACCTGTGACCTTTTTTCTCAGTTCAGGAAGTTGGCAGTTAAAAGTAGGGCCTCCTCCAGGATTGATTGGTTGAAAAAGAAGTTTGTTCCTTTGCAGCCTGTTCAAACAGGGTCCTTCATGGTTACTTGGGCCTCTGAGTAAAGCCGTATTTTGCCAGTGAAGTTGTTCCAGTGGGCAGACATGTGACCAGGCGGTTTGAGTCAGAGCCATAAAGCTGTAGCACTGGACAGCCTGCTTTGCTTAATTCTGTTCCCTTCTTATTTCTCATTTGAAACACAACAGGCGTGTCAGCATTTATCAAAACATAGGGTATTCTGTCATTACTGATAATTATCTGACTTGTTATCGGCCAGGGGTCACTGTGTGTCAGTTAAAACACCCTCAGTGTTTTAAAACTGGCATCAAAGTCGAACCTTTGCTGGTGGAAAGCCAGAGCCACACAGTTAAATTCACCTGGAGGACAAAATCTACTCTGACACCTTAGATAAGCTGCTCTAAAAATAGAGCACAAAAGAGAGGAAAGACAAAGTGGTGACCTTCAAGACTAAGATGCAGCCTCAGACTCGAGTGGTTCCTTTTTACCTGTTTTCATGTCCACTGCAGGAGGATGTTTAATGCCATTTAGGTTTTTTAGTCAGTGATGATTTGTTGCGTGTAGTCAGTGTTGTAGCCTTAAAGCTCTTTAGTTGTCTCCAAGCTCTACATCTCAGTAATTAACCATTTATGAACTCATATATTCCTTTGCTAAAGATAAATTGTACAACAGCATCTCTTTTTGTCTGCAGTCACAGAAGTCGTGACGATGAACGGATCTCGAAGCCGGCCTCAACACCAGCCAAACTAGCAGAGGAGGTTCCTCTGCCCAAACCGAAGGAGTCGGCTATTGCTAGAGAGGAAAAACAGCTCCCACCGCTCCCAGGTCAGTGATACAACAATCAGCCCTTAAACTAGATCCTTGTGTGAACAGTAAGGAATAATTGGAATAATTGGTAAGCATCCGTAGCCCCAGTCTTCCTGATGTGTCCCACACCATTGGCTAGTTGGTCCTTGCCGGCCAATCAGCTGATTTAGTCCAAGTGTTTGTAAATCAGAAGTTATGGCATAGATCTGTTACAGTACACTCATAATTTATGACTTCACTTCTGAGCAAATACAAGATATTAACGAAGGTTTCTCCATCTTTCAAAAGCAGTTTAATTGTAAAATTGAACCTTGTTCGAACCAGTCATTTTTGCCCTTTTTCAAAACACAACTCTCGAAAAAGTTAGTCCCTGACGCCTGCTGAGCCTGGCTGAGTTTGCCCGGAGCTAAGTGAAAATAAACCGTATGAGTTGATCTAGTCTGACGTTCCTCCCCAGCCTGCAGCACTCTGCTGCCTTTCTGTTTGACCTCCCCTACTTGGGACACTGTGTGCCTTGAGTTTGTGCGTGTGTGTGTGTGTGTGTGTGTGTGTGTGCGCGCGCGTGTAAGCATCTGTGATAATTCATTGCCTGTGTTTGTGTGTGTGTGTGTGTGGTTTTAGCAAATGTGTGTTATCATTCAGTACCCCTTTCTCAATTTAGCATGTGTGTCTCCACTGTGTTTTTAGTTTCAACAGTGTTTGCAGGAGCATTCATTTGTTTCTAAAGATACTCATTGCAGTTTAATGTGTTCATTGTCCATCTGCATTAATAATGTGAGTTTGTTTGTTCAGAGCCCAAGCCGGTGTATGCCCAGCCTGGACAGCCGGATGTAGATCTGCCAGTCAGTCCCTCTGATGCCCCTGTGCCAAGCGCTGCCCATGACGATAGCATCCTACGGTAATATAACAGTATTACATGCCACATGTCGTCTCCAGACAAACAAAACAAAACATTATCATGTGGAATATTTTACCTGCAGTTCACATAACAGCATCACGTCAAATAACAACAACTGACAGTTTTCAAAATGCTTCAGTGCACATCCTGCCCTCAGTTATGTATACAGATCAGAGCTTTTTGGCTGCTCACAGGCTGCTCACAAATGTGTATTTCATGGCATATACAGGTTTGCTGGTAAGTTAACCAGCTTTGAATGTAACAGGAAGCAAAATTTTACTGTTTGTGTATAAAAAAACTCTACTGTGGTTTCTTTTTTTTTCTATTGTAAACATATTCAAATGTATTCAAATATTCTGTAAGACTGTATTTGTCTTTTGCTGCAGATCCAGAACAATTTTATAACTTTGTTTCTATGAGAGTAAACAGTGTCAGTAATGGAGAATCCTGGCTGGCATCCTGGCATCATAAAGTGAAGTTTGCATGGGAAAGACAGTGATGCCTTTAAATGGTGTCATGTCAAAGAAAAATAGCCTGACTATTGTCGTCATTCCCCCTCCTCAGGCCAAGCATGAAGCTGGTGAAGTTCAGGAAGGGGGAGAGCGTGGGGCTGCGGCTGGCTGGGGGGAATGACGTGGGCATCTTTGTAGCTGGAGTGCTGGAGGATAGCCCAGCTGCAAAGGAGGGCCTGGAGGAGGGCGACCAAATTCTCAGGGTGAGATGCTTTAATTTTAACAAAGTCTGTTATCATCTAACAGCTGAAATCAAGTGATTGTTTTTTTAGTTGAAGAGTTGTAAAAAAGAGATTGCAAAAAGTTGTAGGTTCAAAACATAGAGCCGTTATTCTTTGTTACAAAGGATTGTTTTCTCTTCTTCTTGTTTTAACAATGGAGACCTGATTGTGTGTAAACAGCCATGTTTTATGGCTAAAGCATCCTCAAGTTTTTCCCTCTTTTATTCATGGTTTTACACACTGGCAGCTCCAAAATTCCTGTCCCTTCAGGATGGTCTCTTAGCAGTACCCCTTGGGATAACTCACACACACACACACACACACACACACACACACACACACACACACACAGACACACACACACACACACACACACACAC
>JAPZDY010000023.1:16654541-16667309 GCA_029783645.1 Ctenochaetus hawaiiensis
TGCAAAATTACTATAATTACACAACTTTATTTGATATTTGATGCTGTCATGAAGATCTTGTGTGAAGTGAGGAGTCACACATTATCTATAATATTCAGTAGATGCTCTATTTTGTAGACCTTTGGCCATGTGTTAAGCTTTAAAAGAGACCTTTGAACACTGATTTAGCATCAGTCTCCTGTAACATTGTTGGACTTGATTGACTAAAAAAAAAAAAGAATTGATGCAGTAGAGTCAAAGACTTTTACTTTTTTAATGTCAGTGTTCTTCCTCTTTGGAAAAAGCAGATTCAGTCTTGTGAACTGTTAAAACACCCTCTGAGAACTGTTCTGTCATGTAAACAAGTACTTTCTGTTTCATTTTAAAGCAGAAGTGTTCTGTAGCTGCTGTGTCAGCAGATAGCACTACCTGCTTCCTTGTCAAAAGCTGGTGTCTACCCACAATGCCCCTCAACCACTTGAGATTCTTGAGGCCATGCTAGCAGCAGCTAAATAGCATCAAGCATTTAGCTTTACAAACACAGACAAAGACAGATGGATCATGGGTCTGGTAAAAACTGGCACTGTTGTGCTTTCAGGTTCAGCTGCATGAGTCTGAAAAGTAACTGGGTTCCAGCTCATTTGATGGCAAATAAACTCATAAATTCAGTTGCTGCAAGTTAGCATTCATTAAATTAATGATCCATTAAGCATTAACCAGTCACATAAACTAATAAAAAGCAAAGAGTCATATTCTGCTTCAATATGTGCATTAAATCATCAACATGTTCTTATTGAGACTGATTTGATTTATGATACACACATCAAAAAAATGTACTGTTTTTTCTTCATAAAGAGGAAGGGAGGAGCTCCAGTAGCTGATGTCATGTCTCCTTTTACTGCAGGTGATCCCAAAACCTGGCAGAACAAATCTCTCCCCGGAGACCCAAACTACCTGGTGGGTGCAAACTGTGTGTCTGTGCTCATTGACCACTTCTGAAGAGGGCAACAGCTGGCCTGTTACTGAATGTGATAAACAGGGGGACCTCAGTTGCCCCTGCTGTGCTCCCTCCACCGTGGTGGGGTGCACGTTGTTCGATGAAGTATGGACTTGATATTCTCACGTTGTTTACTGTGCCCAAAATTAAAGAAAAAAAAAGAAACACACTACACAAACACACACACACACACGGAGAGTCTGAGGAGTCCAGCACCCCCCGAGGCTGTACTCTTGTTTTTTTCTTTCATTTTTTTTCGGTGCTTTCAAGGCTTGCAAAAAATAAAGATTAAAACAAGTTATTTAAACAAAGGAACTGAAGTTGGAATGCATGACCAGTGCCACAGACTGAATAATCTCATTTTGACATTTTTAGCTAATTTTGTAAAAGGTCAGAGTAGTGCAAGAATATGGAGAATTTTGGAAACTCGTTTAATATTGCAGTGGGTTTTTTGCATACTGTAAAAAAAAAACAAACAAAAAAAACACTCACAAACAGCAAAGTTGGTATATGCAAAACTTCTGTTTGTGAGTTCTGTGGTCATGCGTTTCACTCATGAAGGATCTCTGAAGACTTGAGAAATGCTGAGCCTGACTCATGAAGGAACACATAGGCATCATAAAAGTGAAAAAATAATAAGAAGAATGAAGTTAAGTATTAGTATGAGAGGCCCGTTTGTTCTGACGGGCCTTGCTCTCTTTAAAAACTGATGTTTTGTAGCAACGTTTTACCGTAGATAAATATACTGACTTGATTTTACAAACTCCTGCTGTCTAGAGATCTATGCATGTGCTATGACTCAGGTCCAGAAGCCTGCTACTACTAAGTTCAACACATGAAAATCCCATCGTACACTGCAAGCAGTGATGCCTTATCTGCATATTAACTTTTCAGTAAAACCTTAAAACATCGGATCCTTCAGTTATAGCGATCACTACGGAAGAAAAAGTTGTCTCTCTGCATTTTCTCATGAACAGTGAACTCGGATTTAGCACACGAGAATAAATGAGGCTGATGAAAAGGTATGCTTTCTTTTACTGCTATGCATATGAAGTCTGAGGAAATACAAAAAAAAGCTAGAACATGTTTAAATTGTGGCTGTACATATTGCTAGTATATGGCCTTGGTTCTCTGTAAATGAACTTTTGTACATCTTTGTTATTTTGTATAAAAGAGAAAACGTTTGTTAAAAAAGAGGAAGCGGTTACATTGGTTATGTTTGTATTCTGGTTATACCCCTGAGCCTTGGAACTGACATAAGCAGTAATAAGTCCGACTTTTCTACCAACGTATACAAACACACACACACACACACTACTTAAGGCATTTTTAACAGTCAGAAAACTTTTTATTCTTATTTACAAAATAGAGAAGTGCTTGGTTTAAATGATTTTAAAAGATGTACTTGAGGGGTCTGCTGTGAAGAGTGGTCCCTTCTTTTATTTGTGATACTGGATGCTGTATTGTGTGCCCTGAAATGTATTTTTGTACTAATAGACAATTTATTATGGCACATCAGTACTGTTTTCTTTTGATATGATAACACTGCTTCAACCCGACACTAGTTTATTTTCCCCGTGTGGCTGACATTTTTATTTATTTTGATTTTTCTTCTGTTCAACTTTTTTGTTTTCCTTTGCGACACATTTCTAAGTATACCACTGTATTAATAAATAAATTCATTTTTAAAGTAACCGCTCCTTTGGATTTAGTGTGTCGTGTTTATTGGATTTTCCCAGATGTTGTACATAAACAACACACCCAGACACTTTTCTGCCAAACCAGTCAGAAGGTTCCTTTGAGGACTGTGAAGTTGCTGTTTGTAACATTAGGAGTCAGTACTTGTTTTTCTGTCATTTACAGCTGCTACGATGTAAAATAAAAAAAAAACAAAACATAGACCTGAGCTGTCAGCTGGATCACTCTGCAGAAACAGATGTTAATCCGGTGCAGACAGTCTTCATTTATGAGGCATTTGACCAGTTTGCCAGCCAGTACTGCTTTTAATGATGCATAAAAATGTATTTCCTGGTATTGTTTGTCTTAATCTGACCTTCTTTCATTCAGTGGAAGTAATAAGTCAGAATCAGTTCCTTTTTTTAAAAAAAAATATCCTCTCTAGACATACTGACAAACAACATTCCTGCAGTGACTCTCAACCAAATCAAGGTTATAATCATATTTTGTTGAGAGTGTTTTAGAGATTTGTTGGGTCAACTGAGGTCATTTTGAAGGCAGCAGATTCTTTGCCAACTTTCCCTGATAAAAAAGTAAACTGGGCTAAATATTAGAAAAAAAATCAGCAAGAGGCAACAGAACTTAACAACATAAATCATCATACAGTTTATTCAGTGTCTGTCTAAACATTAAACTTTCATGAATCTAGGATTTATAGAACCTAATAAACTGGCAACTTAATATGTAGAGGTATTTTACTTTGAATAATTCTATGAAATTAGTTCTTCAAGTAAAGCAGTTTGTTACCAGTTTAAAAATACTTAAAATCACATCTACACCATCTTCCCTTTCATATCCCCAAATCTATGAATAAAAAATATTTCAATTGTAAAAGTTCTAACACAAGATACACAAGATGTCTCCTTCCTCACTGAAAAGTCCCCTCTCAGTTGCAGGTTATAGTTTCTGCTTCACACTTAGGTAAGTTGCACACTGGGCCACATGCAGCTTCCTCTCCAGTTAAAAAATGACAAAATTATGCGTGTATGTTTACATGTTGGCGCAAGATAAGATAAGCACAAGCACTTTCATGGTGCATGAAAGCGGAAACAGCTTTCTAGTGTCAGACGTCTTTCTGCTCAGTGAAAGTCAAACATTATGAAAAGAAGCAATAAGAACACAGAGAGGTGAGGAAACTTAAGTTTAACATTAACATCACAAATGTCAACTTTCTCCGAAAACAGCAGATTTGACATTTTTGCCATGTTTCTTCACATGACTAAGCTTGTGACACAGCCTGAGTGTGATTTCATGTCAAAGGTTGTGCTGCTTAATCAACACAGACTCAGAAAGTTGCTTTGTCCATAAATGAGCCTGAAAGAACAAATTATGGAGGCTTCGAGGTTAAAAACAGAACATCTGGCAGCAGGATACAACAGAGACCCAAACACTCCCTGTGTTGTGTTACATGACATAGCTGAGGTTTAACACAGTGTGGCCATTAGCACACACACGGGCTGATAAAGCAAAGACTCTACATAACATTCGAGCAAAGGTTCACTGATAAACCCACAACAGATAGTACAGTAACTGGGTTCAGTTTCAGTCATTGTCTGACATGAAATAATGTTTTAAATCTTACGACACCTTGAATTTAAAGGCATATTATTGTAAATTCATAGTAAATTTTGCTTAGAATTCTGCATTTTATCAGGTCAAGCACACATCAAGTGTTTCAGATAATCAGAGTTTAATTATTAAAAGTACAAGAGAGGCAGTACGACGTACAAAAGCTGCAGACATGTACAGTAGTTGTGTTAATTTAAAACAATGGTCTCTTTTGAACTGATGTACAGTCAGTCTGGTCCTGAGATTAGTTGACGGTTTTAAAAAGTTCCTTAAACAACAAGCATGCCATCTGGTTCACTGACTACTGTAAGTTTTCTGTGTTAGAGTTTGATTTCCCTCGCAGCGATTGCGTTGTAGATCTCCTCAGTCAGGGGAACGTACGTCTTTTTCTCAGCATCTAAAAAGTACAAAGGATCTTCAATGTGAGCTGTGTCGAATCCTTCCTCCACTAGCTTCACTTTCTTCATCTTGAATGTGCCCGTCATCTCCAGGCAGGGCTGCAAGACACAGAGACACAGAACATTCGTGTCCAGCATGAGATTTAAAACAGAAGAACGACACACTGGGATGCACGTCATATACTGATTGTAATAAGTGTATCAGACCAAATGTCTCAGATCCACATTAGTTTCTCTATCAGTTTCTTAATAAACTCAGTGTTTCTGCATAAGTCACTCAGTCACAGGCAGCTGACTCAATTTTTAAAGCCTCAGCAATCCGTCACGGCCTCTTGTACACTAACGTAATGATTCCAGTTAGTTACCAGCAGAGACGTGTGAAGATGTTAAGTTTGAGAAAAGAAAAATGACTTTGTCTGATTGGTGGTCAGTATCAGCAGATATTTGAGTTGGTGTATCTGAACCAGGGTGAAATTTGGTTTCATAAGTGTGAATACAAAGGTTCTTTGACAAAGGAACACAAGGAACAAATATATGTTTTCTTTTATTAAATAAATGTAAATGCTGCATCATAGTGCACTGACCTTAAAATCTTTGATGTGTTACCACTTCCAAGGTCAACAAAGAGCTTTTAAACTCATTGAATCATGTTTTCTTTGTATCTTAACCGCGTTTTCTTGATCATGAGTTTAGGCCTTCTTTTGGAGAGTTATCGGTAAAACAGCTAAATCACTTTTTTTGCCCTAAAAAATAAAGAGGAGCTGAAGGACTTTTGCAGTCATGACAAGCTGCATACAGAAACAAAAACCTCCACCACACAGTCGTGGCAGCCTGAGTGGCAAAATCCAGGGCAAAAAGAGACTCAAAATCCCTGCTTGCAAAGCTGTGGAGTTGAAATCAGGTTTATCTCAGAGTCTGTTTCTCACTTACAAGGAATTTCCTTTGGTTTAATGCTGCATAACAATAAAGATACGAAACATGAAAAAATATAAATAAGGAAGAAAGTCAAATGATGTCAGCACATGATCATAACTGTAAAAGACTCGGATGAGCAATGTAGTATTTTGATCTTCATGTTTTTGATTATCTTTATTATTTAAGATTATCTTTTAAAGACTCAGTCAAGCTGACATGATAAAAATGAGGTGGACAGAACTGGATTCTGAAACCTAGTGGAAATGACAACATCAGGTATTAAGAGGAAACACATGAATGTTTTTCTACAAATAATACTTCAAATGAAAGTCAACAAAATATAGTAAAATCTTAATCAATCAGCTCCTCTGGTTTTAGAAGGTGACCTGAACTAATCAAAGATGTTTGGCATCAAGTTACAATCAAGTCTCTGTTGATCGAAGCCTTTGTGAATAAGTGCAGCCTTAACGCTCAGATCTGCGTGACAAATGTGCCTCAGAGCTGCAGGTAAAAAGTCACAGAAGTGTATCACAAATCATCATTTTTTTTACCTGTATCCGGATGAAACGAGGTCTTGCGTAGGCTGGGAGGTAGTTAGTGACCTGCTTGTAGGTGTCTGAGCAGTCAAAGTCTTCTCCTTCTTTCAAAATGATAGCTGCCATGCCGATGCGCCCCTCATGACCTTCACAGACATTCAGTTAAACACGGAGAGAACATGGAAAAAGCACAAATACAGTCACTTTGTCTTCCCAATGTTACTGTAAGATCTTTAAAATGAGGTCAAACATTTCTTTGGGATGATTTCTGACATAAGTGTTTTTACCTTCAACCTTAACACCATAGACATTTGCCTCCAAAATGCAGTGAACCGTTGTGAGAACACCTTCAACCTCCGAGGTAGCAACGTTCTCTCCTTTCCACCTGTGAGCAAACAAAGAAACAGATAAGTCCGAGGAAATTCTTGTGCAAAGTCTCTTTTCACCTGTAACTTAGTAGATTAGCACCAAATTTGGACAAAAAACTGAAAAGATCATCTCAGTTTTGTACCATTTTAACAAACCCAAACTAGTTGTTGTCATCTACATATTTTTCTGTTCATGTTGTCTGACAAATTCACGACAAAAATACCCATTTAGTCAAATAAATAAAACAACAAACTGACTGAAGAGTCACAACTTGCCTGAAAGTGTCACCGACTCGATCCTGAAAGTACACAAAGTTTTCGTGATCGAAGCGAAGCAGATCTCCAGTGTTGAAGTACAAGTCGCCTTTTTTCAAGACGTTGCGGAGCCTCTTCTTCTCAGTCTGTTGCTGGTTGCCAGCGTATCCAATAAAGGGTGACCTCTGAGTGACCCTTCCGACCAAAAGTCCAGTCTCACCTGACAAAAAGTTACATGAAAAAATGTCCATCACAGTTTCCCCCCTAGACCCAAGATGGCGTCTTCAAATGTCTTGTTCTGTCCAACAAAAGAAGCCCAACCACATCAAATTTACAGTGAATAAAAACAGATAAAAGCAGCACATCATCACACTGAGGAAGCTGATACTAGTTAGCGTTTTTGCTTCGTGATGACAAAGGGAGTCATCTACTTTTATTTCAGTCAACTAACCACAGACAACAACATCGATGCTGCTGCTCTCATGTCACAGAAAGAAAAAAATAGAGGACACAGGTGTAACACAGGTGAGTAAAATTGACTCACCTCTGGCTGCCTCGATGCACAGACCCTCTGAGTTCCTGACAGGCTCCTCCTTCTCAATGTCGAACTTGATCAGTGTGTAGGGGAAGAAGAACTGGAGAAAGGAAAGGAAAAAGACTGTTACTATAGTTTGTGGATGTTTTTACAGCTTTTAGTTCATGAAGTTTGAGAGTCTACAGCTGTGCATCCAGCTCTTTGGTCTCCCATAACCAGATCTTTCTGCACAGTGATGAAGAAAGGTCTGGCTGTATCTTCATGCAGTTCATCTTGAGTGGATCATAGTATCTGTACCAAACTTAATGGTATTCAATCAAATAGCTTTTCAGACAGTTAAGATCAGCCACTTGAGGCAAATTGTAAAAAAAAACCTAACTTGATCACTAAAGTCACTGAGGTTCATCCTTCGGAAACCAGAAACATCTCTGCAAACCTTCATGACAATGCATCCAGTAGTTAATGTATTTATGTATTTCCATTGGCACTTTCAAGTCAGACCATGTCACACTAATTTACATTTCCAAAAGCAGTTTAAGGAGTTAAATTAAGCCACACTTGAGACGAACCATCTCTAAACCTTCTTCTCTCCCTTAAACAAGCACGAGTTGCTAGAATTAACTCATGTCTACACACGAGGCGTTTTCTAAAAGTTAGTGTGCATCACTGCTCCTACTTTCAAATATCTGCTTTATCTAAGTGTTTCATCGTGTTCCCAGGCAGATGTTAGATTAGGAATGCAGAGAACAGGCTCATCTACAACAGGTAAACAGCTTCTTTTACCTGCAGGGCTGTGTGACAGAGACACACACTCACAATCAAAATAACCACCAAACAGATAAGTGTGTCATCAGTTAAACACACAAATTCATGCAGGCAGCCCTGATTTAACACAAATGCAAATTCCTGCCAGGCAAAGTCAAACCGGGTCACGCCAGACTTATAGATGTGTATGAAAAAGGCCTAATTGATATTTCAGGCAGGACCAGCGGTGGAGACCGACTTTGCCATCCCCACAGCCAGGCTGCTATCGTGGCTAAAAAACACACCACAACTCATTTACTCACCCTGTGGACAAAATTGATTCTCCCGACTGCACCAATCTTGGACGTGTAATTGATGAAACCGATGTTTCCCTCTGTGGCAGCGTACAGCTCTTTAACTTGAATGTTCCCGAAGCGGTTCAGAAACTGCGACCAAATGTCTGCTCGGACCCCGTTGCCGATGGCGATCTTCACGGTGTGGTTCTTCTCGTTGTCTTTCTGCAAAGAAAAAAGAGTCGACTCAGATTCAAACACAGATGTTCAAAGCTTCACATCCTCCATCAGACTTGATTTCATCAGTTTAACCTGAAGTTGATCAGGGTTTTTTTTGTTTTTTTTTTACCTTGGGCATGTTGCAGAGGTAGCGCAGTGTTTCACCAATGTACTGCATCACTGTCACATTATACTTCCTGCAGTCGTCCCAGAACTGAGAGGCAGAGAACTTTCTCCTCAAAACAATGGTGCTACCTGCCATAAACATCACATAACACAGCCTTTACCTTTGCTCTTAACTTCATTCATCAGCTTCCTAAGTGCCAAAACCAGGTGTTTAAACGCTTCTGTTCATACACTCATGATAAGACTAAGAGGATTATTACCTCTCTCAATGGCTCCAGTCATCCCGATGAGGAAGCCGGCACTGTGATAGAGAGGCAGATTGACGTAGAAGATGTCCTGCGCTGTGACTCCACACGCCGACTGGATGAAGGAGGCGGCCCAGACTCTCTCATGGGTGACGACAGCAGCTTTAGGCAAACCTTCCAAGGTCAGAGACAAGAAAATGAGCTCAGGTTTTTGAATAGTGGGTACGCTTAGTTTTAGTTTGAAACAGTTTTTAAAGGTGATAATGCCTTTGAATGAGGTGCTGATCAATATTTTATGTGAGTTTGAGTAGTTAATCAAACTACTATGTGTTATTTAAGAGCATGATGTGGGCTTTTTGAGCCAAAACCAATAATTTATAATTACCTGCCTCTCATGGCTGAATAACCTATAATATTTCACATTTTATTTTTAAAAAAGTAGTTCATGACCTGTAGTTTATGCACAGCTGAGGGTGAGAAAGGCAAACGTAAAGAGTAAAGATGGATGATTTATTACTTCAAAGCTTGGACCTCACAAACACTACTGACATCACTGGTCTTTGCCTCCTTTTGGAATGTTGCACACATTTTACACTCACGTTCTTTTCCACTGAAACTATGAAAAACATCCACAGCTGTGACGACATGTTTGGCTCTGTAGTCTACACTGCATGCTGTGTTTGTCCTTATTCTCATACTTCTTCTTTCTGATTATTGGCAGACCGAAACCAACTTTTAAGGTTCATACCACCACCTTCTATATCTAACTAAGTAGATGCTGCACTTGTTAAATCACTGAAGGCAACTGGGCTTCATGTTATTGGTTTATTAATCAGATAAATTAGCTGATGATGAAAATATTAAAAAATAGCTTTTAATAAAAAATAAAAACTCTAAAACAGTTTAATGAAAACCTGAACAAATGCCACAAAGAAAAACTAACTGCAGGACTTTTAAAATGCATTACAATGAAAAGCTGAAAACTAAGTGTAAACAAAGGGTAAACTTTTTCCTTGACTGTGTGCAGACTTTTACTTTATCAGTGGTTGTTTTCAGAGCAGTTTCCTGGTGTACCTGTGGTGCCTGACGTGTAGATGTACAGAGCGGTGCTCCTGATGTGGATGTTGGCTCTGAGGTCCCTGGACAGCGGCTCATCTGAGGCCCGGGAGATCTTGTCGGACAGAGTGTTGATGCCCTCGACATTGCAGGCCTCTGACAGAAGGTAAACAGTGATCCCCTGCTCTCTCAGCGTCGGTAAAATCTCCTCCACAGCGTCCTGCAGCTCTGCAAATACAGAGAGGCATTCAGCTCCACACAATGTGTCGGAGAGCTGTGTTGCGCAATGCAGCACATGTAGGCCTTCACTGTGTCAGCTCAGGTCCCACCGGGATACGAGCACATGGTGCAGGACGCTCAACCCAAATCAAGTGCCTGCATTTCTTGATGGTTAAAGCTGAAAAACAGGTTTTTTAGAGCACAACATTCCTTTTGTTTGTGTCCTCAAGTGAACTTAGTCATTGGGACTGAATGCAGAGCACACAGACTGAAACCCTGAGATTAGAATAAAGGGATTAAATCTTTGTCCCTGATTGTTTGTTAAGGAATCTTTGTTGAGGATAACAAATGACATCAAATTACTCTTAACTTATCCTGACGGAGGGGATGATTAAATATGATCAGCTGTTGTCTTGCTGTCTAATCACTTCACCATGTTTGTGGAGTTAAAATATACATATACATATATACAGTTTTTTAGTTTGATTTCTAAAACACAGTCAGCAGTGTAAAAAACACACATTTAAGTTTTCATCCTGTTAACTTTGTTGTTACATTCCACCTTAAATGCAGACCACAACAAACTAATTATTAACTGTGTTTAAAACAATGGTAAAAAGTGTTAATAAAGGCTGATTAAATTCAAAAACAATTTGAGTGTTTTTATGCACCATAAAGTGGAATAAAGCAGAATAAAAACATAAAAAAATGAGGACCTTAAGGCAGCCGCTGCCTTTCCTGAGCTCTTCTGTCAAAATCTACTTTTAAATACTTAAACTTTGCAGTTTATTTTACATTAACATGTTACAAATTGCTGTTGCATACAACAGGATGGTGCTCCAGAACTGTATGTAGTATCGGTTGGTTTGTGATTCATGAGACAAAAGTAGTGAAACTACCACGTACAGTCTGTTTGCTCTGTATTTGAAGGGCACCCGAGGGGTGAACAGGTTCATAAATGATGCACAGTGACCAGATCTGAGGCAAACTTTGGAGGCAAAAATTCATGTTGAGGCCCTCTAACAGGTCACTCAGGCCTGATAACGAGGCACCATGGGCTTTGTATGTTAATTGTATTCTGAAACAGTCATCACCTGCAAGGTAAATCCAGTCATCAAGGTAAATGTATGTAAGTAACAAAGATCAGTCCAGTAGTGGAAGAAGTACTTAAATACTTAAGTATAAGTGTCAATAAACAATATAAAAACAGTTTATTATAGGGTTGAGTTCCTTATTTAAATGTTCTCTATTTAACATTAACTGAAGGGTTATTAATATGTACTTAAAGTATCAAAAGTACTCAATGTTGAAAACTGGCCTCTGTGTCTGGTATCAATTACATGATACATTAGTTTAATGCTGTTTAAGCAACAAGCAATAAGTGTCATGGTTGGGCAAAGGTTATATAGTCTTAGTTTTAACTACTTAATATGCTGTTGGTAGTTTGTGGTTCTCAACCTGGGGGTCATGTCTCCTAAAAAGGTCGCAAGAGCAATCTGAGAGGGTCCTGAGATGATTAATGTTTTTGCTACTAAATTCTGCTGAACACAGATGTTTTGTTTTTACACAATATTGAAGAGCATGACCTCTTTGAGCCTTTAACTATCTGAAAAGTTTAGAGGGAAGTGTGTCTTTGGTGGATAACAGAAAACAAATTATGTGAAACATAACAAGAAGGTTGCTTCTTTGAAAGGAGTCACAGGTCAAAAGTAATTGGGAAATCATTAGTTTAATTATTGACTGTGGTATAACTGTATGCACTCATGTTACATTAACTTAAATTTTGTGGAGTAAAGGTGCAAAATCTCCTTCTAAGTAGTGGAAAAGTAAAATAAAACATAATGAATAGAAATACTGAAGCACAGTAGGAGGTCTGAACTTCTGTGGTTTGAACTCTCGGAGCTTTTTGCGTCTTACCTGCAGAGGCGATGAGCACTTTGGCCCCGCAGCAGGAGAAACAGTGCAGCAGAGACTTGGATCGGATGTTAAAGTTGAGCAGAGCAGTCGGGCAGCCCAGCTTGGCCAAACCGAACCACATCCACACATAACTGGGCTCGTTGGCCATAAACAGAGCCACTGTCTGTCCCTCCTACAGCTGGGCTTCAGCCTGCAGAGCTCTGGCCGCCTTGTTGCTCTGTTTATCAAGTTCTCCATAGGAATACGCTCGACCCTCAAAGTGCACAAAAGTCTTAGTGAGATGCCTCTTCGCTGCATCCAAGAAGCAGTCCAAGATGCTGTTAAAAGGTTTGATTTTCTTGTATTTGACGAGCCTTGCGCCAAGTTTAATGCTCCTCAGGATGTATATGAAGTCCTCGCCGAAGTAAGGGAAGAGTGTTTTGAAGTGTGACAGGGACAGGACAGCCAGACCGGCCAAAAGTGTGAACCAGATGTACATTTTGCAGAGCGCACGGAGCTGGACGCATCTCCGACCCATCAACCCCTCCCTCATTCAGGAATGTCTCAGTCGCCAGATCTGGTGTTTCCACATCCAATCTGAACGGATTTAAAACTCAATACCAGACATATTACTGTCATTCTCGTGCTTTGCCTTCCTCCTACATGCTTTTATTGTACTGC
>JAPZDY010000023.1:16682997-16711818 GCA_029783645.1 Ctenochaetus hawaiiensis
AATGAAGCAAGCAAACAAGTTTAGGATAGTTAATGGCCTCTTGCCCGGTCGTCTTTCCTCCGTCCTCCAGTAACTCCTGCAGACAGGTCAGATAATAGCGCCGCATCTTTCTGGCGGTGTCCTGTCTCTCTCTCTGCACCTCCACGCGAATCATCTCCGCTGCTCGTTCCCGACTGTCCTGGAGGTAACGCAGCATGTCTCCTGCAATCAAAACACAATTGTGACACAATTATCATTTTTTTTCTTTTTTTTTTCAAGACACATGTATAAGAAAATGATTTAATGAGGTTTGATGCACATAACTTAAACATGTAAACCTGCATGAGACTCACAACTGAGGAGGATACATACATATTATGACACAGGAGCACATATACAATGCAGAAACATTTTCTGCTTTTGTCTGCACAGATTATTTTTTCAATCCCTCACAAGTAAATCAGCACCATTACCAACCTCTAATCTTTTCTACAGTCAGCAAGTACTGCTGCTTCATCTCATCGAGTCCTTGCTGAAGATTTTGTTGCTGATATGAACTCCTGTAAGCAAGACAAATTATTTTGTGGAAGTAGTTAAATTATTGTTTTTATGGTTTTTTGTTGTATTATTATGAATCACAGATTGTTTTTTCACACACTTGAGATCTAACAAAAAACTTGTGTAACTATTTAACCACGGAAACATTTTTTCATAGTATCAGAATATGAAATTTATACATAAAAGGATAATAAAAACTCAAACCCTGAAGATTCTTTGGTTTTCTTCACTTCCTCTAGCTGCTGCAGATGCTCCTCCTTCGCCTTTTGTAAACTGCTTTCATGCTCTTCTACAATAAACAGCATTGCAGACCATCAACAAACCCATAGATACAGTGTTGGTTGACTAAGTCCATTTAAAGAAACATTTGAAATGCATTAAATACCTTTCAGGCACTGAATGGCTGTTTTGTGCTCTCGAACACTTTGCTGAAGTTGACGACAGGCTTTCTCCAAGTGCCTCTGAAGTTCCTGGTTCTTCTTCTGCAACTTACTTACAGTGTCAGCGCACTCCTTCCTGCAATGATCCTGCTCCTTTCTCTGGGACAATGAGCCTGAAAACAGAGCTCAGTTTAGTCTTTTAAACCTGTAAACACTATAGTCTAATCATAATGATTAAGTCTGTATGTCACAGAGATTTAAACAGAAGGTTTTCATGATGCCCTGCTGAGTGAAGAGACAATAAGACATCACATACTTTGTACTTTGTCCATTTCCCTCTCATGCTGTTGCTGTGTTTCTTTTAGGACACAACTCAGTCTTTCTTCACTTATCTGTGGAGGCATAAATGTAATATAAAAGGATAAGTAACTCAACTGTACCACATTAATGAAAATAGCACATTCATAAAAACATAACTCATTGCTACAGCACCGATCATGGTTGCACTTGCCGTTATTAAGGACAAGCTGACTGTTCCCACACTAACCTGCACTTTCAAGTTCAAATGCAAATTTTAGTGTGAGAACAGCCTCCTTTTCATTTGTTGTTTTTCTGGTCTTAAACCAAACTGGGCTTAGATGTTAACACTAGTCCACTTGCTTTCTGTGTAACTGCATTCTGCAGATACACTATATAAATGAATCATTGAGTAAAGCCAGTTAAATTTTTTTTACAACAAACATGACTCACTTTCTTCCATTCCCTTTTGGCTTGAGATACTGCCCTGTTGACTATGTCTTTGCAGGAAGTTTGGAGGATGTGTGTTATTGTGCCCTCTGACGTGGTCCCGCTGGTCCTCCTGTTGTTCTCAGTGCCCTGCTGAGCTGTTTTGGGATTCCCAAAAATATGTGCCTGGACCTCTGCCAGACCAGTCTGAAGCTCTGCTATCAATTCATCTCTCATGTGTTGTCTCTGAGCCTGCTCTTTCTCTGCATGCTGACATCTCCACTTCTCCTCTCGGGCCTCCACGGTTTCTTGTAGCTTAGCTTCCATCTGCAGAAGCAGCTCCTTCTTTTGGAGGTCTGCATCCTCTTTGGCCTGCTGAAAAGCCTGCTCCAGCTTTTTGCGTTGCTCTTGAAGTTTGGTTTGGTATGCCTGCTCACTGCGGGCCTGGATGACAGAAATCTCCTGTTGTTTGTCTCGGGTCCAGACTGCTTTAGCTCCGGCCAGCTCAGCCTTCAGCAGGGCGGTTTGCTCTCTCTTCACTTGCTCCAGCTGAGTCTGGAGTTCTGCCACCTCCTCTTGGAGCTCCTCCACCTGCTGGTTTCCAGAGCTTTGTTCCTTCAGCTGGTTCCCTCGCTTCTGATGCCACTGCTTCTCAGCCTCCCCCAGGGCCTTTGATACCTGCCACATTAACATAAAAATACACATTACCAGAAAAGAAAAGCGTGTTGAAAGCAGTGATACTATTAACTCATGAACATAAAACCATGTCATACTCTTTGTTCTGTTTCTGTTTCTTGAAGTTCTTCCCATTTCTCCCTTTCTGTTTGAAGAGAGGCTTGGTACTCTGGTAATGAAGTCAAATCCTGAATCCAGCGGTTGTAGGCTCTGGTTACTGCACCTTCAACCTGAAACACCATCACACTAATGTTCAAAACTTTATTTGTCAACACCTGACAAAGCCAAGATGGCTAAATGTGTTTGCAGAATAGAGTGTGTTGGAGAAGAGTTGTGCAACATTTAATTTTGATAAGCATGACAAAATTCGATCATTTTAACTAATACAGTGATGACGCTAATAATTCATTATCAGGGGAATCTGTGAGAAAGAATATAAGGTGTGTGTGTTTGTGAAATATTACAGAAAATAAAACCTACTGACCTGTTTAGCCATGTCTTCTAGGTGTTTCTCGTGCATCTCTCTCTGGGTTTGTTTCCTGGCTTCTTCCACTGCCTTGCATTTGACTTTGTCAGCCTCCAGCTGCAGCTGCTGTTTCTGGGCATTGAGCCTTGAGTTCAGCTCATCAACGGAAACTGTCATGCTGACCTCAGTCTCATCTGTCTGACAGGTTGCCTCCACAGTCTCCCTGTGGTTCTCTCTCCTGGCCTCCTCCAGCCTCTGGACCCAAGTCTTCTCCATCTGAAAATAAGTAGTCAAAACTTAACCTCTGACAAAAATCCCCATTAGTGAGTTGGAAAAGCTGGATCGCAATTATGGGAAATCGTACATTTTGTAGCTCCTCCTTCCAAGCAGCCTTGGCAGAAGCTACCTGAGAGTTCACCTGCAGCTGGATCTCAGTCTCCTTCTCTTTGGCCCAAAGAGTTTTGAGCTGGTTTATTGAAGCTTGATGTTGAGCCTCAAGCTCAGCTCTCAGCTTCTCCACAGCTGTAACACTCTCCTCTCCCATGTATTCCTGGAAATTTCAATCAGTCAATCATAACTTACTCTCAGTCCACATGGAATAATTCATCCCTAAGAAACAGATTTGTGAAATACAGAGTAACGACACTTGACACAAACACAAAAATGATCAAAAATGAGTGACTAATAATTTACACAGAATTTTCCAAATAGTCATTAAGCCTAAAGTAGAGTGTTTTAATCTTATAAATTATGCTTATGGTTTGACTTTAAGACAGTCCAACTGCTCCTGATACTGTAAACACAGTGCATAAATACCTCATTTTCACTATTTACAGCCTCCTCCTTCTCCCTGCGAATGCATTCTTCGAGCTTGTCCTTCTCTTGACAGACAGCTATGTAACACTCTTGCACAGCCAACATCTTATCATTGACCTCAGAAAGCTGAGTCCTGTAAAGAGGTCATAAGTTGTGTATATGAGCTGCAAAGGTTTCCAGATGACTGAAGTTTCAGTGACTGAAGTAGAGGACTTACTGTAGTTGTTGGACCTGCTGCTGGTGCTGTGAAGTCAACTGTTCAACCTGAGTGTTGTGCTCCAGCATGAGCTCTGTTCTGATTCGGTTCACCACGTCGTCCCTGTACTGCTGATGAATCCTCTCAGCTCTTCATGAGGAGAGGAAATATACATATGAATAAACACTATGATAATTAATGAAAAAGATTACATTAAATACAATCCTGTGTCCGTCTTCTGCACCTTACCTTTCAGAAGCCTCCTGCTTCTCTTGGTCCAATTCTTGGTGCAAAGCTCCAGGTTGGAAGACTTCAACTTCTCTTCACTCTGTTTCAAGTCCTTGTTCTTCTTTTCTAGCAGCTACAGTTTGAATGTAAAAGCAGCCTGTCATTAACGTTTTTAACAGAATAAAATAATTAATTTGCTGATAAACGAGCGCCAACCTCCACTTGTTCCTGCAAATGTCGTTTGTCTTCCTTCAGTCTCATGAACTCTTTTTTAGACTCTCCAGTTATGTCTAGATGTTTCATCTGGTTGGTCTCTCTGACCTGTGAACACACAGGCAGGCTTTTTGTGATCACTTATTTTACTGAAGCCATTTAATCTTTTGACATTTCAACATTTTAGGTCCATACGTTTCACAGATTTGCATGTTTTTCCTTTTTCTGTTTTAAGAAAATCAATGAAACTGATCTACCTGAATCTGAATACAAGCTATTAGTCTGTACCAGCACAGGGTTAAACTGTTTGCTCATTAGTGTAACAGTGAAGCACGTGTCTCACCGAAGAGCTGAGCTTGGCTTCTTGTAACTGAGCCTGCAGCTCGTCCACTTGACCCTGACAGAGCTGGAGCTCCTCCTGCAGCTGGCTGATCTTCTGCCGCTTCCCCTTCAGACTTCCCAAGCAGCGCTGCATCTCCACTCGCAGCAGCTGCAAAGCTTCATCTTTGGGCAGTTTGGAGTCTGACAGGTGAGCCAGAGCGGTACTGAGCAAACAACAGGCAAAGTTAGATTTTGATGATTATTGATGATAACAGAGTAGAAATATTGCAAATTTAATAGAATATGCTTGCACTCATGGAGCAAAGTCAAAAAGGCACAAACATTGTGTACCTGTGAAGCAGGTCATTCTTCCTGTTGGTTTTCTTTAATCCTAAATCCACACAGGATTCAGACATCTGATTCTCCCAGTCGCTGCTCAGGTCTAATGCAATAACACCATGTTTTACAGCAGATTCATACAGAGTGATCTGCTCCTTCAAATCGGCCAGATCCTCCTTAGGATAACAATAAAAGATGAAAAGTTTAATCATCAAAGTTAAGGCATATCTTTTTTAAAGAATAATTTTGAGAGTAGTCTCATTCTGGGGCAGAAATATCAGTGCTGACCTGTAAGACTTTGTTTATGTTTTCACTCAGTGCCTTTGCTGATTGAGTCTGTTGCAGTTTGATTTGCATCTGAGTCATCTCCTGCACTGAACCTGAAGAAAACAGAACAACACGGATGCATTACAGCTGCTCAATCATGTTTTTTTTAAATTTTTTTAAGTTTTAAGAAAGTTCAGAGAAGACAAATGTGTTGCCAGTCTACATTCATGCGTTCACTCACTTGTCTGCAGCAGCTTGGCACATTGCTGTTGACTCTCCTCCAGACGCTGTGTGAGGGCGTTGACAACTCTGGCTCTTTCCAGTTGTTCTTCTTCTCTCCGCCTCTCCAGCTGCTTCACCTGCTCCCGTAACGTCTGGCCAATATCAATCTGGAAACAACAAAACAAAACGCAAAAATTTTCTAAAGGTGACTTAGGGTGTTTGTGCACCAGAGCTGTTAGTCCTTTAAAAACAGACTCTGGTGTGGTTTCCTCATTACTACGGTTCATTTGGGCTGGTGTGAATACAGCAATCGAACTCAGATGTGCATCAAAACAACCAAACGGTCTCAGTCCACTTACAAACAAACTCTGGTGCATTTGTTTGTGATACAATGCAATCCAATAAACATGACTCAGCCTTAATCCAACCCAAGTGCAGCAGGCAATGCACATTGTTGGACTAAACTGTGAAATTAAATGTGAAATTAAACCAAGCAAGGGGGAAACGCACCGAGTCTGCCAACTCATCAACAGATACGGACCGGAGCAAACAAACTATGGGTTTGAAAACATTCTTAGAATCCAACTGAACAACGGACTCAATTCAAGTACGCCTTGTGGCTAGTTTGTTGACACTTAAATGAAATTTCCCTCACTGCATCCTGTGACAATTACAACACAAACCTGTTCATTCAGAGCCTGAGACGTAGTGTCTAGCTTCTGCTGTAGTGTGAGAAGGGCAGCATCATGTTTCTCTTTTATGACAGCGAGGTCTCTGTCGTGCTGCTCCCGTGCTTTGGACAGGGTGTCAGAGCGACAAAGCTCCAACATCTGCTGCTTCATGCTGTCCACTGCAGCCTCTGCCACCCTCTGCTTCTTCATGTTCTGTAAACAGAATAAAACTACTGGATACACCAAAGAACAACAGAGCATCTAATACCACATGTTTCAATGAAGATCAGTTGATCTTTTTGAGAATACAATGTAACATTTCACTGCGGCAATTACATTATTCCATATCAGACTTTTTAACCCTGAAAAGCTGACACTGCTAAATATGTTCAATAAATCCAGTATGCCAGAAGTCCTTTTTAAATTAAAGATAACCTAATGTGTCACAGAATGTCTTGTAGTTCACTCCAAAGATGAGAAATGGGAAAACAGCAGTGTGTGTCAGCACTGAACTTACCTCCTGGTCTCTGTCAGTAAGGACCTTCACTTGCTGCTCCATAGCCTTAAACTTGTTTTGCATTTGAACTTCTCTCTCCTTGGCCTCTTCAACCAATCGACTAGATTCCTTAAGGCTTACTGTTAGGCCATCCTTCTCATCTGTTGATGATTAAAAATTACATTAAGTTCCAATAAGCAGTACAATCAGCAAGAGAGCAAAGGCATTTAAGGCCAGCCTGAAGCCCACTGTTTCTGTAAATGTGTGCAAGCTCTCTTAAGAGCCACAAGGGGGCATAAATACAAGTAAATGGATGCCTATCATATTTCTCCTACCAATTCAAAATCAATGCAACAGTGAGTTAGACATCAGAGGTTTTTTTATTAATGGCGTATCAGCAAAAAAATAATCATTTTTGGAAATTTTAAGTGTTAAGTGTAAAGAAGAATGTCATAACTTTTCAAGGTGGCCTAGAGTGAGTGATTTATATACTCAAAGTTCATGTGATTTGTTTAATCTCAGCAACAGCTTTAATTGTCATTCTTAAATGCATCCGGGAAAAGAGAACCAAGTGCTATAAAATCAGTATAAACCCAAAATTTAATGACCTGTCCGTCCTTATTAACAGAAACTTTCAGCCTACCGTTTGAAGACAATAGCTATGTGACATACCTCTGACAATTGCAAACTGATGCTCGATGTATCTCATATTGCGTCTTGAATCCTCCAGTTTTCGCTCCAAGTCCTCAATTTGCCTCTGTTGAGCTTTGTTTAGAATCTGCAGCTGGACAAGCTGCTCCCTATCAGCAGTTTCTAAAACACAGCAGAAAATTTACAATCAACACATTAAACACTTAACACTTATTTATAAAGTGTGGGGACATTTGAATTCTTGGAAATTCCCATTTGAGTAAATCCAAAAAAGGCTGAGTTTTGATGCTATTTAAGCTTCTTAGAAATGACAACAGGTTCACGATTTATTTCATTATTTTTAATCAATACCCCTTTTCTAAGTCAAAATAATGTATTTTTCTATTATTAAAGTGGAACAGCAGAGTGATGCGTGTAGTGCTCAGTGATGCCTTGACATAGTACAAATCAATAATTCAATGGTCATTTTTGAAATATTTCACAAATCTGAGATTTTCATGTTCCTGTACTCCTGCACTGTTAGTCCAGAGGTTAAATCAAGACTGTTAGACTTACGTTGGGTTGAATCAAGGAATTCCCTTTGCAGATGGTCAAGCTGACTTTCTTTGTAAGTTGCCTGTGAGTTAAACATCTTTGGCTGATGGGAAGGATGATGAGGATTGAAGCTGGCCTTGAATCGATCTACAACACCAGCCTTAAAATCCTGAGGAAGAGAAAAAACCCACATAAACACACAATGTTTGATATAAAAAATACTACTGTGTTAATAATAAACCCAGTTGAAGTTGTACAGTTAAACTACAATCTCTTTATTAAAAGACACATCAGCACAACATGCTGATGACTAACAGACTGGCAGATAAGAAGAAGTTCATTTAAAGCTATTAAAGATAAAACAAGTCAAATGTACATTTTTCACATGCAACTGACTGCATTTAAAAATAAAATGTACAAAATAATATAACAATATTGAGAAAGAAATTAAAATATTATTCACAGACTATTAAGCCCATTTCACAGGCTGCAAGAGCTTTTAACAGAGAAAGAGCAACTATCAGAGAATGCTTAATAACTATGTTACTACTAATATTTTCAGTAGTCTGCAGTGACAAAAAAATAGAGCAAACATCAGATTTAACTTGCTTGAAAATTGTTTCTGGCATTGTTGTGATCCCCATAGTTTTGGACGTCTCTGTGTCCTCCTTGTCCATCGTACACTGCAGCATTATTAGTGCCTTGAGGATATGGTTTAGACTCATTCTCGTCTGTGAAGAGATCACTGGTATCTAATGATTTTTCCGTGCTGGTGGCTGTGTTTGTAAAATCTCCCTGGGCAAACCGATGATCCTGTGACTGCAGGTTCCAGGTCTGAGTTTGTGGTTGACTTCGATGTCCATTGACCTGAGCAGCTCCATCCTCATATGCATACTCATCATGTTGATCATAATCAGCTACTACATAGTTCTTCAGAAAGACATAGACTGTAGTTAATGTTCTTTTCATTTTAGAAGTTTAGAAAACAAAAATCTATCAGTGAAAAAAGAACTACCTGTTCCTGAGAGGTTGATCTAGGATGGACTGACCACTGCTGGGTCCATGTGGACTGTGGGCTGAATGGAGGGTGAAAAAGCACAATTATATTACAGCACAGTCAGGTATGTCTGATTGTGCTGAACCACATCCAAAGTTCCCCAACTCTGGGAAGGGTTCTCCTGCAAGAGCAGCATCAGCAACATGTGTATTACCTGTTACTAATGTTTTTATTGCTGCAGGTGGAGTACTCTAGCTCTGGGGAGGAGGAGTCTCGGCTATCATCCAGCATGTCATCAGGCAGGTCTGTGAGCAGTTTCTGCAACTGCAGGAAAATATCACATGGAAATGAGTCACCAAGGTTGCTCTGCAACCAAGTTGTAAAGTAACACGGATAAAGGAAAACAGCAGAGAGAATCAATGACTGACAGCTTGGGAGAAGAATGTTACATTTACAGAGATTTAAAAATAGGTAAAACCAGAATTCCCATTTCAGTGTTTATAATAATTGAGCTCTCACATGTTATTTTTAAGCATTTATTTTACTTACTAAGCATCATATCAGTTAGTCATTATATGAATTTGTTGTACAGGAATTAAAGGAATTTCCACTTAAGAGTAATCATTACTAAGGTAAATATTAGTTGTAACCCCATGTGAAATAAAGCTTCGTTAGCACAAAATATGTCATTTATTCTTTTAGTCCAGACAATCAAACCCAAACTTAGAAAGAAATACATTGGAAAAAATGTCTTTTTTCATCAAAACATTTTAAAGCAACAATAGAAATCCTTCCCTGCGTCAGAAAAAAATTGATCATACTTCTTTTAAACTAGCAATGTGTGATAAAACAAGCAGACTTACTTCCAACAAGGACTGCTGAATAGTCCTCAAATCCTCCACTGTGTCCACAACCAAAGGACCCATATTTTATCACACTTACGCATTTAAGAAAAGATTGAAGAGCCACTTCAGCTGTAAAACTGCATGATAACCTCCTAGCCTACTCTCTCTGAAGAGAAGATCTGTGTGAAACATCCAAAGCGTGCCTGGCATGTTGTCGGCTCCCTGTGGTATTGCTGTGTTTTTCTCCCAAAGAACTTCATTGTTTAGACGAAACATATAGCAAGGTTAACTGGAGCAGAAACATTCCAATTACTGGTGGCAAACATTTTCCACTTGACCAACTTGTGTATAACACATAGGGGCTACATCAAAGAAAAATAATCCATTCTCAGAATATATCCTTCCAAAGCACGATTACTCAAAACGTCTCAGCCCATGGGAAAAAAAAAAACATTCAGAGACAGTTTCTTCATGCTTGCTCTACTTAGTATTCAGGGTCAAGCACAGAAACATGCAAACAGAGAGAATGTGGTAAAATCACAGGAGAGAGCTAGTTTCAGTGTGACACACCTTTTTCCCTGAACTAATAATAGCTCACTTAAACAGTGAACAGATTGTAGGCGTGAGTAATAACTCAGCATGCCTGACTAGCTGCGAAAGAGGCAGTTCTTGTGAAATAAAAACAATGCAAACCTCAAATGCTTCCCCATGCAACAACACTAAATAAAAAATAAGAACCCGATAAAGTAAAGGTCAAAAAGGGAGGATGAATAATTTTGCAAATATATCAACATAACAGTACACCATAACAGTACACCATAAGACAAATAATGCTTAAAGCACTTTATGCACGACAGATTAAGATTTTCAGGCTCAAAGATGCCCTTCTCATCCTGTATATTGAATAACGGATGTGTGAATACATGTAACGCTGCCACCAAGAAACCAACGCTACTCAGACAAACAAAGGACCGTTAACAAAATCACACCGGCAAAAGACAAAACTAGATGCAAACGCGACCAACGCGACTGACACAAACATTATCCACACAACTTTGCAACTATGTGGTTTAGTAGTTTATAGCATATACCTCTTGCTCTCTTGCATAGTCCTCCTGGTCGTACTCTTCTTCATCATGCTGGGTTTGAAGAGCAGCACTGTCAAAATCAATAGACATGATGCAGATCCGGTTGATCTAGGGCTCTCTGCAGAGAGATGCAAAAGAAAATTAAGAGGAGATCATAAGCAACCTGAAAAAGAGATTTGTTACGTGTGGTGTTTTCGTTGAGTACGAAACGTTAATGGTCAGTTTTGACTTAACTTAACCCACATTACAAGTTTGCTAAACGTTAAATGCCTCGCTGATTTGAAACAGCCAAAACAGACACATAACGTTGGTTTACCTGTGAACACAAACGGGATAGACGATTTTTGTGGGCAAATTATTTCCTTTATTTAATATTATTAACGACTACCTAAATTATTGTTAACAACACAAAGCAGTGACGCTACCTATCTAACTGCATACAACATGCCCATGTTAACGTTAGCCTACCTTAGCAGAAACAAGCCCGACAAAAATCCCAAAATCGCGAGGCCATGCTTCGTAAAAAACTTCGACAAATACGTCTGATGTAAAGATAAAGATCTGCTAGCCACGTAAGAGCTTTGATACTAGTTTGAGTGGAATTTGGCCAAGCAGTCAACTTTGTTGGATATAAAGCTAACTCCTGTTAGCCTGTACGTCCTCTTTAAGAGACTCACCCACTTTAAAAACTCGCGCGCAGTAGCAGCGCCAAAGCATCAGCTATGGGTCGTCTGCGGGCAGAGCACTTTCACACGCAAAATATTCACGAGTCTTCCATCACTATTAATCAGATTATTTACTGACATGCTCATAAACTTGTAAAAAACATTCTTTGTAAAAAACATTCATGGTAGAGGCGTTTTCATAACTATTATTGTTTTTGTTGCCAAACTCCGGAACTGAGGAGTTAAACACGCCTCCATGGTAACGACTTCTCTGTGAGATGAATTATGGGAAGTGTAGTCGTCGTATTTTCTTGGAAAAAAGCAAAGAACCATTCATTCATTTAAGTACAACTTCACGAGAACTACTTATTTAAAGATTGATTAGAGATCTCAACGAGAGTGCAAGAACGTTTTATATTAAAGCAGATCAAATATTCTATCTATAAAAATCTGTGATATCGATAAAACTGTTACATCCACGACGTCAAGCCACGCCTCCTGTCCGGCAGACACTTCCGTGTTTTTGCCGCGGCTGCTTCAACTGTTTCAGAGTCAGCTCTTTAGTCACAAACAGGAACTTATTACAGCTGAACTAAGCCAAACTCATTTTTCAGAACTGACCTCAGGTAAGCGGTTTTGCATCCGGGATCCTCTTATGACTGTCAGCTGATCGTGGCCAATGTATTGGAAAAGCTTTTAGCTCTCCTGTGTAAAAACTGAGCAGAAATGGCCACAAATCCACCAAAGTTAAAAACTGCGATCGCTGCCAATGAAAGGTGAGTTACAGTAAGGTATATAGTCCATTGTCAGCGAAGAGAGCTTTGTCAAAACTAATAGTTAGCACGATCGGTGTGATTCATTTATTCATTTGTTATTCCTGACAGGCTACAAAACTTGAAACATACTTTTGAGACAAAGTATGGAGAATCTCCTCTCTTCTATGCATATGCACCTGGAAGGGTAAATCTAATAGGTAATGTCATTTTAAATATATGTTTTTGTTGACTTAGCATGGAGACTGACAGTTACACTATTGGGCTGATTTTGCTTTAGATACAATGGACCTGCAAGAACATTATAAACACTGCTGTGTGAAAACAAATGTTTACATCCCTCAAACAAATTAAGAAGATTGTTCCCAATTGTTTTTATTATTTGTTCAATGTCGTAAAACGTTTGTACTAATTATTAGATGAGTGTCTAATTTAAGAATATTAAATATCAGCTATTGCAGCTTTAGAGCAGACTATTCTGATTTACAGTAGTATCATTTTCATGTATCTCAGAACCTTTCTAATTTTAAAGGAGAGCATATCGATTACTGTGGCTACTCTGTTCTTCCGATGGCAATTGAACCGAACATCCTCGCAGCCGTCTCAGTGAACAATTCAGGGAAAATCACACTGGCCAACTCAAACCCTCAGTACAAGTAAGACTTGAACCCCCATTATTAATGTTATTTTTTTTACATTTGGCTTATGCAGTTAATTCAGTAACATAAAACACATATGCAGTATGATCCACAGTATGACAGAAATGTCTGTTTCATTGCAGTGATTTCACTGTGTCATGTTCAGAGGGCATCGTCATAGACAGAGAGAATCCAAAGTGGTATTATTATTTTCTTTGTGGAGTAAAAGGTATTCAGGTAAGATATACATTTTCTTCTGCTTATTCTTCTGACATGACAAGGATAGGATTTAATATGCAAAACTGTAGTAAAGTGTTCCTTATATTTATGTAATTAACTGTACTAATGTGTTTTATCCTGAAGGAGAAATTCGGGATTGCTCAGTTAGCAGGGATCTCATGTGTGGTGGATGGAAACATTCCTCCAAGCTCTGGCCTTTCTAGTTCAAGTGCCTTGGTTTGTTGTGCTGGCCTTGTAACAATGGAGGCAAATCAAAAGTCCCTCTCCAAGGTACAAATCTTTAAAATATTTTATTTTAAAACATTATATATATATTTTCACACAGTCAAAAGTACATTTATGTGCGAAATATTAAAAACGCTATTTTACAAGCAAATGTGATATCAGAGTCTATTTGGTCCTTTTCTCATAATGTTCCTCTAGGTGGCGCTGGCTGAGATATGTGCGAAATGTGAGCGCTACATTGGCACAGAGGGAGGGGGCATGGACCAGTCCATCTCATTCCTGGCAGAGAGAGGAACTGTGTGTATATTGTCTTCCAGCACAAAAAGGTCAAATAAATGTTCATCCAGCAATTAACACATGGAGTAAATGTCAATGTTTTTTGTCTGCCAGGCAAAGCTGATAGAGTTCCAGCCTCTGCGGGCCACTGATGTCAAGCTCCCCGATGGGGCCGTGTTTGTGATCTCTAACTGCTGTGTGGAGATGAACAAGGCTGCCACTTCTCACTACAACATCCGCGTGGTGGAGTGTCGAATCGCCACAAAGGTACTGTGATCCTGTCCGGTGAGATTCAGCCTGGTTCTTGTTGGACAGAGGAGGATTTATGGGGCAGGAGAAATATGCTCAAAGTCAGTTACCCTATCCGTCTGTTTAGATTTTTCTCCTCTTGTTTGCCGATCTGGAATGCTTAAATATCCTTAAGGCTCCTGCACTTCTTATATTTGATCAAATCAAACAAATTGAAAAGATAAAAACATCATTTAGTTTTACCTTCATTGATCGCTTCTTTTTAAGGGGTCTCAGCCTAAAATGGTTAAAGCAGTAGGAATTTTTGCTCTTTAAATCCTCACACAAGGGCCTGTCAGCATAAACATTTCATCCATGAACATGATCACTCTTACGTGATTAAGTTTGGACAGAGTCATTAAAACTAACAACTGCAACAGAAATGTTTTGAGATAGATCAATATGGAACGTTAGCACTGTCTGGCATGAATGACCAATTTCCATTAATCACATTATTTTCCCTTACGTAGTATTAATAGTAGTGGTATAATAGTGGGTCAAAACACTTCTGCAACTGTATTTAGTAGAACACTAGTCTTAGAAACAAACAGAGTGTGTTTTCTTATGATGGATCTCAATCTAAAGAAAATATGTGTAAATATCTATATTGTTATTGTGGACAGAGGGATTAATAGTCCAACTTTTCATTGTGAATTTGAGCATCTAAGAGCTTGTTTTTGAAAAAGTCTTGGTGTGTGTGCACTCAGATGCTGGCCCAGTCGCGGGATCTGGACTCGAGCAAGTTGCTGAAGCTGGCCCAGGTTCAGATGGAGCTGAAGGCTTCCCTGGAGGAGATGCTGGCTCTGGTGGACGAGGTGTTGCACCCTGAGCCGTACAGCCGGGAGGAGATCTGCAAAGTGTTGGGTGTCACCTCAGAGCAGTTTTCCACGGAGTTGCTGAGTGCGAACACACAGCACAGTGAGCAGCAGTACACAGCAACATCTGTTTATATTTCAGAACTGAATTATTACTAAAAAAAATTGTTAAGTTGTCGATTTGTAGATTGGAAGGTTAAACAATGTCAATTTTCATAGTTGATTAGCTGTTTAAAGTTAGTTATCTAGTAAAACTTTGGAAATATGAAGACTTGTTGTTTTTTTCCTTTTTCATATAATTGAAAACTAAACATCTTGAGGATATTTGGACTACTTGCAAGAGTAAAAGATGCCTTTTAGGTTCTGGTAACTTGTGACAGGCGTTTGTAAAGTTAGTCAAGATCAGATGACAATTAGTTTTTCTCCTCTCTCATAGTGACGCATTTCAAGCTGTACCAGCGAGCCAAGCATGTTTACAGTGAAGCTGCACGGGTGCTGCAGTTTAAGAGTGTATGCAACTCTGAGCCTGCTGGATCCATACAGCTACTGGGAGACCTGATGAACCAGAGCCATGTGAGCTGCAGAGACCTGTACGAGTGCAGCTGCCCTGAACTCGATCAACTGGTGAACATCTGTCTGTGAGTACAGCAAGATCTTACTGCACTTACTGCAAGTGATTTATACACAGCATTCAACAGGGTGATAAATTAGCTAGTGCAATTTTAGAGATTTGACTGAGACCTTTTCAAACAGCCAAGTTTAAGCAAATTCAGGAAATTTTAAAGATGTGTGGCTGAATTCTGTTAAGCAGCTTCAGTCTCAGGTCTTGGTGTTGTAAATGCTGGCTCACTTGATGTTTCCCAATTCAATGCTACATACTAACCACACTCTAATTAGGTTTATGCTAAATAACTTTATAGTGTGCTGTGTGGTTGTTGGTAAATTAACATAAATTGTAAGTAGCAGAAAATTATACAACGCTTTCACCATTATTCAAATTAAAACTTTAAAAATGTCACTACAATGTCTGCATTTTATGCTTTGCATATTTAGTTCGTCAGTGTGCGCTTTACACACTTACAGAAAGATAACACAACCATCATGAGATCACTTTTTTTTTATTTTACCTGCCTGCTTTACCATCTCTTCCGTGCCCTCTCCTTCATTATTCCTCCAAAATTTACGATCACATGAGTAAAGCTATTGAAGCCTGTTGTTGGAATATTACACTGAATTATGGCTTTGACTGGTTTGTTTTGGTTACAGGAAGTCGGGGGCTGTGGGATCCCGGCTGACGGGAGCAGGTTGGGGTGGCTGTGCCGTCTCCATGGTTCCTGATGAGAAAGTGGAGTCTTTCTTAAAAGCAGTGAGGGAGTCCTACTACCTCCCTGATCCACGCAGAGCAGCGTTGGAAAAACAGAGTTTGTTTGTGTCAAAACCAGGTGGAGGAGCAGCAATTTTACTTGAGGAGTGAAATACATCAGTCATGTCTGTTTCCATTACAGCATCCATTCAGTTTTAAATAAGCTGCTATGGGGGGAAAAGTAAGTTACACTTACACTTGAGGTTGAAGATGCCTGCAAATGATATGCAAAAAAGAAACCTTACTTCATGTCACAGTTTATTCTGGAATTTAAGCGCCAAAAATTCATTAATAGTGGTAATTCTTTCTTACAAAGGGAATATGTTTTTTGTGTTTAAACATGTTTTTTTTAAATCAGTAATATAAGGGTTTTGTAATTGATTTGTTGCTTATTCACTGTCTCACTGTTCACCTCAGAATAAAGGGGACAAATAAAAGAGCAATCATGTTTCATTCGTGCTGCTGTATTAAATCCATCCAGCCTTATTTTAATATACACTAACATAATGTAGTTAACAAGGGTAAAATATATCCTATAGAAGTAGATGTGCTGAGTATTTTCAGGTTTTGATGTATTTCTTCTGGCTGTAAAAGTGTGTTGTAGTTGTGTGTTTTTTGTTTGAACTGCAGAGGAATCAGGGTAGAAACTCCTGATTATAAGGTCACAGGTTCAGTTTGAGCTTTTGAACAGGATCAACTTTTACTTCATTAGACAGCAGTAAGGAAGAGTTGGTGGTCGAACGCACATGCAAATGTACTCTACTGAGTGTAGATGCTGTATTCTGCATTTAAATCTGTTAGGTGACTTCTACCACAACATACTTCACTCAGCCAGGTTTCACTCTCACTCTGGTTAAATATCTACTTAACATTTGATAGATAAAAGAGAGAATATAATTATTGTTGAATTACTTGAGTTTTTTTAAGCTAATTTCCTGTGTACTTTATGTTTTATTTTGGCAAGCAGCATTTATCATGTTTGTAGTTTGATAAAGAGTTTTAAGATGTTCAACAAAAAATGTTTAAAGTGAGGGAAAAAGTCTGTATTTTAAAATGGATTTTTCTCTAGAGGATACAAGATTTAGGACATACATTCAGGTCATGTATTAAGGTTCACACATCTCAAAATAAACAGAGGCACAATAATAATGTTTGATGATCAAATAAAAAAGATGAATCAACAAGAACCATACAAGGCACAGCAAAAGGAAAACAGATCTCAGAATCACTGACAATTATAGTATTTCAGGGTTCATGTTTGAGGATCCCAGTTTGTTCCACAGCATTGAATTTAAATCAGTAATTAAGTTGTGCTTATCATCATATCCAGCAGCTTTACATCATATTTACAATAATACTTGTATTTTAGCACTTTGGATGTAAGTCAAGAGCATCGGTGCATAGGCTTAATAAATGAAAGTCTAATGAACTAATAGACTCGTTCACTGGTGTTCAGGGCTGCCTTCATCTTTTCTGATGAAACTTATAGACAGGAGTTTGTTTGTTTGTGATGGCTCCTTCTCAGCCCTTCTTAATTAATCAGAAATGCCATTTAAATAATATTAGACATCCCAGTCACTGAAAGGTGCATGATGTAAGAATTTTAGTTTAAAACATTCAGTTCTGTTGTAATGTTAAGATGTCTTTTCGTGTATTCTGCTGCAGAAATATCTACTGAAGTCGGCATGATATCCACGGCAAAGCCGATCTCGCAATACCACTCTGTACCTGAACAGGTAATAGTAAAGCACATGTCTCTAGAGACAGGCGATGACTGATGCTATTTCACTTTTTTCCAGCTTCTCCCCTCTTCTGAACTTATGGTGTCTTCATCATATCGGTCTCATAGGTAGATGCAGGCCAGTTTCACTTGGGGGCTCAGCTGCAGGGGGCGGCTGCTACACCCAGTTTCCTTGCCCACTGGCTAACTTTTGGTGTCCATTCCAGTGAGACTTCCAGCATCCTCTGCTGGGTCCCCCTCACACCGGCATGAAAGCCTCATTCAGTCCCAGCAGTCCAAAGCAACTGCAGTGGAAACACTAACACTCCCTGGGTGATCTAAACTCCCAGAAGGAGCAGAATCACCTAATGTTAACGGGACTGCTAGCTTAATCTTTGCTCGCAGTTGGCAACAGTTAGATAACCAGTTAGTTTCCCTGGTGATATGCTGCCCCCTATTTGATTGTAGTATGATTTCCACAGGTGGCCAATTCTTGGATATTGCACCTTTAAAATTTACACTGGATGCAGGGTGACAATTTTCCTGTTTTTTTTTAAATGCAGCAACTCATGCATAATGTTGTCCTTACATACACCTGTCGTTGTTGTTAAGCTGAGTTAGCACATAAAACGATTTTTTTTGAATGACAAAGATAAACAATATTTTTTTGGAAAATGTTTCCTCTAGATAATCATGTTTGGACCGGTCTTTACAGGAATAAATTTACCACATTCAGTGTGACAAGTTCAGTCGTCAACACTGACTGTAATGTCACATAAAATTTGGTGAATTTTCCTTTTACATTCAACAGAGTCCATGAGGCTCACAGTACAAAAGTGAGGTACGTCTGTGTTTGATTTGGGTTTAAATTCACCCAAATGAAGGACACTCATATCTTGTGCTTGGTCTTTTGGATCCATGAACATGGTGTGTGCAGTATCTGTAAATCAGGGGTCGAGTTCATTCTGTGTGCTGTTGCTCTGAAGTTTGTTTGGCTCTGTCGCCACTTTCTGGTGTTTCGGTGCTCTCATCAGAGGTGCAGGACACTTCGTTCTTTCTCTTCAACACATTTTCTATCCAGGTGGAGCTGTGTTTTGTTCTTCCAGGGGAGCGAGGAGACGACGCTGTGCTCATCCTCATGTTTCTGCCTGAGGTTATCAGCTCTCCGTAGCCCTGCTGGTGAGAGAAGGCGTAGGCAGAGCGGCGAGAGCTCGTCCTGCGCACTCGCTTCAGGTTCTGCTGCTGAGGTCCTTCCTTCTTTCTGGACTGTTGTAGGAGTCGAACCTGTCAAAGTACAGCGGACTCAGCTCAAGTCTTTTCTTCAGTGTAAACACCACAATGTTATAATAATCTACAACAGGTAATTTTTCTGCATTTGAATTGTTTTAGTCCCTGGTTTCCAACCAAGGTGTCAAAAGTATCACAACAACATTTATCTGAGAGGTCATGAAATAATAAATGGGAGAGAAAGAAAGAAAAAATAAAGTTTTACAACACTGATCCGTGATCATTTTGACTTTGCTCTAGTCTCGGCTTTTTTTTTTTTTTAAAAAGTGGATAATCTGAACAAATTTAGGCTTAAAGTATTATTTTAATGAAATCATCTGAGACCTTTGAAAGAAAAGGAAAAATCTCTAACATCAACTCACAGATATCTAAAAGGAGCCACAGCCTGACCCTGGTTTTTATGAGGGTTCATGAGTCAAAAAGGTTGGGAATTGTTTAATCATTAAAAAGTGTTTTTTTTTTGAATAAAATGTATTTTATAAACTTTTATTATGTGAAAGGCAATTACTAACTATAGTTTTAAGAAAATGTACTCTAGTGTGAACTGGAATATTTTCTAGAAAAAAGTGAACTGCCTAAAGTGAGGTCAGTTTCAAAAAAGCTTTAAAAAAATGGAAAAACTCAAACAAAGAACAACATTGTACCTAAAACTGTACTTAAGTAAATATACTTGTTATTTTTCAAACTTGAAATACAGTCGTGAGAAAAACTTAAGTGTTGACAAACACAAACACTGAGTATCCATCAAAGTTATTGTACCTTATGTGTTAGAGTAGGGAAGAGGCCTTCTCTCAGGAAGCTGACTGTTAAGCTGGGCACAACACACACTACAGTGGTGAGCACAATGACCAACCACACACTCTCCTCCGACAGACAGTTACGTGCTGTGCCTGAGGACACACACACATCCGACTTAATTTCTGCTCACTTTCAATGCATCAGCATTATTTCTTCACAAGTAGCCAAATGAGCTAAAACTTACCTACAAATGGGAAATTACTCGGAAAGATGCCAAACATGCCGTCACTTTGCAATGCAAATAAAATGGCAAAGTACACGGCCAGGCTGCCCCATATGAAGAGGTGATTGACAGCTGTCCAGTAGTGCTTGTCAAGTCCAATCTAGAAGCACACATATATAATTTATTTAAACATTTATTTAAAGCCTCAAGCATTATCACTGTTACAACAGTAAACACAATATAAACAGTCAAATACAGCCATCAAACATCGTATCTGAGAAAGAACATTACCAAGCTAATATGAAAAACAAAAGGAGGGGAAAAGAGACATATGTTGCATAAACAGGTAGAGTTTTCTAAAACAGTTTCATTAAAAATGTAATAGAAAACTCACTGATCATAAGTACTATTTTCTCCACCTATTAAAATTGACTTAAATGTAAAAACTGTCATTTCTGCCACTAGAGGTCTCCCAGTAAAAACGATGAAAACAACCATTGGAATCTGTTTTCTTCAGTCTAGTAGCAGCTGTTTTGTTTATTATCTTACCTGAACACTAACAACAATGACCAAGGATGTTGCTATGGTGACAGCAAACGTCTGCTGGTCTGAGAAGTGGGAGCCGTCCTCTTTCACCATGACAGAAAAGGCTCCGTAGGGAATAAAGAAGAGCAGGAATGATGTTCCCAACCCCTGCAGCGTGCACAGGAAAAACTGGCGTTTGTTGAACAGAAGGTTTTGCTGGCCGGGTTTGTACAGGCTCGGGTAGCGCAGGCTGTTCTGGTCATTGACGTCCTTTATGTGAGAGAGATCATCAGTGTCATGTGACATGTTAAATATTATTATATATTATTATAGGGATACATTCTATGATAGATGATCAATATAAAATATAGCATACTGAATGGGTTAGTCAGGTTAGTGGTTGCTGTCTTACAAGTTAAATCTAATGTAACACTTACTGTTGGGTTAGATAACAATGTATCTTTGGAAAATTTGTTAATCATAACACAGTAAATGATGTTCACAGTACTCAGATATTCACCTGTATGACGTGACAGTATCTTGAAAAGAAAAACAAAAAGGAAAGTATAAGATGGCTCAGAAAAAATGCCACTGTGATAGCTGGAAAAACAAATGAACTAAATCCTAATATTTTTTTAACAGTATTACCTGATCAAAAAGTCCCATTGCCAGTACTGGTAAAGATGTATAGACTATATTGAAGAGGGTAATGAACCACTGGTCGTACACAGTCTGCAAAAGAGGACAAAAGTACAAAAAACTTTGTTAAAAGATTCTTCAAGGGTTTGTGCTCTTACAATCCCAGTTTTAAAAAGCTGGGATGCCGTGCAAATATAAATACAGCAAAATGTGACAGACCCAGGCTTTTTAAAAGATTACATCTGGTGTGTATCGTCAAAATCATCGGTCCTCTTTCACAGCTCTGCCCAAATACTGACAAATATGTTAGACGAGGCTTTTCAAAAAGAATTCATTTGTCTCCTGTGCAAAAGTTTAAATACTGTGAAAGTGTTTGTCAAAAAATAAACAAAATCTAAATCATATATTAAAAAAACTGACTAACAAAGGGGGGATAAGAGCCAAAGGTGTCCCACATGAACTCAGTGTTTTGTGTGGGCAAATGGATCATGGCGTTATAATACTGTTTTCTCACCTGAGCTGAGAAACCACAGAAGAAACCATACCAGAAGTGCACCAGTGTGAAGGCAAAGTTCTTGTAGAAGAAATAGCACAGGAATTTACACATGCGGAAGTAGGACCAACGCCCGTGCACCAGCAGGAGGCGCTGCAGGTACCGAAACTGAGCGAAAGAGTAATCTGATGCCAAGACAGCCTGCATCCCCTCCTGACCGCTGATGCCAACGCCGATGTGAGCAGCTGGGAAGGAAACACACACTGTCACTGCAATTATTAATATTAACCATATTATAATATTAACTATCTTTGAAACATTATTGAAATATTTACCATATTAAAGACACAGCCTGTGATGCAAATGTCCCTTTAAAACTTGTCGATAAATCTTTGAATACAAGTTTAACAGGTTTTTATTGGCATTTTGACAAATCGAGAAACACAATACAAGATTATACTTCTATAGCTCAAAATTTACAAATACTGACGTCATTACACATCCATCCATATCCATCATGTGGTCAAAAAACTGCTGATTTCACTTTTCACAAGTAAATTGTCTTATTGCTCACGCAGGAAGGTCAAGTTTAAAGGGGCTTATCTGAATCTCACAGAGCCTCTATGAAGTAAAACAAATACTAGCATCATCTGTCTGCTGTGACAGTTATTGAGTTTCTGCAGGAGGCTTTCATCGCAGATTCATCGTCATCATAAAGGACTAAAACAGCAGAGCATCTTCAGCTCAACTCACTGATGCATCACTTCACGTAGCCCCATTTTATGCTTTTCATTTATTCAAATTACGTGTGGGTAACAGAGAAAATTTGTTTTTCATTAAAGATAATGAAGATACTGAAAGAAAATTACAACACAAACTGAGGGAGTGTGACCTCATTCCTTACCAGGACACAAGTACTCCACTATATCTCTCTTTAATAAACAGTTGATGGTGCAATATTAATCAAAATCACAATTGCAAAACCTTTAAATATTATTTTATGATTTGCAGTAGATTTAATATTTTTTCATCCAGACTGCTGGATGAGTCTTTGAAGACTCTAGAAACACCCTCAGGAGTGTTGTAAGTGATGTTAAATCATCAGCTCTGTGATTTCCGGAGAATCACATGTGTAGCTTTGTGACACAAGTGTAATAGTAAGATATGACAGGCATGCTTATAGCTGCTATTTCCTGAAAGTGCTGAGTCATTGTTGGGTCTCTGAGTAAGAGAGATACCCTGAGAGACCTACTCTTGATCATGCTGACATCATTGGCTCCATCTCCAATAGCCAGGGTGACGGCGCTCTTGTGCCTCTTCACCAGCTCCACCACCTGGGCTTTTTGCATCGGAGTGACCCGGCAGCAGATGACCGTTTTACACAAACAAGCCAGATCCAGGAACACATGCTCCAGCTGCGGCTCCAGAGTGTGAGCCTGCAGGGAGGACACAGACATCTCACCTGTTAAACCTCCTCATTACCATCCAAAAACATCAACCCCCTGCAGAGGCGACACCGAGCAACAGCGCTATGTAACATCTCCATCGAGCTGCTGTGCATTATGCACATGACTCAGGGCACAGCCAAGGAGCAGCTCCTCTGTGAGCACACAAATGTTAATGAAAACTGTAATATTGTCAAGGGCCCTCAGCAGCTCTCTGCTCATTACAGCCTCAGCACAGTCAGCAGCAGGTACAGAGATGCTAAAGTCAGCAGACTGCAGCACAACCACCATTTAACAAAGTAAAACCCCAGAGGCTTCAGAACCAAAATATAAACAAGCACAAAAGGGAGAGATTTATTACTCCGCTAAAAGGAAATTCTAGAAAACTTAACCCATTATAGTATCTTACCAAACTGTGTCCGTTGATAACTAAGGCATACTCTGCAATAATAGTTTCTTCAAACACAGAGTCATCTTCAAGCATTTCTGTCTTCTCCACATCTCCTGCACTGCTAACTCGACTCAGGCCCAGGATGTGTTCTTTGGCGCTCCTGAGAAGAGAGGAGAACCAGTAAAGATTCAATACCTTTATATTAACTTAATCCTAAACCCTGAACGACGGGGTTCTCAGATAGTTGGACAAAATATTCATTATGTTTTAAGACTGTACACATTAAGATTTACAGGTTCAGCTGCTGTAAGAACATCCACCTGCTGTGTGAAAGTGAAATGCACAGTGTGTCACCTGAGCTGCTGCTGCACCTCCAGCAGTGTGTGTCCACAGATAACAAACACCTCGTTCATGTCGTCTCGCAGCATGTTGCATGAGTAACCGATGTTCATCGCTGTCTCTGAAATGTTTCACACAGTTTTACAGCTCTGTAGCTTTTCAAAGCATCAGTTTTTCTGGTTAAAACAAGACAGTTTACGTGATTTATGATACCTAGTTTGTCGCCTGTGAGGACCCAGATCTTGATGTCGGCTAGATTTAGACAGGCAATAGTTTCTGGGACTCCCTCCTGAAGTTTGTCCTCGATCGCTGTTGCACCTAGAAGCTTCAACCAGGACATCAATCAGTCTGCAGAAGCTAAATGAGTTTGATTGTTTCCAGGAGATTATCAGGAGGATGTCTATATGTTGTTACCTTTAAGCCCTGCTCAATCTCCTCATAGAGAAGAGCCAGCTGATCCTCTCGGTTCTCAATCACAGTGCTGGCAAACAGAAGCTTCTTCATCCAAACGTCAAAATCATCTTCATCTAGATCTTTGTAAGCCAGAGCTAATGTTCGAAGCCCTTCTCCAGCAAATTCCTGCAGAGAAAATAATAAATAATAAGCAAACACCTGTAACAATGTCGTGTGCAAAAAAAAAACACAGCACTGTGCCTGTTGACAAAATGGGCCATAGAGACATTTATACAACCTAAACAAAACTATCAAGATCTTATTTGCACTGGATGATCCAATCAGTCACAAGTATGTTTATGATTCTTTTCTGGTTTATTGATTCCTATGAGACAATAGATTCAATTACATGCCATACTTAAGTGTATAGTGCACTGGAGCTTAATTGACGAATACTTACACTGAGATGTTCTGAGGTAGTGAGCATGAGGTCGTTACCGGATGGATCCAGACGGTCGAAGATAATGGTGTCAGCTCCTTTACAGAGGAGCTTAATCTGTCCCTGTGGATTTCTCACTGCAAACACAACAAGAGAACGCAGCATTGCTTTTTTCATTTAATCCTCTCTTGCAAACATACAACAAATCCACAGATCACAGGCTGCAGCTGAAGCATGTAGATTTATCCTCTTTCTACAAAGATAAAGATTTCCTGATAATTTTCAGAGGTATTATAAAAAATTTAAATAAAAAGTAAGCAGGGATACACACTTGCTGTTTTTTTTTTTTAATTTTGATTCATGTAGCAATACTCTAAATTATTAATGTGCATAAAAACTAATGCAGACTACTTGTAAGCCAAAGGGGAGCGCTGCTGTTGTAAGTGAAGGCCTAACCAATGACACTCATTCTCTTGCGCACGTTGTTGAAGTCCAGTATGGCCAGCAGCTGGTAGGTGACGGCTCGTCCCATCTCACACAGTGTGATGGTCTCAGGGGTTCGGGCGCGGAAGACAAACCCGAAGTTTCGTGCTGCAGTGACCAGAGCGCCCTCATCAGGCGACTGGGCCTGGTACACCAAATGTCCTTAAAGTTGACAGAAACATCAGTCACAACCACTTTAACATATTCAGGTTTTTTAGGTGATACTGTTGGACATAACACACAGTTTACCTTCACTTTTCTCCTCTGGCATGACAGTGTGACACAAAGCCAGCAGTCTGAAGAACTCCTGCACTGCAGCATCCTCCAGTTTGACAGCTTCAACCAGGCTGACGTCATAAAACTTAAACCTTCTGTCACACAGAGGGTTGAAGGAAAAGTCCACACAGGCTGTTTTCTGAAGAGACACAGACAAACCAACATTTCTTTTATGCTAGTTTTAGTTTTATTAGTATTATAGTGTTAAACATTTGTGCTTTTTAGCTTTATTTACCTCTGTAATTTCCACCCTCTGGTGGTGTTCATTATAGACTTCCCCTGAAATGAAAAAAGGCTAAATGTCATGTCAAACATACCAGACATATGACTCTGTGACAGGTCATATATTCAACATTAAGGATCAATAAGGGTGTTTTGAAGTTTAAACCAATTGATAGTGTGTGTGTATCCACCAATCTGTGTGATTGAAATGGTTCATTTTGACCCCACTCTTCAATGGAAATAAATATTATTCTCTTCATAAAGAGTAATATTTGTGTAAACTATCTCTGCATTTTAAGGTGGTCCAATAAGCCATATATTGTTGTTAAAGTTTTTAGGAGTTTCAGGGAAAGCCCTTTACCGTATGTTTTTCCGTTGATGGAGCACTTGCTGAAGATCATGATGTTTTGGGTGAGGGTTCCTGTTTTGTCTGAGAAGATGAACTCCACCTGACCCAGCTCCTCGTTCAGGGTGGTGGTGCGAGCCTCCGCTGCAGTGTCCGTCTGACTGTGGTACATCTTCCGGTCCCAGTTAATGAAATAACTGTGACCGAGCCGCAAAACCTCCACACTGATGGAACATTAAAATATATTTTATCATATGAAACCACTTTAAACAGGCAGTTGAATTACTTTTATGGTGAAAATGTCATGGCTTGATCAAAAAGTGACATTGCTGAGAAAAAGTGGTCAGTTTCAAGCTTCAAAGTTGTTCTCCTTACCTGACATATAGTGAGATGGGCACAACGGTGTTGAGAATGATGATATAAGACCAGAAGGTGAGGAAGCCAGAGAAAACAGCGCTGCTCTGAAGTTCATCCCAGGGCAAAAACACCTGGAAGTTTCTTCCAATCCAGCTCTCCCACACTGTGTTTCCAATGGCCAAAATAACTCCCATACATATGAGGAGGGCAAAGATCTGAAACATAAAGGCTGTGTAGGTCTTTGAGGGGACATTTTGCAGGCACAAGACTCACCTACAGAAATGTTTTGGTTTAGTGATTAAGGTTTTTGCTGCACTGACACAGAAAATGGGGTTTAAAAAAAGTGCATAATGTTAGTTTTTAACGTTAAAGAAAAAAACAGCTTACCCACAAAACCAAAGTGTTCATCAGTTTGTCAATACTTGTCCTTTTAAATGTAGTCCTTCCACAGTTCTGCATCAGTTTGGTTTGAAGCCCTGATGGAAGGATGAAGAAATAACAATGAATAACATTGATAAGAAAAAAGGTTTTATGTGCTGTTCAGAGATAAAAGGAGAAAAACATGGCTGGAATGAAGCATCAAACTAAAAACATCTTACCAGCAAAGATAACCATGCCAAAGCACCACTCAGTGTTTCTGAGGACACAACCTCGCAGCAGCATTTTTTCATTATCCAGAGGGTATTTATAGTCTTTCCAGTATAAAGTTCCTGTGAATTTATCCAGCTTGTTATTTGGTGGTTCACAGATTACTTCTCCTGCCAACCAAAAAGCAAAGGCAGTCTGAACAACATCATCATCACTGCAGAAGAAATTTCAGAGACATGCAGTCATGCAACAAAAACCGAGACAATCATAACAAATCAACTGTTTGCAGAAACAAACAAAATGTCGAGCATCATCTCACCATCAAAGTCCATCAGTTTTGTAATGTCTCTTAATTCTGAGGTGACAGTCAAAGCCTGACGAACTTTCAGATTTGTCTCTCTGTTTGAGAAGAAATAAAACAAACTACTTTATCCTCTATAGTGCCAAAAAAGAAACAAAAAAAATTTAGTAAAAAAAAACATTTTTTTTAAGAAAACTTTCACTTTAAATTTCTGTATTTAACTATAAGATTCTTAATCTATCAGATTTCTGCCTCACACTCACATTACTGTGTTTTCTTTGGAGTTTGAATTACTTCAGTTTTACTTCATGCAACCAGCGCAGCACTTACCCATCCAGCTCTGCAGTCTCTATATAACACAGTCCATAAGGCTCACTGCTACAGAGGAGGAGGAGGTCTGCCTGTGTGTGAAACCATTATAAACACTTCAGTTGTGAGAAAAGACAATAAATCAATCTGCACACTGCTGAACTTTCGAGGGCACTCAGCATCATCTGAGGCTCCCAGAGGAAATCTTTGAAGGTTGACCTTTGCTGACTTTTTCTCTCTTATGTGTGAGGATGAAAGATGGAACTGAACTCCTTCTAATAAAATCTGCTACAAAATGAAAAAGGATGGTTTACTCACAGCAACAAACTGATTATTCTCTAGTTTGATGATGTCCCCCACACGAACATTCATCCATTTCTCATTCTGCAAACTTGGAAATGAAAATTCACAATTAAAACCACATAAATGTCCTTGGACAAATAGTGTGTAAACATTTATACTTGTGATTTGACTTTTCCAGCAGTTTTATGAAGCATAAGAGGAGGAAAGTGATAAAGTACCTTCCTCTGATGAGAACCTGAGACTGACGGTTGTTGACTTGCTGGTCGCTCTTATGTCGAAACTAAAAAAAAAACACAAAACATTTTTACAACATGAGATAAAAGATAAGCATCCAGAAAAGCTGTAAAAAAGCTGAACTGACATAATCATCTGTGGCGTCCTTGACAGCTGTGATTACCAGCACCAACACCAAAGGCACAATGGTTGTGAACCAGGACAGAGAGGAAATTTTCGGTATTAACTGTAAGAAAAAAACATTGGTTAAATTCCCTGCAAAATATATCTTCATAAAATATATACTGTATACCTTCAAACACACATTTCTATACCTGAAGTATCAACAGCACTACAAAGTAAGCATTGGCCACCCTCTGGAACTGCTCAAACAAGTTGATGGGCAGGAAGGTGAAGATGTTGTACTTTGAGGTTTTGATGCGATTGTCCTGAAGAACAACATGGATAGAAATCATTGAAATAATTCAGTTGGCACTCATGGTTAAAGTCAACCTGATGTGATGTTGAGGTCTACTTACAGCATAAGAGAACTTGTCATTGTAGTCCTGAGCATTGGCTCTCACATGACGTTCCTTCTCTGCACACAGAAAGACACATTAAATATTATGAAAAAAAATATTTCAAACTCTTTTTCCCCTGTTTTTGCACATAAAACTACAACTCCATAAACCCTGTTTGCAGGATGTAGTGATACCTTGTAGTGAAGTTGCAGGATGCACTTGACTAAATATCCCTCTGTTCATGTTATGCAAATTTCCCCATTGTGGGACTAATAAAGGAATTTCTTATCTTATCTTCACCCTCCTCTCACCAAGCATG
>JAPZDY010000023.1:16737078-16752302 GCA_029783645.1 Ctenochaetus hawaiiensis
ACTTAACTTAAACTTAACTTCTTTTTCAGAGCCAACAGTTCAGACCAGAGTGAAAAACTGCAGACAGAACTCAGTATTCATTTTATTGATGTGGTTTAATAACACAGGATGCTTGAATGTAATAATTGTTATTTTGGCCATGTAGAGATTAGAAAACATGATTCTGCAGTTTTAAACCTGTGCATGACAGATTTTACTCTCTATTTCTTGAACAGTATAACTCTTATTATTGCTGTAATCTGTGCTATACAAATTGAAATGGGAACTTCAGTTTTTTTTTCTTACTCCAAAAACCTTTCAGTATCCTTTTGACCTTTTCAACTAAAAAATCAACTTTGGAACAGATCCTTTTTCATAAGTAGTCATGAGATTTATTACATAAATTTAGATAATGGCACAATATCCTGGTTTGATTCAGTATGTCTGTTGTATAGCTGCCTTTTATAAACAGCCTTCCTCATAAGCCCCCAAGACAAGTGTGGGTAAACTTCCACAAAAAGATGATCATTTTTTAACTTTGGTAAAATCCCAAAGAATTGAGTTTCTAATAACTTCAGTGTAGTAGATGCTTATTTGTCCTCAGGTACAGCCTTGATTTTTTAAACACACAACAGAGATGTTTCTCTCTTTCACCCACGAACGTACCATTTCAGCCTCTTTTCTCTCTTGTCTTCATCAGTTCCGGGTTGTATGCCAGACGGCGGTTATCCACACGCATTACCTCCAGCTCCTGCAGAAACCTCGTATGATGAGGACTGGGAAGTTTTTGATCCGTGAGTGAATTAAAGTCAGATGTTGAAGCAACTAACAATCATTGCTGTATATTAATGATTAAATAATTTGATAAATTATTCTGTAATTGGAAAATTTAATGAATAAGTGCTGTTGCTTTAAATATCTTGGGTTTAGTTTAAATTCTGCACTTGAACAACGCACACTTTCTATGATCAGAGATGTTGATCTAATTCAATCTGAGGTGAAGCCCAAGGTGACATTGCATGTTGGTGTGTCAGAGCTTGCTGTAATTTGAGACTTGTAACCACTAGATGGCAGCACAAACTGGACTGTCAGTCTTTGTCAGAGTCCTTAGTGATGCCATGCAAAGACTTACAGCAGGAAGATAACATTTTTCTTGTACATTTTCCATTTATTAAGTGCTGAAAAGACATACAAATTTGTTTTTCTAACTGTCCACAGTGAGTAGCAGTATATTTGAGCCTTCTTTCTCTTCTGAAAGTGTCTTTTTTTGTGGTTTTCCTGCTTTCAGGTACTTCTTTATCAAGCATGTGCCTCCACTGACAGAAGAGCAGTTAACTCGCAAACCAGCGTTACCGTTGAAAACGCGCAGCACACCAGAGTTTTCTCTCGTCTTAGATCTGGTAAGCTGTGAATGGTTTCTTGGGTTCTGTATTGTATTAAAAGCAAACTAACTTAAATGAGTTTTTCCTACTGATGTTTTGGTTTTTTGCCACTTTCAGGATGAAACTCTGGTCCACTGTAGTTTAAATGAGCTAGAAGATGCAGCCCTGACATTCCCTGTGCTCTTCCAAGATGTAATATACCAGGTACTAAATGTTAAATGTGAGTTTTAATTAAAATATTCTCTTTATTTTGCTGCTTCATTTAAATTTGTAATGCTTATTTTTTAATCTGCAGGTGTATGTTCGGTTGAGGCCCTTTTTCCGCGAGTTTCTTGAACGTATGTCTCAAATGTATGAGGTGAGATACTCTTTAATTTCCAAGTGACTCCAGAAAATATTTGTGTAATTTGACCTACTTTTACATGTTACTTTGTTATTGCTGTCTGTTAAATTTCAGATTATTCTCTTCACGGCTTCAAAGAAAGTCTACGCTGACAAGTTGCTCAACATCCTGGATCCAAAAAAACAGTTGGTCAGGTGAGTGACGACTCAAGACTCTGTAGCTGTTTTTACGATAAACGATTTGAATTAATCTTATGCCTGCTTTGCATATATGTGTCTTAAGTTAGCTAAAGTGATGGGGATGAAAATTAAGGGGCAGCACAGGTTTATCAGGATGTGCAGCTACAGTAAGGTGAAACTGTCATTAACTATCACAAGCAGCAAAGATGACTAGGAAGCCATTAAAGATAAACATATAAAACCAGTCATTATGCCAAAAAAATAAAACTTTCTTATCTGCATGCCTTTTAATGGCTGCAGAGTTTGTTTCTGTATGCTGGTTTTTTAATTATTCAAGTATCCTCCTCTTAGCAACATCTGAACAGTATTTTTGTCTTTGTTTATCCTCCATACACCCATACGCTAAGTAATCTGGTCCTGCAAATCTGTGACTTCTTAGTCATGTTGAGATCATGAGTCATACAAAGCTATGTAAAATTGTCTGGTTGAGGCAGCAGTGACTTCCTCTTTGTCTAGTTAAATGAACTGAAAGAAGAACCTGTTTTACTTTTAAAAGCAGACTTTTGCTGTTCACTGTAACTGGTTATCTCTCATGAAGGCTGCTTTAAAGTTAGCTTGAATGATAAAGATGGCACAGTCTTTTTCCCTGCCAGCACAATTAAATTCTTGTCATGTAATGTGCTGTTTTTCATAGGAATTAGGATTATAGCCACAAAATGTTCATAATATGAGCTTTTGAAATACTGCACTCCTTTCTAAAACGGCTATGTTTTCAGCTTGTTTGTTGGTAAGAAACAGTTTAAAGTTCTTGATGAATTCAGTAATACTCTCTCGCTCTCTGTTCTTAGGCACAGGCTATTTCGTGAACACTGTGTGTGTGTTCAGGGAAATTACATTAAAGACCTAAACATTCTCGGACGGGATCTTTCCAAGACGATTATAATCGACAACTCACCCCAAGCCTTTGCCTATCAGGTAAAACTTCTTCACACCAACATAAATACAAAACCTTATAAAAACCTTACCCGTGTTTCTGTGTCACTGGTATTAAAACCAACTTTGTGTCTCTTTCAGCTTTCCAATGGCATCCCTATTGAGAGCTGGTTTGTGGATAGAAATGACAGTGAGCTGCTAAAGCTCGTTCCCTTCCTAGAGAAGCTTGTGGAGCTGGTATGTATTTAAGTTCAGTGCATTTTCGCCTCTGACTTGTTAGACTTTCAGTATCAGTAAATGCCGCAGGTGGTGTGTTATGAATATTCCACCTACTCTTCCTATGGAGAGCCTCAAGCTTGAATGCCTGGACACAGTCCCTATAATGTTATATAGATACTCCCACTGATTCAAGAGAAAAAATTCATCAATGCTAAGCAGCTTCTGTGTCAGAACCAATGATAATTTAAAAGATGAATGTGGACAAGGTATAAAGTCAGAAACTCCTTGTTTGGAGGCTGGATGGATGCCAGTGAGTTACAGATATTTTTTCTTTTGAACAGGTCAGATTCATTAAATCATGTCAGGGCAACCAGGCAGCTCATTTTTCATCTTTTTTCTGTCAGCTTTTATTCTTACTGCTGTGAAACTGGACACTAAACTGAAAAGACTGCTCTCTTGTGGTTTTTAAAAATGTCCTGTGATTCTCTTTCTTTGTCACAGAATGAAGATGTCCGACCGCACATCCGCCAACAGTTTCGTTTGCATGACCTCCTTCCTCCAGACTGACAACCTAGTGTTCGTCCTGCAGTTTAAGATGGTATCAACATTGGGAAAAAAAAACCACAAAAACAAATAAACTGACCCCCCACAAGGAAAATTCAATGGATTTCTCTTTGCAAACATTGCCATCATTATTATTATCAGTACAATTTTTTAAAATCATGCAAAAAATTGAAAGCTATGTCAAAAATCCCTGGATGTTTTTATACGTACACACTTAAAGCAGACTCAGAACAAACAGACCTGTTTACTGCGGCACACATTTCTTTACGGAGACGGCCTCCTGGAAGATGTTTTGTCTTTTAAGAACCATTTTGGACTGACAAACCTGAATGTCATGCAGTGTTGGATTATATGGACCTTTGTGGCTTCAGCCTGACCTCGAACGGCCAGTCAAACCTGTAGAATATTCACTCAATTTACCTGTAAATATGTGTAAATAGTTTTTTTTTCTTCAAGGTTTTTAAGTCATTTTATTTTCACTTTCAGATTTTAGTATGTACTCTCCGATTCGGTTGCTTTTATAAACCAACAAACTGTTAGTGTGTTTTGTTTGAAGTTGTTGATAAACAGCAGCTTTTCTGTTGTATGCCTGCATTATTCCTGTGATGCTTTACTCCATTACATGCAGTTGTCTGTAATAAGGTGCAGTTTAAGAAAAAAAAAAAGTATCTTTGGGAGGAAAATGTTTTTAAAACAATATTTTAAAGTTATTTCATGTAATCTAGAATAGAATCTCAACTGAATACAAAAGCCATAGTGGCTGAATTATAATTTTGGAGATTTGTAACAAGAGTCCATTTCTGATTTCAGCACCTCGACCGTCCTCTTTAATGGCGGGTGGGGTTGGGTGGGGTTATTGGGGGTTTCAGGCATCTTGCACTTTGACATCCAGCCCTTTGTAAGTTGATGTAAAATGTTGTCACTTTTGTACACAGGTGTGTGCCACCTCAATTTGTTATGTGGGGGGGGGGAATGAAATTGTAGCACCAGCAAATTGCCAACATGTTTGCTTTGAAATCTTGTTTTCCAAGACGTCTTGTATGTGGGATCTTTATGATGTAGGAGTCACAAGTTTTATTGACTATTGAATGATCACTCCTGTTGTATTCAGTGTTAATGGTTTCCTTGAAAATAAATACATTTTTATACAACTCAGAGCTTCCTATTAATATATGAAATACACCACCACGGGCACATTTATGAATATAATAAGTGGACAGGATAATTGAGTTAGACGTTATCTGAACCTTTTAAAAATAAAATCTTAATTTAAGGGACACTAACTTGACTGTTAAAGAGATTTTGACTGTATCACATCCGTCCTCACCAGCAGGTTGTTTTACTTTGTTTTTATAGAGCTCAAAACTCTGTATCATGATTTTACGACAAACATGTAAGTCAATCTTAAATTTAAATTGTGTTAACATACAAGATAAATCTTCACATTAGGATTTATGTTGCAGGATAACAAGTAATTTAACAAATTTTCGAGTGATAAAGAGTGACAAATAGTTTTCCTAGTTCTTCCTTTGTTCACGCTGCAAGCTCAAGTTATTTTTGTCGTTGTTGTTTCTGGTATGTGACTCAGTCTGTTTTTATTGACAGTGTGAACAACACAAGTCACATGAATCTTATCTGTTTGAATCACTCCTGGGCCACTTTCATATTTGATTCAAATTTAGACACAGATCCGATCTCAGTCTGAACAGTCCAGTCAGAATACATGCATCTTTTCCGTCACTCACTGTACAAAACAGAGGGTCTTGCTGTGTGACTTCTTTGTAGAGAGGTGCTGATAAAAGGGAGTTTAAAGTAACACTTGATATTCTGAAATGCTAAATGAAACCTTGTCCTATAAATCCATTTATGTTGCAATCCTGCTGCCCTGCTCTGACTCCACATTCACTCACACACACCTCTGCTCAAAAGCAGCAGTCATTGCTCAACAAAAAGACACAACTAAAAGTGTGGCTCCTCATCCTCGTCCTTCTTATCATCGGCTCAGAGAGTGCTGGCTGCTTCTGCACATAAACTCACAAATGAAACTGTAAACATGGACTTTGCAGTACTTTGGTGTGACAGCATGCAGGGTGTGACATCTTTGTTCTTGTTATTTTGTACGTTTGAGTCAGTACAGGAACATGACTGAACTACAGTCTGAATTGGGCCTCAGTTAAAAAACAATGTGAACAGTCAAACAAAACAAAAAACTTGGATCAGAGCAATAAACCAGAATTAAATGTCTAGCTCCTGCAGTTTGAACGTAGGTTTTGAGGCTTTAATGTGTTTAACTGTATTACAATATGCATTTTATTCGATGTATATGCATTTTTTAGGTTGAATTTATCCTCTACTGGTTAAAATAGAATGATTAATTTAAATAAAGTTTTCATAGTCTCTTCTCAGTGCAGAACAACTGAAGCTCTCCCGAGTCTTTTTGACAAATGCACCATAAAGATCGTTTATAAAACAACCTGAGAAAAGGTTAAAGGGTTGAAGTTCCAGGAACAAATTAAAAGTCAGGAACTCTCCCTGAAAGCACCCTGTAAGTTCCTTTAGTAACAACGACTTCCAGCTATAACAATATTATGAGTTCTTTCGATTTGGTCATTTTAATGGTCACCTCATAAGCTTTTAGATGCATAAAATGTTGTAAACACTGAGATGAGCTTATTAATACTAAAAACTGCCTAAAATCCTTTTCGATTTTGATCCATACTAAACAGTTTTCTGGAATAATCATAACTGATGTGACTTTCAAAAACAGTTACATATTTGCAAAATTTGTATTTAAGATTGTAAATAGGATGGAAAAAAATCACCATAAAGTAAAATGCTTTTTTATCGTTATTATGTGAAATAAGGTGGTGCATATTTGATCACCATAAAACCTCTTGCATCTGAAATTCTCAATTTATTGTACTGTTATATAAAGAGGAAGCTGGCCACTTATTTTGATCCCCTAGATATCCACTAACATCATTTTATTGTTATGTTCACAACGTGCCAAAGTTTTTTATTCAGAGATACGAAACTTACGAGACATCTTGATCAGATATGACGTCCAAATCCTTTTGTTCTTTCAAGAAATAGGTCATTACCTGATTACAGGTGTGCACTGAATAACCCTCTCCAAGGTCAGGTGACTCCAAATAACAAAGGGGGCCAGTCTTCATCAGACTTATCTAACGGTGTTGGGAAGGAAGAATTATTTCAAAACAAAATCACACTGTTGATTGTGTGAAGATAAGACGAGGGGATAATTAACTGTGTATTTAGACTAAATCCACCCAGTGAAACCCCCCCTGCACTCATCGATTGGCTGCTGGTGGGAGGTGGAGGTTGCGGCTCATTGACTGTGGAGCCTGCTGGTGTTATATCTCAAGGCCAATGTCCTTATAAAAGGTGCGGGGAGGTGATACCTCATGATAACATCTGGACTGTCAGGATGTGGATGATCTTCTTTTTGAGTGCCTTGCTGGGGGTGCTGGGGTCGGAGGAGATGCTCTCTGGAGCTGCTCCGCAGCTGGAGGCCCTCCACTGCCCGCCCTGCGAGCAGATCCACTGCTCCCCCCGGCGGGCACTGAAGCTCCAGTGCAGGGGCGGCATCACAACGGGCATCTGTGGCTGCTGCCCCGTTTGTGCACGGACAGAGGGGGAGACCTGCGGGGGGGCATGGGACTACCTGGGAAAGTGTGATGAGGGGCTGGTGTGTGTTTACCAGGACTCAGCAGTTGATAAACCAGAAGCAGAGCGCAAAGGGATCTGCAGAACGGGTGAGATTATAGTTTATAACCTCAATTACTGCAGGCAGGAAATCAGCCTGAGATTAGTTGTTATAATTGATGCATGTTAACTGCAACAGTGAGACAAATTTCTTGGTATACTTTATCCTTATAATTATTATTATTATTATTATTAATGAAGATGGTGCAATGTTTGAATCTTTTGCAATACAAAAGCAAAAAAAAAATACTTTTTTTTTTACTACAAGTGCATTTATTTGTCTGTATGCATATGTGTATTTTCCTTTGTTTGAAGTCTGTCATGCACACATAGAGATGTAAGTCTCACAGTTACACTGTCAGAGCAAACTTCAATGAAACAAATCTTTGCAAAAAAGTCAATTAAATGGTCTCAAAATATGTTGTGAAAAGCATCACCACAACACAAAACTACTCCATTAAAGAGAAAGTGCATGTGCATAATCAGTACATGCAACTGTATCAAAAATAAAGGTACCAATTTTGCAGCAGAATTGCTCTTGTCAGTGTTGTATTTTTACATATATTGTACTATTATATTTTTATTATTATACTGATTCATCAAAGCTGCATTTTAATGTTAATGGTATTAAGAAGGAGATTGCATTTTAATGGTATTAAGAAGGAGATTGTTTTTGACTTATATCTTTGGGTAGTTTGGTAGAAATGCACCACATTTTGCAAAATGCATAATATATTTGATACAGTTTTACCTGCAAAAATAAAATCTGCAAAATGTCACTCTGAAATGTAGTAGAATGTAAAGAAGTATGGCATGGAAATGCACAGACTCTATTCAAATATGTACATATGTGCAGCTGAGTTACATTTGATGACTCTAAGTCATTATAGTGGGAACCGTGCCGGTGAGGTAAATCTTGCTTATGAGCTGTGAAGACTGATAGTGTGGTCAAGGCTTCCTTTGATGCAAAGGTTTCTGTTATCAGTTAAGCTATAATCACATATCTTATCTCTCCACGATGAAAAGAGTTGTCACTGTTACTGATCCGGTATCAGTTGTAGTGCTAGATTAGAGATTTTCATGTGTTGCTGCAGGTGGGAAAAGATGTAAATATTAAGTTTGGTGTATTTTAATGCTCTTTTCTGTTTCTCATTTGGTGTTTATTTAAAATGTGTTTGTGCAGTGATTGAAACCTCAGATCCAGAGAGCTCAGAGAGCTGTCAGCCAGAGTGCACCAGGGAATACTGCCAGGCCAACCCCACTGAAATCTGCTCTGCCAGGTAACTGAAAAAGCACCATTTACCTTTGATATCTTTTTGTGCTCCTTTTTTTGTCTTGAAACAGAAATCTGAATTTCCTGCTCTGTAGGTTTGTGTCTCTGGAGAAGAGAGAGTGCCAGGGCTCCTGCCAACACACCTCCTGTTCAAGCTGTCTGCTGCTAAAACCCCCATCATGCCCTCAGACTTGCACCCACACCGACTCTTCCTGTCTACACCGTTTTGGGAAGTATGTGCGCAATCACCTGAAAGCCACTCATAATTCTGTTTGCCACAACAACCTGCAGGTAGGCAGGAGAAAAACACCAGAATCTGTACAGCTTTAAAACATGTCACCCTGTAACCTAATACTGCGTATTGTGTCGTTCTTTTTCTCTCTGTAGAATAATCCTGAAGGCCATTTCCTGTGTTTTGTCCCAGCCTGCACAAACACATCGGAGTAATTCCATCGTAAAGAGAAAAAACCCAGAAGAAACTGGCTCATGTAGCAAAATGGAAGAAGGCAGCTATCAAAAACCTTTGTATATAACTTCAATTTTCTTCACCCAACAATCAAATATCATTTGTAATGTTAACCTGAATGAAAAACTGTGACATTTCATGTAATTTGAATTCTGACAAATAAAATTTGTGCACCTTATGTTAAAGTCTGTGTGTGTTCTATATTGTATTTGACTACAAGATGAATTTCCCCTCAAGGACTCAGTTAACAAATTTACCTGTGGGTAAATAATATAATAGTAATATATAGTAATAAAAACAGATGAGCTGCATGATTAGCTTATCTAACTACAGGTACATTAATTCTTAACTGAAAATGATTAGACTCATATGTGTCAGGAATTAATGCAATAATAATTCCTAACAATTGGTGAGTTGATGATGTAAATAAATTTGATAATGTGAAGCTTTGCACAAGACAGCATTAACTTATAGCACCATTGTGCAAATGCAGCTTCAGAGCTGATATGTGACAGAGCGGCTGCCTTCAAAATGTGTATTGAACCATGAATGAATGAATGAACCGACTGGACATTTTGAACAAGTAGAAGAAATTCAGTAAGATTTAAAAAAAAAGAAATGAAGAGAGACAATTAGAGTACACCAATGTAGTAAATTAAACAGTCTCATCAGTCCATCAGCGAATCTTTTTTGTTTGAAGTCTTCCCTTTTTTGAAGACGTTCTGGTGCACAGAAAGAGTGAAGCGTCTTGAGTCCCCTCTGCCATCACCGCCCCCCTGACACTTGATGGTTATTGAATAACAGACGGTTTATGAGGCAGCAATAATGAAGCTTGTGCAGAAAGGGAATAAAGTATGGACCAACAATGGACAGTTTGTTCTGTGTCCTTCAAATGTAAGCCATTTCCAAAGCAGTTTATCAGGAGGATTTCGCAAGGACCTGATTTTTATACCAAAACAAAAGCCTGCATGTTTTTTCCACCATGTTACAACTTTCGTGTCAGTGGCCTCGCTAAAGTATATTTAAATTATTTGTTTAATCAGACAGAAGAAAAGACGGTGCAGCTCTTTGTCCAAACTGTTTAGAAGGACCAAACAATTAGCCCTGTACTTTCAGTATTGTACAAGAAATTATTCTTAAAGTATTGAAATCCATTTGAAAGGTACTACAAAGTTATTGCAATTGTTTTCAAATATAACCGTGGATACACATCAGCATATCAGTTTGTATTGGACCGACAGGATCTTTCACCAAAGTGCCGCCTCTGTTATCAATCTCATATAGCCCTCTCACTTTTTTTTCACTGATAAAAACAACAGATAACAAAGAACTGTCTGCCTGCCAGCTGTAATAAACGTCCCTCTGTCAGAAGAAACCCACGTCAAACTTATGAATACAACACAAAACCCTGGAACAATAGAAAAGTACAAGATAGAGATTACTACAAGGGCATGACCTTAAGGTAGACAATGATGTGCGGTAAGCAGCTGCACAGAATTCTCACCTTGTCTAAGTAATGTGTGATGTTACAGGGATCTTAAACAAGTTTTACATTCACTTAAATTCAATCACTACACTTTGAAGCTATTTTAATTGTTCTATTTTTCTTTAGAACAAAAGAACAGCACTCAAACTTTTTATTTAAATCAAAAGTATAACTTTATTTGTCAAAAAGGGTAACAACTTGTATGAACCTGTTGCATTTTAGAGGATACACAACTAACTTCCTTTACTACTATAAGATATTAAATCAAATCCAAAATTATTATGAATGAGGTGATTGCAGCCTTTCTGTGATCCAGCATTATAATTACAACATGTGAGCACAACAAATATGGCCGCTTCATATATTTTTCCATCATTATTATATTCAATGCCTTCAAGTTGCACTTAAATCATGAGTTATAACAGATTCCTTCATCTTATTACCTAAAAACTGAGTGATACAAAGATGTACTATTATAAAGTAGGTATTAAAATCAAAACATTGTCAATAGTGCAGATCAACAAACAGACTCTAATAAATCAATATGATCAGTTAATGTGCAAGAAATCCTCAGACCTAAAAAACCAAAAAAGACATCTTAATATTGGTCTACAAAACAGAATGTTTACTAAACCAGACAAAGCACACATGAACATTTCATAGCCTTTATAAGATGCAAAAGGGCCGTATTACCTATATGAACAAAATTAACATACAATAGGATCCCAACAGCTGAGATATGTTATCTTAAAGTAACAGTAATTATAGTTATTTGTACCAGCACAGAGAAGAACGATAAGAAAACAGTAGAAAGGTGCATAAAACTTTAGCTTTGCTCAGGCTTCCAGTCAGTCTCTGATCAGGAAGGCACTGTGATTTCAAACATCCAGGCCGTCTGTCCTGTTGTCGTCACCTGAACAGTCTGTTCCAGAAGGATACGAAGGTGGTGGAGTTAAAGGCACCTATGAGTATGAGCAGCAGAAGGTAGAGACTCATCATGATGGCAAAATGGTGTCTGAGGAGCCAGGAGGTGCTGCGGGAATGTCTGAAGAAAAAACAAAAAAATCTGCTGTTTACCAGAATAATGCTGATTTTACTTATTTGCATTATTTCTAGAGAAACAAGAGGGATATATATTGCTCTTTTATAATTAATTAAAGTATCATCAGAATTATAATCGCTGAATCATAGGAATGTTGTTTTTAAACATTTTTCTATTTCTTTTAGGGTCTGACAAGCTATTTCTTGTCTATATTCTTATTTAAGGTTTAAGCAACAAAACTGCAGATATTTCTACAAAAGGTTTCAATAATTACAAACTGTTTTAACAAGTCTGGTTTTTTTTACAAAACTAAAGAGGGGTATTAAGAAGAAGCAGGGAGTCTATTGTTTGTCACAAACTTTAGAATGTATTTGAATTAAGCATAAGATGCAGCTTTTTTTCATGTTGCCACTATATTAGCACTATATTAGCAAATGACAAAGTAGTTAATTTCCTTAACAATGTGTCTCAATTTTATTAAAATTCAAGCCCCGTAGCTTATATTACTTATATAAGAGGAAACATCATAACTATTATCATCACCACTGATGTTGACAACAAGCTTTATTTTTTACTTTTTTTAAATAAACTTGGATGAATAGTGTGGCATGGGCCAAGAGAGAACCCATTATATTTTGGAGCAGATATAAATTGGCCTTGTGGAGGTCTGTGCTCTCCAAGTGTCCTTTAGCATCTGGGTTACTTTTATTTTGATGTGTGGGGTAGAATTCAAAGAGGTGCTTTTATTCTATATGCAAGTCAGACATTTCTCAAACTTCCCACAGGGCACCTTTCAAGTCTTTGACTACTGGCGGTTGCTGGTTTTTCAAGGTTCTATTCATAATGATGGTATCCTGTCATGTATCCAGTGTTCTGGTTTGCCAAAAAGATGTAACAGACATTTCAAAACACTTTTTTCCTGTAGACTCTTACCTGGACAGGTGCCTCCTCTGAGAATAAACAAGCAAGTACTTCACTCGCAAAAGCTGATTGTTGGTGACTACAAAGTACTTCTGTGGTACATCCCCTCCTTCGCTGTTCTTTGCTCTTGAGCGCTGACGGTCAATGATTTCAGAATCTAAAAATGGAAAATAAACAGCTAATTTAACATGAAGTCATTTGTGTTATTCTGTGTGCACCCTGAGTCTCACACTTAACACACCTTTTTTCTTCACCTGGCACTTAACATCTGGGTGATCAATGACTTCACACAAGGCAACACAGCTGAGCAGTGGACCCAGGAGACTTTCTCTCCAGCCGTTGCTGTGGGGACTGTAGAGCAAAGCCAAGCTGAGGTCACTGGTGAGGTAGGTCCCCTCTCCAAACACTGAGTTCTGCACACAACACACAGAAAAGACTGATTGAGTTTTTTATGTTGGAAAGAAACGAAAATATTTGTATTTCCTCTTTATCCTTTAGTAATGTCTGCACTTCAATAGCCTACAGTTCCATGAAGTCTTATTTACTATATTATATTTGCGATAACACAGGTCTACAAGAGACAGCATGTTATTGCCACAGAGGAGATGAAGAAGTGATGACTGCACTAACCTTGTTGAGGTGACAGTGCAGCCCGTTGTGAATGATAGAGTGAAAGTTCTCCAGGCGGCTCCCGTGGAATGCATAGAAGACATCTCTGCCCGCTCTCGTCTTCTCAAATCTAGCGTTCATCTGATCACAGTATTCCAACTCAAACAGGAAGTCTGGCACAGGTGCAGATACCCCTTCATTTTCAGTCAGGTTAGAAAGCTTGGCATACTGGTAGAAATGAAAGAAACCCACTGTTAATAAAAAAATCAACAAGTGTAAGCAACATTGTTTATGTATTTATACTCGTAGTGGTGTACTTCATCTTTTTGCAGTGTCTTCACAGCAAAGCTCTTTGAAGAAAGAATCCAGTGTGTCAGAGCCAGATGATGATCTCCCTCTCTGGGTCGCAGTCGCACCAACTCTCTCACACCAGGCAAAGACTTCACATCCGCCAACTTGTGAAGAAAACAAACTTCTTTTGATCACATTACCACAGCAAGAGTAGTCACACCTGTCTACAGTGTGACTGGTTGCTCCTTTCACTTGCAGAATTTTATTTCCTGAACTTTGTGTCTCTCTGAAACTGATTATCATCTGCCTCTAAGTTCATTACAAATTTATATATTGTGTTTGGCCATGTGATTCTACAACAAGCTGCCCACAAACATTTTTCACATTTTATGAGAGATTAGAGAGTAACTGATAGTGGCCTATCAAAAATATAAATCTTTGGCATAAAACATTGATCACCAAACTTAAAATATCACAAGAGCTTTATTTCCCAAGCTGTGTCTACAGAGTTGAAAATAAAGTATTTTTTACTGTGCTATCAATGTTCTTGACCAAAATGCATTTTTTATATCTTTGAAATATTTAAAACTTGAATTATATGCAAAGCCATTTTAATCTACATAGTTGACTAGCAGGCTTGTTCTTCAGCCTCGTTCTTCAACCACCTGCCACCTCTAACAGTACATTACTGCCACCAAGTGTATGTGTTATATCAGTGTTTGACATGAAAGTATTATTGCTACAGTGGAAGGTGTTGACAACTTTTTGACTGTCACTGTATCTTACCAGCTCCTCAAAGTCCTTATTGTCGCCACTAATGTATCTAGGAGGAAAGGGTCTGAGTAAAGAGTCCCTCTTGTAGTTCTGTGCAGCAGCAACAAACAGGCTGCAGCGGAGGTCTGCAGCCACTGGGTCTCTGTGCAGGCAGGAGCACACCAGCTCTCTGACTGCCTCAGGTGGGAGGGGTGGCTGCATTCCCAGCACTGCTGACAAAGGGGATGAGATAGCACGCAAATGAGCACAGCCATACACAAAGTTAGGTGAAAATAGCACAGTTAATACCCTATTATAACACATATTACAGCCAAACTGTGCTCCTATCAAAATATTAACCATATTTCGGCAACATGATGTCATCTCCCTCCTCATCCTGCCCTACTTGTACAACAAGAAATTTTCTGATAAGAGTACAAAATTTGGGGTTATACCCAATTCGTTTTACACCAGTAACGTGTTCGTTAGAGACTCAAACAGGTCAGGTAACTGGCGTAGGATAACTAATTTACTAATTTAGCAAACAGTCAACATCACACACTTCAGCTACGGCCAAGTTAGGCACGTCATTTCACTTTAATCAATTACACGTCTTTAGTAACTTTGTAAGGCCATAAAACACCAAAAACTGGTACACTTTTCATGTGAAGAGAGCGTGGAAAACAACTAACATTACTGTTCCTGTACTAGCTTATCTAGTAGGTGTGATCCTTAAATAGCTAGCATAACAATGAGTGAAAGAGACGTTAGCTAACATTAGCTGAGCCACAACAAGTGTACAGCTGCTTACATATTCAACGTTATCGATGATAAATACTATATTGACAATTTTGGGATCCTGAATATATCGCGTATACACCCCCCCCCGGCACACAGACCTATTTCACATGACAGACACTGATTTTAAACCATTATTTGCCGTTACCTTTGGACCTGCTCAACTCATAGCACTGCAGAAAGAGCTTTCCGGACTGCAGCGTTCATGAGCCATAAAACTGACGGAACTATGAGACTTTCAAGCAAAGCGAACGTGTAAA
>JAPZDY010000023.1:16752402-16778502 GCA_029783645.1 Ctenochaetus hawaiiensis
AGCTTTCCGGACTGCAGCGTTCATGAGCCATAAAACTGACGGAACTATGAGACTTTCAAGCAAAGCGAACGTGTAAACATGAACGTGGCAAGTTTATGAGCGAATGGGAAGGCGAGAGGGGCGTGTAGGCTAATTGATACTGAGGAATAGGACACAACTACATCTGGCAAAAACGACAATACGTGTATGGTGTGCATTTTTCATCCTCGTTGACTTATCGTCCTGGAAGTAACAATAAGTTGAAATAAACGAGGAACCTGAAAGCAGCATTCATTTTAATAAATTAGTGTTCAGAGAGCCATTTAGGTTTTATTTAGGAAAAAACACTTTTCAGCTGTACAGAAGTGTCCAGGGGTTGATAAAAGAGGGTACATGCATAAAAGTGGCACAAATACATTGATTATGCCTTGAAATCTTTATCCTTGGCGCGTAGGTCGGTCACAAGGTAGATACAAGCAGTGTGGGATTTATTTTAAATTAACCAGTCACAAATGCAACTTTTTATTTGTTTACTTATAAGGAAAGGTAGCTTGCTAAATAGTATTAATTAGTAAAGCTCAAAGCCTGGGAATAATTGACATGCATTTAGTTGATGATCACTGAACAAAGCTGACACTTGAGACCTTTTCTGATGTTGTCATTAGATTTTGTTTTTAAAATCATTTTTGTGTCTTCGGTAGCAAAATTAGACTTTTTAAAGTCAATACCATCCATCAGTTTTTTTTAGGAAAAGGCCTCAATAAACCAAATCTAGTTGACTTGCCATAATCAAAGACAAATCAAGGACCACCTCCCAGCAATTTTTGCCAAAGACTGGTCTAAAACTTATATTAAGTAACTGAAATAATTACAGAACTAATGTACAGACATGAGTTAGCAAAACATGCCCATGCTTTCATTCCAGCAGATAGACTGTTAGAATCTTTTCTCAGTTCTTGCACATAAAGCATCCACTGTGATGGTGCTTTTGAGGAACTAATGGCTTCATAAATAATTTAGCAATTTTGCTGGGGAGTGAGTAGTATTTTAATAGTTTAATGACTCATAACTGATCCATAAAGCATTTGTAAATAATTTAGCCTATCATTTACCTTAGTAAGGTCATGAGTTACAACTAATAATCCCAATAACTAACTCCAGCCCTTTGTAAGTTGTGACAGTGATTAAAAATGGTGGGCTACCGAAAAATTTTCATGTTTGTCACTGCTTTTTATTGAACCCTAATCACTGTCCACCTTGCACTTAGATACTTCTACTTTATGTAGATAAAATGGTAAAATTGTTGCCATCCTTTCATCCTTTCTATTTAATAAAGTTTGAATATTCTTTGTTAACGCCTTAAATCTAAAAATTTGGGTTGAAAAACGAATGATAAAGCAGAAAATGTTAACTTTGATTCATGCCAATTAAACACACTCTCACAGCATTTGGCTTAATATTATGATCTATGTGTTTCATATGGATACATATAGGCCTGTGGTATTCTGTAAATCAAATTTTTACTCTTTTTACCTTAGAGAAGTGTCACCTGTCCTTTTTAATTTTTGGCCGTCATATTGGTCTAGAAGCTGCATTTGATAGTTAATCAACATGCAACCAATCACATCGTGTAACATCTCCTGTGATTTTCAGCACTGTCGCCCGGACAGCATCACTGAGGGGGCGGAGCTTGTTGAAATAGTTCTGCTTTTTGATTGGTCGGTTACGGCCGGCAACAAATCCCATTTTTTGTCCTGGGCCCTGGTTCAACCCGGGCGGGTAAAGCCAACTGATGCGGGGGTATGTGCGTAAAGAATAGACCTTACGTCACGTGATCGCCTCTTACTCCTAAACCGATCATTTGAGGAATAGCGTAACATATTTCTGCCCCAACAGCGCCAGATCCGACTGATTCCTCCGATGTGTTAATGTCGATTAATCCATAGGATGCTATTTAAACGAATTGAGGAATTATAGCGACGTTCACGGACTAAACGGGAGGTAAGGCGTCTTAACCGCCGCACTTTCATTCATAAACTAGTATTAAAATAAACAGAATTCGAGCTTTAGTGAAACCATAAAATCTGCAGCCTGGGTGATTCATTGTGAGGAGTTTAGGTTTGACCTGCTCGGCGTCCGGATGAAGAAGCACCGATGCTCCGTGTCGCACAGGCTGAAGGACGCTCCTCCATCGCTTGAGATCACGATGCACTGTGCCCTACTGCAGCATCACCACCATCTACAGAAAGAAACACACATTTCAGACAATTTTAGGATAACCATGCATAAAACCAGTCAAGATCAGGTCTAATTTTCGTGGGTAGATATTGTTTTGTTTTGTGGCAGAAAGATGCCCTTCAGAGCTGCTCACTCATCCACCATCATATGTGGTTTACAAATTGTCAGATAATGTTGTGGTCGATTACAGCCTATTGGCAGATTAATAAACAGAACGTTTTCCTGTATATATTGTGTTATAGCTTATGTAAACTCTATAGGCCTATTTGGGCTATTTTCGCCCATTGCTTATGAATACATATCAGGAATCGCGACAAGGCCACACTATTTCCTCCCGCGCACTCATCAGCTGTAATATGTGGTCGAGGGAACATGTTTATTTGTCGATTTCATGAATGATGCACCAGTATGGGTGGATACAGCGGAGGGGCTGGGCACCACCTCTAATAGAAATTAAAATGTGTTATCCCAGTGAGGTGTATGCATGCAAAGACACGAAGGCCTATGGAGGATTGTGGCCTGTTGCCTACAAGAAGAGCGGTGAGAGTGATGTTGCACTTCATAAAACAGCTCTGTTCTTTCTCTGCAGTTTTGGGTTTTAAGGCTGCTGGGATTAAAAGTCTTTGTGCCTGTTTGCAAGTTGAGGAAATCACTGAACGGTCATCATCATGGCAGGTAATCTTTCCTTTCTATGCAGCTACACAATGTGCATGTGATGTTAGAGTCAAGGCACAAAGCTGGATGTTTATGCAAAATCAGCCCATCTACAAAGGCTGAATTGTAATCCTTCATGCAGCTGTCTTGACTTGATTTCATTATGAATTTGGTGCCTGTGTGGGCAGCTGATATATATCTTTGTATCCTAGAGAACAACTTTCCTCCTCTTCCTCGATTCATCCCACTCAAGCCATGCTTTTATCAAGACTTCAACGAGATCCCAGACCAGTGCCGCACCATGTGCAAGAGGCTCTACTATCTTTGGATATGTGAGTGTATCAACAGAAAAAGTTTGTGTGTTGACCTTACATATACAGAATTTTTTACTTCAACCAAAGTTTTAGTGTATATGTTGCTTGCGTCAAGGTATAAGCTGTTAACAAGTCCATCGCCTCTGTTTTGTCATGCAGTGTCACTCTGTTTTAACCCAAAATATTATGAAAGCCTGGAGCATCACTGACACTCCAATGTGGCTGTCAGACAAGACTGACCGGTTTCACAAAGCCAGTTTGCTATTGTTGCTGTTTTCCTCTGCATTTTTATATTTTGTTTGAAATATTGTGACTAAGTTGTTTGGCATGGTCGCTATTTGCTCTGTGTTTTGTAGCTAAATTTTTACAAATCTAACAATGAAACAATGATTAGTTTGAAGGTCAAATATCACTTCAGGTAATTTCCAAGCAAAATTTGAAATTTCTTTTTTTCAGCTTGTTAAATGTGATGATTTGCTATTTTTTGTTTACTTCATATGATTGAAAAATAAGTTTTTTTTGAGTTTTTGTCAGGCAAAAGAAGATATTTAAAGACAATTTTGTCTTGGGGTGATAAACAAACAACATTTTTCATTGTGTTTCATCAATAAATAGATTAATTATCTAATCTATCAGCTAAGGACATATGTGGTTGATTAGTCAGTTAAGAAGACAGTTGCTAGTTGCAGCACTTAGTAATAACAGTCCGTAAAATAATCATTTGTCAAATTGAAATATTAACACCTGAGCATCATGGTATCTTTTTCATTATCACATAGGTTCTGCCACTTGAAATCATAAATGTAAGTCTGGTGAAAAAGTTGATTTAGTTTACACACAATGTTGATACCTTGGAGTAGAAACTGTGTTTTGTGTGCTAAAGTAACTGTAGCTCCAGTTTAGATTAGTTTAAATTATTGTAGTTTTAACATAGAACTGAAATTGTGATGTTGAGTTATATGTTTAGATTCATAGTGATTCAGCTGTGCTGAATTATGAGTAATGTAGCCTGTGGAAATTTTGCCATAGAGGTTTTTGTCTTCATACTGTGCTCATCCTTGTTTCTTCTCTCTGATGTTGACAGTGAATAGTGCCACGCTGGCTGTTAATCTGATTGGCTGTCTGGCGTGGATGTGTGGAGGTGGTGGAGCAACCAACTTTGGCATGGCCATCCTGTGGCTCATCCTCTTCACGCCCTGCTCCTACGTGTGCTGGTTCAGGCCCATCTACAAGGCCTTCAAGTGAGCTGCTTCCGCTCTGAGCGTACATTATACCAGGACCTGCTGTCCTGCTGGTTCACACCATTTTCTTATACTCTTATCCCTCCATATGCAGGACCGACAGCTCCTTCAACTTTATGGCTTTCTTCTTCGTCTTCATGGCCCAGGTGGTGATCAGTATTATCCAGACTGTTGGCATCCCTGGTTGGGGAGTGTGGTAAGGACTATGAATTAATTAGTACCAGACACAGATATCTAAAGTGTTTAATGTCTGTGCTTAGTACAGATGAGGGACAAATAAAGAGAAAACAAGGTCTCAAAGTTGTTTAGCAAACCAACATGAAACCTTCAGTGCTCCTCTGCATAAACTCTGAGTGTAAATCATTTTTTATACCATTTAAATCATTTGGTGATCCTTTGTTTTCAAAGACCTGTGTTTGTCATGTTTTTCATAATATTAATTAAGGTTTTCTTTAAATTTGTCCCCCATTTGTAACAAAAAGTATGGCTCCCTCTTACTTCCTACATAAACCCTTGAACTCTCTTGTGCCCCCCCTGGGGAGGTGCACTACACAGTCTGACAGCCATAAACCAATGATTACATATAGTTTCCAACATTTTTGTGATAATGGGGATATACTGGATAACAAACAGATATAATATAACAGGTGTGACATATTATTAACCTTTTTTATTTTCCCCATCAGTGGCTGGCTGGCTACCATCACCTTCTTCAGCACCAACATTGGCTCAGCTGTGGTCATGTTGATTCCCACCATCATGTTCACTGCAGTGGCTGTGCTCTCCTTCATCGCTCTAACAAAGGTGAACAATTAATTTCTACTTCTTGCTATAAGAGGGTTTTTTTTGGATTTTGGGGGCTAAAATTTGGTAAGAAGACTCTTTGAAATGCTACTGACATTTCACTTTCCTCCCTTCTTGTGTGAGGGAATATAAGCTACGAAAACATGCAATGGTGCTTTACTGGCTAGATGTCATAACCTCGTAGATTACACTGATAGAAAACATTCCCCTGTTTTCCAACACCAATCACCAGACCATCTAAACTTGTAGCAGTATGTTTTCAGCCGGCAACTTCATTAACCTGTGATCATGTCATATACAGGCATCATACATACAACAGAAAATCTCTGATCATCAGAATTTAAATAAGTAGACTTTTGATACAGAAATGATTTGTCTGATAATGTACAACTTAATGAAGTTAATAATGTAGAAGTACCTAAAAAAAACAAATGAACTGAGTGTATTCACATCAGCCAGAGACATTCGTTCAGCATAAATCAGTGTCGGCTGTCTGAGGGGAAGAAAAATAAAAATGCGCCAGCTGCATGCAGTGAGGGAGCCAGCACACAAAAAGTCTTGATGCAGCACAGCAGTTTCAAAACCTGTTAAGACTGAAATTGTTAGTGTGACTCAGATTTAAATTTAAAGCAAAATATTGTAAATTAACAGCTTAAAAATCTTTTTGATGGCATTAACGGGATTAAGCAATAGTGAAAGGCGTCTCTCAGTCAGCTGCCTATATGTCTGTTGGAATGTAAGTGATAAAAGACTATTTTTATTGGCTGCCCACACAGATGTTGCACCAATCAAATCACAATCCTGACATCATTGTACTACCTGGAGCTCCACTAATTACAAGAAATGATTTCATATCAGTTTGACTTTCATTCTGTCAAACATATTTTCCTGAAACACAGTAGTGATGGTAAAATGCCTGTTAAATATCTTTGCAGGTTCATAATTTCTACCGCGGCAGTGGTGGCAGCCTGGGTAAGGCCCAGGAGGAGTGGGCTACTGGGGCCTGGAAGAACCCCCACGTCCAGCAGGCAGCTCAGCAGGCGGCCATGGGAGCAGCGCAGGGAGCCATGCAGCAGAACCAGTATTCAGCAGCCCCCACCTACAACTACGACGACCCGATGTAGGACAGTGGAGGGGGGCCAGGCCGCCGTGTGGGAGAGATAAAAAGGGATCAATTATGAACACAATTCAGAATTAGGTGCCCTTCATTATTACACTGTACAAGCTGAATTCAAACAGAACAAAGTCATGTTTTTGGTGGAAGTGTACTTTTATTGAATTCTTTTTTTAAAAATCTTTTATGCTGCTCAATTTTAGCTGGGCAACGTGTGTGTTGCTTTTCAACAGAGACACATAACTTAGCTGAAACAAATACCCTGAGCTCAATCAGTTTAATTCAGGTTGGTTCATCTGTGGTCAGAGTGACTTCTCCACCCTCGCCTGTGTCACACTTTTAAAAATGACCTTTAATATGTCTTTTGATGTACTGCAGTAGCTACATTGTTAATAGTGTTTACTTAAATTATCCTCAAAGGTCACCATATGTAAAAACATTTACCCCTCAGATGATGTACTGTAGTTTCTTGCAATTTGCAGACTTAAATACAAAATATTGAGAAATTTTAATGAATGGTTTCCTATTATAGAAATGGCTCAACACAATTGGGAAATGGGCTAATTTGCTCTTTTGCCCTGAGATTGATAAGACGATTAATGTTGCTGTTCCATCTGTATGACAAATATGAAGCATATTATCCTTTTAATGCTGACCAAGAACTTCAACCTATGTTTCTTTTCTTTGTATGTAAACTTTGTTTGTTAAAAAAGAAAACGTTGAACTTGGCCAAAATCATGACTAAAGAATTAGCATTTCAATTTATACAAAAATGTGAAAGTTTACAAGAGGGTCAATAAAGTGTCAAATAAATTGTCTCCCAACATATTTAATCAGAGGACATGCTGGAGGTTGTAATATCTGGTTTTAAAATACCAGAGAAAACCCTTTACACTTTGCGATTTGGTGACCTTATTGTCTTTTACTGATGAGAAATTGCTCTGCATCAGTGAACATTTTAATTTTATATATTTTTTTCATTACATAGTGTGATAGCTGGTTTTAAAATCTACCTTTGAAGCCCTTTGAGTGTCAACATATCGGGCTTTTGTTTCCATTTATCACCATTATTGAACCATTCAGGGTGTTTGGTGTTCGTCGTCACACGCTTGTTATGTGTTTAGCAGGTTGACATTGGTGAAACAAAATAATTATTACTCCTTTAAGTGAAGCACATGCTGTTTTTAGGATCGCTATTCATTGGATAAAGACATTCCAAATCAAGGTTGTACAACCAAAACACAAAAACACAGTTTGGACACTCAGTAAATATTCATAATCATTGTTGTAGGTGGTCATAGCTGTGTATGAAGTGATGGATGTTTTCCCCCTTTGGCAAATTCTCCCACTCACCCCTCCATGTAAATGCTTAAATGACTTCTCGTTTCCGAAGCTCTGGACTTCAGGCCTTAGTGTGTCATTCTGTGGCTGTTGGTGTTATTCTATGAGTAGGTGTAATATGATGTTTATATAAAAGAAAATAGAATATAAAATAACTGGAGCCAATTATTTCTTTATGAAGTGAAAGTAAATGAGCTCAAGTCTTCTTTGAAACTTCAAGAACTCAGTAGATGGTTATTGCGGTGAATCAGTATTAGACCTGAATCAGATGTGAAGATATGTATCTGAATGCTCGTTATTTCAAAACCTGTGACTCGTCTTGTCTGATTGTAATGATGTGGTATTCAATAAGCTGTTTGTTGTTTTACTTCTCTTTTACTTTTTTTTTACATACCTATTTTGTGTATTCTGGATGATGTGTGGATGAGTTTGATGCACGTGTGTTGTGTCTTTCCATGGCTATGGGTAACAGATTTTAAACATTTTTTTATTATGCGTTTTTTGAAAGTTTTAAGTTGTGTTTGCACTGGGTTACCTGTTGACATCAGTACAAACTAAATTCACAGTGAACCACAGTGAAGCAATATTAACATAAATATATCAAAAACAATAAATTATTAGGATCAACAAGAGGTTAAAAAAAGTTATGAAAAATTAGCCTGTTAAGTATAATTTAACAACTGCATAACATTTTCACCAGCACATGCACATACAGTAGTTAAGAAGTTAAACCCTGTAAACTGTACCATTCATGTGCTCATCTGTTATTAATGCACAAAATTTAGCCGATCAGTTCTATAAACTAAGTGTAAAGTATGCACAAAGATGAACAAACAAGCAACTTTTCTCTGTGTGTAGTGAGTTATCCTGGTTTCTGGTGAGTTTTTGGATCAGTCCAGACTTTATGCCATATGTACATACAGCACAGTTAATGTGATTAAGGGAAGTACAGCTGTATAGTTACCGTGTAGCAGGAACTGCAGTGTTAATACTCTGCACTTCATGTTGCTGTATCCAAGCTTCTGAAAGCCATTCCCCATTTACAGTACTCCCTCATGTTCCCACATGTACTGTATGTTGTTTGATATGTATTAACATGTACTATATCATAACTAGATATAAATATATAATTACTTGAGGTGAGGTAAATATTTGCCATGGATAAACACATTCAGTGGAAACATGCTGTAATTAGGTTGGTGAAACAATTGAGGAGGCTGTGTCTCCATGAGTGACGTCAATGAGGAATACATTTTTGTGTATTACTTTTGTATTATTTGGTCTTACCCTTATAGATATTAAATAGTTATTGTTGCACCCTGTTTTGTTATTTGATGAGTCTGCACACAGGCTTTCTACACACACAAGCCAGAATCTCTCTTACAATGCTGCAGATGTTGAATGTCACATCAACATATTTGATTTTTTTTTTTTTTTTTGGTTAGAAAAGTGGACTTTTCCCTTTAATAAAAATCCATTTTTTCTTAGGATGAATACAAAGTTAATTAATGCTTTCAGGAAAACATGTAAGGACATTAAAATTAAGTAAAAATTTCAGTAAAAGCCCTTTATGAGAATTTGCTGTTAGGACGGCAAACACTACCTTTGTAATTGTGTGATCAATCTCTCTTCAATCCATAATCAAGTCAGCATGATGTAAAAGCATCAAGTATTATTCATGTAAAATATCAACATCAGACCAATAAATCTGTGATCTATTGAGACAATAAAAACTCAAATAATACGCAGGAAAAAGCAGTAACAGTAATAATCTTAAAATTCTTTATTCATAAACTTGATGCAAGTTTACAAATTACTGTACATGGTCAAAATTTCTTCAAATGGAAAATGAAAAATAAAAGAAAACCAAAGAGAGCCAACAGTGCCAGACTTGTTCATCTGTTTGTTGGTGTAAGAAAATGAACTGATAATTCAGATTAATGAATCTTTTCAACACACAGTCCAGTTAGAGAAGCGTGCAAGTCTGTTCACCACAGCATGTCTATCAAACTTCAATCATCTCTTATCTTCTCTGACGAGAGTTTTGGCATTTCGAGGGAGGCGTTCACACAGGTGGATAAAGGCTATGTAGCAGGGAAGGTTGTTACTTTACTTTCTAAAGGTTTATGGTTGAAAATTTTTATGCGTCACCAGACAACACAAGCCCTCTAGAGGTGAGGACAATTCTTGATAATAATATCTGATCATTCTTCCCTCCAGCTGTATCAGACTTGTAACAACAGGATGTGGAGCAGAGTGCCAACAACGAAAATGAATATTTTTCTAGATTGAAAACATTTAGTTCAGAATGTTTTTGTTGTTTTACTTGACCTCTCCAGGCACATTGTTGCCAGTTGTGCAAATATCTTAATCAGGAATCTTTAAAGATCACACACTGAAACCAAATCTGCATCTGCAAAAAATACTACAGTGAGTATTGATGAGCTATTCGCTATTGGTGGCCACTGTGTTCCTGCAAATCTGTTAAAATGGCATCTTTCTGTTAATATTCTTCTACCTACTTTGTTTGAATTAAAAAAAACACGTGGTCTATAACCTTGTAAAGCTCATTACATTTTCTGTTCCTGACATCGATCAGTGGTCGAATAAGCCTACGTGTCAGCAGTAAAAGCGTTAAGTAATGCCAGAAAACAACCCAAAACCCTACATGTACAGATTCCCTTCCTAAGTATTTTTTGTTACCTGAGTTGTCATCCAAACATACTTTTGCAGACAGTGTTAACAAACTGTTAAAAATCGAACAGACAGATACAGTGTGTGTCTTATAGTTTTTGAGAGAGACAAATGATGTACACGGTGTGGTCAAAGTTAAAACATACAGAGTTTCAGGTCAGTTCTTACTTCATCAAAAGCGACACTGAAACACATCTGTGGTACACTGTTGAAGGGAAGGAAGCCCGGCAAATAATGGATATTTAGCCCCTGGAGGGGGTGAAAAGTCATGTAACAGGGTAGCAGCTTTAAATCCAAACAGAGCGACAGCAAACCACAATAATCAATGTATATCAGGAAGATGTGATGTACAAACTTGCTGCAAAACTGGGTAGAATGATGAAAAATAATATCCAAACAACCTTATTTACTCCCTCTGCAAAGCCCATCCCTGCAAGGTGACTATAATCAAATCAAACTGTATTTTGTAACAGCAGTTGAGACGAGGCTCTCCTGCAACATGCTGTTAACTTTGCACACACAGGGCTTCATTTTCAGCATCAAACTAGCCATCAACCTCTACAGCTATAATCAATAGAAAGACCAATAACCAAACTGAGCACTTGCGGGACTGATGTGTTAGCAGAAATAAGGCAAACAGTGCTCTTCAACTTCAACATTAAATCTTTTAGAACTTTCAAAATCATGCCATAACGTCAATTTTCTCATCTCCTGGTGAAAATGTATCCACGTATCCTCTCCCAGGATATTAAATATGCAAATTCTGAGATGCTCCTCATTTAATTATCAACCTGGTGAATTTGTCCACTGACAACAGTGAATGTGGTAGCACTTTGACTCTGCTTGGCTGAATATTCTTCACTCATTTTAATCAGGGCTAAAAGATACCAAGTGGTAGGTAACTGCAATTAAATAAAATCTTCAAAAATATGAAATTTGGCTCATTTCTTGTCTAGGATGCTCAAAATAATAAAAAAAAAGCCAAATAATATTTCTAAAACAATATTTGCACTTATGTACCAGCTAATTTCCAAAAGAAAATGGGGAAAAAACGCTGTCAATAAAAACAGTGAGATGCCAACGAAGAGCTTCAGGATCAATCTTCTTTTAAAACTTTCATTTAAGGAGGGGTAACTGAAAGTCTGTGAAGCCCACTTTATCAAAGCAGCTAAAGAAAAAGCATTTCCCCGCATTTAAAAAGGGAGAAAAGTTTTTTTTTTTAAGACAAATGAGCATATTTAGAAAACAGGACTAGTGACACCCTCACATCATCTTCCTCCCTAAAACACTAAGGGGGGGAAGGCGAGTGAAACCAGAATTAAGTCTTTTCCTGGAGTGGGGTGAAGAAATACTTGTCAGATGAGCCAGCAAGATGGTTTCCGCAAGAAAGATGATGCATCCCCAGATAAGTCACAGGGGGGAAGTTATTCCAAAGAAAACAAGATACTTTGACCCAAAGACATGTTCTCAGTGCATAGTGGTAGAAGCTCCTTATCCATCCTCTTTGGGTGGTGTGTACCAGCCTGTAAAACAAAAAGAAACCCCTTTGCCAATGGATCCATACCACTGTGTGTCCACAAAGCCAAAATCATTTAAGAATATTTACTCACCATTCTTTTCATGAATCTGCACAAGGGATTTGTACGACTGTTGTGCTCTGGCAAGATTGTACTGGTTCTGAAAAACAAGTAATACTCTTTTAGATGTACAAAAATTGCCCATAATGCAGAGGGTACTATGTACAGTCAATCGACAGAAGACCATAAAAAGGTGTCACTACTTTGTGTCTGGTTGGGGTATATTATTGCATATAATTGCTCATTTATCTCTCTTCCATAAATATATATATACATGTACATTTATATTTTTTGCTAGTATACCTATGTCAGTAAACAGTCTGTGAAAACAGCCACTATGGGGTTGATCACTTGAAGTAATGGTAGCTGAAGTAATACAGGTAATACGCTGAAACTATCACTTCTTCCTTCTTACATATAAAGCAGTAGAAGCAGCTAGTGGGATTTCAACAGGCATGGTGATTCAGATAATAAGATGCCTTAATGATATCTGGCAAGGGTAGTACATATTTGTGACTAAAATTAAAGTGTTATTAAATCACATCTAGTTTTTATCTGGATATGAGACACTTGAGATGGCAGGTGTTAAAGGGACCTAAGATTTTCTTGGGACTCTATTCTCATCAACTTATTTTTCTGACTGAAACAACAAGATACACAGTTATGATATCTTAGGGCCCTTGTATACTTTGAAGTGCATTTTAAACCATCAATTTTTTTTTAGGCAATCCCCTTTTGTTCATACAAACATGTGCAACATCATGAAAGCTTTAATGAAAATTGTCCTTAAGTGTGCCTGGTTATCCACGTTAATAGAACTCATTGCTTTGAGAACCTCTGTTTCTGGCTTTTTAACATACAAAGGTGAGGCAACTTTGAATGAGGAATTCAAAGAATTTGAAACAGTGGGTGCTTTTAGATGTGGTCAAACAAAAGCACAGTGTCGACAACTGCCATCAGTTACCTTATTGGCTCCGAACTGCACTCTGGCTTTTCCTTTAACCAGAGTTGCATTTATCTGCATAATCACAGACTCTATGGAATAGGCACTGCTCCAGCCCTGAAAAGACACACAAAGAACCATTAATGCTGTAATGGTTTAGGAACTTGAGTTGAGAAAACTAATGTAATGGGGGACATCAAGTGCATTTCCATACCTGTTTTGTGAGAAGCTCCATGCACAAGGCCCCTCCCCCTAGAACATAACTAAAACAGAAAAAAACATTCATTTATGTATGACTAACTACTGTTAAATAAGTTACAACTAAATGTCTTGTTTTGATATATGGGGCAGGCTCTGATTTTTGCAAAGAGATCATTTGAATGTAGAAACTGCTGTGAACTTTGACGTACTAAGAAACTGAAGACACAATTTCCAAGAAAACTTGTTAATTGAAATGAGTAATAATCCAAACCTTTCGACCCTTTGTAAGCAGAACATATAGTGTAAATTATTTAAGGTTAGAACTTCATCCTACTCACCCTCCGGACAGCACAGGTGAGACAACCCGTACAAAAGGTGGGTCAAAAGGAAAATTATCCTGTAAAATGAAGAAAGAGTAAGAGAGAGAGCAAAAAAATTAAATCAAGAGAAATCTCTTTTCCCCAAAACAACTGAAAAGTATGTTCACAGAACTCACTTTATATGAGAAATTGAGGAGAATGTAGTCCACTCCTTCCTTTTCTTTTAAGACCTGCAAGTCACTATGTAACGGACTATCTGGGTCTACCCTATAATATGGAGAAGCAGTCAAATCAAACGAAAAACACAATAAAATACAATATTTTCTAAAGTTTGAATTTTACAAAAAAATGAATGTGGGAACTTACGTCCTTAACTTGACATGCCATTCATAAAGGCTGTCACTGACTAGTTCAACTGAATAAATACCTGTGAAAAAAACACAGAAATTTACTTTAATATGCTGTGAGATGTTAAGATCATAAAAGTCACATCTGTAGGGGAATGTGTCATTGTAGTCACCCGTCTTGTAACTCTGTGATCTGTAGATCTCCCTGAGTTCCTTCATTAGGCGGTCTGAGGCTTGCACAGAGCCAGACACTGCACCCTGCAACAGAAATCACAAGGGTGAATCCCACGATGGTATAGACACCAGCGCAATGGGGTAGGCGGAGATCCTGAGGTGAAAATCCTGTTCATTTCTGTCCATCAATTATGTTAAATTTGAGCTTTTTTAACACTTAAAGAAGAAAAACATATTCTCCTTTAGTAAAAAAAAAGGTAAATTATGAATGAACTTTTCCAGTAAAAGTCCACAAGAGAAACCTTGATCATGACGCTTGTCAATGCAGCAATAATTCCAGTGATTTAAAGATATTTTAAATTGAACTCAATCTGAATAAATCGAGCAAATTATATTGTTTAAGGTTTGCAGGTTTGATCATTTTAACTACTACAGTCTGACTGCAAAACTAAAACTGTTTAGAATTTTGATTTCATGAAATCACCTGCCATCCTCTTTCACTCCTCCTCCTCTACTGATGAGGCAGCTGTGTTTTCTGATAATGTTTGACTCCGCTGCTGCTGCAGCAGCCACACTGTGTCAGCATTGAAAGGAACGATGAGTCTGCGTTTTGACTGCAGTGCACTGATCTGAACATGGCCAAACTGACTGAAAAATGTAATTCATTGAAGGAAATACAAGAAGAGAGTTTATGTTTATAGCCTAATCCTTTAGTGGTGTGAAACTTCATTAGTAGCATTAAGTTCTTATAAACAGCTCTATTTAACCTAATTGTTACTGGTAACCAAAATATCCAAAGCTGCTGACCTCTTTCTCAGGTTAGTTTGAGTTGGATTCTATACTGGACTACGATTCATTAAATGCGGTTGACATTCAAAAGAGAATTTCCAGGGAAAAGCAGTTCAGTTCCTCCACTTCACCCCTGATACAGTCACCAAAACTAAATAAAGAAAAACACAAGCTGCATGAATTCTTACATTTAAGTGATCCTGTCTCTGGTTTTTACGAATCTTCTCCAAGATGGCAAGATTTTCTTTTTCAATCCCGTCATCTTCTGACTTTTTTCCATCGGCTGGCTCCTCTTCTTTCATGTCATAATGATCCAGGTCTTGGTCCAGGTCAATGTCCTGCTGCCATTTTAACAGTTACATTTAGAAAACAGGATGTAAAACAAATTCGACAACTAAGCCTAGAATATGAGTTCCCTGAATAGTCATTGATACACATGGGTACCTCTCCCATTTCTTCCTCCTCTTCCTCTTCAGATGTCACCTCATCTGGTGGCCCATGCTGCAGCGCAGGGAAACACTGAGTTGAAAAACAATGATCTCTTACACTGAATTTTACTTTATTTTTCAGGTCTGTACCTTTCGTTCTTGGGTAATGGGACAAGCGGGTAGAGGCTGATCAAGCATTTCAACATCCGGATGTTGTGGCAGGTTGTAAAGCCGACAGAGATCACAAATGAGGCGCTTCAACTGCTGAAGGAGCTGCAGATTAAATCATCGAGGTAAAACATCAATAATGACAACAACACTGACGAAAGGAATTTTTTACCAAATTTCTACTGTTAGAGCACTAAACATATGAGAAACTATCATATGAAGTGAGCCTCCATGCATAGATCCACATCAACCAACTCACCAATGTGCTGCCTTTTCTCACATCCTCTAGGCGCTCCAACACTTCAGCAAGACTAGGATCATCAGAGTCAACAAACCATATTGGGGATGTTGAGGGATAGGATTCCTGCAACAGAAGCAACAGTGCGACAGGATAAAAATTTAGCCAATTGTACTTGCGTGCTAACAGACTTCTTGAAAAATTGTATGTTAACACTTAACAGAGAATACTGATTTTAATAGTGAGCAACACTATGAGATTTTCATGATTCAGATAATACCAGTTTCACAGAATCATGGTATAAAGTTAAAATTATAATTCTTCTTATTATTATTATAACACAATAATTACTATTATTAGTTTCAATGCTCTTTAAAGTAATAAAGACAAAAGTGGTTTTCTGGTTGAGCTAACACTCTATTATAATTTCACTAAATATTAATGAGTAACAAGATAAATGTTAATCCTCATACCCTAGTTTACTGAAACCAGAAAACTAAATTGCTGCTCACGGAAATCTATTAACAAACTATTACATATTACACTGAAAGCTACAAATGATTGTCTGTCTTTGCCCATGTAACATCTCACTGAAAACATGATTTGTCTCCTGCCTAACCTTACAGCCCTGACACGCTCAGTCAATTCAGGCTGGGTCATTTTGGTATAGGTTGGCTACTTTCCCTTCTCCTATTCATTAAGTCTACATACAGGCAGAGCACACATGGCATGGTTTTGTTTTTAAATTATTTTTAATGCTACACATATGCATTTTATTGATTGCATGCATTTTACATGCATTACACAAGTAAAGTTCTTTTGCATTAAATATTAGAGTTCAGCTGACTATGCAGAGCATAAGAGAAAAGTTAGTGCCTGAAAAATTCCTAAAAATTTCACATTCTCTGGGAAAAGGCCCTCTTTGGAAGAATTTTGATTTGATTACCACAACAAAAAAATGGGCCAATTGGTCAGGGTAGGCTGTAAATCATGATTTATTTTTTCACTTCTGGGTCACATAACTCGGTAACATTATCTACTGCATCAAGCTTTTCACCACTGGACAGTAGCAATATTTATAGGCATGATTGCTGGTGGCTCTAGCAGTTATGTTTGAGGCCTATAATAAATTTCTCCTTTATGAGTGTGTGTTTTTGCAGAGAGAGCTTTAAGTGATATTGGTATCAGTTTCAGGCCAAAAATTTGCTGATTTGCAAGGCTGGCTGATGTGTCAGGCTGAGAATCCTTCCTTGTCTTGTCATTTGGGATGGATGGCAGTAATGGGAAAGATTTGTATTCTTATGCACAAACATTTCATCAGCTATGCCATACTGTGTATTAACAATACAGCTATATATGCATTACACTTGAGTTTAGTTACCCTGACTCACAGACTCTGGCAGGAGGAATTAATACTGGTTTGTTTTTTTTAACATTTTTTTGTTTTTAAGGAAAAAGTCAGATACAGTTTATCAGAGCTTTTAGAAAAATTACAACAATAATTGTTTAGAAAGCAGGAACTATTAATAAGTTGGAAAACTATTAATAGAACAGTTCAGGTATGAATAGGATATAAAAACTTGTTTTGTGTCGATTATTAAAGCGTAGCACCTGCTAAAATGTGTAGACCTGTGTATGTTTCCTGAAGACTGTAAGAACAAGACAAACACCTCTGAATATTGTATTCAAACAGCTGCCATTCAACATTTCAGTTATCTCTATCCTTTTTCTGAGATTTAGCATAAACCATCACAGGCAAAACACTGACACATCTTAGATGAGACTCATATTGGATCAAGTCATACACATCCTCTCAAACATATGCCCAGCGGTACAAACCACCATAGATTATCATTCCTATTTCCATGGACTTCTAACCCTTCTCTCTCCACCAGCTCTTCCTACTAACTGACTGGCTAAATCAGGTGGGTTTAGTCAATTAAATGATGGTGACCACATATGATTGGACATGAGCAATATGCAGGTCTTGGAGGCAGAATAGACTGAACCAAGTGATTGACAGCAAAACACCTTATACTTACTTTTCAGTTTTCAGTTTTAGTAGGTAGGTGGTGAATGTACTCTAGTTTCTTAGAGACTGACCTAGTTTATGTCTCAACAGTACTGGGCTATCACAACATTTTAATAAGCCTGTTTGTGTCCCCAAAAACAAGCATACAGTAAGTGGAAGTGGGTGTGCGGATGTTACTTAGAGGTGAGGTTGTGGTCAGGATGTTTGGATGAGGTGTGAATGATCTGTGCCACTTAAACCAAGAGTGGGCCTAAAATGCAAGACACTTAGACTTTGTGACTGTATCATCATGTCTGAAGATTATTTACACTACTTAAAATGAATGCACACCACCTCAATGAGTTGTTGAGTTGGTGTTGATTCATTAAAATGAGGCCCATCTGACATTATCTACTTAAACAAAATGTATGTGCAGCCAAGCGCACATAATTAGTTGGCTGAAAAAAATAACACAAGGTTAAGTACAGTGCAGACTCCTTCAATCTACTTTATATCACTTTCTGGGTGTCCAGATAAAAGGAACATTAACGTCACAGCTTTAATACATGCCAGTAAGTTCGTCAGAGGGATCAGTCTATTTTCTGAAAAGGCAGAAAACAGTAACGTTAGAGCATTCCATTAAACCGCCTATATTTTAACGTGAAAGATGTTTAAGGGACGAACCGCTGTATGCCCAAATAAATAACAGCTGTGTTGTTGCGAAAGTCCCCCTATACCTAAGCAAATAAACGTAAATATTTCATAAGATAGGCAGGTTCAGTAGTTAGAAAGTTATCAGCCATAGAACTGCAAACAGTAACGCAGTTATTTTGGCTAACAAGACAAGCTAGCGTCAACGTTACTTTCAGTTAACAGGCTAAAGCTACCGCAGCGTCGTTACTAACCGACGTTTTCTTGTATACTTTTTCAAAGTAAATTAAACACTCCTATTGTGATGTTCTCTTTAATCGAGAGGGTTACTTAAACCTTGACGTCCAAAGACAACATTGACATAAAAGCGAGCACTTTATTCGTATTGAATTAGTAAACACGGAACCTTCCGCCGAATGATTTGGTTTCAGTTGATAGTCAGTGGCTGTGTTAGCTTGTGCGCAGAGCTGGCCTGGACTTACCGTGATGTTGCAGTGAATGATCAGCAGCTTCTCCCCTGTTACATTGAATTGGCAACTGAGTTCGTCGGGTTTCCAGTCTATTATTCTGAATCGTTCGTGATTTGGGTCAAAAATTGACTCCAAAAACTTCAGTTCGGCCTTCAGCCCCGAAACCGACATCTTCTACTCATCTCAAACCACCAGGCCGCTGGCAGAGGGGAAGTCGGGGCGGGATGTGACCGCGCAGTTGAGTCGCTCTATACGGATCTCGCATGTTAGCGTGAGAACAACAACAAAGGGCTGGAGGGTGAGGTTTATCATGCACACTGTCAGGAGTATCTAACAGTTATGACACAACACTATTTTATTTGGATGTTTTTTATTTCCTAAAAATAATAATTTCATTTTAGTTGTACTGTTTATCTGACACTATTTGTAATAATTGTAGTGTCCATAACCCACAGGAACCCATAAAACAAGATGAAAAAATTCACTCTGATTTTTTATATGTATTGGCTGTAATAAGTATAGAGTATAAAATAGAAAAGAGAAAAAGACCTTGGGACAGGTTTTTGAAAAGTGGGGCTGGATAATCAATCGGGCAAGGTGGGCACCTGCCTTAGAGCCCCAGACCTGTCGAGGCTCTAAAAGCCCCACATTGGCTGTGTGACAGTTTGTTTTTGGTAACTGATAACTGTTTGGGAATTCATAATACGTACTGGGTGCTGTATTATTACATGACCAGGTGGTCCTCCAGTTTTAAGACACTTTAAACTTTAAATATGTAATGTGGGGGTTTTAGCCTGGAGTGGTATATATGTGTAAAATAGAACAAAGCCACTATCTACACTGTACAGTGTGCTTGATGTGCTCTTGCAGGCAATAGGGTTCTAGGAGAAAATAATTGCTTGGGACCACCACTAGATTTATCATAAAAAACATTACTAAAATACTCTTTTATAACTGTTTGATAACCAGACAAGCTGTTCGGTTTCTATGAATTAAAATTCCTCTCCTAGCTTTCAAATTTGATATTATTATTATTAACAGTGCCTGTATGGAACATTACATACAACATCTCAATTTACCCATATTTGTGTATTTTTATGCAGACACTGACTTCATAAATAATCTCAGCAAGTCTCTTTACTCAGTAAAATGCAGGTATCCCATGTTAAATCATATACTATGTTCCAGTCAATACAAATTTAGCCTTTAGTCCTCAATGTGCAAATACTGATAAGCACATTTATCAACACATATAAAACTTAAGTAAAATGAAAGATATAAGTAGCTTTAAAGCCAAAGAGGATATGCTTAATATCTAACTCAATGTATTTACTGATAAACTGTGGAGTTGTTTACATAATTTATGTGCAGGGGATTACACAAGTTGCCTCCAACCTGGAGGTCAGAACCCCCACAGCAAAGGCTCAAAATAAATCTGAAAGTTTATGAGTTAATTAATGGGGTAAGCTAATACAAAAACAAAATATAACATAAATATGTGGTTTTTGTTTTTCAGTTTGCTAGTTGTTGCTTTTTGCATTTGAATTACTATTTAATTGTGAGCACATAGAACTGTTCAGGCTATTTTGGCCTGTGAAAGCTCATAATTAACCAACAAACTCCTACAGCACTGCATTTTTTCATCTTTATGCAATGAAAAGATTATTTGATGGTTTTTAAATAAACAATATATTTGCAGTGTAATATTATGTTAAAGTTTGAAACCCAGAGAAGTCTGTTTTTTTCAAGTGCTCCATGCTTTTTTGGAAAAATGCCTATGATTTTAGGACATGTAGCAGCTTGCTTATGCTACTGCTCTGTTCAGGTAAACTATCATGAGCAATATAATGTTAGTTGCACTGACTTGACACTAGATGGCACAACAGATACATTTGTTTTGCTTTCAACTAAACATGAACTCTGTACCACTGCCATGACCGGTACACACATTTTACTACAGGGCAAATATGTACTAGAGTACACTGTACACCTTTTACAACAGAGCTGTTCATAGTCCATTAGCCTACATGCGGCTTCACTAAATGCAAGCTTGACTTTGAGAAACAGACTAGAGGGTGCACGGACGACTCTGTCCTCTCCAACTGTGCACAAAACCTGCCACCTTTTTGAATATCTAATACTGAGGTTGAACTGAGACAGTTTGATTACTTTTCTTGTACCAGTGAACTTGGGTAAGTGTTCATAAAAAGCTTGATTATTACTACATGTGTACTGAAATATGTTGTAAAAAATGACTGTTTTGTGCCAGTCTTGGCAGTTAATTGTTGTGTAAACAGCAAGTAATGCCTGTTAGATTATTGCATACATTTATCAGTTTAATTTTATTTTAAATGTATTTTAAATGTCATTATCTGTATTAAACACATTGTCCATCATGGGGTGCAATAAAAAAAATAACAGTATCTTTTGAATTTTGTAGTTTTGAGGACTCTTTGGTTTCATTTACAGCACTGTTTGTGCCCCATATAAGATTTACATTATTTAGACAGTCCAGCTCTATTTCATCTGTGTATTCTTTACTTATGTAAAAGTAGCCAACCAATCCAAGAATATGCCTAAAAATACATAATTCCAAGTAAAAATCTGACATTCACAACAGTCACAACTGATGCATGAAGGGGTAAATAATAATATCTTACTCTTTTACCTTGTTAAGGTGTCCTGACCTGATGGCTGTAAAATGATTAACAGGGCAGTAGAGAACACAACTCAAAATCTGTTATGTAAATCTGTAAACATGATTTCTTTTTTGCACAATGTTTTGATTGACCCCTCTGGCCTCAATCAGTTAACAGGAGAAAGGTCTCAGTGATTTTATAGATAACACTCAAATGGAAAAATGAGCCCAGCCACTGATTTAATCTTTAATGATACATTGTAACTGTATGAAATATTTTTTTATGTAAAGCTTTATTCTGCAGTGAAAAATAAACTGTGAAAAAAAGGAGGAAAGTGAAAAGTTCAATATTTCCTTCTGAAATGTGGAAGTATAAAATAGGATCAAATAAAAATAATAACAGTCCAATACTTGAGTAATATCATCATTCATTTTCCACCACTGCTTAAATGTGATAGTGAACAAAAAACATGTTCAAACTGGACTCTCCTGTTTTTGTGTACATGAAGGCCTCTGAGGGATTCCAGCATGAAGGTGCCTCATTCATCTCTGATAACCTTTGCCCTACTGTGCACACAACTGCCAAGTGTTTCTGGGGGCAAAATTCTGGTGTTCCCATTGGATGGAAGCCACTGGGTTAACATGAAGATACTTATAGAGGAACTGCATGCCAAAGGCCATCAGGTCACTGTGGTTCGGGCATCTGATAGTTGGTACATCAGTGAGAAGTCTCCTCTTTACACATCTGTCACCCTTTCCTGCTCAAATGGATTTGAGCAGAACTTTGAAACTTTTTTGTCTCCACAGCTAGAGATCCGGCTTCAGGGTAAGCATACCTCTCTTTGGTCTCGCATCTGGAATCGTATTAAAATGCAGCAGTTGACGGTGGACCAGTTCAATCATTTCCATAAGGGAATGAGTGAAATGGTCTCTCAGATGTTTGAAGATGAGAACCTTATGCGGACTTTGCATGAGGCCAAATATGACGTGGTTTTGACCGACCCCGGCATAGGTGGGGGGGCAATCCTGGCCCGTAAGCTCCAAGTTCCTCTTGTTTTTAACGTCAGATGGACCATTCAAGGTGAAGCTCATTTCCTTATTGCCCCCTCACCTCTGTCATTCATTCCTTTCACTGCAACAGAGTTGACTGATAAGATGACCTTCCCTCAAAGAGTGTTGAATGTCTTTAGTTATCACCTTGGGATGTACACACTAGCATCCATCACGGAACCTCATTACAAACCAGTAGTAAAGAAATACTTTGGTCCTGATGTGGATTACTCAACGTTTTTCCTGGATGCTGATATATGGCTCATGAGGAATGATTTTATCTTTGAATTTCCACGTCCCACGATGCCGAATATAGTCTACATGGGTGGATTTCAGTGCAAGCCTTCAAAGCCGCTTCCTGCTGACCTGGAGGACTTTGTCCAGAGTTCTGGAGACCATGGGGTCATTATTATGACCTTAGGAACTTTACTCGCTGAACTTCCTCAAAATATCGCTGAGGAGATTGCTGCAGCCTTTGCCCAGCTGCCTCAGAAGGTTGTGTGGAGGTATAAGGGGCAAAGACCAGCCAATCTAGGCAACAACACATTGACTGTCAACTGGCTGCCACAGAATGACCTCCTAGGACATCCTAAAACTAGAGTGTTTGTGACCCACGGAGGCACTAATGGGGTTCAGGAGGCGATTTACCATGGAGTTCCTGTAGTTGGACTTCCCTTGTTCTTTGATCAGCCTGATAACCTCTCCAGAGTCAAAGCAAAGGGAGGAGCTGTGATTGTGGAAATTGCCATGCTTGAAAGACACATGTTTGCAGATGCCCTGAAGACAGCTCTGTACAATTCCTCTTACAGGGAAAACATGCAGAGGCTGTCAAGGCTGCACAGGGATCAGCCCATGAAGCCTCTGGACCAGGCAGTGTTTTGGATAGAATATGTTATCAGACATAGAGGGGCTCATCATCTGCAGAGTCATTCCTACAAAATGTCCTGGTTTGTTTACAACTCAGTGGATGTCATTGCCGCTTTATTGACAGTTGTGTTGCTGTTAACATTCACCTTCATTACAATCATAAGGTTAATGTGGAGAATTATTTTTGCTGGCAAAAAGGTTAAAAATGAATGACATAATAATAAAATGTTATGTATTTATATGATACACCCAAGCATTACCAAACATGAATTCAGCATTTATCTGCATGGGTCATGATGATGAATAAGCCATTATAGGCCAAACATACTAACAGAACATATACAAATCCTTAAAAGAATAAAATACACATTCAAGTTCAATATGTATTTGTCTCCCAATGCAAATTTAAATAACAGTTTTTATTGTAATTTGAGAAACATGTGAATTGTAGTTTTTGTTTGATTTTATATTTTTTGAGATGTGCTATATGGATTCAGAGTAAAAACTACAGGAGATAAAAATAATGTAATAATTAGAAACAATTCCTTTAGTTATTGAAGAGATTAAGCTGACTATTTGCTATTTAACACTTTTTAATGAAAAAAAACATGAAATGAATTTAGAAAAATAAAATATTTTGTACATATGAATATTACCTGGATTACACTTTGATGTTTTTTCAGACATTTTAAATTTTCTATAAAGAACCAAAGATTTTTGTAGATAAATGCACTAAATTGAAAAAAAAAGAACTGAAACTTGTGACAGCTCTGAGGTTTGTAATATACAAAACAAAACAAACACAACAAACATTATCTCTACATTTTTTTTTGTTTACAGCTCTTGCTCTCCTAAGGAATTCATGTAATGATTGTGATGTCAAGTTTCAACGTTTAAGAAAGGACCCAAAAGCAAAATACCAAGGTCAGCGCTTAAAGTCTCAAAAAGCAAGATTTCTTAATGTAAAACTGAAAAAGGAAAAAAGAAAGAAAGAAAGAAGTAAACGGGGTGAATTAGAAACAACAGCGAAATACAAAACAGAACCGATAAACAAAATAATATTAAGCAAATAAACACTGAACTGGAGAACAACCACAGGCAAACTGACAAAGTGTGACTGAGAAACACAAACATAAACACTGTGGAGGGATTTGTAATAATGAGCAGGTAAAGTAAACTAACAATCAAGAAGGCAGGAAGGCACAAAAGGAGACATAAGAGGAGAGAAAGTATAAAATAAAACAAGAAATGACAAAAAAGGTGAAAATAAAGCAACTTCCTTATTTCATTCTTAAGCTCATAGAAATATATAAAAATAATATTGACACTATTCTCTACTTTCACATTATTCACATTATGTGTCCTCTCAGATGAGGTGGATATGTTTAAAGAGTAGATTTCAGACACAATTCTATTGGTATTATTATTCTCTATTATTATTATTCTCTTTTTATGAATTCTTAACTGCTATTTTATCTGCTTTGTTTTCTGTTGTATTTGATTTGCTTTTATTGTAATTCTTTTCTTATGCCCTGTGAAGCACTGTGAATTGCCTTGTGTATGAATGGTGCTATATAAATAAAATTGCCTTGCCTTGGTGTTTTTCAGTCTGTATTTAATTTGACCAAACTGGTCCAGTTTATTGTTAGATTAGCTTCTGTCATTACGGCCATGTGATGATGCCATTCATCTGTTTTCTGAGATTTATCAAAGAATTTCATTTTTAGTGATTCCTAATAATTTTAAGATAATTTCATCATCTAAGCTGTTGACCTTGTTTTTATTATTTTAATTCGTGAAGTTCAATGTCACCAATATCGTTGCTGTCCTCGACATCTACTGGCACAGAAGCTTCCAAATCCTGAGAAGTAGATGATTCTTGGTCTTTCTTTCCCTTGTTGTACTGCTTGTAGATTGTATATCCTAATGGTATATAAAGCAATATGATACACTCCATTCCAATGATCTAAACCAAAAACCAAAGAATAAAAAATGACATATTAAATTATCACCTTGTTATCAGTGCTGTTAATTGACCATCACATTGCTAACTAGCTAATGTTAACATGTTAACAATTTAATCTAAGAATGTGAAAATAGTTAAGTGTTCCTTTGTGTTACTTACCTGAGACACAGAAAACCAGTTCTGAGTCTTCTTTATGTACTCCTTTGATGATTGATGGTCGTCTGGTTCGCACCATTTTAGATGAGAAGATTCGGACACATCTATAAACTTGCCCAACCAGGAAGTCATCCCACAGGCAAAGTATTGTCCATCCAAGAACATCAAAATGATCCACACTATAGCAGGAACAGAGCTTACAAACACATTTTTCCAGCGCTTAAACTTGTATAATTGAATATTTATCATCATCAGATAGATGAGAACTGCAGGAACAATAAAATATGCAGCTGCAAATGGAGCATTCCAATCAGGCTGGCATGGGCATGCAAAATCCGTTTCCACTATCTTCTCCAAGCAAAGAAGGATGAAGCAAAAAACCATACTTGATGCAACAGGGCTCTTCTCCAGTTCTTTCTTTACTTTGGAGAGAAAATATTTTCTCTTCGGCATTGTCAATTGTCTAGAAAAAGAGTAAAGAAGTAGAGTTAGAAAGTAGTCAGGGTACGGTTCTTTTTCCCTTGATCTCCATGTTCTCCCATGTTTCTCTCATTTCTGTTCCTGTGTACATCTACTGCATGTTTTCTCAGTGTGTGTACAGGTGTGGCTAACTAGCCTAGCCTAGTCTGATGAGCATGAACTGATGAAGTCACTTGGATAAGAGGCGAAACGTCTTCACAGACATATTACTGAGTCCAGTTGCCTTCGATTTATTTGCCCAGAATAA
>JAPZDY010000023.1:16784032-16814808 GCA_029783645.1 Ctenochaetus hawaiiensis
CGTATATGTGATGCTGCTGTGTAGGATGTGGTGAAAAACAGGATGTCTGGCTAAAGACAGAACCTCTTTTGTTTCCTGTGACTCAATATGCAACACAGTGACCATTCAGCGTATGAATCTGTAATTATAGCTGCATGCTTTTTGACCGCAAAACTAAAAGTAAAAAATATGAACTCCATTTTACAGACAAATATCACAAATGAGTTGGTTCAATCACAGGGATATTTTTGTCTATTTTTCCCTTAAAAGCAGCTTACATACTGTCATATAACAAACAAACAACATTTTGATATATTGAAACAATTTTAGTCTAATTGTTTCTTTCATAAACACTGTGTGAAAATAACAAACAAACTACTTGGTTGATTACGAGTTAACAAGCAGAGCATTTTGCTTGATTGGATGATTTATAACCTTTAAATTATAAAGTTAGAGAAGTTAGAGAAGTCAGATGTGATCTAATAATTAAAAATAAAACATAATCTGGTAGCAATAAAAGACAACAAAAAGCTTTACTAACCTAAACGCTGGCCGCAAGAGCTTTCTGGGAAACCTCCTCCTCTTGAAGATATGAGACTCTATCAGCTATTCTCTCTTCTTCAAATTTACTAATTCCTCTTCTCTATGATTACTTCTGCTCACTTCCACTTTCTCCTATTATTGAAATGTCAAAATTTTCAGATCTGAAAGGACTCTTTGTATTTTACTTTTCCTCTACCTCTTCTACTTCTCAAAAAGTTATATGATGGGGGCAAAAACCAGGTTTGATGGATAAATATAGTTGTATATCGATGAAGGCACCAACTGAGCCTGTGGTGTTACTGTGTGTGATAACACACTTCTGCTAGATTTCTGGACTACATGCAGGACAAAACATCTTCTAAGACAAGTTATTTAGAAAACTTTGTGGGGACTTTTTGCTCATAACTCTGCATGAATTACAAAACATATTTGACACAAAGCTACATGTGCTGGGTACCCAGTGAGCAAAAAGTTGCGATGCATGCAACTATTTTATCATTCAGAGACCCAGTGAAGATTCTAGCATAAAGGGCACCCTGGGCACTGCATTTTGTTTTCTCCACTAGAGAGGCATCCGTTACTGCACTGCATTATGATTTCTTCTCTAGAGGTGGACTCCATGTGGCATGTTATCATGTTTTCTTGCACACTGGGTCATCCTAGATGATTTATCAGCTTTTATCAGCAAGAGGGTACTTTTTTAATCATAGGAGCACACCGGAGCTGAGGGAGTGTTGTCATTTCCAGTGACAATAACTACTGACCAACATAAACATAAAGACCAAACTTGAGGACTTGTGGAAACCAGCTCATCCTCAAGTTTGGTCTTTAAAAACCGCCACATTTTGTGAGAGTCTTACATTTTTGCTTTTTTCCAAAGGTGAATTCCTGACAGAAATAACTTGTTGAGACTTCTTATTGTTCCTCACCAGAGACAGATAAAAAGGAAACTTCATCTGACCAACACAATAAGTCTCTACGTAGGTATAGACCATCAGAGAACAACAGATTATAGCTCAGAAGGTGTCAATACCACTTTATTGGCTCTGTTTAGTGCAGAGGTTACATTGTGTTGTAGGTGTAAGGTTGCCACTACCCTATACTAGCTCAAAAGGAAATAGGATTAAAAGTCTTAAAGCAGCAGGTCCTGTTAGGTCAGGGCTTAGTCGCCTGAGAAACTGCTTGAACTGGCCTAATTTAAAACCCATCACCGTTTGTTTAGAACTGGATTCCTTTGGCCTAGTTATAGTCACATAATTCTGCATCCACACCTGAGAAATAGTCCTGTCTAAAATCCACCTAGCCCAATAGTTCATAAGAAAAGTTTAATCACCATTCAAAATCACTGCTTTTAAATTCAATGCAAACACAACAATATTTTTCTTATGCAGTTTCATTGTTAAAAGTCTATTGTAACACGACTGTGTATATAAATAGCGTCCATCTTGTTCATGGTTTTCATGTAAATAACTTCTGCAGCGCACCATGTCGGGACGTTGTATGATGTGCGCGCTTGTCTCTGCGCTCTCGGCAAGATCTCGCGGGATTTCACATTAAACGGGTGGTTTAAAAAAAAAAAAAAAGGTGGTTCCCGTGCTGCACCGGGTTGGCAGCAGAGATAGCAGCACAGGTACTCAGCAGCACCACCGAGGGCTCCCGCTAGTCTACCTAGCGACACTTTCCTCTTTGCGTGACACGATTGGAGAGTGTGGAGGTAGGAGCCTCGGTGGATCCACCCCGCACCATCATACCCAGCTCAGGTCACCTTAGCTCTCGCCTACCGGCATTTTCCATCTCCCGTCTCCGAAGATGATACCTTGCAAGCGAAGAGCTGCAGTCATGTCCTTCTCGGTGGTGTTATTGGGAGCCGTGATGCTGCAGTCCGTCTCTTCCCAGAACGGTAAGAAATGAGCTCTCCTTGGGAGGAAAAAAAAATACATGACGGCACTCACATCATAGCAAAAATGCGGTTTTAAAGGGGATATGTCGCCTGCACGTCTGCAATGGAGCATTATTTAATGAACATCCTCCTCAGAGGCCAGCTCTAATTAGATATTCATTCAAACGCTGCGATAGATGAAACATGTATTAATCGAGTGATGCGCTTGCTGGTGTGGCTTTCCGAGCGTTTGCACTGAAGGGTCACTAAATCATTAATAGGCTACAATCTGTATCGGTTATGCTGAAGTGGGCCACACGGAGGCCTGTGCGATGTCCCTAAAATGTCCTTTGAAGTGTTGAAGTGAATGCACGAGTCGTTCATTCAGGTCTGCTCATTAGGGTGGGGGGGGGGTCGAAAAGGTGGAGAGAGAAATAGTGTCACACTGAGGCTCAAATTCTTCCCGCACGCACGCAATCAACATGCTGTCACGCTTGGGTCTGCACAGGTATGCAAGGATACACCTTAGGAATTGAGCGTTTCATATCCAGCAGCACTCCTCTCCTAGCGGGTGAGATAATTCCCCAGCATCAATCCAGGTCGCTGCAGCAGAGCAAAGCATGCAGCCTGTGTAATTAGATGTAGGACCTTAAGAAGTGCGGCTCTGTAAATAGCATCAGTCCATTTTGCTGCATGCTTCTATTTTTAGAGCAGAGATGCTGCACTGGGAACCATGGCTTTAATGTCCTCTTGCAACAGTGAATCTGTTAACTCTTTGCAGAGATGTGCTGCACTGCAGAATGCCATTGATTGCTGAGCAGGGCTCCTCTTGTTAAAATGCTCCTCGGCTCATAAATCTTGTCCCCACCACTCAGTTCAAAGCAGGGTTAACCTGTCTCAGCTGAGTGTTTGTAGGTGTATACAGGTGTAGTTTGTATTCCTTGGCAAGCCTTGGGTGAGAATGAGTGAGGATGTAATCAGCAGCGGCCCTCCCTGGACTTGATTATGTGTAGGAATGCATTACACATCTCCTCTTATACTGCACACCCACTCAAAAACATCTCTTCTTCGCTCAGCACTCAAGTGGATAAAGCTCAGAGTGCTACTTAAATATAATTTTGTTTTAAATTAGACAGATATCTTGAAAGTAAGATGTTTTTTTTTTATCCTCCCCACTTGTTTCCCAGGAGTCCAGAGATGCTGAATGGTTCACACAGTAGGCCATTACATGAGATCTGAATAGCATCTTGTCTTCCTCCACGCTTGTTTGTCCAGCTCAGTGTGGTGATGCAAAATATTCCTGCTAAGGTTCACTTGAGGATGTGAACTTCATCCAAAATAAAGTGGTTTTGTTATTACAGAGAAACCTGTTGAGTAATGTAATACACAAACAGCTGAAAAAAAAGGTCTTGATCAATGAATCAATCAATGCAAACAGAACATTTTTGCTTCATAAATGAAGATTTATTCATGAACATTTGGGAAATCAATATTGAGTTCATGCAATCAAAATGGAGATTTACAGATAAATGCACCAGACTTAAAAACAAATAAACAACTTTGTGCTGTTATAACTTTAAAATCATGAGGTCCAATCTGGGAAATTTGCAGAAGGGCTACAAATATTGATTATTTTCTTAACTGATTAATCCGATGTTGTTGTTTTTTTCAACACAATGGCTGCCCTCACGCTGGAAGTAAAACAGTCAGAAAAGCAGTTTGTCAGAGGAGAACTTTTGATTAAAATATAAAACCAACTTCTAGTTGGCATCAACATACATTCATCTTAGTATTTTGGTTCAAATCATGTTTATATTCCTTTAAAAATTCTCACTTATTGTCTGTAAACACCTCTGCATAATGAAGAGGAGGGGGTGCAGCCAATCCTTTCTGTTGCTTTTCTGCCCTGATCTCTTGTTGTCTCTGTCTATCAGGACTCACTTCTGTTCTGGCAGAATATTCATATAGCGGCCAGTTAGCTGCTCAATATGTGTGGCAACAGTTTTTGGTACATTAACTGGGACACTGGCCAGAATTGCTTCATTTTACACTCATTTAAATGGATTCATCCGAAGATACAGAGGAAAGAAACACTCAGGATGGCTGAAGGCCATCTGTTGTCAGGTTGTGCTGTTAGATTTGCAGTTTGAATAATTACCTAGAAATTAGCATCAGTTTAAACCCAAGTCTATCCCCAGTATTAATAAGAAGTGGACTGATAAGAATATTAACTTTAGATTTTATTTCCTATTTCCTGGTTAAAGCACCATATTATGATTTTCTCGGTTCACTGGGGGCTAACAGGATGTGGCTGGAAGACAGATTTTAATTGGTCCCCATCAAAACATCCAAGTGTCTGATTGGAGAAAAGTTCTTTATGACTTTAAATGTAAATGATGATTTTAGTTTTGTCTGTAGCTTTCTGCTAAAAAGGTTGTGTGACATTGATCATTATAATCTAAATATATTTCAATTTTCTGACATTTAACTGTGTGTACTTGAGCTCAATGTAAATTAGATCAGCATTTGGTATCATTTTTTTTAGTCCAAAAGACAAATAAATTTGAAGTTTGTCACAAGCACACTTTAACAAATACAGAACATAAAGAAAAGTAGTGCAGAACCAGTCAGGAAATCAAACCCTTAAAGCCAGTGAGTGAAAGACTTAAAGCATCTTTTCCACAAAAAAACCTCAGTGTCATTCGATGCCTCAAATCAAAACCCTTAAAGCCAGTGAGTGAAAGAATGAAAGCATCATTTCCACAAGAAAAAACCTCAGTGTCATTCAATGCTCTTCTGACAATGAGGAAATAGCTGTCCAGTTCCCACATAACTTCTGCCATTGTTGTGTTCAAACAAACGGTTGCTTGTCTTGCTAGTCGTCACATCCAAACCAGGCCTGTAGCTGCAAATAGTTTCTCATAGTACGATTATTGTTCTAAAACCACCGGAGCTCAGACTCAAGTGTGTAGCTTGAAGCCTGGTGAGATGGATACTAAAAATTATATGATGGTCATGCAAATCCATCTGCCTTAGAGTTACTGCAAAACAAAGATTTTAAAAAAACTACAAATTCAGCCTCTATAGCTCTGAGATCCCACTCCTGAGACACACACAATCACATGCACAAAGCAGACAAACATCAACTTGACAAGAGTGACGTCTTTCAGACATGAACAGTGCACTGGCGTGAAGACAGCGCTGCTGGCTCGGCACTTTTGACGTGTTTAGACAATCCGAGGTGGCAGAATCTGTCTCTCAGCAGTTCTGTGTTCAGAGCTGAGGTGTTGGATTCAGCTTTCAGTCCCAGTCATGTTACCCACTGGTGCTTATTCAGTCATTCGCCAGCTTATTGCAAACCCAAATTTTGATAAATGATACAGAATGTGATTATTTACTCACATTGACCTCTTGAACTTTATTGATTTTTTGTAAATATTTGCTTGTTCCAAATTTGATGTCAACAAAATGTTTTAAAAAGGGAAGGACAAGGAGCAACAAAAGACAGGGAAAGTTGTGGGATGCTCAAAAAACACACAAAAAACCCCACCTGTTTGGATTTCCACAGGTAAACAGGTTTACTGGTAACAAGTGATAGTATCATGACTAAATATCAAAGGGGTAAATTTGAAAAAGGCTTTTTTGTTTATTAGCAAGGATGAAGCGATGGTCAATACTTTGTCAAACCTGTGAGTGTATAAAAGATATTTCAGCATAAACTTTGGAACATCTTAAAACCATTGTTGGTAAACATGTTGGTTTGAAAAATTATTGCTGTAAACTCGCTGTTGATATTTACATTTTACAGAGTGCCCTAACTTTTTTGGAATCAGTGTTCACAGGGTAAACCCAGCTTAAACTAATGCAGTCCTGCAATAAATCCTGCCTTCATGGAGAGGTTATCATCAGCTGTTTTAGAGAAAATCTTAGTTAAAATAATTGTTTTGTAGGCTGTAGTCTGTGTTTAAATTATTTTGTCTACCCCATTCATATCAGTGAGGGTAAAGCTCAACAGCACTGCAAACAGCAGCCTCTGAAATGACCATTATAACCTTAAGGAAGGCAGATTTTTCTGCGGGACTGTTGTGATGGACTGTGCTGGTTTTAGTCCTAATGAACTGGCAGCTGAGTGTGTATAGGAGCCTATATGTGCTGACAGTAAACGCACCGGTCTTGATGAACCAGTTGTGGGTTGTGCAGTGTGGTTATGATGTCAGCTGTCCTGTGATGATCTGCCCGGTCTGGTTGGCTGTCTCTCTCTCCTTCTTCTTACTTTGTTGCCGTACAGTGCTTCTATGGAAACGGAGAGGGTCTATCACCACGCGCCCACACGCTCCCCAGAGACCCAGAGCTGCAGCTTCTATAAATCTCTGCTCAATCTCAACAGTGCCTATAGACTATGCTTATGACTACACCCCCTTCGTCCTCGTCCTCCTCCCCTCCTCTCTGTGCAGCTAAGATCAATTATTGCTCATTTTTTGCATTCAGCTCAGGAGAGGGACACGTTTTAATCCAGTAAAATTTACAGCACGGTTTGCTCAACGTCATTGCCTTTTCCGGAAGCTTGTCTGAGTCTTAATGATGTTTTCATCATACAGAGGAGATGTAGTGAAAAACGACAAGGTCACTTGGAGGACTTTTCGGATTTGAGTGCTGTGAGAGTCAGACACAAATTTATATGATATCATTAATTGGACAAAACCAAGTGAGAGCCGCCCTGCAAGGACGTCCCAGTAGAATTGAATTAAAGCTTCCCAGGAATAGCAGCAATAATGGCTTTTGCAGATCTGAGGTAGCCTCCCTGTCTCTCTCTCTCTCTTTACAAAAATGTTGACCGTGCCCGGCACACGCAGTTTGAAGTTTTGTTTTTCATGGCTTCACAGTGTGTACTAGAGCGAATTAAAGCGATCTAATTAGCTTCAGAGCATTTTAAACAAAACGTTTTCTGTTCTCCACCTTTTCATTTTCTATTTGGCCTGTTTTTTATTAGCCTTTATTGATAATAAATGGAAAACTTTTGGGTTTTTGCTGTTGTTTAGACAAAACAAAGCAGTCTGAGTTCCTCAAATGAGCACTTGAAAATTTCAACGGACATTTTTTACTATTTTAGGACATTTTATAGACCTACAATTAAACAGATTAATCCACAAAAAAGACAATTGCTAGCTTCAGCTTCATATTTTACATTCTGCACTCTTCTTTTTTCACTCAACATTTGTTTCATTTTTAGAGAAATTGTCTGTCTTCGTCTTTTTTCATTATTATTATCCATTTTTATTTTGCCTTTGCTTTTCTTATTCCCATTTGATTTACTCTTTTTTTCTGTTTTTCTGTCCTCCGCCTGTTTTGCTTTCTTTGGGGTTTTATCATCCATTCTCCTCCACCACTGCCTCCACCTCGTCCAGCTGGCTTTGTGAAATCACCTCTTTCTGAGACTAAACTCACGGGCGACACCTTTGAGCTGTACTGTGATGTGGTGGGAAACCCCACCCCAGAGATCCAGTGGTGGTACGCTGAGATCAACAGAGCCGATTCCTTCAGGCAGCTGTGGGACGGCGCCCGTAAGCGGCGAGTGTCCATCAGCACTGCCTACGGCGCAAACGGCGTGAGCGTGTTGGGCGTTACCCGTCTCACGCTGGATGATGCTGGGACCTACGAGTGCAGGGCCAGCAACGACCCCCGACGTAACGACCTGCACCAAAATCCGGCCACCACCTGGATCCGAGCTCAGGCCACTATAACGGTGCTGCAGAGTGAGTGGTCAGTGTAGAAGAAACACCCTCCTCCTCTTCATTAGAAACCAAATGTAGTAGTTCCTGTGTGATTCAGCCTCAAACCTCTCCAGAGGACCGCTAGCTTCCTCCGTAGGTGCCATCCTCCCCTACAGACCTGGAAATGAAGAAAAACACCATCAACCAGTCCTTATGTTCCTTTTCTGAGCTGAGCTGTGTTTAACATTGGGTTCATCGCTCGGTTCAGTGCATCCCTCAGCCTACACCCTGTAGAGAACAACTCCTCCCAGTCTCCACTTCCCCTGTGCTTCACTTTTCCTTTAGCTCTCATCTCATTTCCCCTTAAATATCATTATGTTCAATTTTATTATTTATTTTCATTGTTACTGTTGTCATAACCTGTTTTATTCCTGTTTTAATCTGTCACATTTTGCAGACTGACCATACTTACACACACTCACACACACAAACAGACACAGAGTATCAAAACAAACCAAAGGCCACCAAATGTCTGGTCATATTACTAATTGTTTTTTCTTATTCTTCAGATTGTTCCAAATATCTAATAAAAATGTAGCCAATTTTAGCAAATTTGGATGATTTTTGTAAGCAAAATCGTGCAGCTGATTGCAACATTAACCACATGCGTTTTGTTAAATTAATAAAAAAAGAAAAAAATGCTCATATGTCTCACAGCAGGGTATCAGAGTCATTATGATATCGGTTCACTGTTGTCTGCATGTAGAAACAAGATGTAGATAATCAGGATCAAGCAGAACAAGACACTCCAATTAAGGTCGTCATGGGTTAAAAGCTAATCCAAGTGAGGATTTTCCACAGGTTAAAATTCGAGCAGATACGAACATATGCTACTGTGGAGTTTCTGTGTGTTTTATGAAATTCAATCTCATCCCTAAATTAAAGCAAAGAGACTCATTGAATTAAGCTCAACCTGGAGTCTTTCTCACTGACTCCCAGTATGAAAACTTTTTTTTGTAGAAGTAAATCTGTGTTAAGCTTAGCTGTAAAATTACAATTTGAAGAAAAAGCCTTATTTTTAGCCTTACTTCAGTTTCCTTTAGTATAATAAAAATCAGCATCAAGACAAAGATCAGTGAAAAGTAACAGAAACATCTGCATTTCAATTGCAGCCTTCTCAGAAACTTCAGCTTTTTCCTGAATTTTTTTACTAAATAAAATCCTCAATGTTCATTAGTATGGGAACACTTCATCCACCTCACAATCTAATGATTCTACAGCAATAATATTCGTTTAAGTAGCAGATTATACCATAGATTTTGTACAAAGAGTAATCTGTATCTAACATTCCTTAGCGACACATCATACAGAAATTTAAAGTCAGGGATTGGATGCTTCTTACTGCAGTGCACCTTGGGAGCTGTAGCTGATTTCACTGCCTACACTTTTCTAAGCACAAGCACGTACCTTCACTTTTTATTAAAAACCAAAAAATCTGATATTTTCGAAAAGCAGTTGATCTTTTTAGTGCTGGTGATTCAACCGAGACAGTTTCATGTCCATACGAGCCTTGGAAACGCTCCCACCTCCACCTTCAGATAACGGTACAGAAAAATGGCTTCTACTTAAGGAACCCCGCATGCCTGAAATAATTCCACCCACTTTAATCCTGTGCTGTACTGTATAAAGTGCAGTTGGCTCAAGTGTCTCTCTGAAGCCTTTGAGTGTTGTTGTTTATTCTTCTAACACTCCCTCACCCACAAGCGCGAGCAGGCATCGTGGCTGATCTGTGTGTCTCCTACAGAGCCGTCAATCACCGCCTCTGAACACACCACACTTCCTGTGGAGGGTGATGAATACATGCTGCAGTGCAACCTGACCGGCGCCCACAGCCCCCACCAGGAGAGCTACTGGATGAAGAACGGGGAGGAGATTGAAGAAACGCGCACAGTGAAGAAGAACACTGAGTACAAGTAGGAGTGTGTGTGTGTGCATAAGTGTGTGAGTGCTAAACACAGAGTTTATCAGCCTGATGTGGGTTTCACGTCAGTTGTGTTTCTGCCCTCCAGGCTCAAAAAACCAAGAGGAGACGACGCCGGAGTGTACATGTGTGTTTTCACCTTCGAACTGGCCCCTCCAGTCAACGCCACCATCGAAGTTAAATGTAGGTGTTGGTCTGTGAGCTGCAGGCTTCTCTGTCAGTTTCAAGGCCACATTAGACATGTCACCAGTAAAAAAAAAAAAATGGCCCGAGTGGCCTTGAGCACAAGCTGCCCTGTCATGTGAGGACCTGTGATTTCAAACGGCTCTGCTGGCTGCTCAGGGGCAGCCGGCGCCCTTGACACCTCCATCCAACCAACGCCCGGCTCAGTGGCAGCAGATGGTGTCTTGTTTGTCTGATGGTGAGGGATTATGTCCCAACGTAAAATCTGCTCAGGCTTTTCTGCTGTCACATGTAACACTATGGAGGCAAATTGGATTTTGGGACGCTTTGCTTTTCTTTTGTGGGGTGTTTCTGTTGGTCCGGGCAGAAAAGAGATTTAAAGCCAGGCAGGTTTTTAATAAACACAATACACAGAATAAAACAGGTCTCTTCATGTTAAAACATGTTTCTGACAGATGAAATATTGTGAATGACAGATTTTAATTTTTCTCACATTTACTGTATTCACACTGAGGTTAATCAGGCTTTCGCTTTTTAAAGTAACCACAATAACTATGTAATATTTTATTATTTTATTGCTATTTTCTATTGCTTTATTCATTTCTCAGCTGGCTTCAGTCTTGTTTGTTGAATTATTTACCCCCTGCAGCTGTTGTAATGCTAGTTATATTTTTTTAATACATTCCTAACTCTGGAAAGTTCTTTGTGCATCTGGTTATCTTAATTTTTATAATTATTGTCATTTTTATAATCTGAACATCCTAAAGCAGCTGGTTATTTCCTGAAAAACATACTTTATGCAATAATCTTACTATACTAATATTTAGTAATAAACGCAATAAAGAGAATATTGTCTTTGATTAGTTTGTACGTAATGATACAAAAATGAAAAGTAAATCACTAACCTAAAATGACTTTACTCACAATTTTACATCACTCACCATAGACTGACTGTATTTTTGTGAATTTCTTGATCATATTGTAATCGTTGATTTTTGTTTTGTTGTAGCTGCTCCTGAGATCACAGGCCACAAGCGCAGTGAGAACAAGAATGAAGGCCAGCGTGCTCTCCTCTACTGTAAGTCTGTCGGTTATCCTCACCCCGTCTGGACCTGGCGCAAGTACGACAACGGCATTTACAGGGTATGTGATTTGTTTTCACCTCCTCTAAACATATTTTTAGCCACAGCTTCACAGTTTAATGTCTGATTTTGTTGACTGCATCAGAGGAGCGTTAAATACATTAAAATATATGTTCATTATTGAGGTCCTGCAGTTGAACCAATGTGACTCTGAAAATGTCAGTCCCAACTGAACATTATTATTTCTCTAAAGGGAAAATTTATTACTGAGCTGTTGCGCTAGATCAATGATCAACGATCGATGATGTTTGAAATCCAAAGGAGCTGCACTTTGTATCATTGGGATGTAGTAAAATAGAAGCATGGATGATGCAAGTTTCTTCAGTTTTGTTGCATACATGGATTAAGAAACCCTGAACCAACAGGACTGTGTATGTACTGTTTAATTTACTGTTTAATTTAAAGTTTGTTTTAAGAATTGGAAGCATAAGTGATTGTGTGAAAATAACTTGGATAAGATGTTAAAAGTCAAGTAAATAATTGGTAACTTTGGCATGTAAACACATGCACACATATCCACAAAAACACTGTAATATTTAGGCCTCCTTCCAGTGTAAAAATGCTAAACAAACAAGAACGCTCGAATATGGAATATTTTGTCTGGATGAGCATTGCATAAAAACCTCATGACATTAACAAGAACAAAAAGCAACTCTGTTCTTGTTAACACAACACAGAAGATTAATCAGGTCATTTTTTTCCTCTTTGCTTGGCAGGAAATTGACAACTCAAGTGGACGCTTCTTCATCAGCAGCAGAGACAACTACACCGAGCTCCACATCTCCAACCTGGACATCGGCTTAGATCCTGGCGAGTACAGCTGCAATGCAACCAACATGATCGGCAGCCGTGAGGAGAAGTCTGTGCTGAGGGTCCGCAGCCACTTGGCCCCCCTATGGCCCCTCCTGGGAGTTTTGGCCGAGATCATCATCCTGGTCATCATCATCGTTGTTTATGAGAAGCGTAAGAAGCCTGAGGATTTACAAGACGGTGAGTCACCAGCAGCTGCTGCTAAAGCTTGTTTTATTATTCCACTGTTTTCAATATATCTGGAAGAGAAAGTGGTTCCATTGTTCATTTTTTTTAACATGAATCTCTCCTGTGAAGTCTTTTTTCATCCAAAACGGAGGTGTGAAATTGAAAAAGTGTGAAGGGAGGCGCACTTTCTTTTCATGTATCTGCTGAAGTCATTCCTTCCCCCCCGAGACTCCGGCAAAGTCACCTGACACTGTGCTGCGCCTGCATTCAATAATTCAGTCTGACGACGTTGACCCAACAGGCAGACGCTGTTGCAGGAGGTTGCACCTTGTCAGGACAATTTCATGCATTTAATATTAATGAGGAATATGATACTGCAGTGTTGTGGAGGTGGACAGTTTCACTTATTAATGGCTTTCCAGGGACCTTGTGCTGTCCCCAAGCTGCTACAAGCTCAACCATGTGACTCTCATTTAGCTACACAACCTGCATAAGGCTTCCTGGGTCTGATACAGCTGAGGACTTCACGGGTCTGGCTATATTATGAATTATGCATTGATGATATTCAGGTGACCTTTATTCTCAAACAGAATTTTGATTTTGTCACATGCTGATTAGATGCAACATACAGTAAATAACTGACAGCTCAGTGACTTTCAGTAAATGCAGAAATATGTTGTCATTATGGGCATTTTCAGACCAAACAATCCTGAAAACTCCCAGAGAGGAACTTCCCCCTGTAGAGTTCCCCTGAGAACAACAAACCCTTAAGGACTTTTTCAGTTTGCATTGCTCATAGGAATAGGAATATGGATGTGACGTCTGGCACTGAAGAGTCAAAGGCCTGTTGTATTTCCCACGTTGCAACAGTAACGCCTGGGCTTCACTGCTGACTCCCATTTTTCAGTGTTTTATCTATTCTTCAAGATAGCCATTACAAGCTGGTGTTTACATGAGAGAGATTTTTTAAAGGTTTATAAAAAATGTCTTGTGATGTCAAGTCTTGTGTTTTGGACTTGTCAAAGTACACATGTCACTCCAGGTTCCTCTTGTGCTGAAAGAGTACCTCCTCTACTGAAACAAGAGCTGAGAAAATCCCTCAAAACAGCTGGCTAAGAACCATGTCCGTTCTTTCAAAGAGGGGACACAATAAAACGTGGGGTCTAAACTGTTAAAATGATCCTCTGGTCCAAAAACACCTATTCAGGTTAATACACGGTCAAAAATTGACTATTGTGTTTAATTCAAGTTGAGAAACCTCACATTCTCACAAAATGGATGAAGACTGAATCAGTCCTGCTATGAAAATTTTGTTATTCTATTTTTTTGCATTATTTTTTATTAGGTTAGCTTCACCTCTCAGTATTTTAACAAACTGTTGTAATATCTTCCATCCTCCCCTTTTTCTCAAATTGCATTACCTGAACCATGTCTGTGGTAAGTGTGAGACTTTGCATGCTTCATGAATTTCAAAAAGCATTCAACCTCATCTTCTCCCAGATCACAGCACTTCACACACTTCTGTTTAGCATCCTCATTAGTCTCAAGTGCTGTTCAACATGTTCAGTTTCGATATGTTATTTCACAGACTTGCATCTTATCGTTCTGGCATCAAACTCAGAATTAGTGCAGCAGTTAAAAGGCCTGCGAGTCACTGTGAGAACTGAAAATAATCTATGTTGATGAAATTTTCATCTCTACTGTAACTGCGTTCATCACTGCAGCAGTGACTTCAGCAGAGGGCTGATACTGACGGAGCTGCTCCTCTCTAATCTCTTAGAGTGAACAGCTGCTCTGTGCATGACAACAATATTTTTCTGAATGTGAATTTTGCCTGTATGTAAGTGTGCATTTTAATGTGTTGTTGTGCTGGATTCGACTGCATTCTGTGTGTTCGTGAGTGAACTCATGAGGTGTTTTTTTTTTTTTTCTGCAGCATGACAGCCTTTTGTTCACTGTTTGTTAATTCATCTCAGGCTCAGTTTTCATCCCATAATGCAGTCTGCACGCAAAGCTCATGAGCTCAACCCTCATGTAGGTGCATCAGGTTAAAGTCACAGTTAGAGTTAAATGTTGCCATTTTTGATGCTCTCTGAAAAAAAGCAAACACTTAATCAACGTGTGCAGCTTCGTTGCGATTATTTTATCTATTTGTCTTCATTTCTTCATATTTTTCTCTTGTTGCCTCAGATGATGACCCAGCTGGACCAGTGTAAGTATGGAGCCTTTTATACCTTCAGCAGCTAATCTGTTTAGCTTGTGTGGTCTGTTGTAGCTTAGCATGGTGTTTGCAGTCCTGACTGTCTTTAAGCTCAGTGCACATGTCCTCGTAAGTAAGTTGGAGTGTCCTGTGATGTTGCTTTGCTGCGTTTATTTATTTCATAGGGAAAGGTTGTAAAGTCAAGCAAGGACATTGCAGTCATTGACAAGTTACCATCTGTCCTATTTAGGGAGGCCTTGTCCATGACACACTGAGACTAATCCTTTTTATCATAAGCAAAATATACACAATTAAGAAATTGTTTGTAGCACACCATAAGCAGATCCAAGTGTTTGTAAATACAGCTGGAGACTGGTGTATACACTGATAATAACTGATAATAATTCATCATCATGTAGCAGAATTTCCATAGGAAAATTTTAAACTAGTGAGAAATACTGAACATACACAAACTCTTAAAAAGGCTCTTGCAGCTCAAAGCTACGCTTGAGAGTGTTATAAATAATTTATTGGATCTTTATATTCTGAAAAATACTTGATAGGATGATTTAAGAATTATGTTACCTTTTTAGGGATTAAAGTAATAAAGAATGTAAACTTAAATTCATCCACAGAAGAAAAAGTCATATATTAGCAGCACAAGGACAGAAAAGAAGTTTCCAACAAATAGAGAAATAAAAAAAAGCAATTTCAAATACATAAAATAGAACTACTCAAGTTTCTGTTTTGATTTTTATTCTGATTTTTATTTCATATTGTTTTTATTAGATTAATAAAGCTAAGTATTAAAATTATGACTGGACCCAGTCTGATACAGAACATGCGTTAATGTAATCGTCTGTTTAGTTTTCATTATAGCTGCCACTAAGTATTGATGTCATTATTGATTAAAGGAGGACCTCACCAATAATCAGGATTATTTCATCAGACTTTAGAAAGAAAGCTCCCCTCACAGCCCCAGAGGACTTCATACAAATGTTTTCCCAGGCACAGTAGGGCCAACCATGTGTAAAATTGCTGTCTTGATTTTCTAAATTAACTCAGTATTTAATCCATTAAATAAAAATAAATATACAATCACAACTTGACAGAACTCAGACTTGTGACTTAGAATTGATTAATTTAACCAAAATGTTCTCATTTATAAAGCCATGAAAAACAGAAACAGAAAAAAGACAAACCTTTTGGACCGATATTTGATTATTGATTTAACAGTTAGTTCTTAGATTGCAATTGCAATATCTATCTATGAATCAATCACAATCCTTCACTTGAGGTCTGAACTGATTGTGTTTTTCTCCTCCTGCTGAAGGAAAACTAATTCAACCAACAACCACAAAGACAAGAACCTCCGCCAGAGGAACACAAACTGAGCAGCCTGTCTGCTGAGTAAGTAGTAAATTATTAACAGGAAGCCTGATGAATAATGTGTATTGCACTCTTGTGACCACAAATCAGAAAATGAGCCACCATATTGAATTATCTCTGAAAGATCTCACAAGGCAAAATCAGACCAATGAGCTGAATCTGTTTCTGTTTATTTGCAGGATGCATTACACATGTATTGACCACTTGAAGGTAAACAAGAAGAGAAACCATACCAGTTGTTATTAGGATGTATCTGCCATTAAAAGTATGGTCGTGGGGGAGTGAAGTGAGGCATGCCTTATGATGATTTTCTTGTGTGAGCGTGCGAGATCAGGAAGATTGTTAACATTATAACCATTGTTGCTGCATGCGGTTGTTGATGTTTATGATTTTACTCTCATATCCACTAGTTTTAATACTTTGACTATTTCTAAAATAATGCATGCGAGATGTTGGCCTTCTGTTTGGAGGCAGAAATGTCTTTTCTTTTTGTTTAATTCTTTGAGAGTGGCTTTATGTAGATAATCTGTGTGTTGTAGAGGAAAAACAAAACAGGGCAATGTAAAAGAAAATGCCACCATAATCTGGTATGACAGTTGTGTATAGTTTTATCATTCAGCTGCATACCATTTTCTAAGTTTAATCATTTTATCAAATAATATCTATTACATTTTAAGGGCTTTGCAATGTCCCTCTAAATTTGACTATGGTTTACTTAACTGTATGTATGTACTGTATGTGTTAAATCACTATAACTATGTATCAAATCAGCATTATTATAAAGACTATTCATCTTATATGATGCACTTAAATGTTGAGAATAATGAAAAACTGTATAAACCTACTTTAGGAGATCTGTACTAACCATTTAAACATATTGTTTTATAATCATGTGTATTGTACAGCATGGCTATTATCCTATGCAATTATTATTCATATCAATATATTGAAAATCATTGCAGCTTTTAATTTCTATGTGACAAAGCTTTAAACTAGTAGGATCACTGTAGACCATCGATGGCATACAACACAGCTGCATGAATTCTCTACAGCTGACGTGGGAGGCGGCGCCCACGTCACGGCTGACACATGTGAAGCGAACTGCAAGATCCCAACTCATTTTTAAGAATAAAAATATCTTGAAAAAGGAAATGTGTCTGTTGTGTGGGTTTCTCAGTAAAAAATGTGCCAAACATTCTGCTGCAGCATTGATGATGCACACAGGCAGCCCAATGGGGAGGCAGGAAAGTAGAAGCATGTGGAGAACAGCACCATCTAGTGGGAGTTTGAGTTAGTCACAGCAGAAACAATGAACATGATGAAATCCTCCATGCACAAAATCACAGAAGTGTTGGATAAAAGCATCAGTCAAAACTTCTATGAACAACAAATCCTTGATGTTTACTTTTTGTGGTTCCTGTTAAACACAGGAAAGAGATAACAGATCAAATGTATCAAATTTAGAGTCATTTAAAGACTTCTCTTGGTAAATAAGCAGTGTATCAAAGTTGTGTTAAAAATCTGTTAACCCAGGTACTTCAGTTTAACAGTGTCACCATATTTATGTTCAAAGATGTTTTTTTATTTTTTTTTTAATTTTGATTGTTATTCTCCACTCTTCATATTTCCAATGATGTTGATGTAAAAGCTCCAGATTGGAAATTTTTTTTTAAAAACGTCACTCTTCAAACACCAACAATGAAAAAACACATAGATGCCATTGTCTTCTTCCAATAAGCACAAAAGTGTGAGTTTTTACTTATCTTTTTTTTATTTACACAGTTACACTCAGATAGTTTATTTTATCCAGACAAAAGTAATGCAGTTTAATGCAACAATCCCACTATAAATTCTACCTGATTGATGGTTATAATGTTCACATTTAGCTGAAACTGAAAACTAAGATGTTCCTCATCAGCTGCAGCCGTATTAACAGGGAAACTGCAGCAGTGCAACAAAGGGGGGCGCTGTTATATTGTGCCTGCTAGGTGATAGCACCAGTAACGGGAGCTCATTGCTGGGCTCTTGGCAACATTTCATTAACCAGCTAGGGGGTCTACTGTAATGTGCTTTAAAACATTTTAAACTGCTCCTTTGGTAATGTCATGTCCTTGACTTATATGTCAGTGGGATTCAAACACTAAAAAAAAACAGTTCATAGAAAAAGAGACATCTGTGACTTTGTGAACTCTGGAAAAAAAAACCCAAAACACAACTTTAGTCAAAAAATGATTTGTAGTTCTGCCTGTGTGGATTAATCCCTCAGTCAGTCAGTGAGATGTCAGGTGAAGTTTAAATAATAATCTGACGGACTTGTTCTTAAACAGGTCAGTGGGTTGGATTTAATACCGAATTTAGTGGAAAGATTTAAACTTTACCAGAGAGATTTTAAAGTTCTGTTTTTAAAAACCCTCACAGTAGCCTTCCTTTCAACCTGTTGAACTTACCTGCTCTGTTTCAAGCTCTCATCTGAACAAAGATTCACATTTCTCAACTGACCAGCGACCAGGCTGAGTCTGCTCTAAAAGATCCTGTCCAGACATGTTTGACATCATATAAAATTTTGATTATTCTATTTTCATTATTCTTTGCACTCCAGGATAAATAAGTGGTTCTTTTCAAACCCAGGAACCATCACTGTGTGGACCAGCAGCAGGTCAGGACTTGACTGTTAAAAAACTTCTTAATTTATGTGATTACTTTTCCCAAGGGTGATAAAATTCATCCTAAATACACATGAATGAATGAAAAAATTACACATGAATATCGATAAACTGAAAATCGCAATCAGTACAGATACCTTCTGCTGCCAGATTATCGATAGACTTAGTTAAAAAAAAAACTAAATGATATTCATGTAAATGACTTAAAATGGGTGAAAAAAACCAATGGAGGCAACTCTTGCTAAAGTTCAGTTCAGTTCCACAGCAGCACAGGCTACAGCCTCCAAAAAAAATTAAAGGTAAATCAACACATCTTGACAAAAAACTGCACTGGTTTAAGTTCGGTAAACTAATAAACTTGCAACTGTGAAAGAATTGCAACAGGAAAGGAACTAATCTCACTCGTCAGCAGCATCCTTTCTTCACCTCTTGTATCAAACTGCAAACTCCTGTAAAGAATTTTAAACACACATTTAAATTCAGCCAAAGTTTTTGGACGTGAACTGACGCACTGAAGAGAAACTTACACTGAACTCCATTTTTTTCAAAATTTGCTTGTTACTTTAAACCACTGATTTAATAACTGTGCCGTAACGTAATATACAGTGACAGCTTTGATACTGTTTGTTTGTAGTTTTGCCATTTTATTTTTGAGACAGAGAAACAATGCATATACACTCAGTTGGCAGCTCATTAGGTATATCTGATACAAATGCAGTCTACTGCATCAATTCCACTATAAATCCACCTTAATGAAGGTTATTATGTTCAGTGTTGTTGAAACTGTTACGTGTGCCTAATAAACTGCAGCTACTACACTGTGGTGGATTAAATTGGTAAACATTACGACAATGCTGGTTATGTGGTATAGATGGGCATTGTGCTCTTTAAGCTCTAATAAACATTACAAGTGTAAATATATGGATTTAAAGTCCATCTTAAAAAGTCATTTAAGTTCTTGCAGATTACAATCCCTCATGTTCATTGGCCTATAAAAATTGCATAGTGTACCTGTAACTTAAAATTTATACACACACATGTGCACACGTACACACACACACACACAAACATATTTGGGACTCACTCCAAAAGGCATGGCGTGTCTTGTTTTCTAACTTGGCCGGAAAAAGACCAAGTGTGGTTAAAGTGTGAATCTGCCTCCAAACAGAAAAGAAAGTGATGACATTAGTGAACTAAAATAAGGCACAGGGTGTGAAATCCTAATGTGGCAGCTCATGATCACGAGACTCAGAGCACTGACTGGAAAATTAAATAAATTACTTGTTTAAAATGACTGTTTTAGATATTTCAGACCATGTTTAATAATCTATATAAGGAGGCAGGTTGTTGTCTTGATCAATGCTTAGATTTTCCCTGGTTTATTTAAACAATTGTGCATCTGAATTGACAAAACTGGTGAATTAACTATCTAAATATGATACATTTTCATTTGTTTATTTGTGCATCAGATTTTGGCACACTTGTTCTGTATCTCTAATACAGAGTCCATCACACTCTCACTTTACTTGAACCTTTCAATGATCTGTCATGAGACCTTTTCTTCCATTTTATGCAACTAAAAACAAACCAAAATGACAATAATCACAAGAATCCAGCGCCTTTTATGCAAAATTATTAAGAACTTCTAAGCAATCATGAGACTATTATGACCACACTGTATTTTTCCCTGACTCTTGTGTTCATAACGCGGCGAATTACGCATGTTTCGATGCATAATGCAGGTGGGCCTATGCTGAATTTACTGCAGGTAAGCTTCAAAGTGTAATTTCAGTCTGGATTCAAACGCAAACTGGCTGGGGGAACATCTTATACGACACAATGCTGCAATACTGTTTCCTCTCAGGGGCCGTCGGCAAATATTTGCACGATGATGCATAAAGATGAGATTCTCTGACATCCCGTCACTTTCTCTCAACTAGTAAACAATCAACTCCGAGGCTGGATCGCATCCTTGAATCATCCTCTCCAGTTGTCCTCACTGGGCGGGGTGAGCGCGTGTGCCATCCCGGCTTCTATGGCAACCCGATAGATTAGCTCCATCGATATTCACGTTATTAGAGGGCGGTATGCTGATGGATCAGTGATGTCAGCGCTGTTTGGATGCAGCTGCTTGCTGCGTGCATGTGTGTCATCACCTTGCAATGACAGAGAGCTCAGATATTTTGGGGAGGTGGAGATCATGCTTTGTCATTGAGAAGCTCAGCAGCATCAGCGGCAGCAGCAGCATCAGCAGCAGCAGTCTCCCACTCCGGCACGTCCGACGCTCAGCATGCTGCATCCTGATGCGCTCTCGTCTGCACGCTGTTTGGTTACCTGGATTTACACGCATTTCCCACTTGCCGCCTTTACATGACCGTTGGATTGAAGCGGCCACTTATTGTTGACGCATCTCAATGTTCGAACCGGGGGAAAAGAGGCACGTCCCAAGTGTCAAATAAGATACAACCTGTCCTGCGGATGCGCCGTCACTGTTTTGCCTCCAGTGGCACCCCAAGTGCATGAGATTCATGATTCATCCCTCTTTTTTTACGGGCTATCCTTAGAGCGCATCGCTTCTGCTTCTTCAAAATGGAAAGATTCCAGTCTTCCATGCGCAAACGGCTCTACAGCTTGCCGCAAAACATTGGGCAAAAACCCTTCGTGATTGACGAAGGAGACAACGGCGACAAGGACACTAAGAGGAAAAGTATTCGACTAAAACATTTGTCCTCTCCGTCTCCTACAAGCAGTTGCAAGAGCATTGAGGAGGCCAGGAGCGAAGACTTGGAAAGGGACATGATTGTGAAGACCAACTTGAATGGGGACTGTCGCTTATTCAAGGGGAGCATCTCTTCCATCACCGGGCGACATCCTCCAGGGTCTGACCCAGCGGAGCAGCGGCGTCTCATCCCCGAGGCTGATGCGGGTGCGAGCGAGAGTTTCCCCGGTGAGCACGGCCCCGGGGCCCAACAGCGGACAACGGGTGGTCCGAGTGGCGCAACCGGGCAAGGATCTGTGCTTGACCAGTCAAGTTTCATCAAGTTGGAAGGTAGCGAGCAAATAATACCTGAGGACGACCGGCTGTACCAAGCAGGCTTCATGCACCGGCAGTTTGGGGCGATGCTCCAACCGGGAGTCAACAAGTTCTCCCTGCGGATGTTGGGGAGTGAGAGGGCCGTGGAGCACGAGAGGGAACGAGTAAAGTCCGCTGGCTTCTGGATAATCCACCCGTACAGTGATTTTAGGTAATCTGTGTGCAGAAAAGCCTTCTTTTCTAGCAATGGTGTCTTACAGAAAAGTGCAGCAGTGATTCTGTCACATTTTTAGGCTGTTTGATCATTTGAAAATACTCTGATCTGTAAGAAATAACATGTCATCAAATATGATAAGGTTACTTTAAACAAAATATCAAAGACACACACTAATCCTCAATACACCAGGAGTGTTTTTTCTCTGATCACTGTGATCATACTATGATAACATGATTAACAGGAGTGTGTGCAGGATATCATCGGCTGGTTGCCTCAGTAATCCATACACACACCTTGAACAGATAAATGGCTTCCTTTCTTAAAATGATCCTTTTCTCAATTCAGCCGCTCACACTGTGCAGGCCATTCTTACTGGGAAACATGTGATGTATCGTCAAGGAGTAGGCTGCCATATGAAATCCTCTTATAAGCACAATGACAGCCAAATTATATCATGCATATGTAGGATGAAAGTATGTATAAGTCCCTCTTTTGATTTGCCTAGAGAGAGAGTATGTGTGCGTGTGGATTCATTCACCCAAGAAAAAGCTATATGGTATTTAAACAGCCTAATTTTATGTACAATTTTATAACTTAAATTTGTGCACCAAGCTAAGTAAAGCTGTGAATCCTTCATTTTGCCGGCCTTGCTGTGCCACACATACATGCACGCTGTACATTTCCTTGCAGGCTGCATGCAGACCAGCATTCTGTTCATCACCGCCATGAAGGGATTTTCATGACATTTAACCTTGAGGCTCACTGTCATCATATTTTCACCAGCCAGTTGTGCACCGATGTGTGCCGCTGCAGTTTTTTTCCACTCATCTGAATTACACTTTTTTTTTTTATCATTTAGTGAGGGCAGTGGATTACAGAGAGTGCAGCAGGGGCTTGGAAATGGGGTAATCAAAATAGGGTAACATGACCATTGAAGATATTAGAAGCACACATCAGTGGGGATTATTACAGTACAATTAGTCTAATGGAGCGGAGATGGTGTGGACGGGGAGGGGATACACCACCAAACACTGAACAAGCATGCACACACACGAGCGCGCACACACACACACAAACACACACATGCACAGAGAGAGAGATTGAAATTAAAATGATGTTGTGAGGAATCAGGGCACCCAGCTGGTAACTTTGTGTGTAAGATATGAGGCGTTGGTACTTTGTGCTCGGTTTGGGTCACTCTGGGAGCAGGAGCAGGTGCCCGCTGTGGGGCCTCTTAAGGGGAACACTTTATCCAGATCCCATTTCAAGCTACAGGTGTAAACCTTTGCACTATTAAAGAGTATTTGGGTCATTTTTGGCTTACTGATGAATCCAATCCTAATCCTGCAGACACTCAACTTCACCCCCTGATATCTGTTACAGTTGTGCAGACATGCTGTGTGTTTCTATGACCACTTTGCATCAGCTCAACATAAGTGGGACCCAGGTATCCTCCCATGCATCCTTTAGAAGCACAGACTCTTTACTGTTTTTTATCATAAGTAACTGCTGTCTTTCATTAAAGCTTTTTGTGGTTACAGCAGCAAACACACTGAACTGGCACGCTGTGTAAATATGGTTAATATGATTGCTGGTGGGCCTGAGCCACAGTACAGGTGTGTGTTAAGCCACTGAGCTGCATGCAGGCTGTTGTGCTTCAGCTGTGCTCTGACCGCAAGAGATAAGTATCTCTAGTACAAATGTGATCCCTTTTTCAGCTGTCCTGATTGATCTAAGCTCCTTTCACCATTTTAAGCCTTTTTGTGTTCACTTTGCTTGCAACTCCCCTCTATTTGTGCTCTCATGCTCTTTAACAGAGTTGCACTATGACCCAAATAGTGCAAGATTCCACTTTTGCACCAGTCAGGGTCCAGAGACAACAGTCAGCTGTATTTTGATGGTAACACCAGATTACTCTAGCAAGTTGTCTGATCTTAGTGGGCAGAAATGCTGCGTGCACCGTCAGCCGATGAGCAAACGGGATGGTCTGCAGGGGACAGTGGTAATGCACTGTCCCCCACAGACCTTTTTTTTTTTGTGGTCCAGCTGTTCCAGTGTTCTGCAGCACAGTGACGTGTGCAGAGCAGTAATGCTAACTACTCAACATCTGGCTGATGGGAGCTGACTTCTGGAGATGACATGGATTCCCAGGAGATAACGGTGGATTTAGCTAGAGAGGGGAAGTGCAATTAGGACCAGTGTGTCACCGCAGAGGCAGATGAAGAGACGAATGCAAATGCTTTGTTTGGCAGAGAACAACAGAAAGCTGATTAGAACAAATGGCCATCCTGTCATTACTGGTTCCCTTTTTTTTTTTGTCATGTTCTCCCGTGAAGGTTTGGTGTAAGCGAGTATGTAGGTTGTAAAGCACTCAGGTCACATCTCTGCTGTTCATCACCACAGAGAAAATGTCTGTTTAGCTCTTTCTTTTTGGATGTAGTTTGCAACATCCATCATCATCATATTCATCATCATCATATACTTCTCACCCTTAGCTAAATACTCCTATTTTCTTTCAGTCAATCATAAATTATACCTGTTGACAAGAAAGGGAAACATTTTTTAAGGTTGCTGCATTTCCTCTTTTTACTTATTCCTCCCTTTATGAAAAAAATCCTTTGGCTCATTCACTGTTGTCACTGTATTCCTCCTCACATGCCACCAGTATCCTTAAGCGGTGTAATGCATGCGTCCTCGTAGACCTGCCCTCCTGGACATCCCTCCCCCCCTGCAGGCAGTATGTGCTGCAGGTGTGTCAGGCTCCTGTTGGATCGATCAGTGCTTAATTAGGTCTCTGAAATGGATCGGACATGCAATCACATGCATGTGTGCTTTCTCATCTCACATACGCCCAGGATGGTAATTAGATAACAAACACTCTCTCCATATCCCGACTCGGCTCTTTTTTTGTGTGTTACTGTGTGTGTTCATGTTTCCTGTGAATGTAAGTGCACTGATGTTGACATCTATTTAAACATCAGTACTGCAGTGATTGAGTGAGTGAGACATTAGACAACTAACAACATCAAATTTTATAATAGTAAACACTAAAACAGCTTGATAAGGTGTCAGATAACATGGCTATTATATTAACTGTTGGCTTTGTTTCTTTAATGAAATACTTTGAAAGGCAATTTGGTGACATTATTGTAAAGGCCAACTACAAGCAGCCCCCTTCTTTCATGCAATTAAGGGTGAAACTGAACGTTCTGCTGCTGATACTTGAGGATTTAGTTAGTTATGAAAATCAATGCGTCCTCATGAGCAATTCAGATGAATTCCAATAACTCATTTTCCTCTCCGTCCCTGTGGCCAGAAGCCCAGTATTGAACCGAATTAGAGAACCAATGTTATTTCAGCATCTTGTTGCTTTGTTTCTTTTTTAATGCAGTTTGTTTGCAGCATTTGAACGTAAATCTACTGGATTTCCAGTTAAATGTGTGACTGCAAGTTGGCCAGAGATTAGTTTCTATTTTAAGTTCACAAACATCCAGAACTGCTTTGAATGTTATAAATGGGAAAAGTCTTTGGTGTGAACCAAACAGCATCCATTGATAAAATTAGTGTCCATTCAGAGTCTTTTTGTGTCTCTCAGAATTTGTTTGTACCATTTGATGGAAGAAAACAGGCCAAAAAGTTTAACAACTGATAACTCGTGCTTGGTTTACTCTGCAGACAGTTATCTTGATTATTTGATTTATTGTTTTGTTTGTAAAATTCACCGAAATGGTGAAAAATACTCATTTAATTTTTCAAACATAACATATTCTTATTGTATGTTTGAGATTTTTTGGGTTTTGACTGAAACTCAAAAAATATTCAGTTTACTGTCCTGTACAACAAAGAAAAGCATTGAATCCACATACTGGAGAAGCTGTTTACTTCTTTGCTTTAAGAATGACTAAAATGATTAATTTATCTTAAAAATAGCTGCTGATGGGCTGCTCTTCTCACTTTTGCATTCCCCCAAGGTTTGGGAACCTTTGTGGCATGTCAGTCTCCATGTCTCTCCTTTTTCTGGCCTTTCTCCCCTGCAAAAAGCATAAAATAACACGTCCCCATTTATGCATCCTGGCATGAAAAATTCAGCTTGGTTATTATTAGATGTGTCCATAGACCTAAAGAACCTAAATGACTTCGGGCTGCTGTTATCTACAATATGAGTAGTGTATGTGTGTTTCAGGTTTTACTGGGATCTGACCATGCTGCTGCTGATGGTGGGAAACCTCATCATCATCCCTGTGGGCATCACCTTCTTCAAGGATGAGCACACGCCGCCCTGGATCGTCTTCAACGTGGTCTCCGACACCTTCTTCCTCATGGACCTGGTTCTCAATTTTCGCACTGGCATCGTCAAGGAGGACAACACGGAGATCATCCTGGACCCGCAGCAGATCAAGATCAAGTACCTGAAGAGCTGGTTCGTGGTGGATTTCATCTCCTCCATACCCGTGGACTACATCTTCCTCATCGTAGAGACACGCATCAACTCGGACTTTTACAAGACGGCCCGAGCCCTGAGGATCGTCCGCTTCACCAAGATCCTCAGTCTGCTGCGGCTGCTGCGCCTCTCCAGACTCATCCGCTACATCCACCAGTGGGAGGAGGTAGATCCTGCAGGGATAACTCTTCATGAAAGATTTCACGTCACTAAGGAAGCTGTAACAGTCAATCAGAAAAGTTAATAAGCAACAATTCTGAAAATCCCTTCAGTCATGTTTTCGGGGGAAATGCAAAAAAAATCTCTGCTTCCAGCTTTTAAAATGTGAATATTTAACAGTTAATTGAACATCTTTTGGTTTTGAACAGCTGGTTGCACAAAACAAATAATCTGAAGACGCCACTTTGACTTAGGAACAAGTGATGGAACTTTTCACTTTTAAACTTATCAATTATGAAAGTAATCAAGACTTGCAGCCCTACTTTCAAATATTCTGCTGACTGATGTGCTGCACATAGTGAGATGAGCACATTAGCAGATTTCTCATAACTTAAAACCTTGATTGTATTTTTTCTTCTTTCAGGAAAAACACACAATACTGCTCATTGTAAGAAACAAATGTCCATATTTTTAGAGCTGTAGATTTAATTTGCAGGGTCTCCTCCGAGACTCACACAATCAACTTTCTAATAACAGATATTTTCCTGCATTATCTTATTTTTATAATTCCAGCTGAGGTTTCACTCCCCATAGGGCATTAATGTTGCTTGCAGATGGTTATGCAACACTGAAACATCCCTTTGGTGGTCTATAGAAGATTAAGAACAATGTGGTCTGCTGTCGGCCCCCTGTGTCCATTGGTCCACGCAGGAGCTGCTGCATATTTCAAATCCTCTGATTGCATGACAGAGAATTGAAATTTCATAGATTTATTTACAATGAGATGTGTGTTTGTTTGTTTCAGATCCATTAATGCTGATAATCTGTGTCACAGGTTTTCCATATGACCTACGACCTTGCCAGTGCAATGGTGCGTATCATGAATCTGATCGGTATGATGCTCCTGCTGTGTCACTGGGATGGATGTTTGCAGTTCTTGGTCCCCATGCTGCAGGACTTCCCCCCTGACTGCTGGGTCACCAGAAACAAGATGGTGGTAGGTGGAGTATTTATGAGTCAGACAACACGCAGATGTGTTTCCTCTTAAAGGCACTGAAGCGATTTTTTAGAAACCCTCTGACTGTGAGGCATGAGGCCCTGCATGCACATTTTTGAACATTTTTGTAGCAATTAGAGTAGTTTTTGTTGTTATTTCACATGAGAGATTTTCTGTATTTTTTTTTTCTGTGCTCCACTTGGGTTAGCGACATTTGAGTTAAAACCTAATGATAGTTTTGAGGTTGTTTCAACCCTGTCAGTCAAATCAGATCAAATTACACTGGGGCCCAACATTTAATCAGAATATTATTATTATAACACACATAATATTATTAAAACACCAACAGGTAAAGGAAACAAAAAGCAAACCTTAAAAATAAAAGCTTATCCTAAATAACTGAGAGAGAATCCAAACTGGAAAATACAGAAAAACCCAGAACAGATAAACAAACTGGGATCATATGAGGAGAACAGGCAGGACTGATGAACAGATGCAGGACTGAGAGGCAGACGGACTGACGACTCAAAGCAAGAGACTTAAATACACCCGGGGGAGAAAACAAACAAGGAACAGGTGAATCAAGCAAAAAGGGTGGGAAAGCAAACACAGACAGGAATAGAAACAAACCATAACACAAGAGGAGAAAAACTACAAAATAAAAAAAAGTCTACGCTGATGTGCTCCAGCATTTTGGATATCAATAAACTTTCTCGTTTCTCCTCTCCGCGCCTTTCAGAATGACACTTGGGGTCAGCAATACTCCTACGCCCTGTTCAAGGCCATGAGTCACATGCTGTGCATCGGCTACGGCCTCTACCCCCCCATCGGCATGGCTGACGTGTGGCTCACCATCCTCAGCATGATCGTGGGCGCCACCTGCTTCGCAATGTTTGTGGGTCATGCGACTGCGCTCATTCAGTCTCTGGACTCGTCCAGGAGGCAGTACCAAGAAAAGGTGGGTGTTTGTTCTCTGCTTGGCTCATATTTTTTAGGCCTAAGAGAGCTGAAAGCATTGATAATAAGAAACTCAGTACAAGCGGTGTACATGAGCACGATATTGCTTTTGTTAAGGTACATTTTACTGAAGTGCCTTCATTTTATGCTACTTTATATCTTAAAAAAACTGTTTATTTAATAAATAGCTTTAGTTAGTATGAATTAATTACAAAAATATATTATCAGTTCAAAAAAATTGATCTAAAGAGATACATTTAACCACTAAACAGTATGCAGATAAACTACAACAGTATCGATGCATCAGTATTATTAATCTACATTATAAAAACATACTCACAGTGGCTATTTTTCTGCATAACATTTAATTTAACTCTTATATTTTAAGGACAGTTATGTCTTCTGTACTTTCAATTTGATAAAAAATTTGAATGCAAGACTTTTACTTATAAGTACTTTTAACTCAAAATATTTTTTTCATTGCGGTTTTACTGCTTTTACTTAAATGTATTGCAAGGAATTTTTAACTGGTTATAAAACACTTCACTTGCATTTTTATGACCTAAAAATGAGACAAAAGATTTTTCTGTATAGTTATTCTCATTTTTTGCCACTGAGTCTGATTTCAAGAATTAAAAGTATTTCTGTGGCAGAATGCTGAGGATGAAATTGTGCGTCTACAGTCTGAAGAAAGAAGCTGCTCTGTAGTCGAGTCGTAGGAAACTTCTCTATAAAAGACGGTGAAATAAAAGATGAAACTACACTTAGTAGTCTGATACCATTTCCAGTTGCAGATCGTGATGCACAACAGACTCCTTATCCGAAATTATGTCTAAAACTTGTATTGCTGAATCCCTCCACGTCTCTTTCAATGCTAACTGTTAGCCATCTTAGTGCCTGCTGCTCTGTCAGCAGTCAACCTTAATACAACCCTTTTTCAGAGCCTTTTAAAACTTTTTATAACCATGTTGGACAAAACATTAATCATAGCTGTGTTTTCACATGATTTAAAATGTGTCTGGAGAGGAACTCGAGGAAAAGGGTCTGAATAGATACTCCCTGAATGATTGAAATGCAGTTTAAATGGTCCTGATGATGAGTGTCAAAGTATTTCATCCAGAACCGATGTAAGGTTTTTTACTGCCTGGTATGAATTTTTAGGCACGAGAGAGAAAATGTCCCTCAGAGGGAGACTACAAGGAGATGAAGAGAGAGCTTTTTGAGTTTCTGATGTGGATTTTTAACACAAAAAAAGAGAGATATTGAAGAGAGCCAACTTACAGCAGGAAATAACATACACAGACTATTTATATGTGCTTTGTTGGAGGAGAACATCGCTGAAGGACACACTGGTTAATGTTATTAGCTGCAGCCTGCAGAGCACAACTGTATTTGTCAGATGGGACAGAGGCACAACATGGCTCTGTGGGCAGGTTTCACAGATGGCCTGACAGTCGACTGTTAACGTAATGAGACACATTATAGTCCACCTCTGAGCCAGCACATCCATCAGTTTAATATATCCATTTTGACATGACTTTGCATTTTTGTCTTAATCATAAATCCAGTTATAATACAGTTACAGTTATTTCCGTGGCAGTTGTTCTCTTAGATGCTTTAATTGGTTTAATCGTTTTCGTAATTGGACATGTGTTGTTGTTACAGTACAAGCAGGTGGAGCAGTACATGTCCTTCCACAAGCTCCCCGCCGACATGCGCCAGAGGATCCACGACTACTACGAGCACCGATATCAGGGCAAGATGTTCGACGAGGAGAGCATCCTGGAGGAGCTGAACGAGCCGCTGCGAGAGGTCAGAAGTCATCCACTTTGTCATTGCTGTTTTGATGATAATGCTGCTGAGTCAACATAATGCCGTCTTCAACATCTATAACACTTTAAAAAACACTTTAAAGCAAGTGTGCAGGATAACTCAATATCCCTCTGCTCATCCTCGCCTTACAAGCATTAAGGAGAACCTATGATGGCCATGTTCAGGTTTCCACTCTGGGCTTCTGTAGAAACATAGAAGATGACCTGTTGCTGATGTAGATATAAAATAAAAACAAACTTATTAATATTTTATGCAATTCCTGACATATTCCACGAATAGATACAAATAGATACTGGATCTTTAACTCATCCTTTTTAGCCTTTATAAAAAGAAATAAACATTTAATAAATGGCTTACAACACTTTGTAATGTGATACTAAATTGTGGTGCATGTTTATTAATATTTGCCAACAACTGTGGGCATCTTTAGGTGGAAGCTGCTGCATAAACAGATAACAAGTGCTAATATGCTAAAAACACAGTTGTAAAA
>JAPZDY010000023.1:16823371-16845711 GCA_029783645.1 Ctenochaetus hawaiiensis
CTCTTTACCTGCTAAATTCTAAGCTTTCTTTACCAGCTGGTCTCTCATGTGTGTTTGTTTTCATATATGAACTCTGGACAATGGCTGAAGAATCAGGACTGGCCAGTGAGAGAAGTGGCACTTTCACAAATGTAGCACAAAATTGAGGACTGTCCATGCTGGACTCAATTTCTGGAAATGTGAGCTCTAGATTTGAACTGGCAGGCAAAAAAATGGCCAAATGCTTTGGACACTTTCTTCAACTCGCCCTGGTGATGGCTGAAAATTTCAAGGGTAGCAGTTCATGTCTAAAAGGGGCTTCTGTTTGGTGTTTGGTGCTCAGTCATGGGCAGGTAGTGGTGTCACAGCTGAAGAAGGTTGCTATGAGAGCGGTGAGAGTCAATAAAAACACAGGGAGCTCACTGACCAGAGCTGATGGGGAAGGCTGAGTCAGGTGATAACTCTCTATGTGACTCCCTTCAGATATGAGCAGTCATGTGATCCACTGTTAGCACAGAAATATTATAAAGCTGCTTTTAATTATGCCATTATCATTAGGAAATCCATCCAGCTGACAGTGGTGCATCCTCTGTAGCCTGTTGTGAGGATGAACTCCTGAATGGAATGAACAGGGAGTTATAATTAACTCAGAAAATGTCAGGGTTCAGATCTGAAAAGGTCACATGTGGAGCACAGATTGTGAGTGTTGTGAAAGTTGGCACTCTTCATATGAGCTGAAGGCTTATGTTAGGGAGGGAGCACAGAGATAATATGATGCACCAGTTTCTTTGCTTGCAGTGGAGGATGTACATGTAGTGACTCAGAGCATTGCGGTGGAGGTTTACAGGACGGGTGTCTTCTTTGAGTCTCACCTGCCAGACTTGGTGAGCACGATGATGGCGCTGGCGCAGCACTTGAAGGAAGCTTCAACAGCACCAATAGCAACAGACTCTGTGGGATCACGAGTCAGATGGGAGGTGCGGCGAAGCTCCTCGAACATCTGCCTGTGGAACATGGCTGCCTCTGCCTCACGGGCAATCTGAGAGAGTGAAAAACAAAAATCAACGACAGGCTACAGCAGCGTCGGGCTGCAGTCAGTCACACAGTTCTACTCTGCAGGAGTTAGTTTATATTTAAAAAGACAAAACAAAGGTGCAGTTAACTTGAGTGCAGAGGTTTTCATACCTGAAAGCACACTGAGACATCAAGTTAAACAACAGCGGCAGCCATGATGTCCAGGGCTTGTTGCTGTGCACTGCAGATCCTCAGACACATGCTATTTGAGTAATATGATCACACAGTTAAAACACAAAGAAGACAGGAAGAGATGTTTGGTAGCAGATGGACGGAGGGAAGAGCGAGTGCAACAGGGGTACACAAAACAGGCTGAACACGTACTAAACAAGCTGTTAGTGAAACCCAAACTGATACCATCAATGTGTTCACAGTGTAAAAGCTGTTGTCTCTTCATTCTACATGATTTTAAGATACTAAGACCACCAAGCAAACAATATATAAAATAAATGCATTCTTATCTTTAATAGACTGTGTATATTTACTGCCATAGGTAGTACTTTTAAATGCTTGTTTTAGTTAAGCGTTAGTCACTTATAATCACACAAACATTGAATGGAATATAATACTGGGATCAGTCAGGGGGCTTTTTTACCCTGTGCTGTGTGAGCACGGCCTCCAGGGGGTAGTCTCCCTTGGCGGTCTCACCACTCAGCATGATGCAGTCGTTGCCGTCCAGCACGGCATTGGCGACATCACTGGCCTCAGCACGAGTAGGGCGAGGTTTCTTGGTCATGCTCTCCAGCATCTGAGGGGGAACAAAAAAACTCTCAGATAAAATTTTCTTTTTAAAAAATGTTTAAAACGAAAGCAGACCTTCCTTTGAGGTCACAGACCTGTGTGGCACAGATGATGGGCTTGCCAATCCTGTTGCACCTGCCAGTCATCATCTTCTGGGCGATGAAGACCTTCTCTGTTGGGATTTCAATGCCCAGGTCACCACGGGCAACCATGATGCCATCACTGGCCTCCAGGATCTCATCAAATCTATCAGACAACAAGAAAAAAACAGTTAAACATCCTCCAAAGATTAAAATCTGTGCAGATTCATTTGTAATGCCTGGGACTCCATCCACCTGCGCACACCCTCGTGGTTCTCCAGCTTGCTGATGATCTTGATGTCCTTGCCCTTCTCGCCCAGAACTTTCCTGACAGCATGAACATCGGCGGCCTTACGGATGAAGGAGGCGAAGACCATGTCAACACCCTGCTCCACGCCGAACTGCAGATCCTGAATGTCCTTCTCAGACACAGCAGGCAGGTCGACGGCAGCTCCGGGAAGGTTGACGCCCTTCTTGCTGCCCAGCAAACCGCCATTCTCAATTTCACACATCAGGTAGTCGTTGCCTTAAGACACACAGAACGAAGAGAAACTTCACTTTCAACAGTAAGCAGAAAGGTTAAAGCAAATTCTGCCCAACCGATGGACACAATGAGCTCAACAGACTGTTTGGGCGCTTACCAACTTCCTTAACCTTGAGGGAAATCAGACCATCATCAACGTAGATGTGGCTCCCGGTCTGCACAACCTTGGTGATGTTCTTGTAGTCGAGCCACAGAACTTTCTCATCACATTTATCCTTGAACTGGTCATCAAGAGTGAGCTTGATGGTTTCACCCTTCTTGAGCTCAACCTCAGCAGTGCCACTCTAAACAACACCAGAGAGAGAGAGAGAGAGCAAGTTATTCTCAGGATGAAAATCTCTGCAGGAAACCTTCATCCCATTATTCTGCAATAGATGACAAAAGGCTCAACTGGAGACTTTGGCCAGAACTTACGCCCTTGATAAGTCCGGTTCTGATTTCTGGTCCCTTGGTGTCCAGAGCGATGGCCACTGGTCTGTAGTCAGCAGATCCTTGCCCGAAGCTCTCAGCTGCCTCACGGACATTCTTGATGGTCTCAGCATGGTACTAAATGAAGTAAGGTTTTAAAGAAACGTTATTGCAGAGAAAACTTCAATAAATCCACCTGGGCATAAAAAGTACAAGACTTTACATCAATGAATTTGACTCCTAACAGCACACAAACTTCCCCCCTTCAGTAAAGGAATGTGAAAACATCTCCATGGATATAACCGCACAGATAAAAGTCGGTATAGCCTTGGTCTGATGTTTAAGAAAAAGGATGTTTAAGAAAAGCATGTTTTTGAGTGAAGGGGTGCATAAACTAAAGTAAAAAAGTAATAAGTTTGTCCAGGGGTCTTCCCATGTTAAATTGTTTGAAACTGAGCCTTAAGTTTTTCCATAATCCTGCTGACAGAAAGACAAAAAAACATAATTTCCTGGGAAGTGATAATTATTACTAAGTCATAATTACTTGGTTAAGAAAAGACTGACTCTAAATGCGTCTAAGTCCAAGAAAATAGAATTGAGTTAATTTAAAAACAGGTGGACAATCTGAGTCACGCAGTCACACAGACGGCATGGTACCTGTTGCATAATCACCTGTATTAATCTCGTCTAACAGCTGAAACTCATTTTTAGCACAAAACGGTGAACATGTACTGAATGTAAACAGCTACTCACAAAATACCAGGTCTTAAAGTTTAGTTTTGCCATATTTGAGCCGTTGTCTTTAAAACAGGATGTCTGACAAGTTACATGAATCCTTTAAATACCTCTGTGTGTGTATAGCTGTGGATGTACAGAATGCGTAAACATGCAATACAACAAAAAGTCTGATCCATTCATTGTCTCTTGTCCTCAGTCAATATCGAACAGTGGTTTTACTAAATGCCTTCCACTTGTACTGTTGCTGTGAGGCTGACTGTCTGAGAAGTCCTATTTATAGCTGTACTGACAACTGACACACCAATGAGACAGAGGTCATATCTGCTGACTGCAAACCACATATCAAATTTCTTGTGAGTTTTTGGAATTATAATTTTAAATGTTAACATTTTTTTCCTTGCTGAAAACTTGGCTAGAATACAGAGTATTTGAATTAAGTGGTGCTGGTTAATCACACAGCCGCACTGACAACTTAAAGGCCACTTTGAGAGTTGAGTTACATTAAAGAAACCTCAATGTCATTAACCTTTAAAGATCCAAATCTGAACCGTGGCACGTCGCACTACAGCTGATGACTCAGATGACAGTGAAAAAGGTAGAGAGGCATGACTTTTAAAGGCGAGGGGTCAGTAGCATGGGACATGGAGTACAGTGTGATGTAGTTTGCTAGCCAAACTAGAGGCTACAACACAGACCTGCACTTAGGGGGCAAGTACAAGCTCATAGATCATATTACAGCCACTAGAGTAATGTCACACTGCTGCTTTAAAGGGTAAATCCACACTGAATCACATGCAGGGGGTAAAGAAACTATGACCGAGCTGCTGGATTCAAACTCCAACATGTTGTAGCAATGGAAACTCTGGCTCTTTTTTTGTGAAACAGATCATTTGGCTCAGCTCAGCAGTTAGAGATGGCTCTTCTTTTTTGTTCTTTTACCCTTTTTTCATTTCTTTTTTTTTACCCTTTCACAAATCAGACAAAGTTATATTTTGATCTATTATTTGATGTGCTCACATGTATCACTTAAATAACTAAATGTGGGCTAATTATACTGAAATTTATAACTTACAAAATACCAAAATTTACAAAATGTTTGATATAAACACTATTACACAGAAGTATTGATTGTTTTATATATATTGGCCTGTTTTTCTCTTTTGGTCAGCAATTGGCACAAATCATGACCATCTTTTTATTCTGTCTTCCAGCTCTCAGTCTGGTGATTGCAGTCATCACCATTCAAGTGAAGGGGTTTCGTTCATGAAGGACATATCACTAACATAATGTTCTCCAGTGCAATATCAGTGAGGTTACAGCAGGTGTTCGAGCAGCTGCTGGTTTGTCACCAGTTGTTATGTCACCATTTGTGATTGTGTAATGCAACAGTCTCAGAAGTTTTAGTCAAGTTTTGGATATGCAACTAGTTAAAAAAAAAAAAAAAAACAGGGACAAACATAATTTGTCGTATTGGCTGTTTATATGAGACTCACTTCATGTGTGCCATGAGAAAAGTTCATTCTTGCAACGTTCATCCCAGCCTTGATCATTTCCTTGGCCATGTCCACAGATCGGGAGGCAGGTCCTGAATCCATGCAGATAAATGATGAGATTATACAGGGACTCACTGCGCTTAATATGAAGTTTTTAAGTTCATATAGATGTTTTTAAGCCAATATACAGTTAGATAATCTTATAACAAAGTGTGCAGACAGGGTTTGTTAATGAGTCTGACCGATTGTGCAGATGATGCCAGTGTTGCGAGACACAGCAGGTTCGGAGTCAATGTCCAGCAGGCACATGTGCTCAATGAAAGTGTCCGCCATGGCAGCATGCAGCTGCTGGGTGTGGATGATGGAAGAGCCCATATCCTTGGTCTTCGACATGATTGGATCCGTGTCTGCAGGAAAAATCCTGTGGACACAGAGGGGGAAACAAGTGCAATGATTGATTAGTACCTGACAACGCTGCCTCTGAGATGTACGGTAGGTTATATAGGAGATTAATGGGCCTTAGACAGAAGATAGTCCAGGTGAATACTCTGAGTTGTGATATAAATGTGGACACAAAGGCTCCATAGAAGCTACATTAAATTAACAAATCATCACATAAACTTGTGCACATTAAATATGGTGTACGGAAAGTACATAGAAATTTAATCAATGGAGAAGCGCACACTTATAGAAAGGTGTGACCTCTTCATAGATTGATTTCAGGTCTTCACTAGAGGGGAGCGGGTGTGCAAGCTGATCGAACTGCCTGTGCATAAAGCAACAATGCGCAGTATGTGCCTGCCTGACTGCACTCTCCCGCATTCCAGTGGGGAGTTTATGGGCAGCTGAAGAAGAGGAGCAGGTCCCATCTGACACACTAAAGGTAATTTATGCAAACACAGGACAACTTCAGCACTCCAGCACTTCAGGGAGAAGCTGAAAAACATGTTTTCACTGCCGTTTGGTTATGAGTACAAAAACTCTGTACATTAAAAGCACAAAGCAGAGTTATGAGTTTACAGGTGGTTACAATCGAGGCATATGCAACATGCATGACCGATGTGTATTGTCAGTCAGTGCATGGAAACATGGTGTGTGTGCTGGGACACCATTCCTGCCCACAGCATTCACCTAAAATAACACAGTCAGCTGAGATTATTTATGGACTGTAGAAACATTGAAAGGACTGTGCTGTATATGAGACTTATTACAACACAGAGACAAGTCAGGGCAATAATTCTCACTGCTGGAGTCTTTAATGCTACAGCTAAGTACTAAAAATAAATCATTTTGTAATACATTACAGAGCTCCATATTTTAGGCTACTGTTGATTTTATCAAGTGTACTCACTTTTTTGTCTGCCTAGTTGCAAGTTACTGAGGACTACTAGATTGTCAGTATATAAATGAAAAAGAATAGAATTTTAAAAAATGGATTGAATTGAAATAATTTAATTGAATCGAGGAAAATTCAGCTTTACAGAAGCACAAAAAAAGATGTATGAGAACAGAATACAGATAACTGTTTACAATATATAAAATTTACAGACAAATCAAAGCTTTAAAGCTGTAATGGGACTTGAGATCATCACTTTGCATAAAGCAACTATGTGATAAAGCAACAATGCACTCTCCTGAAGTGACATTTTAGAAATAATATAGATATGTAAATAATATATATTTGAAATATTGTATACAATAGTTTATTTTTACATTACTGTAAATATTAAATGAGGGAATATAAAGATTTTCAAAAACTTTGTTAAGCGATTAAAATAACATTTTAAGAAAGACATAAAAGATCATTCAATTTAAATATGACATCAAAACCAATACAGACTCTCATCTCCAGTCTCATATAGTTAATCTACTCTCTGTTACTTACCTACTGGGTAAACTTTGCAGGGACGAAGGCGCCACTGATTTCACTGGGGCGACAGTTTTTATTAGCCTCACTAACCGGGACTACTTTCCTGTGAGAACAGCGGCTGACGACATGGAATATAGTTCGCGACACTTATATTAAGATTTACAATTTAGACAGCGAGATAAATGTAAATTTTTAAGAGAGGTGATGTTTTCTGGACGCAAATAATAAACAAAATGTCAACTTTCTGTCTAAAAGCACAGATGTTGGACAATATCGAGGAAGGATACAATCGCGGTGCGAGTGTTGTTCGGCTGACCAATCACGCAACTCTCCGCTGATACTTAAACGTGAGTGTCAGTCATTTTTGGACCTGAGCCTGAAATTGTTTATGAGCAGGAGGATGATATTTGACAGTGATGGGTTAAAACTTTGTCTGCTTGTTAAACAACTATTGATGCTATACTTATGGTTTTTTTTCTCTTCGTCTTTCTATTTATCTGAAAGAACTAAGGAGTTACTTAATTGTCATATTGCAATATTGCAATTCTCTCTGTAAATAACGATAAAATATGTTCAAAATATTTTTTTCCCACATTATCAATAGTATCACGCAACATTTAATAAGCAATATTTTTAATAAGCACTGTTGTTTGCAAAGATCCCACATTGCATCATGTGCATACCTGGTCACAACTATGTCTAAACTTTTTACCTTTTAAACATTGTTTTTTTGCTTTGTTTGCATTACATACATTTTTTAATTATTGATTTCTGTAGTATCCCTGTCCTCCTCCTTTAATGGCTACTCTGTGATATCTCATTTTTACAATGATAGCTCATCACTTCTTCTTGCATGTAAGGTTTCATGTCATGCCCTCAGACAGGCAGGGCTGCTGGCTGATTGATGGACTCATCAGGGGTGGAACAGTGTGTGCATTCCTGCAGCATGATACGACAGTCCAAATGCATTCACATATGGCTTTATACACAATAATAGATGTTCAAATTGAGAACACAGGTGCAGCTAAACTGAAGTTTCATGCACTAAGACAGCTGAAGGGCCATATTTACAGCAAAGTTTTCATGTACAAAAATTTGCCTTTGGTGCATAATTATATTCATTGAACAGGCAAAACAGAAATTAAAGGAAAAGTCAAGAAACATTAATGAAAAACAGAAAAAAATGCATTAAAATTTAAATTAAAACCTAAAGGTATTATTAAAATTATATGAAATAAATCTGTTTTAAAAATAAAGATTTGTTAAGTTTTATGCAGGAATATGCAAAAGTTTCACCAAAGAACGTGCAGACCCTCACCCTTTAACATATATAGAATCTGTGCTGTATGCAAAGACAATAAATCCAAAAAAAGTATATATGAATTTCAGAAGCAACTGGGGATGCTTGCAGGGATGCAAGTCTAAAGTGATCCCTGCATAAATACCAAACATAACATATTATAAGGATGCCAAATGCAGGCACAACACTTATTGCGGTATAGTAACACATGACTCACTTTTACCAAAAACAGACTTGACACCACACTGCACCACACTGCATATTCCGTCAACATATATGGTATATGTATATATAGTTAAGCCATGTTGGCCTCTATGTAGCAAGAGGAACATAATATGTTCCTAATATTATTCAGAACATTCTGTACCATAACACAAAACCAGATCCACCCACTGCCATGTTCAACATGTATGTGCGCTCTCCTTAGTGTCATTCAATACTAAGTCAGCCCTTCTTAGTGATAAAAATGATTTATTGTGTGACAGAAACACTCATTTTTTTTAACTCAGTAGCTTTGTACTTACTCCAATAATTGAAAAAATGAAAGAATTAAAAATATCTTTCCTAAATATTTTTTGCATTGGGATAGGTACAAATTGGGAGGGAAGGCTCAGGCTTGTTTATTTACTGGGGAAAAAAAGGTTGGATCCTCATTTTTTTAAGAGGGCAGCTAATTAACATGAACTCACACATGCTTTAAGGTAAATTTAAAAAACAATCAAAACTGGAGCAAAAATATATGAGCAAGAGGAGGTTTGAAACAACAGTTTGTATAAATTAAAATATTTTTTGTGTCTGTCAGTTTTAATATCCTGCAATGCTTTTTAACATGGAAAAAAAATCAATAAATTGCACAGTTCTTCATCTGGACCCATGTGTCATGTCTGAGTCCTTGTTATTGGAACATGTGGATGCCGCAATCCAACAGGAGGCAGAAATCTGACCCTCAAGTCACTTTCACCCACCTCTTGTCCATTAAAGGAGAGATGTGCAAGCTAGAGGGTAAATGCTGGATTGACGCCAGGCTGCAAAAAATATGCCTCGCCTGGCCCCCTGTACACAGACGTGATAAACAATAAATTATTCTGTTAAAACGAAATCCAATGACGTGGTCTCAGTTGTCAGTGTGGTCAGCTGCATGCACTCTTTTTTTTCACATTCAAAACATCACAGTTAACACAAGTAACTGTGTTGTTTTGGCACCAAAATAATTGATTTGTTTGATCTTATGTCTAAAACACTACATCAAATTTGTACTTTTTGAGTCAATTTTTCTTGTATGTTGACTACACACCTTGGCTGTGCACCAAACACACGCACATCTTTATAGTCTTAATAAGGCTTACAGTGTGCAGTAGCATGCATACTAAATTTGCTTAACTCCCAGTGTGCCAGTAATGAACTATATTCTCCCATGATGCACAGCACAAAGAAAAAGTTGTAAAACTCAAAAAACAACTTGTAGCTGAAAACATGTTTGTGAAAACTCAAAATAAGCATCAAGTTGCATCAATTCTCTTGAAAAAATTTCATATCTTTTTGTGAAGTTTAATTTTCAGTGAGATTCTAAATTTAGTTTTTTTTTTTAAGACAGGAAGTACATTATTTGAATTTGGACAGGCTGTCCCTCTCTTGCTCGCATGCTTGCTCTCGCTCTCTCTTTCTCTCAACAACAGCTCCCTCATGTGGCAGACTGGTTGAAGTGTCCTGCACTGCTTGAGTGAGGGTGTCAACCTGCGTATTAACTGTAATGTGCTGAAATTGGGACTTGTATGAAGTTATGGTGCATCACAAAGTCTCTGCTTTGAAGAGCTGCCTTATTGCCTTTGCTTTCATGTAAGCACAGTAAAAACTAGACCAGGTCACAATCAATCCAGTTTTTTATTCAGTGATTTTTAAAAATTAGTGATCATTTTATTTTCCTTAATGCTAAAGCTATTTCAGTGTTGTGTATGTGTGTTTGGATTTTGTTTGTCGATAAGCTGTTTTGCTGTGTATTTAAAGAGGTTCTGTTGGTTAAAACCTCCACCATGTAACTACAATGTACTAAGATCCCTTGTATATTTGTGCTGCTTCCCTGTGTTTTCTGAGTTTATCCTGCCGCCTTGTGTCCTGTGGAGGCGCGTTTCTGCTCCTGAGCTCCCAGTGATCGGTAACCCAGAGGATCATTACTTCATCAGCCCTGCAGTATGTCTGCTCTGCCTTTTCTTACCAGTCTTTCACAGATTTTTTCTGCCAACTTGTGTAGCATCATTCAGGTCATTCAGGTATTTCTGACTTTGCTTCTCTGTGTTAAGTCTCAGTGTTTATCTGTGATTTCTTTGTGCTCAGAATCACTCGCATGTGCCAGTCAGCCAGCTTTTAAGGACAACCAACCACCTGCCCACCTGCTCACTCAGCCAACGTGTTGACACTGAATCATCTTCTTCTGTCTGTGTCTGGATCTCCTATATCAGGTTTTTGGTGTTAAAATAAACCTGCTTAAGTTTCCATGGAGTCCGAGTCCTGTATGTTGGGTCCAGTTTGTGCTAAACTTCAACACAATGTCCCTTGTTCAAATACAGTTCGGTCCTTTGCTGTTTTTCCTCTTAATTTCCTCAAAAAAAAAGAAGAAGAAAGGGAAGATATCTAAATTGTACTGCTCATTAAAATAAAAGATTTACCAACCTGTATTCATTTCAGTTCCTGTCAGTGTTTTATTTCAGTGTTGACAGTTTGGTGTCAACAGCAGATCCATAGGTTTTGTATAAAGCTCGTCGCTGTATATCTGATCCCAGAGTCATTAAATGTCAACCTGTTGCACATCTATCTTGTGGGTCTGACAGATAAAGTCAAGCAGTTGTGATATAACAGGTGTATAAAGTGAGATGGGGGTGGACACACAACAGTGTGCAATATAACACAGCATAAATCAATACCCCTGCAACAATTCTGGCTTATGAGGCTCATAAAGCTGCTTGTTGTGTCTGAGATGTGCCGACTCACTTCAGCAGTCATTCAGTCATTTCACCTGCTTTTTGATTTTTTTAGATTCATAATATTCATCCACAATAATGAAAATGGCAGTGTATAGTAGGGTTCGTGATACTGTGCCCGCACACTATAAATAATCAGCACCACACAGCAAACACCCACTCACGTCTAAGTGGATTACTGTGAGAAAAGCACTTGTTGAGAGAAGACTTGCACAGATGTATGCAGTCCTGGAAGTGTCTAATCTGGCCAGACTGCGGAGCAGCAGGCGACGGCTAACAAGGGTAACTGCCGATTAAGGTCAGACTGCAGTCAGACACAGCAGGCGGACGGGAAGACTAATAAATGCCAAACTACACCCTTATCACCATCCTTCAACTCTGCCACCAGGCTGCTTTGTTGTCATTGCAGTTTTTTAAAACAGATTCATGAGCTTGACTTTTAGAGAGTCCAGAGGAGAGTATGATGCACTGGTTTGTTGTGTTTTTCTCTCTTTCACTGAGAAATATCCTTTATGTGCTGACAAAAGGATGAAACTCATATCACACAAATAGCACAGGAGTACTGTGAGGTTGCATTACCAGCACAGAGCTGCAGGTCTCATCCTCAGCCCTCTCCTCCGTCTGGACCAGGTTCAGCTGATCAGGCTGTCAGTATCATGTGATGCTGAAGTCCAGGACTGAACATGTGGGACTTCCTGTTCACAACCAGAGGAGGTAAAAAGGACAGCCAGGCGCTCAACAGTCAGCCAAACCAACAAACACCATCATTTCATTGTTGTTGGATTCTTTTTTTAATTGTTTTTCTATTTTATCATGTTGTTTGTTTAATAGGAATATGTTGAAACTTCAAGTTTTTCCTGAGAAGCAAAGGTAAGGACTTCTTTGGCTTTGTACCAGCATCTTATTTGTTTTTTTAACAAATACATTCATGTCTTTTTTTGAAAAATTGAGACTTTAATAGCATTTTCAAGTATGCATCTGAAGAAATTATCTTGGTAATTAAAATAAAATGTAAATTGTAAAAACAATACTGAGAGCAAAATGTTCATATATGCACATGATTGAGGCCTAACCAATGTAATCACATATGTTTTTCCAGTATAGGGTTTAATTGTGTCAGAAGGACTGAAGGAAACAGCCGTGTGATTGTTGCTGAAGCATCAAAGAAACAAACACATGGTGAGTCTGTAAGAACTGAATTTCCCTCTACCACAAGTATATATTCTATGCAGCAACGTTCGTTAACTCCTCAGTTTGGGTGGACAGACGGCTTAAACTAGCGGTGTAAATAGAAGGATTTTTTGATCGACAGCTCTTCCTTTTAACCCAACAGGAGCCTGAGCTCGAGCAAGCGGAGAGCCAAACCGATGAGGACAGCGACACAGAGGAGGTCCTGTGTGAAGCTCATGTAAGGGTGACTTTGTTCATTATTTTAGTACAAACCCAAAAAATTCCTAAAGAAACTGCAAATGAAATTTAGATCATAAAGGACAAGTTCATCAAAGAGTAACTGGATGTTGGAATGACAATAGTGTTCTTTAAATGCCCTTTTATCTTCTTACAGCCACAGTAAATGGTTTCACAGTTAGTCATAAAACATTTACTGGTTGTTTATTTTTATCGCTAATAAAAGCTGATAAGAAAATAGAGGTCATTATGATTAATCGTGACACATTTTATTGAGGATCCTTTTTGTCATGATAAGAATATTCGCCTCCTCTCAGCCATGGTTGTAAAAACCTGTGAGTGCTGCACTCCCTCAGCCTCCTGTGGTGCTGAGCTGTTTGGACCATAAGGTGACTGTGTTAGTGTTTGTCTCAGCAGGAGAGCTGCACCACTGACCTGTATCGCCACCCGCGGCTGGACGCTGATATAGAGGCAGTCAAGACTTTGTATTCAGACTCTGCAGTCTCCATCAGGTCAGAACATCTTCTCTTACTCATTGTCTTCAAAAGAAAATGATCTTTGCTTCTTTCTTACATTAAATCCTTCCTTCCTTTTTCTCTGCTAGAGAGTATGGGTCAATCGATGGAGTGGATGTTGACTTAAAGATAAATGCCAACTTTTTGGATGTGAGTTAAAATTCAAAATTGAGCTCAGGTCAAGACAAGATACTGACATGTTTGCTATTGTTGGATCACGGTCTGTCAAAGATAATTACACTGTTTGGGGTCCACAGGAGGAGATGGCCAAGGTCTGGAGGGTTAATCCATCAGAGCCCATCGTCATCCGTCTGCACTTCTCTCTGTCTCAGTATCTGGACGGACCTGGTGAGCATCAACGCCGCTGCTGCAAAACAAATTTACTGTCAGACAGCATGACAAATGAATAGTTGATGTTTCTCACTACAGTTCCTTCAGTTGAAGTCTTTCAACCGTCCAACAAAGATGATTTCCACCTTGGAAAACAACTACAGAAGTGAGTGTTCATACTGTAATTGTTTTATGGCAGTGTTGGTTAGTTTTTCCTAATGTATGTTGCAAAAGGCTTCCTCCACATTGTTAAATATGTCACTAAAGCTTTTTGATTCAAATATCAAAGAAAAGATGAAGACAAACTCTTCATTTCTGTTCTTCAGTATTCTCACAGTCTTCTTATCTCAAGAATGGAAACATCTGACCAACGAGAACATCGTAGTGCGACAGAAGAGCAGACAGAGCTGGTTCAGGCCGAGTGGAACCATCAAGAAAGTTCACGCACGGCTCAGCATCTGGCTCCCTCTGTCGAAGTATGTGGACCTTCAGCAGTTTTGCTTCTTATTCTATCTGTTTCTGAGTCTCTACTCACTGCCCTCTCACTCCCTTTGAGCAGGTCCACTGAATTCCAGGATCCTGCTGTGAAAGGAAGGATCATTTTGCCAGCAATAAAGCTGAACCGTTTCATGAATCACACGACTTCCTACAGCATCAAAAATCCCACAGGAGAGCTTTTCACCTACACACCCAGTGGAAAGGTGATGAGTTCTTCTTCAGCTAAATGAGAGATTATTAAAATATGGTGGCCGCTATATTTTTCAATGTGTTTGTTTGCAATATTCCTTAATAGACTCTGTAAGTGTTTGAAACAGTATTTGTGTCCTTTCTTTCACAGAGGGTGATGGTGTCAGCAGTCAAGTCATCAGTGCAGCTTAGCACCAAACAGCTGATGGAGCTGCTTTTCTCCTCCCAGGCCATCGGGCACTGTAAGACCACCCCAACTCTGCAGCACGGCTTCTTGGTCCAGGTAAAGCACAAGAAATCAATTAGGATTATATCTGTCAGAATGGGAATTCAGAGATTCTCATAATCCAGCTTGGTTTGACATCTCCTGTTCACCAGCAGCTCTTTCCACATCCCCCTGCAGCAGGGATTTAGTATGACACTAAAATGCTAGTGCTAATGCAGAATTGGTGTTGCATTATTTAAAAAGAAGCACATGCAATTTTTAATGGTCTTTTTAAGTTCACAACTCCAGAAAATGGCCATGTTGAAACTTTCACTCTATCGTTTCTGCAATTCTGACCACGCATAATGATGGGGAATGCCAGAAAGAATTTCAAAATTTCACCACAAGGTCACCTCAGTAGCTTTACTGGAGCTTTTATTATATTATGCTGTCTTTCTCAGCAGACTGCCAGTTATCATTCATTTTTTTTACAATTTATTTTAAAACAGATGGTCATAAGAGATAACACCACAATTCTTTGCCATTGTTTTTATTTATGGTTGGCGAAATGTTGTAAAATAGTTTACAAATGCAAAAAAAAGTCTGACACAATTTTTATTTTAGTTCTAGCTCATAGTATGTAATGTTTTTTACTGTGTACACAGATAATGAGATATGCTGAGCAGAGACTCCCCACGCTGAATGAATTCTGTGTCATCTGTGATGAGCGACACGTGTTTCAGAACGGCCCCATGCTAAAGGTATGCTCCTGCAAAGAACTCAGCTGGTGGTTTAGTGGATAATTACTGAAGAAAAACTTAAAGTACAGTTGACTTTTGTTCCCAATCTGCTTTGTGTGTGTTTCTAGCCAGCAGTTTGCACCAGAGAGCTGTGTGTGTTTTCCTTTTACACACTGGGGGTTATGCTCGGAGCTACTGAAGAGGTTGCCACCGGTGCAGAGGTTGGTAACACACTGGTACACGGACATAAGGATGATAGTAATATTAGATTACTGTATTGAAATGATGTTTGTTTTACAGGTGGTTGACCTGCTGGTGGCCATGTGCAGAGCTGCCCTTCAGTCCTCACGCAAGAGCATCATATTTGACCCGTACCCCTCTGTTGTGGATCCATACAACCCCAAAACTCTGGCCTTTAGTCCAAAGGTATCAGCTAAACTGATCTACTGTCATTTATGACTAATTTGTGATTTTTTAAAGACTAATCATCATGTTGTTTTTTACTCTTCCATCATGTTTTGTCTTGCTGTGGCAGAGGAAGAGCTACGACAGGCTGCAGAAAGCTCTGGACAGCATCTTGTTAATCTTGAGGATGGCACAGGTGATTTTAAATAAATCCTTCATTCACACCATATTTAGGATTTACATCTGTTCTCCTCCTGTGAGAATAATCTGAAGACTGTTCAATGCTTCCTTGTCAGCTCCATTAATACAAGACAGATTAAACTGTATTTTAACATATCCAGGGTCCATCATCTGAAATAAAGAAGCAGATGGACAGGATAGACCCTCTCGCTCATCCTTTACTACAATGGTGAGTGACAGGATCTAAACCAGCCTTTCAGTCATGTTTTTATCTTGTTTGAAAAACTTAATATGTCATATAATCTGAATGTTTCTTGGATTCATATGTGTTCGTATGTTTTTGACAACAGGATTTTAGCAAGCAACCGGTCACACATTGTCAAGCTTCCACTGAACAGGGTATGATGGAGTAACTCACATTAAGATGCAAGTTTTACAGCAGAAGTAGTTCATAAGAGACCAAATATTGGTTAGAAATTATACTTAACATAAACTTTATGCTTTTGTTTCATTGTTTGTTGCACAATAGCAACTGAGGTTCATGCACACACCCCATCAGTTCCTGCTGATCAGCAGCCCTCCGTCCAAAGAGGCTCGTTTTCAAAGTGCCAGGAAACTTTATGGCAGCACCTTTGCTTTCCAGTGAGCAAAATTAAAGCTGTGCAACTTGTATAAAACTTCATTACCGACACTATTTACCATATCCCTGCCTCATACATTCTGACACTGTTTTCTCTTTTCTCAGTGGCTCCCACATTGAAAACTGGCACTCTATTTTGAGGAATGGGCTTGTCAATGCTTCTTATACAAAACTGCAGGTAGAGTGTAAAATAAATGTTTTTGTTTTGTATGTGATGTTTTTTACTCATCTATAATGTAAATGAGGTCTCTACCTTGATATATTTTATAAGTTGAAATAAAGGTAAATGAAAATAAATAAATGTAATGTAGTGCTTAACATTCAAACAGACTTTTGAGTTCATCTTTTCTCAGTTACTGAAGTATTATACTCACATTTTTTGTCCTTCTACTATCAAAGCTTCATGGAGCTGCATATGGGAAAGGCATCTATCTGAGTCCTGTCTCAAGCATATCATTTGGATATTCTGGTATGGATGCATATTCTTTTCATATAAAATAGCTAATTTACACAAGGATACCATGACTGACAGAGACATTTCTTTGAAACCCACCCCTCTCTTTGTCCAGATATGGGTAAAGGGCAACATCAAATACCCACCAAAGAAGAACTTATAAAGAAATACAACCACATAAACAAACTCAAACAGGTAGATTATAATGCATACTTTTCCTTCTTATCCATCCTTGTTTTTTGTATCTCATCGTGTATTCTCTCCTTGTCTCAGGAGATGCCAGGGCAAACCAGGTTTCTGCAAAACAACAACCTGAACTGCATTGCTCTCTGTGAAGGTACAAAAAGCTTTGATTTGACAAAACAAGGCCTAATATTTGGACTGTTTTTAAAAAAATTCTGTATTTCTTGACAGTAATAACATCAAAGGACCTTCAAAAACACGGAAACATTTGGGTGTGTCCCATATCTGACCATGTGTGCACACGTTTCCTTTTTGTGTGAGTATAACAAAGGCAGCAACCTCTCTGCACCTCAGCATATAAGACATTTCCAGACTAAAAAGCTCTGCTGTTCTCTCTCTCTCAGGTATGAGAACGGCCAGGTGGGCGATGTCCACATCAACACTCAGGAAGCCGGCATCCACAGGGAAATTTTACAAGTAATTGCCTCAAAGTCGTGCTGAGGTTTTCAAGCAAGAAAAAAAGCCTGACTGAGAGCATGTCTTTGTGTGTTTTTGGCTAATTTCATTATGTTTTTCTTTCATTGTTTTGTCAAGCTATCATAAAACAATGATGATATTAGATATATTAGATTTTAAACTTTTGTTTTTACAGAGAAGAGAACAACACTGCACATAATCTCTTCTTTTTGTTATCAGTTGTCAGTGGATGAAGCTAGTTTGTTCCCTCGTGCACCTGTGAAAGCTTCTCTTTTTGCCTTATATCTTAATTTACAGTGTGGTGTAATATAAACCTGTTTCTACCACCAGTTCCATAAGTCTGTACTGCAAATACATGTTTTGTACATTTTTATGACAGCACTTTTTCAATAAAGTTTTGCAATATTTCTGAGGGGTTTTTTTTTAGTAGAGAAAACGGTTTCCCTTTACTTGTCAGTGCAAAATTACATTGATCAAAGGTACTTTGTTGGTGGTGTAATGCATGTGCTTTGCCACTAGGTGGAAGTGTAAGCAATGCTAACTGGTTAAAAGGCTTTTTTTTTCTTTGCATATACAGAAGCAATTCATTCTCACAACTGAAATGTTTAAATATTTATGTAAGACCGCCACAGATGTTTAAATTACACAGCATTTTGAGCACATTTGGTGTTGACATGAGCCTGTATTATATTTTAAACATAAACATGCATACAACAGACCAGATGTGTCACAGGGGTCTCACACACACAATTAGTCACAATTTTAAAACTGACAAAGCTCATACAAAAAAGGGAGTTTTTCGGCATATGCAAAAACTTGTGCAACTTCCAATATACAATTCTTGTCATAGCTGAAAAACATCATTGATGGATAGTTTACATGTAGTTTTATTGACATTTATGACCAGAAGATTATTCCTCTTGGAAACAATTGTGATTTGCTCTGAATTATATTGACACCATTGAGAACCACATATTTTATATGCTCATTGTTCGAGTCAGTGAATACCACGGGGGTGAACACCATCCTGTGAGGCAGAAGTGCACCATTATAACAGTATACTGGTTCCATATGAGCCCCACAGCTGCCTCCTGAGCTCCTCTCTTGGCTCAGTTCCTTTAAAGAAAGCATTCAGCAAAACATCTCTGTTTTACATCTGGATATGAGTCCTTTCCTGTGATTTCTGTTTTAAATTTTTATGCAGGTTTGGCAGCACCTCCAAGGTACAACTGTCCTCATAAATGTCATTGATTCATAAGAGGCACAAGTGATGTAGCAAGCGTTTTCTGGGTCAGCCCAGCAGGCGATGGACTGAGGCAGAGGAGAAACTGTGAAGTTGCTGCAATAGCCCAAAGGAAGACACTTTTCAAAGACCATATGGCTCTCTGATGATAGTGCTGAGGGAAAGTTGTCTTAAAAACCAGGATAAACTGTATGTCACCATAACAATGATTGTATTATTTTTAAATATCTTTAGCCCCTGTGAGATTGTAGTTTGGTGCAATGTCTGCAAAAAGCACATCAAGAATATCAAATATTAAAACCTATTCACGTGAAACAAAGGATTGTTTCAACAGCACGCCTTGTTAAGTCTCATTATCTCGTGTTTGTTCATCCATATGATTCAAGCAACCATAAAATCTCTGAGCCCTCAAGTGTTTAACAACAGCTTCCCTCCAAAACCAACAAACTAGAATGTGACAGACATTGTTAAATGTTGCATGTGCCTTTAAGAGCACTATGTCCCACTCTACATGTCTCTCTGAGGCTCATATGTGTTTGTTGGCATCAGCTGTCCTCAGCGCTGAATAGAGCAAGGACATCTTTTCCTTCACATCAATGGGATTAGAGGAAGAAATACCCTCTTCATACTGCTGGCTGTCATCTCGGTGCTCTGAGGACAGAATGGAGATGCAATATGCACGAAGAACGGAGAGGAGATCATAAAAAGTCACAAGTTTGGAATACAAAGCTGATCAGTTTTTAGTTTCTTATCCAAAATGGACAAGAAACGTGTTTTCAATGTCCAGGGAGACATAAAAATAATCCGGAGCTACAGACTCAGAGACAGCATCCTGCACTGTTATTTCACTGCCGTCTAAACAATGACTGAACCCAGGGGTCAGATGAAGAGTTCAAGTGGTGCAAGCAGCACTGTTATGGAACAGCAGTCTGCGCAACTCCACCCTGACGTCCCATCTTCATTCTCCTCTGCAAAACTTGGTGGGAGCAACTTCAGGAGAGTGAGCCGCATGGAGGACAGCGATCCCTACCCGATTCCTGGCCTGGCGGCAGACATCCTTCACATGCGAGTGAAAGAAGGAAGCAAGATCCGCAATTTGCTGCGGTTTGCAACAGCTCGCATGCAAGGAGAAGGAAAAGATGGCAAAAAGGCATCACTGAGACAGGTGATCTTCACTGGCTCAGGCAGAGGAGTCACCAAGACCATCACCTGTGTGGAGATTCTGAAACGTAAAGTGGGAGGGCTTCATCAGATGTCCAAACTCTACTACAAGACGGTGAAGGAGGTCTGGGAGAGTCCACAACAGGGAGCACCAGGTATAACCATGCAGAGGACAGTCCCTGCCATCTGTATCCTGCTCTCTAAAGACCCTCTGGATCCTCAGGAGCCCGGATACCAACCCCCCCAAACCCCAAGAGTTCCCACAGAGGACAGAGAGAGATGTGGAGCTCTGCTCAGACCAGCTCACAGTCCGTCCTCACAGCAGAGAGCCAAGAGAGTCTGTCTGGATGACTGGAGTGTCTGTTCTCCACAAACATCCACAGTCTGAATGAATCGTGTAAAACAGTAGAAAACTAACACGTTAGGCTTGGTAGGTTTACTTTTTTGTATCTTTTCAATCTGCATCAATTTTGCCAAGAACATTATCTCTAGATCTCAACTTTTATGCTTTATTGTTTATGTAAGGTAATCTGCCTCTTGAGTGGATATATACCTTTGTCTCTAAATAAACAGTTGATAAAAATGATGATTGTGATGACTTGTAGCAATACTTCAATTTGACTTAACAACCCTTAATAACTTAATTATTAAAAATGTTGTATGTTTAAATTGTATTTGCAGCACTACAAATAGTCACATTAGTGGTGGTAGTGTTTTAGTGACATCAGAGATTAGTATGATTCAAAAGGTCAAAAAAGCACAAAATTAGTCACAGCCATTGGGAATATAAACATCAGTGTTTGCATCAATTGTCTTTACTCTGTTTTGCACTTTTGGTAGAGATTTATCTACACTGACATGGATCATATCACGACAATGTTTTGATTAAGAGTGATTTCATTATGTTGAAGTTCCCTTTTATGGATGTAACATTGTTGGAATAAATGAAAAAGTTCATAAATGCATCTCAACTTTGATTTTTTTTTAGGCTGGGTTGTAGTTTATTTTGGAAATAACACTTTAAGACATAGTTTTAACCTCTTAACCTTGAATTTTTACAGACAAAACTGTTTTATGTGCACAACATGTATCCCCAAACTGTGAGCAGTAAATTTATTCATTGTTTGGGGGTTAATAACATGTCATCACACAAACCTTTTTGCAAATTAGGCTATAGTTAAATGAAGTTGTTGATTAAAAAAAATAATCTAACACCACACGCTTTGGAACTATTTGACTCCCATCCCTTGATCTCATCCTGACAGAATAAGCTTATGACTGTCCTTAAAAATCTAATATTGCTTTGGAGACTGGTGGCGTTGACAGACCTACTTCTATATTCTATGCCTCTTTAAATTTTTTATACAGTTATAATTTTTTATGCACACTTTTTTTAATGCACACTGTTTTTTACATTTAACAGTTATGTAACTTTTCTGTCAGAATGTAACCCACATATTTGATCATTTCCAATATGAAGGAAGTCGTCTTAATACAGAATATTCTTAGAAATGTCGGATACTTCCCTGTATTTCCCAGTAAAAATTCTAGGTCAAAGTCATAAGCGGTTCTCAACACATACTAAAACGAGCTGTTTGCGCAAGCGCACTGCGCAACAACGAGGGACCACGTACGTGACAGACGAAGCCAGTAGCGTTAGCTTCCTCCTTCAATCTCACCGGTTTGTCTAGCTAGCTGTCCCGAATCATGTTCAGAGCTGCCGTCCGACTGTCAGTCTCCGGTGTCCGGAGTTTAACCCGTACGCAACCTCGGTGCCAAGGTATTTGTTCTTTCGTCTATGATCTCTGATTGTTATTGTTTTAATTCGGTGGCTAATGGTCCTGTTAAGGCGAAGTTCTAACGGAAATCGAACGTGACTGTGTGCACATTGCCATACCCGCGCGGCTAAGCCAGCTAGCTAGATATTAGCTTGGCCAGTGTAGTTATCTCTTATAATATACACTGCGCTGTTTGTAGTGTTAATGTGTCGGTCAAATTGTGCAGACTTTCGTCAGATACTCCCTTTCACCGCTTGAACTGTTTGTATGTCGCTCTAAAAATGTCCCGGTGCTCGGCTCTGTGGTGTCTGTGTCCTTGCCATGACCCGTTTGTGAGGCTGAGTATAGGCCCCTTAAGCTCTGCTACTGATGCTAACGTTATCTAACTTAAGTTTGTCGTTTTATGCTACGTTCAGCCAACTAGCGTTAGTTGTTAGTGCTCTTGTCATTAAAGTATGGCTTGTTATAGACTATAGCAACCAGGAAACGTAGCTCATTTTAATGTTGTTTTGATGTTTTAGTTCAAACTTTGCTACATAGTCTTTCTATCAGGAGAAATTAAATGTGGTATACAAAAATGTATGATCTGTTTACACTTAATAAAAGCATATTATCTGATTCCCACATTCTGTCATATTCATTATAAGATTCATAGCATAAATGGAAATTTCCTTGTTTGTGTGTCTGTGTGTATTCAGTGTAGTAGGTGCAGTAGGTAGGTCATGTCAGGACA
>JAPZDY010000023.1:16865085-16880150 GCA_029783645.1 Ctenochaetus hawaiiensis
TGTGGATTATATCTCCAATCTCTTCCACTGGAATCACAGAGGAAAGGAACCAGAATTATGGTTACCAACATTATATATTATTAATTCATTGATTTGAATAGTGTTTTAAGATAGACTTGAAAAACATGAATCAATTCTTTAACAATAATAAAGCACAAGGTCTCTGCTTTCAGAAAAACATGGTAAAATAGTTCATTTGTGTACAACCATGGTGAGTTACAACAGCTTTTAAACTACAGTCGTCTGATTAATCTTGTTATTCTCTCCTATTTCTTCAGTTCACCTCCAAATTCTTCTTTTGGTTGGACTGGTCATCTTTTGTCTGTGTTTGATCCTGGGATGTATTCTGTGCTGGAGGAGCAGTCAGACCAGTCCAGTAAAAGACAAAGATCCTGTAACAACAGCACCAGTTTCGACTGAACTTGTGAACTTCGCCCAGACTCCGCCTCCCTCAGCAGTGACGACAGCGTCTAGGCAGCAGTATGAGGAGCTGGATGGAGATATACTCGAGTACCCCTCCACTTTCAGCAGCCCGGCTCAGTCAGAGGGTGAATTTACCCATCCAGCTCTCTCTAAACAAGCTGCATCTGCAACTGAGCAGAAGGAGCAGCCAAAGTCTTATTTTTCCCTGCGTCGCCTCAGCACACCACCTTTAACATCGCCCCTTTATAAACCCATAGATTCCAGTCATGCATCCCTGCCTTCATTTCCTAAACTGGGATTGTTGTCTAAAACATGTAAGGCTCTGCAGAGGCGCTGCACAGTGACCGGGGGTAGTTTATCATATAATGAACACAGCAGGCTCACCAGCCCCAGTGCTGTGTGTCCTTTTCTGCCTGAAGAACCGATCCCTCTGGTTCCACTGAGCTATGGCTCAAGTGCGAGCTGCCAACAGCCAGTATCACCAAAACCATGCCTCCATCTCACTATGGCCTTCTCTCCAGAGCAGCAGACCCTGGCAGTCACTGTCCTCAGCCTCACTGGGACGCCCCACGGGCTGGAGGACGTGTCTGTGCTGGGCAGCCTGCCGCCTCTGTACCCCTGTCCCTTACAAGCCTCAGCCCAGAGCAGCCTCAGCCCCGAGGGCCACAGCCTGGTGCTGGTTTTGAAGGTGAACTCTGTGAAGGAGCTCCAAAGGTGTGCACTGAGAATAGCCATATACACCCAGGAACGTTCCAGCCTGAGAGGCAACGCACTGGGTGAACTGGAGATAGAGTGTGGAGGAAGAGACTGGAGGGCAGAGCATCAATTTCACATCACTGAAGAGCTCAACACAAACAAGTGGAAGCTAAAACAGGTACTTGTGTATGATTTAATATCTGTGAGCAGGTGTTGACTTTATTTTTAGGTACATAGAGGTATGGCCTGATGAGCCTGCTGGGAGACTCCAGAGCAAAAATCTGCTGGTTTTGTTGTTGCTGATTGACCACATTTAAATTTAGGACAACAGGCTGCAATTTCCAAGGTCAAAAATTAATAATCAGGCTGTGTCTGATCATTACCAGTGGAAATTATCTGCTAAAAAAAGCAAAAGGTCAAGACCTTAAGCAGAAAACAGCATTTCTCATTTTTGGTTTAGTTTTGTTTTGTTTTCTATGGACATGTGATATCTGTAATGAGTAAAATGTTTTTTTTCTTTTGTAAATTCTGTGATTTTTTTTTATATACTCAAAAGCAAAGGCATCATGCTATATATGCCTAAGTTTCTCTGTCTGCTCTTTGAACTTTTGCCCTTTGTCTTCAGGGTCTGATCTCACAGGATGCAGCGATGGGTAAGGGGCTTAGCTGCCCTCCACAGATCTTCATATTACTTCAGTATCAGACTCTAGCCCACCGCATCAAAGCCACCGTCCTCAGAGCCGATAACCTAGACAGCCTCATTCACACGTCAGCAGCAGCAGGTAAAACCAACATTTAATGTCACTTGAATTTAAAAAACTGTGTATTTGATTTCAGATCCCATTAGGAAATCAAGAGGAGAGACGTTATGTAAGCATGCGTGGGCAGAACTAACTTTTGCCTCACAGGGGCAGAGGTAAAATAATTCCCTATGTTTGCTTTTAATGTTTAGGGGATTAAACGTTGTCTTACAGGGTCCGAATGCAGCAGGAGATCATCCCTTTTTTAATGACATTGTGGTTTAATCCTTCACTGTTCACAATCCTCAGGAAAATGTTTCAATCTCCTCTGGATCTCTGATCTGACAGATCTAATCTTTGTTTGCATTAGCCTGTCTGGGCATTATTTTTTTACTGCACACAGGCGCATTTTGAGCCATTAGATTTTATGATATCTGTTTCATGCAACAGTATGTCACACAACTCTGAGTTGGATAATCTCTTTTTGTCTCATATCAGATTCTGAAAGTATGAATAATAAGACTGCCCACAAAGGATAGACATGCATTAAAATGGATAAAAACAAAGAAAAAATATTTATTTACTCCAATTCTGCCCCTAGTTTTACTTGAACAAAACTTTCACTGTATCTACAGTAAATTGTGATGAAAAGTCAGTGTAAATTCTTTGATTTTATCGTATTTTTTAATTTTTTTGTATTTTTTGATATTTTTCAGGTTATTTAACTTAAAAAAGGGAAAAATGGTTTGTGTGATGTTATTTTTAAGTGTGTTTTGGTTTTTAAAAATTAATATAAGACTGTGGTGTATTAGAAATTGCATGCTCATCTGCAGCTGTTATATTGGCATGTACAAACACAGTAAGAATAGAAAACTTTTATTCTGAAAAAAAACAAAAAATAAAACATGATTTTGACTTTGTGGTTTTGTCAGCTCAAGTCAGGACTGCATTTCAACTTGATGTCTGTCTTACAGTTGTCCCACCACTTATAAGTTCTGCCAAGCTTCTACATTTTTTCTAACCTTATTGTGTTTGTGCATCTGTGTGCAGAATACCAGGTGGTGATCAATCTGCATCATGATGGAGTTGTGATCGGCAGCAGAGAGTCTAAAGGAGGGTCCTCTGCTGTGTGGAATATCTCCGTTCTGTTTGACCTGCCTCCAGGGGACATCAGTCAGCTGCCCCTCATGCTCGAGTTCATAATCACCCAGGTAGAAAATCACATTTGGAAGTTACAATCACAGACTAAAGTAAATTTATTTGTATGGTGACAACCCTGTAAAATCTGCATTCCTGCTCCTTTCTTATCTGTGACAGAATCGGGTTCATTCAGTGGCTAAAGTTCTTGGTCGAGTCCAAATCGGTGCAGAGGCTGCAGATGCTGGATGTGCTCATTGGAGGGATATGTGCAACCTGCAGGTGGAGCAGGCGCGCTGGCACACTGTGCAACCAGAGCCGCTATAGGGTTCTGCTACAGCAGACCTGACGTACTGTTTGAACTCAGACGGCATTCAAAACAAGCCTATTCCATGTGAGTTAATGTTTTACTTTGTTCATCAAATGATGTGTTCACTGACACTGCCGTTCTAAAGGATGGATACAATAACATGGCCTTATAACAGTGTATAAACCAATTCTCCTATGGGGAACTTTTAAAGGGATATTGTACAATGTTGGACAACTTATCAGTAATCTCTTATACAGCCTCTCTCTTTTTAAACAAAATGGTTAAAACATTAAAAGGTAAATGAACTGAGCAATGTGGTATTCCTCTAGAAATACTTAAGAGTTATTCCAGTATTCAGTTCCTGTGACTAAGACACACTCTGTCATATATTTGATGTATGTAATACACACATGTATGTTATATACTCTTAGGAACATTTGTAATTTCCCAATTTTTTTGAGAAAATGTAAAAATTTTATGCTGGTTGTAAGATTTTCTGAATGTAAAAATGATTTGAGCAACCATGTCGTGTTATATATGAATAAAACACATTTTTACCTGATGAAGCTTGGTGACGTTTATTAACACTATTGTTTTGAGGTATAAATGTTAACATTTTTACTGTTTTACTGATTAAAGGTCTAGTGTGTAGAATTTAGTTGCATCCAATGGTTTACCTTGTCCTTCTGCTCATGTAAGAGAACCAATAGTGGCTGTTAAATTCACAAAAAAATGCAAAAGGTGCTCTTTAGATCCAGTGTTTAGTTTATTTATTCCAGGCTACTGTAGAAACATGGTGGACTCTGTGGAGGAGAAGCCTCTGTAGATATAAAAAGAATATTCAAAGGTAATTAAATAAAACATTTCTTATTTCCTGGTGATTTCTCACCATTGAAAACATACTTTAAAATATTATTAGATTTCTGCAATATTCTAAAAACAAATCCTTAAAAATCTTAAGCACAATTCACAGTTTAAAGCTAACAAGTGTCAGCTTAGCAGTGTCTTGTCTTTAAACAGATTAAGTGAGTTAGTCCTTGCATTTTTTGAGTAAAAAAAAAACATACATTTTAAGCTGTAAGGCACAAAGTTGACTGGTGCAGCACTTTGTAATCACTGATCCAAGCATAAATTTGTATATTGCAAGTTCTGCCACTAAAAAAACCCTTATTTGACCCCTCCCTCGTCTTCATCTTCATCTGGGCTACAGAGATTCACTGGCTCAGCAAGGAAAATCCCATCAGGACAGAGGAAGGTCGCCATCTTCTGTTGCAGGTCCATCTCATCTGAGCAGTGAGATACGAGAAGGTCTGGCACTTCAGCAGAAGATTTGTCTTCTTCTGCAGCAATGGTGGCTAAATCAGAAAACAGAGGAAATAAAAACACAAAGATTATCATTTCATGCTGTCACCAATTAATTTGGTAGTCTTACATGCAAATGATCGACAGCCAAGGACAGAATTAAATGAGATCAGGGACTTATCCACCAGTGATGATGATAAAAGAAGCTTGGTGTATTATTCATTGTGCTCCATATTATTTAGTTCAGTAAGGCGTTTGTGGATGTGTCCCTGTCTGGGATAAAGACACGACTCTCACAGCACAACTCACAGCACACATCCATCTACACTAATGATAATTTCACTGATTCATGCACAACGTCACCTTGCAGCAGCAGATTCACATTGTCTGTCTTCAGGTCTCCGATTTCTGCACTCGTACTTGACATCTGGCAAAGGAGAGAAGGTTTAAAATCTCCTCCACTCACTTCCTTTGCAGATATTTTCTCTGTTTTTTCAAATTAATGTTTTTTAAACAGTATTTTAAGCTTAATAAAAAAATCAATAAAAAAAAACCTAACCTCCTTTCAAGCATTTGAAGTCTTTATTTCAAACTGTGTGTAGTTTTAACAAAATGGAGTTTGCAGTCTCTTAAGATGCTTTACTGCAATTTTAAAGTCTGTATGTTCCAGCAGCCATCACCACTAAGACTTGACTAATGACTTTGAGACAGACTTTACCACATGATGTCTGGATGTTACTGGTTGATGCTCTGGTGCCACACAGCTACAGACCTCCAGTATGAGACAGTGACTTGATTTAACTCTTTCCCATCCTCTTATGGTTGAATCTGATGTGTTCCAGCTGAGCGGTTCACTCCTCAGCTTCAAATCCGATTATTTACCAAGCAGAAAGAGTCATATGTGAGATTATAGCTGAATTACGTCTCACATAGACTTTAAGTGGTAATGCAGCCAGACTAACACCCCTCCCTGTGTGCTGTATGCTCTTTGATTAGAGCAGGAGCTGGATTAGCGCTGTCTGTACATATGTGAGTGTATATATAATGAACAGTTGTCAGGCATCACTGTTAGTTTGATGATATAATCTGTGTGCTGCGCTTTATGCCATTAATGATATTAATTTGCATCAGTTGCAGATCTTACTGCATCATTTATGAGACATTGCAGCATGCACACAGGTGAACGTGGTTGGTCTTTTGAGTGTTTTGTGGTGGCTGGAGGTTTTCTGTTGGTGTTTTAGTCATTTAGTTGTCGCTCTTTACAAATATTTGGAAAAACTGTCCACATGCATGCAAACACTGACTGTTTAGGCTGATTGTTTGTAGATTTTCATCCACTCCAGTTGGTGTAATTTGAGCCTTTTATGACCTGTTTGTTTTGGTTGTGGGTTTTTCCCTCAGTATGAGCCTCCTCTGCTGGCTTTCCCTCCTCCCCTCCAGACCAGTCAGCGCTCTCCTCGTCCTCTTCAAACACTGGCATCAAACCGGAGCTCTGCTGCCAGCTCCTCCTGTCCATCGCACTCTGATTGAGAATATAAAACATGGCGTGTTTACTGTGCACATCCCTGATTATGTTCTGGTCAGGATTCCCATATTCTTTCAGTTTGGTTTGCTGAGGCTTCTTACCCTCACAGGTTTACATGCGGTCGTCTGTTCCTGTGTTGAGGAGGCTGCTGCTCCTTCTCGCTCCTTAAACAGACTCTTTAACTGCAAATATGGGAAGATACAGTAAATTCCTCACATAAGGCTTGTTGTCTTTTACAACTGATGATCTAAATGTCTATATGTCCGTTTTTTAACTTGTCCATAATAACCAGATGATGTTTTGCTTGTAATGTTAAACTTTTTCACCCTCTTAGTTTAGCATGTTTGCTTGCTATCATTTGCTTCATGAACATTTTATCCAACAGCTGTTAAGACTTAAAGCCACAAGTTTCAACCTCATGGTGGCATAAGAGAAAAAATCAGGGAGTCACCAAATCAGCTAAGTGTTTCTTCTTTGAACATGAATGTCTGAATGAGATTTTACGGACAAACAACATTACCCTCCCTACAGCGGTGCAGCTGGAGTCTTTCAGTTTGTACCTGCTCAGTGATCATCCTCCTCTGCTGCTCCACGTCAACATTAACTGGACAGACAGTTTTATCCCTCCCACCTTCAGCAAATGCTTTCTCATCTTTTTGCTACAGAGAAGAAGTCTGTCAAGTATTATGTTCCTCACATACAAATTTAATCTCTGGAGATGTTTCTCATGAACTTTACCTGGTGAAGCTGCCTCAGTGCTTGAAGTTTTTGGAGTGCCAGTGTTTTCTCCTGCTGCAGCTGGTTCATCCTCCTGTTGCTCTCTTAAATCAGGCGATAGAAGAAGTTTCAGAGCCGAGTGAGTGAGGAAAAACAACACATTGTCCTCTAAAGCTTGTAGAAGCAGCGTGTACCTTCCAGCTGGGCTTTCAGTGACTTGGTGGTTGAGACATTTGCTTGACTTCCATCATCTTGAACCTCTTCAGAGACCTTTTCATACATTTTTTAAGAGAAATATTTGATACAGCAATAAGATATGTCAGTAAATCCCCCAGTCAAAACACCTGTCAGTGACCAGCACAGCAACCTTAAAATCCAGAGCAGAAATTTTAAGTTGAGTCTAATTTTTTTCCATCTTTCTCAGCTTTTCTTGACTCTAAAGAGCTTCTTTTCTATTACAGTAAAAATGAAAACTGCCACACTCTCACTTTCCTGTCTTTTAAATAACCAGTCATTCATCTTTTTTAAACAAAAGCTTACTTTTCTCTCAGTTGCCTCTCTCTTTCTTCCAGTTTTTGCCTTTGAATCTTACTGCTTTGCATAAACATCTATTAATCATTAAAGTTAATTGCCGATATTCTATACACAAGTTATTTACTCTAAACACAGGTAGACCTAAAAATACACCATTGTCAGACATAAATAATCCTCACTGCTCAGTGAGGAAGGAAATCTTGTTAGAGTACCTGAGGGGAGTCTGCTGGTGTCTCCCTTAACAAAGAGGATTGTGATAAGCTGATGAGCAGACAGAGAGAAAACACAATGAAGAGACAGAATTTCATTTTCATTTTTAGTTGATGCATTTGGAAATAAAATATCTCATCATTATTCACTCACTCTGTCAGTGTCTCTTTGTCCTGAGTCTGCACTGAGGCTTCACCACCTGCAAACACAAACACAAGGTCACTGCACTTTTATGCCCCCTTGTGTTCAAAGTAAAAGTACCATTTATTCCCAGAATTTTAAATGTTGTATAGAGGCTGGGAAGTACTTTCACCTCTGCCCAGTGGGGTAAGAAGTGCTTAGATAAGTAAGAGTAAGAGTAAGAGACATAAGTATTCAAACTCTTGAGTTAAAGTACCTAAGTAGTAGTATCAAAATATAATTGAAGTACCAACAGTAAAAGTGCTTATTATGCCCATTTCAGAACAAGGTGCGTAATATTACTGGATTATAATTACTGATACATTATTTAATAATGTATCTAAAGGCAAAGCTAAATTCAACTACTTTACAACTACTCTATATACTGTTAATTTTATACGTAACAATACATCATAATTTACTGAATATGTTGATTTATATTTTGTATTGATGCTCTAAACCTCTGAGAATAAATGTTTTCAAATAAATGTAGCAGAGAAAAAAAGTATGATATGTAGTAGAATAGAGGTGTTAAGTAATAGAAAATACAGAATTCTATGTAAGTACAGTACTCATGAGTAATTGTACTGCACCACTGCCCTTACCTTTATCTTTATATTTGTGAATCAGACTCCTGCTTCTTTCCAGCTCCAGCTCACGTTTGCAGGCATCAAGCTCAACCTTTAACATTGAGTCAGATTCCTTGTGTTAAAAAGCATAAAGTCTGCTACATATCTGACATTGTCTTTACACCTGAAAAAAAAGATTCAAACATGATCTTTTCATGGATACGCTACCTTGGTCCTGGTCAGCACTGTCTCCATGTTTGCTTTTTGCTGCAGTAGATTCTCAATTTCTTCTCTAAGTAAGAAAATATGTGATATCACACGATCTGTGTGATTTAGACAGCAATTTAATGATTTATCACTTTAATGATTTACATCATTGACTCACTTGTCCTTCTGGCCCTCTTTCTTAAGTTTTTCAATCTCATTTGTCACATCTGCAGTTTCTGCCTGGAGCTGAAATTAGATGTTTTAATATGAAAGTTAGATGTATATGTATCCACTGCTGTGACATGAGGTTATTTTCAACAGGGTGTTGACGGGTTGTCTTACTTCGTTTCTGGTCTTCTTTTTCAGTTGCTCCAGCTCCTCCTGTGTGGACTGCAGAGTCAAAGCCACCTTTTGCCATTTCTCAGTCCAGTGTTTAACCACAGCTTTTAGCTCATCAGCGCTTTGTACTCTCACTGCATCCTGTCTCCCATGTTCTTCCTCCTGCAGATGTAGCTTCTTCGCTTTCTCGAGGACCTCGGCCTCCAAACACAGACAGCGATCCTGCAGTTTCAGTTTTTCTAATTCCAAAACTTCCACAGATTCCCTGGAAAAATATTGAGGGTTTCAGTAAAGAGATGCAGTAGTTACTCTCAAATACCGAAGAGTAGTGTTTGATCGTCATTTCACCTGAGGTTACAACACACTTCTTTCATCACTGTCAGCTCGTCATGTTGACCTTCATTAATTTTACGCAGCTCCTCTTTTTCTCTGATCAGCTGACAGCGTTCTGCCTCCAGATCTGTGATCTGTTTGGATTCAATGACCCTCTCTGCTGTTTTCTCCTGCAGCTGAAACTGTGATGTGTTCAGTTTCTGTTTAGTCGTTTCAAGTTCACACACCAGCTTTTCATTTACCTGGTGTGAAGATTTAACGTGTATTATTCAATAAAGAATTCATAGATAAAATTAAACTTAACTGAAGGATAGTTTTTTAACCTCTCTGAGAGCTGCTGATTCTTCCTTCATGACAACAGTTTCCTGATCCAGTTTGTTGCTGAGTGACTCAGTGTTGGTCTGAATGATCTCACCACACACACCCAGCTGCGGCCCCAGGACCTGGCCCCTCTGCTGGGAATCTGCTTTATCCTGCACAACACACATGGAAAAAAAAGCTAGAAAAAAACATGATCATAGTTTCAAAACATGCTATTTTGCCCTCAAATGCTTCAGACATTGTAGCTCAAGATGATTTCTGATACCTGGATCAGGTGATCTTTGCCATACAGTTTGGTCCTCAGTTCTTTTAGATTATCCTCCAGTTTTAACACTTGAGTCGACAAGATGGCTTTTTCCTGAGAAGAATTAAAGCCAAATTTTCAAGCTTTAATCATTATTATGACATCTTGTTATCTGTGAGAAGGTCATATTGAATGAGAGACAGACCAGGCATGCTTGGCTGATCTTGTTGTTGGCTTCACTCAGCTGTTCTTGCACTGCGGAGTAATTCTGCCTCGTGTGGTTAATTCTTTGGTTCATTTCCTCTATTTGATGCAACAGCTCTCTCTGTGTCTAAATACATGGAAAACAAATTACACAGGGCCAAAAGGTGTAATTATGGAGGGAAAAGAGGATGACATTAAAACTGACATGCAGTATGAATATTTGTTTTTTAAAAAATCAACCTCATCTTTTAAAAGTTTTTACATATGAAGTCATGTATCCTCTGATGTGCCTTATACACTGACCTCCGCAGAAGTCTGGAGTTTTTGCAGTGCCTGGTTTCGTTCTTCTTCTTGTCTCTTCGCCCTCCCCTCAGCGTCTCTCAGAGCCTCTCGCAACTTGCTCACCTCTGTGTCGACCTTCTGTCTCTCCTCAATTAAAACCAAGTTTAAAAGCAAAGTGTGGCAAATAGAAATAAAGATTAAAACATTTCTTTTGAGAGCAAAATCTATTTTTATAATAGAAAAAAGGCTCTCATACCTGTCTGTTTAAGACATCTTGACTCATAGGTAAAGTCCTGCCAAGCGGATCATTAGTTCTGTCAGCTGGTTGATCATTGCTTCCTCTGTCCAAAGACGACCTCATTTGCAACAGATCCTTCTCCAGCCGTTGGACCCTTAGAAGTGTATTTCACATGAGGAATTTCAATCTTTCTTTGGTTATTCAAATATTACTGTGACTTCTTTTGCTGAACTCACTTTTCATGAAGTTCTCCATGTTGCCGATTCTTTTCAAACTGGGGTAAATCAGCTGCCTCCTTCTCTTGCCCAAGAGCCCTCGCTGCCTCTGATAGCTGTTGTGAAACACACTATGATAATAGGATTCCTTGTGCAACTGAAACTTATAACTAACACCTATCTGAGCCAAAAAACCCTATAAAACCACACACCCAAAAAACTAGCAGCAAGAAGGGAGAAAAATGCAATAAAGTTAGATCGTAGAATTTGTTTTCAGATTTTTATTTGTACCTTTTTACTTGTCTTGTGTTTCATATCAAAATGTTTGTTGAAATTATTTACCTGTGAATTTCTAGTCATAAGTTGGTCAAACTGAGTGTCTAGATGCTCGTGAGCGTCCTGTAGCCATTGCTGCACTCCTGCTTTTTCAAAACTACTTGCACCTTGGGCAGCCCTTATTCCTCCTGAAGATGGAGCAAAGGATCCTGTAGGACCCTCAGGTACCAGATGGGACAATGACTGCCACTTCCGTAGACCTGGGTCACTCCGCCTGAAGCCACCGGTGCTCCCAGATGTGCTGGAATACATACAGTTTGTCATCCAAAATTTATTACACCCTCTGACTTGAAAATTTTTGTGTTTTTGTCACTTAAAAACTATATATTTTCTCATCACCTTGTGCTAACTCTGGACAGAAACCCTGTCCCAGAGACAGTTGCCATACCACTCCATGCTGAGGTCTTGAAACGAAAAACACAAACACATATTTTAAAAAAACTACACTTTGATCAACCTGCTCAACCACAAAAGAGTATAACTAGATCTCACCTGGGCCGCAAAGCGAGATCTGGTGTCCCACATGTCCAGGTCCAGGGGAGAAAATGGATCTGAATTTCTGCATGAGTTTCTAAACATCTTGGAGTGTCTTCCTAGATCCATGCTATTGCTTCCTTGTCCCTGGGAGAGGCTACAGTCCACGTCTCCCCACATGTCTGCCCAAGCAATAGGGATAGATTTTCACACCAAGGTGGCAGCTTGAGGTGTGTGTCTATTCTTGGAGGATGCGTCCTTCCACTGCTTGCTTGATGGTCAGATGACAATGCATGACTATTGTAGCATGTTTGTGATATACAGAATCATTTACTCTTATTAATTTGTTAAATACACTGTCTTCCATACCGAAACACAAGTGTTGTACTTAATGTAATGCAGTTGATAAGAAAGAAAAATAAAACACAGTATGTTTATTTAATAGCTGGAGTCTGCACAAAATGGCACTTCCTCTTACAATACCTTGCTGCAGAAACCCCCGCTTATCCAGTGACAATGCTCACCTGATCTGCTTGTAAGCCACACACAGCTTTGATTGCAAGCTGTTCAGAAATCCTTGAACTAAGTATCCATGGTAGCATATGTACACAGGAGGCATTGGGGTGGGTGTGTCATGTGCTCACACTTCTGGGATATTCTCCACATGATCTCTCATAGTCTGTTGACTGGCTGTTTGTTGACATGAGTTGTTGAGAACATCTCGCAAACAGTTATCATAATGTGCATAGCTCATAGCTCTGATTAATTATTTATGACAGTGAAAATTTGATGATTGATTATCACAGCCTTTCTGACAAACACAGAAAACATGCTTTGGAATTATGTTGTTAAAGGATTTTATTTTAGCTCCAGGAATGAGCAAGCATGTGATGAATTTTCAGATAGTACCATGGCTATATAAGTAGGCTAATACTTTACAGCTCAGTGTAAAATATTGCATAGTACTGACTATCCAAAGATGTTTCCTTGCAAATATCAGTCAGACCATTACTTAGGTCTATCTTTAAAAATAAATTGTACATCCCAAATTTAAGTTAGAATTGTCATAAATATACATATGACTAACCATTTAAAAAGAAGCAAAACCGGAAAGAAAGAAAGAAAGAAAGAAAGAAAGAAAGAAAGAAAGAAAGAAAGAAAGAAAAAAAGAAAGAAAAAAGAAAGAAAGAAAGAAAGAAAGAAAGAAAGAAAGAAAGAAAGAAAGAAACACAAACTCTTGAAAAGCAAACTGAAATCACAATATTTCCGATTTCGCTCAGTCACAATCAGTTTCAAAAAAATTCCCGGGTAAACTCTTATTTTGAAAAATGCTTTATATCAGAGGCCGGAAGTCATCTTCCAGAAGCTAGCAGCGGTGCCTCCTGACCACTCAAGAAGCTAAAAGCTAACAGTTTGAAGGAGCAAGTGTTTTCCTTTCAGCACTTAACTTGACTCTTCATTCATTTGGGTTTTCGAAGACTGTGCTTCGTATTAGTTTCGGGAAGGTAAATCTCATTTAATCCAAGGTTTTTAATCAAACTCAGCGTCTTGATATTAATGCTAACGTTAGATCGTAACTTAGCTACATAGGCCAACGCTAACGCTAGTAAGTTAGCATAACTGTTCGCCAAAATCGGGCAATTATTTCGAATGTCCTGCTATCAGAAAATGTTTTATTTCAACTAAAAGTACATTTGTTCACAGAAGTTTTCTCGTCTGTCAAGTTAAAACTTTTGTTCTTTATCATTGTGTAGTCATGGCTGCGGATTGGTTAGGTAGTTTGGTGTCAATTAACTGTGGGCCAACACTGGGAGTCTATCAAGGAGAGGTGGTTTCTGTAGACCAGTCCAGCCAAACCATCTCCTTAAGACAACCTTTCCACAATGGAATCAAGTGTCCTGTTCCCGAGGTAACATTCAGGTAAAGCTCGGCCGAAAATGTTTGTTCCCTGGCTTTTTTCACATACACTGGTTGAGTTACTGTTTCTTCAGTACTTACTTAAGTGTTTTTGTCGTTTTTCTACAGTGCCATCGACATCAAGGAACTTAAGATTTTGGATATCAGAAATGGCAATGCCAGGAACAACTCTTCTACAAATGTAAGCAGTGCTCCAGTAGCAGTACCAAAGGGTGACCCCAGATCTGTGGAGAAACTGAACTCTCCTCAGCACTGCTCTAAAAGCTATGGAGAACGTCACCTGGATGTTCCTGGTCAGCCAAAAGGATTTCGCCGTAGACACAATTCCTGTAAGTGCAATGTAGCACTGGTAGCAAAATAAAATGTTGCTGATTTGGTGGGTTGAGATTTATTGTGTATTTTTCCTATCAGGGTCATCTAGCAGTCGAGGGGCAAACCAGGCGACACCGAAAAAGAATGGGGTGAAAAATGGTCAGATGAAGCACAGAGATGATGAGTGTTTTGGAGACGGCATGGATGATGGGCTGGATACAGACTTTGATTTTGAAGGAAACTTGGCTCTCTTTGACAAAGCAGCAGTTTTCTCAGAAATTGACATATCAGAGCGCCGTAATGGTGCAAGGTCTCGAGGGACACCTCAAGAGCAGACGCCCTCACGGTACCGTCATGATGAAAACATCTTGGAGGCCAAACCCATTGTGTACAGACAGATCACTGTACCACAGCCAGGGGCCAAAGAGTACTGCACTGGTAAGTGTGTCGCATTGAAATGAAACAAATGGTATTAAAGCAAATGATCTGAAGTAAACTGTAAAATAGTCACTTTTGTATTTCCTATACAGATTCTGGACTTGTTGTACCCAGTATATCCTATGAACTACACAAGCGCCTGCTGTCAGTTGCTGAGCGTCATGGTCTCTCACTGGAGCGAAGACTTGAGATGACTGGAGTGTGTGCAAGTCAGATGGCACTAACATTGCTGGGTGGGCCCAACAGGTAGGCATGCAGTGATGGTTTTTAAGCACACATGAAAACCGTCTTTACTAAATGACAGTAAGGTCCTACCTACATTTTATTGCCTGCTGAGTTTTCTACAAAATATATTCAAAGAATAGCTGGCCAAGTAAGTGATCATTTGGTACAGGTACATTATGGCCCATGACATCTTTTGAAGTTTGAGCGCATTTCTTATATGACAGGCAACACAGACAAACTAACAGTAACAAGGTTTAGCACATTGACCATATGAACAAATGCTGAGCTCTTTAAGGTTGTGTATGGTTGCATGTTGGCTGTGATAAATACTGCTTAAGTAGAAGTTATAGTGTAGTCTAAGGCTGTAGTTAGGTGATTTTGTTGTAAACAGCATGTTTTAAGTGTTTTAATAGACTGATAGTTCTATTTTAACAATGATGACTGACAATTTTAACATGATCTTAGTCTATTTTTTCTGTTATTAAGAAGGAAACTATATTGCTCCCATATAGTGGATCAAAACAGCATGCATGGATCCTTCAGATCTAATGTCACATTTTATATGTCATTCAGATGAGAGAAATGGGTAGTGAGCTTGACTAACCTGTCTAACTAGGTCAAGCTAACTAAAAAATGC
>JAPZDY010000023.1:16880250-16897275 GCA_029783645.1 Ctenochaetus hawaiiensis
TTTTATGACAAAACTTGTGAGCAAATTGACCTTAATGTATGTTGTACTTTTATTTTGGAATAAAAAATTCAGATGGTTGATGGACACTGAAATACCTTCAGGTTCAAAATGTTGTATCACACCATAAGCATTGACCTTACAAGGCTCTCCAAAGTGAAAGCAGTTAACCACAGTTCCTAATTACTTTTTTCTGAGTAATAGTTGGGGCCGTGTAGAATTTACTCTTTTCTGTCGCATGGCATAATGTATGACAGTTTTGCAGACAATGTTAAAATTTAACCAACACAAAATAAAATCTTTCAGACATCTGTGTTCTTTCTCCTCTTTTCTTCTATTTTCTTCATAGTTAAATTAAAAAAAAAACTATGTTGCTGCAAGATTGAAAAGCAAATTTAAAATTTGTTAAAGGTACAAGAAAACAGTTTTTGTTACATGTGGATTTTTGTTGATTAATTCATTTATGATGGTTGATTTGGTGGGAACATTGTGGAGAAAGGATATGACCTGCACTTTAAAACAGTGCATGCAAATTAGGATTTAGGCAGTCAGTATAGTAAATGCAATTCCATAAGCCCAAAACATTTGCCTTTTGTCAATATTTACATGTCTATCAATCATTTAACCTCAAGTTGATGGTAATAGCCAAAAAATTATGATTAATACATCAAACCGTTTTAGTTTGCATTATATACAGGTGATAGTACATGTCCAAAAATAACAAATCCAAAAATCATTTGTTTTTTAGGAAGGGGGAATGACCCCTTTTGATTTTCTCAGGTGTTTGTTTCCAGAAATATTGATTAAGATTTGTTGACTAATATTAAGGGTCAGTCTGACTTACTTTTACTACTGAACTTAAACCTGGAAGATGAAATATATGATACAACTATTGACAAGAAAATCTATGAAAAATATCAAAGCATGATAAAAAGGAAGCACATTTTTTCCAGCAAACTCCCACGAATTATTTGTCCACCCTTAAAATGTGAGGGTAGAAGTGCAGTATCTCTTAAGTAGCGGAACCTTTTCGAGAGGGGACTGATATCTCTGCTGCACTTCGTGGTGCTACTGGAAAATGTAGACTGAAAACAGGCGGGTTGGCAGCGTTGCGTGACCGAAAACGACTCAGAGCTCACAGACTACCTCAGGCTTTGTTTGACTTTAAGATGGATAAGGAGGCTGATGTCTTTTATCGGGAGCTGCCAAAAGTGGTAGGTCACAAAAATGTAATCTTAGCTAAGTAGGTGTAAATGTTTGTGATAGCTTAGCTACATGCTAACGTCAGCGTTTTTGGCTGTCACCAGGAGCTTCACGCTCACCTCAACGGCTCCGTCAGCTACCAAACCATCGAGAAGCTGGTCCGCCGAAAGCCACATCTCAACATTGAACACAGCATGACTGTCATCGGCAAAGGCCAGCGGAGGACACTGGATGAGTGCGTATAACCTTGTCTAAACTTTAGACTTTACTATGAGTTCTAGCATGTGACTGTAGGTAACCAAGCAATTAATGAGTTAACTGTCGTTTTTCATTCATTTCTTTTAATTACTAATTACTTGAAGTAAGTGATTTGATACATTCAATGGGAATCAATTGTATTTAGGTAAAAAAAGTTAACAGTAAACTGCCAATGAGAAGGGAGATCCTAATTAAACCAGATCAGCATTGAATCAACGTGACGCGCGTGTCCGCAGGTGTTTTCAGGTCTTCAAGGTCATCCATCAGCTGGTGGACACGGAGGAGGATATTCTGATGGTGAGGATTGTTTGATGCAATTTAAAAAAGCTTTCGATATCATTTTTATGTCCAGAATATCATGAACAGATGTTGTCTTTTTCTCTCTCAGGTGGCCACAGATGTTATCAAGGAGTTTGCTGCTGACGGTGTGAAATATTTAGAACTGAGAAGCACACCGAGAGAGGAGAAAAATACAGGTTAATATGGTACAATGAAGCCAAATATTTTGATATCATAATATACCATTGATAGTAGCTTATACGTTTATACTTTTTCTAGGCTTGACAAAAAAGAAATATGTTGAAACAGTCATCAAAGCCATCCAACAGTGTAAAAAGGAGGGAGTGGACATTGATGTCAGGTAGGTATGGCTGTAATGTTTCAGTGTGAAACAAGTCCAGAATTTTATCTTGAGTGTAATACAATAAGCTGGAAACATCAGTGCACTATTGTCTAAATGAGGCCATTTGTCCTGAAGGTTTCTGGTGGCGATTGACCGCAGGAATGGGACTGAAGTTGCTATGGAGACGGTGAAGCTGGCTGAGGACTTCATGCTGTCCTCTGATGGTTTGGTGGTGGGACTCGACCTCAGTGGAGACCCAAAGGTAAGTCAGCTGGTTTGGGGCTTGTAGAATAGAAAATAAAAGTCTGGTAATACCTTTATAGGTGTTGTAGAGTGTTTCTTACAGGACATCACATACTTATGAGTACTTTTACCGGTGATAGTCTCAAATACTGTTAGTTTCCCTACACTTGTTAACTTGTTTCTGCCTTTTCTAGTGGCTATTTTTTACCAGACAGATCATAACTGTGTTTCCGTGGTTTAATTTAGCTTTTTCTTCAAAATGCATTGTGGTCTTTAAATTCCATTGAGTTTTTTAAAAGTAATTTCTGACAGTAAATGCTTCAAACTTAGGCAATTCTTTTAAAAATTAATACTTTGTTTAAACTAAACATGACTGTGTGTTTCAACCACAAAATGCTAATGCTAGATTTTGTCATAGTACTTTCCACTAACTAACATATTTTTCATTTTAAGGTTGGCCAAGGCAAAGACCTTCTTCCTGCGCTACAGAAAGCCAAAAACTGTGGACTGAAGCTGTCGCTGCACCTCTCAGAAGTAAGACACATCAGTTTCAATGTTATTTGCAGGAATGTGGACAATTAGTTGAATAGTTGAGTAAATCTCTATGCCCTCTCTAGTGGGCAACAGAAAGACAAGTTTGTTAAAATTATTTAATTAATGTAAACATTTCATTTGCAGCATAGAAGTAACACGAGTTGTTCATTTCACAATGTTCATTTCAACTTTTGATTGAACATAACACATAATACTTGTCACAAACATGCAAAGTTACTTGTTATCTGCAAGAGCACTGACTTTACAATTAAAAACTGCTGCAGATTCCATCACAGCTGGAGGAGTCAGACTTGCTGTTGAATCTTCCTCCTGACAGGATCGGTCACGGCACCTTCTTGCACCCTGAAGTGGGCGGATCTGAAAGTCTTGTTGACAAAGTTGTGAAGAACAACATCCCACTGGGTAAGACTGACATCAGATGGTTGTCTTTAGTGTGTAAAGTTAATTTGGTTTTTGATTTCTCAACTTTCGTTTTCTTGTAGAGCTCTGTCTGACATCAAATGTCAAAGGACAAACAGTTCCATGTTACTCCAAACATCATTTCAAATACTGGTACCAGCTGGGACATCCAAGTGTGATTTGCGTAAGTTCTTTTCTTTACATCTCACATTCAGTGACACTTTTTTAGATGTCTAGTACACGCAATTTTTTAATAGGACCCTAGGCTTTGCACAAAACCTTTACATTCAACCAATATATTCCTCTATTATGAAATGAAATGTTTGCAAATCAGATCCTAGCTAAACTTGCAGGTGCTTTGAAATATGATTTTTGCTGATGTTTCACATCAAATGCTCTGGCTGCTCAAACTGGATTTCTAAATTTTTTGTGTTACTTGCAATGTGACACACAACAATCCAGAGTAAGAGAAATGCATCAGAGTGACTTAGCAGAACCAATGCTGCTTTCAGCAGAGCATAATGGAGTTTCACATCAGTTCGTCTGGTGTGACAGAGGAGATAGACTGGTGATGTTTTTGCGCACAAACTTGATCTGATCACTTGCAAGTACAGATGTAGGGCTGGACAGATGTGTGAAAATTGATTAAGTAGTTTAGGGAAAAAAAGACCTTTAATGTGGAACCTAAGATGACATTCATTGGAGAGAAAATCAAAGTTTAACATAAATGATTTTTATTCTTTGTCACATCGCAGACTGATGATAAGGGAGTCTTCTGTACAGACTTGTCTCAGGAATATCAGCTGGCAGCGTCCACCTTTGGTCTCAGTCATGAAGCTGTATGGAAGCTCTCCCATCAGGCCATAGACTGCATCTTCGCACCTGACGTGATGAAACAGCAGCTCAAACAGAAGTGGACTGATTTACAGCCTCAGGTGTTCAATTGACCTGTTAAGTAGAAACTAAGGCCAATCATATACCTCACATTTCAGTTTTTAAAAAAACCTCTCTGTTAACTTTTACAAGCCTTTATAGAAATCATGAATTTCAATGAAAATATTTTAAATTAACAAAAGTAAATAATCCCTGTTTAGTACAACTAGAGTAGGTGTGTTATTTTTTGCTGATATTCACTGTCTGTCAGTGTTGCACTCATGAATCAAAACAACAAACTTTTTACAACATTGTGTAGAAATGTTGGTGTGTTTTGGGAGCAAGATAAAAAAAAAAGTCTAGGATTTAAAAAAACAAAATCTCAGCAGATATCCGGGTAATTGGATGCTCTTCAGTATCTGCAAGACTGTCCATTGTATCCAAAGTTCTTTACATTGCAGAGAATGATGTTCCTGCTCTGTGTCCACACACTGCTCTCAGTGCAGCAACATTTACTGTGAAAACTTCTTTCCAAATTTGCTGCGCTTGTCCTTGTTCTTCTTGAATTTGCCATGTTGCATTTCCTTCTTTTTTAATTTCCCGTGTTCAGAAGTCCCATTGCTTGGTACGGCGTTTCCCCCATCCAGCTTTCTCTTCTTGTCACTGTTGGGAGTAAAAAACATCATTACAAACATGTTTCCACAAAAACCAAACATTATTGCTAAAAAATCCTGGATGTCACTGCACCTCTTGATGCTGACAATAGCTGTGTTTCCTGCTTTCTTTAGCACCTGGTCCCACTCATTATCGTCTCCCCGGATCCTGTACCTATAAACACGAAGGATTGTTACAACTACAGTAGATATAGCATTGTATATATTTTAATTTAAAACACAAAAGATAACAAAAGCTAATCCATCCTCAAGCCTTATACTCACTCTTCCAGATCCATTTCTTTCACTTTCTCTACATCCTGCTTGTGTCTCTCCTCAAACTCTTTGGCTGCTTCAGTCTGCAAGTAACAGATTCATTGTAAACATCTTTCTTATAAAAAAAAAACAAGACTCCTTGAGGTAAAGTAATTATGCTAATGTTGCTTTTACTGAGGATGAATATGTTGGCTATACTTCCAGTTAATTGTCAGCGCTATAAAAACATCAGTTGCTTATGAAAAATAGTAAATTAGAAAGTCCCTTTTTCCTGAAAACAATCTTACTAAACAAGAAAAGAAATTCTCACTTTAGAAGCTAAAGACAGCAAATATTTTACATGTCTGCTTTGTGAATTATACTGTTACCAGAACCATCATGTTGACCACATACCAAGTCATCATTAAGGCTTTTGATAGTTGGTTCCATGGAAACGTCTTTAGTCGCTGCCATCTCTGACTCAATAGCTTTTTCTTGGATGCTGGTGAAAACCTGAGTAGCAAAAGCCAGAACAACATGAAGTATACATTTTGTGTCAATCGTTTGGAAGTTAAGTATCATGGCTTCTTCTTTATATCATGTTATGACTTTAAGAATGGACTCACTTGCACAAATTTCCGGATCAGACGGTTGAAGAGGCCCATGAGCTGCGAGCTCGGGAGTTCGATCTCCTTCTCTAGCTGCTCCACTGATTTGTGCTGGAGGCCTATACCCAGCAGTAAAGCCTTGAAAGAACAGAGATTATCAATAAATATGTCAGAAAACTGATTTACAATAATGGAACAAAGAGGGCTGTAATAAAAAAAGGGAAACTTACACACTGTGCAGCTGAGAGAGACACGTCACCGAGCTGCTTGAGGAAAAACATGCGTGCCACCGTTGGGATCAGGTCCATGATGAGGTGATAGTCCACCATGCTCCTCGAATACAACTCCAGACGTTTGAGGTCGTAAGGGCTGAAATGAGCTGCCAGCTCAGAGCTATTGAGAACTGCAAAGGTTGGAGGCGTGTCAGCTCAGGTCTGTGAGAGGTGGAGGAAATCTGATCACATTACTGAGTGTAGAGACTTACTGCTCATCTCCTCCTTGGCCTTCTTATTCTGCAGGATGTTTAGTGCCAGGCTCGGACTGAAGTTGCTGAACTGGTAGGAAAGGAGAGACAAGAAGCGTCGACGGAAATCTGAGGAAAACAAACAGTGATTAGTCAGGCTGTAATAAGTTAAAACACAATGCAGAAGTGGCACAAAAGAAGTCTTATAAGTTCACCTTTCCAGAAGGCAGACAGCCACTGACTCTGCTGTGGGGCTTCATCTGTGTTCAGCTCCTTCAGCATCACACAAGAGTGCTCGCCTGTCAGGTCATTCTAGATACAAACACACACACACACAGACACAAAAACCAATAGTTACAACCGGTGGCAACAACACAATAAATAGAAATCTACTTTAAAAAGGGCAATTTATGTTATACTTACAGGGGTTTGTCTAAGGTAGACTGGAGTGTAGCCTGCTCTCTTCCAGAACCTGCCAAATTGCAACAGTTTATGACACTTCAAATTTACAAAATATGATAAAACTTTTCCCTTTCCATTGAAGGAAACTCACTTGAGCAGCTGTGCAGTAAGGCCATAGGAAACTCCTAAGTAGTCCAGTCTCTCTGCTCTCCTCTCACTCAGCTTCAGCAGCAGAGGAGGGAGCTCTTTCCGAGGAGTGATCACCTCCTCCAGCAGACTGACAGCCTGAACAAGCGACACAAAAGTGTGTTTAATATGCTTAATCTAATCTCTAAATTATGTTTTTATTCCTCATATGGAGAATTGTTGTCTTACCTCACTGCTGATGGAGGTGATCTCGTTGTGATTTGAGTGTGTGCTCTCATCCATGGTGGGAAATTTGCCCTCATAGTACATCTGCAGCAGCTGCAGAGCTCTGGAGCCGTAACCCATCTGTTCGACAGGTTGGAAACCAGTTACATACAGGGCATTCAGATCACTTAAACACTGGCAAAACAATCTGAGGCTTTTGCAGGCTCTTACCCCTTGGTATTCTGGATTGACAGCTATTCGCACCACTCTGCCTCCAGAGAGGCTGCCAAACTCTGGATCTTGGAACTGCAAAGAAAAAGTCAGAGGATTCATGATTGCACTGTACAAGCATGAGCTGAGATGAATTTGTCAAAAGCTCTGTGATCATTTTGTACCTGTTCTGACACAGTCCAGGGAATGAGGTCACCAGAGGCCTTCTTTCCCCTGGACAGACTGTTTAGGATGGACTGCCGAGATTTTTCACCCTCCAGACACACCTGAGGGACCAAAGATTAAAAACCATCAGTCAACAGGTAGTCACAGAGGGAAGGGAAATGATAACAAACAAACAGGGTGGGAGGTTTTCCTGGATAATTTACATCCATGACAGATTGTTGGGCTGAAGTGGGCTGATTTGGTAGAAGTCTGTCCTTTTTATGGAATTATCAGGTCAGATTTGCTTTAACAGTTTGCTTTCACATGCATTGACTGTGCATCGAATACCTATCTTACCTGCACCACAGCCAGGACCTCAGGTAAAGAGTTCTGTGTCGGGGGAACAGGTGGAAGGAGGCAGAAGAGGTGATGGGCCGGAGCATCAGACAACATCTGCAGGTCATTTGGTGAATTCTAGATCCCCAGAAAACATTGAATTAATACATAAAGACAAGGATTAAAATGCTGCATGTAGGACATCATGCACCTTTAGGAAAAGTGAATAATGGGTATACAGGAGAATCAAAGCACCTTATAGTGTGATGCCACGTAGAGCGCCATCAGCCTCTGCAGAAAGGCCTCAGACGCCTTGTGGTAACAGAACAGTGTGTCTCTGTTCACATAATACCTGGACAGCGCAGGTTAAGGACAAACAGAAACTAAAACTTGCTTTACATAGATAATTATATAAAATGTGGCAAATTAACACTGATTTGATCTGAATTGCTGCAGGCGTAGCTCTGGCTTGTATCATTTTGTTTTATGCTTGTATGACATACTGTGTGTGTGTGTGTCAGACCTGGTGAAAACCAGTGGTAACTCCTTTTTAAGTCAAGGATACAGGTCACAAGTCTGTGGCAGTGGGCAGCCAGAGATGAGCCTGGGTATGTTCAGACAGTCCAGACAGAGAAGCTCATTCAGCCACTTTTCTACAGCGTCTCCTGGTGCGTATCGAATGGACTCGTGAAGAGCAACTTCGTGGAGAGAGCGAGCTGTGAACAGAGACATGTAAACAAGCTGTCAGACAGATGACAAAGGCACTTTGAACACACACAAGCACAAACAGTAAAACACAGTTCTGTTTACCGGCTGCTAGCCTCGCTGTGTTGGTGGACTTGTTCTCTGCTGACAGGCTCTGCTGACTGTCTGCACTCTGCTGCCTCAACTGCTGAATCAGTTTGAGTGACAGAGAGCGACCAGTGCCTTCATACCTGCAGACATGAACGAAAACAGCAGTCAGACACGAGAATAACTCCATCCATATCAGCCTTGAAATGTTTTCTTAGAATGTCTTGAGTGCAATGTTATTGAGTGTAAGTAATCCAGTATTTGATTATGTAAATATTATCCATCCTCATTACTGACCCATTGATGGTGGAGGCCATGAAAACCAGATAAGGCCCCAATAGTTTCTTGACCAGTGGAAGAGGGATGGCAGCAGCCTCGTCAATGACCAGCAGTTCAGCTTGGCCCAGTTTCACTGCATCACCTGGGTGGATGTACTGTTGGTGACATAAACAGGAAGGTCAGATATGTTCACTTACTGCAAAAAACAACAGGAAATAGAGAAGAGCACTCTGGTCTCCTTTACCTGAATTGTCTGCCGATGCTCTTTGAAGATGTTCACCCGCACCACAGCTTTGTTGAACTCTGGATTCAAAGACTGGATGATTTCATAGTCCAGATGCTCCTACATACACAAAAGGTGGATATGAAGCAGCGCGTGATCATAGAAAGCAGCCATCATCACTGATACAGAGAATTGTCAGGCAGCTTACCTGATACTGCAGAGCATCAAAGCCTTTGAAGATGAACTCAAACATGGTGTGGAGGTTGTCTGGGCTCGGTGAGGTTACAAAGATATTGGAGTAGCTGGTAAGAATGCAAAGCAATCATTAAAAAAAAATAAATTTGGACACTATAATGGACAAAACTGACATTTGGCATGATTTAATAAACTCATCTGTACCCAAAAGCCACAGCTCCAGCGACTGCCAGCCCCAGTGCTGCAGACTTGCCTCGACCACGAGCAGCAGTCAGAGCCACTGTACTCCTCAGGGTCTTCTCTGAGATTGCTTCAATGAACTTCAGCACTCCTTTAGCCTAGAGGGCAATATTAACGTTGAAAATGACTATTTTTAAGACTGATGTGAAATGGGACAGACATTAAAGTGTAATGTCTCAGAGCACTGTAAGGATCTTTGCACTCTGAGGTGGCTCTTTAATGAGAGCTCCTGACCTGGTCCATGGTCCTGCAGCAGTCCACCAACACGCCAACAGGCTGAGTGTCCTGCAGGGACTCCTTCAGATCCTTCAGCTCCTGTTCTCGTGGAGACAAACCATCCTCCTGAGGAAGAGGAGACAACTGGTCAGAAATCAGCGAGCATTAAGTCAACAAGTACGCAAACGAACGTTATTTACACAGCACTTTCCAAAATCACAGAGAACTAAAAAGTAACAGAGACAGACAAAGAAATTAAAGCAAGGACACAAACTAAACAAAGTTATGAAATATACAAATAATGTACAAAGAATAAGTTAGATTTATGATTTTGGATTGGCAAGAAGTCATTTAAAAGAGGCCTTAACATGTAATGTTCATAAGAACTGAGTCCTAAAAGAGAGGGGTTGAGCTAAAAGCCTAAAACCGAAAGGCAGGAAGTCATCACATTACAGATGCTGTAACCAATACATGTCTTTATTTTTGATGACAACTGACCTTAATAAAATGAATAATTGACAGTCAAACTTACTGATCAACTAATTGAGTGAACAAATAATCGCCTCTATTCTAATGTAGTCACCTGAGTTTTGGGAGGGACGGGCTTGATGTTTGCCATGTGGCTGGAGACTGGCAGGATGTTGAGCTGATCATCAATAACTACACAGTTTTTGCAGGATGCAAGAGACAGAATAAACCTAGAAACAAGCAAAACAAAAATATTAATTCTGTTAAATTGTCTTTTCATTGGCTAAAATATTTCAAATCTTATTAAAGCCACAGAAGCATTTACCTCTCATTGAACCTTCCCACCACATCCTGATGAGCCTCTGTCCGGTATCGAGAGTGCACATCCTGGATGAAAACAAACCACAATGATCCTTAATCGTCTGAGAAGCAAACACAGCCTGACGTGTTGAGATTAGAGATTGAGACTAGAGAGCAGGTAACAGACTCACCATGGTCATCGTGTACAGCTGCTTCAGAGAGTTCATTGTCCTCAGCAGTAACACCACAATACCACCTCCTTCTACTGTCTCAATAGTTCTGGCTAAGAGATTGGGTGTGATCGCTTCAAAGTCCTGTACGATACAGAAAACAAATGCTTTTAAGAGTCAAAATTATTTGGATACAACTCCACATCAGCCTTCAGCAGTGGTTTCCAATCTTTTCAGGATTTAGACTCAGTAAGATTAAGCCACTTCGATCTACAGCATAAAAGAAGTAACTCACCTGCAAGACGCACATGCCGAAGGTGTTTCCCAGGATCTTGTGCGTCTCGTTGTAGTAACAGTATCGGATGTTGGTCGCAGCGATGAAGAGTTCAAACGGGTCATCCTGATTCAGATTCAATGTACCAGTTTTTATCTTCTTTTGCAGCTGCCTCATGCGCTTCTTGCGGTTGCTGTTTTAGACAGTGTTCACACATGAAAACCCCTTCCTTCTTTTTGACACGGCAAAAGGCAGACAGTTGAATCTCTGAGAGGAGGTAACACCTACCTGCTGAAACCTAAGTCTTTTTTGTAGCACCAGAGCACTGAGGGTCGGGCTCTGACGGTGGCTTTGGACAGCATGTGGTGCAGGATGACAACCTGGATCATGACAGAGTTGTTAGTTACATCGATAATATCAGTCTTGGAACATGCCGAATTGCTTCTGAGATTGATAAATTCAAGAATACCTGATCCCTTCCACGATCTCCCACCACCACAAACATGGTCCGATGCTGCAGAGCGACTCCATTCTCAATCTGGACACGAATCCGATTGTCTACCTTCTTGCGGACTGTTGCCATCGTCTTACTGCTACGAAGAAAAATCAGAAAAATCAAATTGTTACAGCAACGCGTTTAAAAAAAATATCAGTGATATACTGCGACATAAACTTTGCAGTTATACCCACAAAGTACTGTCAAATAAGTCAAGAAGCTAACTAGTAGTCAAAACAAACGAGAGTTTAGGCAGCGGGGTATTTAACATTTGCCGCAACGCCAGTGGCAAATGGAGCGCAGAATTAAAGCGTCATTCAAACATTTTGCGTTTCCGATTACCTTCAGTTGCGAATAAATGGATCGTTGATTAATTCCTCATAAAATCAAGTCGAGGGCTGAAGTTACATGCCAGCCATCATGCTGTTGATACTCTCACGTGGAGACAGCCGTTCGTGGAGGACCCCCGGCATGACGTCATAACTGCGCGACGGTCTCCTGGAAAGCTGCATTTTTTTGCCACGATGTTTGTCTCTCAGGTGGAATGCTTTACAATTAGTAAACCAAGTAACGCTAGTTAAACAGCTAAATAGTTGGACTTAAAACAATTTTGCAGAGTTTCAGAGCACAAGGTTGGGATTTTTGTGTATTTTTTACTCCTCAATAATGGCAAATGGAATACCCGTATAGCTTTACATAAACAAAACTTTTTCTGTGTATTTTTTAAAATGAGCCATCCCATAAATTAAGCGAAGTACTTTGGGGCTTTGATAATTGAGTGTAGGATCCAGTTTTAAGGTTAGCCTCTGGCAGAAATTAACAACGGAGGCAGCATTTGTACATACGTGTCCTGTGAGTACCTGTTCAGGGGGAAATGTCACAAACAACGCAACGCAAACAAGGCAAATATAAGTTTAAATTGATTTTTAAAAAAAAGTTTATTAGGAATCTCTTGAAAACTCGGAAAAATGTGTCTTTGAAATCCAAGCCGCATTTTTCATTTTAATACACATTAACGACAAGGGGCATTGACTAAGGGGAAGTTTCAGCACAGTTCTTTAATTCTGCCTCATATGGTAGCATTACTGTCATTAACCACTGGGTGGTGCTGTATCACAGGCTAACAAAACATCCGGATCCTTATAGAGGTTAATAAACTGAATCCGACAAGCACGGCTATAAATTTTTTTTAATGCGTGGTAACAATGTGTTTGCCTTCACTTTACATCCGGGATTTCAGATGTGGTAAGTGGCCTTCCCTCATACACAAAAGCATTCTCTCCACATTATGAATGCAGTAAACTGGCTTGACGCACTTAGCTTATTCAGAAGCACAGAAGATATAAAAAAATAAACTAATAACTAAAAAAAATAGGTAATAAAGCACAGGAAATTAGATAAATTATAAAACACAACAAATCTGAAAACAACATGGCAATAGAAACCTATCCACTTTACCTTGTGGCTGACATTTGCTTTTACTGTACAGCAGAAATCTGAGGCTGAAACATGGGTATGCAACACAACTTTATTGAAACTCTTGAAGCAACATCAATTTACAAACAAGGAAATGGGAGCTCATTGAACATAAAATCCTTTTTTAGAAACCAAAATGACATAAAAGAACTGAGAGAGGGAATAAACTCCCAAGGATTGGACCAGCAGTGGCAGGTGCATTTTTTTATACAAAAAATAACTTATGAAATCTTTCAAGTTTACAGGAATATTGTAACACATGGCTTGTGTAAATCGATGATTGGATTTACAACTCAGCTCCTGTGTTAGACTTTAAATGATTTAATATTTCCAAATATCAAAGCAGGCATTACTTTGATTTGAGAGACAGGAAAATACCACTGATGAAGAACAAACAAAAGAACATTAGTGAGCTGGGGCAAATGCATTCTTGAATTTTTGAATTTTCAGTGTGGTGCAAGTTAGTCAGTCACAGTCATTATGAAAGGCCTTAATTAGGATCGTATTGCCTGAGTGCTGCCTCTCGACACTCCTCTGGGTCCCTGACCGGCTCCGCGCTTGTAGTTTTGTTGGTAGCCATCCTTGAGCAACAGAGGGGAAAAAAAAGAAGAGACCATTTAGAAACTGTTTTCCTGTTTTTGGCCAAGGCAATATATAAAAAAGCCAGTGTGAGTTCTAATGCTTCTTTTATACCCTCTGATAATTCCCGTTCGAGTAATCCCGAGGTGTGTTGAACTGAGTCTGTCCATAACCGGAGTTTGGAGTGTTGGCAAAAGGAGGACGATACCCATCATAGCCACCTGAAAATGGGAAGACTTTTAACTTAAAACACATAAACACTTATAATATGTGATTTTTAAGAACTTTTCAAACATAGGCCACAGTGAGTTATGGCAAATTTAAATTTCAACTTCCGTCTATCTGAAGGACAAAAAGCCATTACTTGTACAGAGAAATGGAGCTATCAAATTTTCATGTTCCAAATCTGAAAAGGGCTTAAGTGGAGACAATGGATACATTTGTGGCTGTGGGTCGTGAGTGTACCTCTGAATCCATTCGATGAACCTCTGTAGCCGTTGATCATGCCTCTGGCATTGCGAGGTCCACCCCGAGACATCCCTCTGCTGTTGTAGAAGGACTGAGGCTGTCTGCCAAAGCCTGGGCCCTGCTGCGAAGGCTGCTGATGGCCTCCTGATTGGTCTTGGGAATGGAAGGCACCAACGACTAAAAAGCACAGGGTTGTGGGGTCCCATGAGATATGTAAGTCAATGCACAGTCAGACTCAAACATGCAGTATTTGGGTAAAAGGAGTTTAGCTGGAGTGTCATTTCAAGAGAAAAAAATCTTACATAACCAACTCATTAATAAATAATAAAGAAAAATTTCTGAAAATCTGCCCACCAGACTGCAGTTGTTCCGACTGCATCTCCGTCTGCTCCACAGGATGCTGCGACTGGCTGTTGAAGGCTTGGTTGTAGCTGTTCTGGTACTGGCTGGCCTGGTTCAAAACCTCTGTCTCACTAGCTGGGGGGACTGGGGCATTAAGGTTGAACACCTGAGAGGGCGAACAAGGGTCATATTGTGGTGAAGCCAAAACCAGAGGAAAGGTCACAGGCTTATTAGCTGTAAAGTCCATTACTCACTATGTCCTGGATAAAACTGCATCACTACAAACCCGTTCAACTGCACTACGATGAGGGCACTTCAGGACTCCACAAGCACTTTCTAATGGACGTTATTAATGTGCTTCTATTTTCATTCCACTAGCAGTGACGCATAAAGTTCTGCAAAGACCTTTTTAATCTACATCACTGGCCAAATGTTTCAGTGCTTAGGTGAAGTTAAACGTGGAATGGTTTTAACACAGGTTTTATTTAATAACATGTGTAATTATTCAGTGAGTTTGATTGAACATAGAGATGCAAGTATGATCACAAAGGCCTTACTGTTTGCATGGACTGGAATGGTGCTGCGTTGACATTGATGCCACTACTGTGAGGAGCTTTGGAAACAGGCTGGAAAACCTGCGTTTGAGAGGCAGGTGGGAGAGCTGTTGAGGGTTGAGGCTGCTCTGACGACAAGGACATGGAGGTCTGTTAAAGAGGAGAAATGAAATGCAAAAGTGCAAAAATGAATAACTTTATCTTTGATATGGCAAATAAATCAGAAGACTTAAAATCTATTTTATTAAGTTCAAGCTTCTCAACATAAATTGTCCACATTTTATCAGCATGTGACATTAAATATGATGTACGCTGATAACCAAGGTCATGTCCTTCGTATTTTTACTGGGCATTTGAAGTTTAGCCGCCTACAATTACATACTTGGGGATTTTAATAGAAAAATTCCAGCATGTTCAGACTCCTTATACTTAAATTTGACCACTTTTAGTTAACTAATTACAGAACTAGGGCTGTGTCTCAATTATTATAAGATTAGATACCTTGCTTCAGGGAATATTAACACACTATAACACTTGTTATCAAAAAAATGCATATATGTATTGAGCTGCATAATACATGTAAAAGAAAATATTTACCAAAATAAAATGGTCTTTATCAAGAAATGTTTCCTAAACCATAAACAGGAAAAATCACAAGAAAAAGAAATAAGCCTGAGAATTTGAACAAGCATTTGATACCAACTACTTACTACTGCTACATATATTTTTCTTTCTATTCACTGCAGTTTGAAAGTCTTAATAGCATCCATCACAAATTTAAATTACACAGTGACTAAACAAAAAAACAATCTCTCATTGCAAATGCCTCTACCCATTTCTGGTAATTTTACTACTTTTATTACCAGTAACATTTAACACATAGAAACTAAATCCTTTATGTCTCCAACAGAACAGCATGGCTTACCTGAATGGGGTCGATGGGTTCTGTTGTGGGTCGAGGATCTGGCGTGTGTGAGGTCTGATACATGGGAGGCGGAGTTGGGGAGACGATAGGAACCTGACAGCATTGAGAGTAAAAATGAAACTTGTCTTGTTTTTAATTTCTTTAGTGAGGCTACACAGTCAGTGTTATCCATTTGATTTTGATACTCACTTGTGTTGGCTCTGGTTGGACAGGAACAGTGTTGGGTTGCGATAGCCGGGAGTCTGGGTGAACTAAGAAGATTTGAGTTTTGCACCTTAGTAAACCAGAAAAGCCATTTCAAGCATTCAAGTGTCATGATAACAAACAACAGGATATCAGCACTTCATTTCTCTAAGTGAAACATACCTGGAGGACACACCATCGGCGGTAAGTCCATATTCTGAGCGGGTTTCATAGGTTGCGCGTAGACAATGGCCGGGTCAATGGGCTGTCCGTCAAACTCCAGCATAGAGTCCTGTGAGCAGAGACGTAATGAGCACCTGGCCTTGAATCTGCAGTAAAAAGCTGCTCCGAGCAAAAAGTCCTCACCTGCATGAAGTTGTACGTTCCCTGCATCTGCGCCATTAAGTCCTGCACCACCTGCTTTCTGGCCATGGGGTCAGTAGGTGGTGCAGAGGGCACTAAATTCATTGGGTGGGTCTCCAGGGCAACAGGGGAGGCTGCTGGCTGCACAGGCTGCTGCTGCTGTATGGCACTGACTGCCTGGGAGTGGAAGGCAAACACAATAATTAAATAAAACAGATGGAGGAATGACAGGATACAATCATAATGCTTGTTAAGATGTTACAAGTGGTTTATATTTACAACATTTGTAGATTCAAAACATTGCAGCTAAAAGTTAAACATGAGAATTAAAAGGTAACAGGAAAGACACCATCCTGGCAGCATACCTCTGTTTCCGTGGTCCACTCATCCCCCTGCTCCTTCTCACTACCGCTGTAGGTGCTGTCTGGAATGAACTGTCTGTTTACGAACTGGACAGGAGGACAACAAAGATCAGCATGATGAAAAAAAAAATTAATACAATCAATCAAAGACTTCAATAAAAGACCAAGGACTTCACTGGTCAGGATGCATCAGTCTCACCTCTGTTGTTTCCACTGCAATGGGTTCTGTGAACTCCTCAATTATTTCAGTTTCTGTGAGGAACAAACAAAAAAGAAAAAAAAGTCAGGAAATGCAGTTCTGATTTCTATATTGCTTGAATACAGTAGCAATTTAAAAAATAGAAAGTTTCATGCAGCACAGCTACAGAGAAAAGTCAGGAGTCAGGACCTGGATCAACAGTCTGCTCTTCTGCTTCTGTTGATTCAGCTACTACTACTGCCGACGCTGCTGCTGCTGCTGCTGCTGCTGCTGCTGCTGCTGAAGCCGTCTCTTCCTCCTCTTCCTCCTCACAAACTCCATTTTGGTG
>JAPZDY010000023.1:16897375-16913625 GCA_029783645.1 Ctenochaetus hawaiiensis
AGTCTGCTCTTCTGCTTCTGTTGATTCAGCTACTACTACTGCCGACGCTGCTGCTGCTGCTGCTGCTGCTGCTGCTGAAGCCGTCTCTTCCTCCTCTTCCTCCTCACAAACTCCATTTTGGTGAGAAGGAACCCGGTCGAAGTACCCGCTCAGCAGAACCTGGTCTAAAGTCTCTTTCAGTGCCTTGTCTAGACGACAAATAACAGAAATTAATTGGAAAATCAGTCATGAAAGCAGACATTCAATCAAAACTGCAATCAGGAATGAAGCCGTGTGACCATTTGGCAAGAACACATGCTGTGTAAATCTAAAACAATAGTTGAATGGGGTCCAGAACCCAACAGAGTGGCTGAAGCACAAAAAAATATCCAAAAGTTCCTGAAAATGTAGTTTCAGGTCTCAAGATTCTGCTGGAACATTTAGTATTAATAACCTAGCAAAAATCAAGTTTTAAGCTAAGAAAAAACAACTCTTTGGATACAATTTAATGCACAAAAACTCAGCTAATCTCCATCAGCTTCCCCAGAGCAGTGTGGGTGTGGTTTGTACAGATTTGATTCATAGTGGCCTGACTGCATGCACATGAAACTCCATAACTGTCAACATTACTGGTTCTTTACATTCCTCCATCCTTATTGGTGTCCAGAAATATATGACACCACCTTCCTCTAACCCTTTCGACAAAGCAGGTCACCTGGAAACATTTTATATAAAAAGAACCATAATGGAAATAATATTGTTGTGTAGAACTCTACTGCCAAGGGTAAGACACAGACTGACAGAGCATGTTTAAGGACTTTAAATTCCAAACTGCCGCACTGCAAAAGTAACATGACAAACTGAACACAATGACTTCATCAACAATCTATTATAATAAAAAAAAAATTCAAAGATCATATTGGAGCTCAAATGCCATAATCTGCTGATCCAACAGACTGAAATATGTAACTTGAACACACTTAAATGTCTTTTGACTGTAAATCACACACGAAGAGCCCTTAAGCTAGCTCAGACATTTCCACTTTTGGCTCTTCAGGCAAAAATCAGGTCAATGTTGTTTCCTTTACTGCCATGTGCTTCAGGCCAAAAAGTCTGCTGCTGCCTGAATAAATATCATCCTGAGTCACCGAGTGAGACCTTCTTACTGAGGTGAAACGGTTGGCTGGTGTCACTACAGTGAACTGGGTCACTTATGTGGCTCCAGAGATCCGACCAGTGGAACCACAGGCGACAGGGCCACTGGCACCCTGCCCCGCTGCTGAGTCAGGATAAGCCCACAGCGCTCAGCCCCCAAGCAGAATGCAGCAGTGCGAGTCCTGAGGCCAGATTGCTGAGAGTGCAGTACGCCAATATCCCCAAGCCCTGATTATTCACATCAGAGCCCTGCACACATGCTGCATTAACAAAATACAATGAACATACTACATTAACATATTAAGACTGGCTAATGGCCTGCAGGGCCTTCTGATGAGGAGGTTTTGTTTACAGCATTTACCATCTCTATCCACCTTGCTTTGGATCACTCCAAAGTACAGTTTACCAGCTTCAGCATGAAAAAGCTTGCTGATGACTGTTGTGTCACCAACCATGTGATAAAACGTCCTGCCAACAATATTCACCACCAGCTGGGCATACAGAGACAGTTTGTCTTGAATTAAATAAAAAAACAAAACAACATTTTTCTGCTATAAATAAAGCAGGACAATCACAGTTTTCCAGGCACCAAGTTAATGTCTTCAAAATGCTTGTCTTGTTAGTCAAACAGGCCAAGTTCCAAAGATATATGTTGTTTACTATGGTACAAGACTACAAAAACAGCAAATAATTAGGAAAGACGAGTAGAAAACCAAGAGCTTTTTGAAATCCTCTTCATCAAAAGAATTACTCAAATGCCTAAATGATTTTCAAAAAAGCTGCCAATTCATCATCTACTGAATAACTGATCAACATTTGGTTAATTGTTGCTGCTATAAACTAATAGCTGCAGATTAAACTCTATTGTTGGCAATCATCTATAGGCTCAGAGTTAAATTTGACCTACATGTTGTTCCAACCACAGCCTTGTCCTTCCCTTCCAGCAGGTCCCAGAGGTGCACGGATGCTTCTTCATACTGGTCAACCAACCTGCAAATGCAGAGATAAGTTGTATTGATCCTCTTGGTATATATAAAAAAAAAGGGACTGAAGAACTCTATTGCATCTCAAATTTATCCAGATATATCAATGCCTCAAACCTACCTGACATTTTGGTCACGGTCTGGCCCCACTAATTTGTAGAACTCATCAAAAGATGCAAGGTCCGCATCCGTCAGCAGCGGTGAGCCGCCGACTCCTTGCTTCAGGTCCTGCCGTACAGTATCGTCTCCCAGCCGGTCCAGGAGGAATTGCAGCTCCAGAACAGTCTTCAACCTCCTCTGCTCTGCCTCCTCCCGCTGCAGCTGCTCCCGCCGTGCAGACTTCTTCACCACCTTCTGGATCTAATGACAACAGATGCAAATGAGCTACTGACTAAGTCAATTACTCGACTGCTTTCATTACCTGCTGTTCCTACAAAAATAAACAATGCAGTTAATAAAATATACGATACTACACACAAGCCACATAAAGTCAAGTTATTTAAACATCTGAGGACATTTTCAAAAAACAAGAGTCATTCTTACATCTTGCCCCAGTGCAATGAACGTCTTGTGAAGCTCTCTGGCAAATTCCAAGTTATTCACAACTTCCTGGTATTTAGATAGGGCTTCCTAAAGCACAAAGGAAAGAGAGACATTTCTAACATTGTTTAATTCTAAAGACTTTGCAATAATAACAGGTTTTTTGGTAAAAAATTATGAAGTATGCATACCAGCTGGTCATGATTGAGACGCTCCCCATTATTCTTCCTAACTTGATAATCATCCAGTTTGCTCTGTAAGAGAACATCAAAGATTCAGAGAGGAGTCTTGACTTACATAACATATTAAGCGTAACTTTTTTCATGTCAGTGCTTTAGTTTTCTTGGGCACTTTATCTATGGACTAAGATCAACACCTGCCATCTAGCATGCTTTATACAACAAGGATGTGGCTACATGCTACCAAGAAGCATTTGGAACAAAAGGCTGTTACAGGACTCACCTTTTTCTTCTCCATGTTGCGAGCCTTCTTGTCTATGACACAAAGCACTTGCTTCAAGACTTCAGACTGTCCACCCAGTGCAAAACTGCCCATTGACCCTGGAGCGGATCCCATATCTGGGCTGGCAGACTGCACTGTCCCATTTGCATTCATCACTGAGGGCATCTAGAAATTAAAGCATGAACTTCTGTTACCGTGTCGTGGTGGCAAATAAGAATAGAATAGAATCTTTATTGTCATTGTACAAGTACAACAGTAAAAATACCCTCATCAAAAAATATAAATCCAGACTACAGATAAATTAAAAATGGCTGTCTTCAGCATTTGTGGAAATCTTTCCAAGCTATGCCAGACTCTTGAACATCAATAAATGCAGCATAATGACTACTGCGGACAGTGTCATGGGATAGGGGCTGCAGATTACAATCAATCTTACTCTGCCAATTATTTTCTAAGTTTAATGAATCATTTGGTCTATAAACTGTCGGATATTAGCAGAACTGTGCCAGTCAGATACTCTGGATAATACTAGTGTAGATAATGTGTCTTTGTCAATGTCATTAGACATGACATTACATTCAACAAAGACCAACCCCCTTACTCAGCATTTACTTCCACTACAATCCCTGGCATGATGTTGCCTTATCTCAAAAAGATGCCAATTCATTTCCTGTATTGGAGCATACAGATCACAAGATCAAGTAAAAGAGCATCACTACTGTGTTGGTAATCAGTATCTGCAGATTCTCTTAGTTGAGGTACAGATGTGTGGAGAGATAAGATTGGAACGTGCATCCCTACAAAACAGTAAATCATGTCTCAAGACCCAAATTCACGTTTGAAAAGCTTTTTTAAATCTGAGCAACAGTACAAAACCTGATCTGATCAGTTTACAAAATACAACTGAGTATTCGGTAACTGCACTAAAACTGTCAGCTTTACAGGATATCCGTTTGCCTGATACAATGGGCCTGCGTGAACAGACTGACAGACAGATTTCACAGGGAGATCCACTGTACATTCTCATGTGTAAGATTCAAAAACGAGAAATATGAATGACGAAACTCGAGTAATAAATTGAGAGGGATTTAATAACACGCTAATGCAGTAAGTTACTGTTAAGTAGCTACTATTAATGGTGCATTACCAATGTAATGAAACGATTAAGTGTAAACGACTTTTACTGTAAACGTTATGACATTTAATGGTATCATAACAAATCAGAGAGTGGAGCAGTCAGATCAGTGTAAAACGTTCTTCCTCGCTCTCAGAAACAGTTTTAAAATTGCTACTAGCTAACTTTATTCAAACTATGTGTAAACTGAAGGGAGGACGTCTCTGAATTCTGTGTTTAACTTCATCAAAATATTTTCTCTATTACTTGGGATACAAAGCCTTGTATTCGGGTATCGTCTCGGGGGTCCGGTGGAAGCTTACAAGTGCGGTCAGCTCGCCGGTGTTTTCTCTGAGGTTTGGTAAAATGGCCCTGGCCGCACTACCGTTAGCACAGACCACTGACTTAGCATCCTCACGCCTTGCTAGCTAACAGCGACGCGTGCTAGCCAGCAGCTGCCCCCCTGGCCTCGTTGGCTTCGTATAACGACTCCAGATTTACTCACGTTGATGTTATTTATCCACCGGGGAGCTTGCTAGCGAAATGGACGAAACGGCCAAGTTGTTATTGTTGTTGTGTTGCTTTATTTTTTCTTTCACTCTAGTGTAGGATCCGCCCCGCCGGCCTCACCGACAACTGAGACGGTTCGAAAGACGGAGAAACTCTTTATAAAAGCGAAGGTCCGTTTTTAGCCGTCAAGGATATGCCTGAATATAAAATCTACTAAAATAAACCTTAAACAAAATACTGATTTGTTAATAATTACAATATCCTATAAGAAACAAATATAATACTCAACTGCTTAGTAACTAGTTATCTGTGAAGCAGTTAAACATTTTGATTTTTCCATTTGTGATCAGGCAATATAGTCCATAGCCTCTTGGCAGAAAATCTGCACAATCATTAGCTTTGATTAGGCTATCCCATCTATATCCTTATGCCATATACAGTATTTTACTCTGCCGCAGTTGTCCCATGCATCTGTAAGCACTAGCATGTGTTTGTTCAAAACTGTCTTCCTATTTGAAAACAAAACTCTGTACCATCTTTGGAACAACAGTTTAAAGTTTTAGTTCAACACGAAAATATCTCAAATAGGATGCCGGAAAAAAAAGTTGAATTCAAGTATGAGTTACATTTATATTTATGAGTTTAATTTGCAACTTGGCAAAATGTCTGTACGCAAATTTTAAGATAAAAATCAAAATGTAAATACACACTCTTAAAACCGGAACCCTACTTCTAACACAATTATTATTGTTTTTGATTATTATTATTATTAATAATAAATATAATACTTCAATTTCAACAACAACAACAAAACAAAAACAACAACAATAATAATATTAATAATAATAAAGATAATAATAATAATAATAATAATAGTAATAGTAATGCAATAATAGGCAGAAGAAGGAGAAGTAAAAGATTTCATTTAAACTGAAAGTGAAAGTCAAAGGTATAGGATTAACATTTGATATATATATATAAATACATACATACTGTTTAGAAAAAAACTGTTATTGTTACTTATGTCAGTAGGTGGCAGTAAAGCTCAAAAGTAAAACTGGCCATTGAGGAAATCCAGTTTATAGGAGTTCTCTCACTCTGGAGTATGTGGACTTTTTTTTTTAATTAATAAAATTAATGACAAATTTAGTATAAAAAGACAAAATTTATCACTTACTTGTATACTTTCATATGCACGAACACATGTGCATGCTTTGCAAAAACCTGAAATTCTTCCCAACTCATAACAATTGATCATTTCTTTGATAATCTGTTTTTCTCAATATCTTTGGGATTTCTAAGATGTCCTTCTGTTTTTTTATTTCACCATCAAGGATATACTTTACATCAGTGTCTAAAGGGAAGCTGACCAGGAGAATGTGAAACCAACTTTCTTTTGTTTTGCCAAATACAGGAAGCAGTTAACATGGCTGCACAGCTTTTTGATTGCACTGTTCCACTGAAAGTGTTTTCTTTTAGGGATAATACTGATTATGGGAGGATCCCCAGGGTAAGTGAAGCTCCCTTTCAACGAGTGACTCATTTCCGTAGCCTGCTGTGTTTCAATCAAACAACACTGAACACAGTCCAGCAGCCATTTTCTAAAAGAATTCCAGGGTGGTTCCTCGTCTGGCCTCTGACCCTTACATCTTGATATTTTAAATCTTAGAATGAATCCCACAGTTCTCTAAATTATACCTGTGTGGTAGCAGTTAATAATCAAACATTTCCACCTTGTTATACTTACAACAGTAAGAAGGAAGGCACTTAAACAACAGATAATTATCACTCTGCTTTAGACTAGGCAGGAAGGGGTCCCTTTTGCTATTGCTGTTCCTGAGTTCATGCTATCATAGAGTCAACAATACATCCAGAGTCCCCTTATTTCAGGAAATAGGCCTGCAAGCCTGTGTTCCGATAGACAATGATGTATGGATAACTATCTTTGTTTTAATTAGCAGATCTATTTAGCAGGAAATCTCTAAGAATTCAGCCAGATGGTTGGCAAGTGTTTTCCTTTCTGCAACAGTCTTGCTATACTTTTGCTCAAGGAACTTGTGACTTGTAATAAAATTACATTATCTTGCTGAAGGATGACAGACAGGAGCGCTTGCTGTTTAGTCTAATTTTACTGTTTGCTTTGTGCTGACTCTCATTTTCCAGCTTCCCTCGAATTCCACACAGCATTCGACTCCAAAATGCTCTCTGTACCAAACAGGCAAAACAGGAAGCTGGACATGAGTGACACCACTTCCCAAAAGGTTTTCTACATTTTTAACTGTTTGCTCTCCAAATTCTACCTTAGAGAGGAATCAAATGAGAGAAAGATTGCCTGTGTAGCCCATAACATAACATGAATGATTAAATATTTCTAAATGAGACAGGAAGTGTGCACCTCCTTTCTGGTGACATTTAGGAAGCCTAAAGACACCGATAACTGTTTTACCGGTTTTGCTGCCTCATGAGAACAAGCTAGAGTAAGTCTTGTTACTCCTATCATACTGAACCATCTGGAGCCGAGCTGTATATCTGAGGAGCCATGAGAGGGGTGCCATCATGCATGGGGGGGAGTAGGAAGTGGATGCAATGTGTAGCAACCCCCCAGGAAAGCTTCATTTCTGCATGCCAGTTGCACATCCTCTGGGCTTTCTCAGTGAACTCCACAGGAAGCAGTGGATGCCACGGGTGTCATATCACTGCTGACTTTCTCCTCTGTCTGTTATGTTCTTGAGCATGTTGTTACAACATGACATTTTGGAGGGTTGAGACTTAATGGCACCAATGTGTAATTTTTTCTATTAAGTCTTTTAAAACCCAAACAGCATCAACTGGAATCATCAGTGCAAAGACTGTGCAAACCCAATAAACTTTACAACTTCATGACAAACATGTTGGACTGAATTTCAAAGCAAAAATGAAGAAAGTCATAAAATTAGCATCATGGGATTAAAAAAGGTTGATCATGATGAAGCATGAAATTCATCACATGCAGTGCTGGAATAAGCAGATACATAGTGCACCACATGTGATATGATCAGAATGTTTTATTTGAAAAAAATGTTTGATCAACTTCAGGATCAATGTAATGTTGATTTTATTATTGACCTTTGAAACAGTAGTGAAGAAAAACTCAAAAACTATTTGGAGCTTTCAGCTGATTCACATTATCTTCCTCAGCTGATGTGATTTGTCGTGCAAATTTATTTTTTTTTAATCCATATTTATTTTTTCAAGCCAGCGTTAATGAAAAGTCCCTAAAGTGCTGATCAATAATGGGAATCTGAACATCTGCAAACTCCTTTGGTAAAGGAAGATTGCGTGACAGGATGAAAAATCCAGAACTGTTGAGGGCTGCAAATTTGTTGAGACTGTTAACGCAGGATGCCAGGAATGAAGTATGTGGCATTTTTATTTAATTAAGATCAAGAAAACCACCAGAGCCCTTACACTGCACTCTTCTGCTGTATAAAGACAGTGGGCGAAAATCTTGCTTTGAAAATGTTTTTCATTTGGAGTCAGAGTTTTATCTCTGTCAAGCTGCTCTGCTTTCTGTGCAGCTGGCACAGCACAGTGCCATGCTCACCTTGCTCCTGGGCCTTCTCAGCTTGGTATCTATCCAGTGAGCCTACACAGTCCAACAACTGCCTAGCTGAGGGATGCCTCCAGCCTGAATCTAGAGTTTGCTTGCGATCTCTTTCGATGAATCTGGCTGAGGAGCCGACTGCAGCTGCTGTCGTTGAGGTGCTTTATCTCCCTGCCCAGTCCAACTGCTGTCTGTGTCCCTCCCTCCTGCAGGCAGCCCCGAGGCTTTGGCAGCAGATAAGAAGAAGGGCCTGCAGCGGCTCTGGTCTGAAAAGGGAAGGCTGTGAAGACAAGAACAATCATTGCATTCATTTATCACAGGGACAACTTTCAAAAGATGTTACTTTGTAATATTTCATACTGTAGCATCCTGTCTGTTTCAGCAGTTTGTGTGTTAGCAGGTGTATCTTATATTCAAAGAGCACTGTAGAGAAGAAAACCCACAGAGTGGAAGAAACCAGAATAAATATATATTGATAACTGCAATTTATCACCTTTTAATATTGACTTGACACCTGTATTTCTTTTTTTGATCACATTTCTGTTTTCAATTTTTCCATCCTTATGAGGACTCAACAAGATAGAACCAATCAAAGGCTTTCAATATGACTTCTCTCTTTTTTCACCTAAAAAATGTCATTCTGTGACCAATATTTCATCTTCAGTTTAGAGCACACTGAGGCTCCCTGGACTTGAACTACATGTGAAAACTCCTCTGCACCCTTTATTCTTTTAGGGTGTACTTTCACTTGTGCAGTATCCAGTGTGATACTTTTACTTAAGAATATAAATATGTTTCGATTACATAAATTTCATACAGAATGATACGGGCTAGAATCCTAAATTAACATGCAAAACATATACAGCAGAACAGTTTTGTACAAAAAAATTCAAAACATACAAACAACTTCCTAATTTAAGTTCATTAGTTTGTACCACTTTTTAATAAGGCAACTTCATATTTAAATCAATTAGAGATCAGTTTTAAACCATTAATGAGGAAAAACTTGTCAGGTTGTGAAAAATGTATCTTTACAAATAATTTCAATGAACTAAGGTGGAATAATTACTTGGATCTTTTACTTAAGTAAAAGTAGTGATACTTCTTTATTCTGTTACGCATAAAATTCCCAAATTTCTTCTTGAGTAAAAGTAAATTTTAATAATTACCTGCCAAAAGTACTTGAGCATCAAAAGTAAAAGTGTTCATTAGGCAGAAACATGTTAAGCTATGAAGCCCTCAGAGTTGAAAGAAGATGTGTCTTTATTCTTTTGTGCACAAAAAATTATTATCTTGTACAACAACAAAACCATTATGTTTTAGGGACTTCAGAGATTTTCCTGGTTTAAATTGCACTCAGGCCCACTGGGACGTGATCTGGTGTAAATCCCAACAGAATTTTGTACAACTCCAACCTCAACAGGTCCAATCAGCCGCTTGTGACGGCACCCGAGCAGGGGGGTGCATGGTCTTAATCCGTAATACTGCATCATGTTTCATTCGATCACATGTTTTGCATGAAACTCAAAGTGATTATTTCTTACAATATTTCACTCTGAAGTGCAGTGGAGCATAAGTATTAAGTGGCATTAATTCTAAATTGTAAAGTAGTCCCTAAAGTAGGCCTACCTGTAAATTGTATTTTAGTAAGCATATTTTTTTCCATCGCCGACTAGAGATCTGGTTCTAAATAATGTCTTTTAAATTGATCTGTGATATACATTACGAAATTATTCTGTAACCATAAATAAACTCATCGGTTACTTCTTATAAACGAATGGTTCCTCAGAAAGTGGTCGGCCACAAACTATGCATAATTTATTTTTCAACACAATCTATCCTACACATCCCTTTTTCATAAGAGAAGTAATGAGACACACTCAAATGACCGAGAAGAAAACACAAGGCCTGTACTAATTACATCACGCCGCTCTTTATCTTTTGTCCAGCCGGCACTTTGCTGAAGGAAAACATATAATGAACTCATTAGTCTCAGTCACGACCAAACTCCACGCCTGAGCGAGCAGACTGTGCAGTGTTTGGCTGTCGCTTTAAGACCGATTTCCCCCCATTGTCAAACAGTCGTGAGCAGGAAGAGGGAAACGAAAGCAGAGACCGAGGGGGGCCGACGTATTTAAACACGATGCTGCTGCACAATAACGGCGATCGCGGCTTCGCACGGAGGAGCGCGTCGGCTGTGCGCTCACCGAAAAAAAGACGCACGAAGTGAGCGTTTGATCCGATCGACAGCGATTTAATCCAGATAACGGACTGCCTTTTAAAGTCTTTGTGGGGTGATAAAATACACTTGAGATGACATGGAGGTGTCACCGCTGGTTATTGCCTCAGGAAATGATGACAGCGTCCTCCATCATCGCGTAGCTGCTTAAAGCGGAATTTTCTTGTCTTGCGGCCGTTTCCACAGGGCTCTATTGCTTGTTAATTTAACCCACAAACAGCCTTAACAAGGGTATAGCTGACGTCTTGGAGTCTGTGGGAGCAGGTGCAACGCGTCTTGGCTTCAGTCTGCCCGCAGGCAGCCTGACAGGTATCAGCTGAACAGGCTGTGGGCTCTGAAACGTAATCTGGATCAGGCTGGACATCATATTTCAGACATGACATCTACTATAGAGAGGAAGACACTGGAAGCCAACGAGTAAGTGTATGAACCGGCAGTATTATTATATCTGATATGAAAAAGAAAGACCTTCAGTGACGCATCATCATTGTGAAAGCCAAATATCTCACGTGCAGTAACTGCAGATGGCTGATAGCATGAGGTCAGGAGTCTCATGCTGTTATCTATCTATATAAAAAATAATCAAGCTTATACATATGCAGATTGTTATGTGTGTGTAAAAATGAGAGTAAAAATAACTATTGACAAAAAAAAGTTAAGCGTCGAAAGAGCAAGTAAACTGTCCCAAAGTTAAACTGTATAGGCCCCAAAAATAAACTCTATGTAAAACACACTGTGGGTTATAAGACATCTTTCTCTGACGAAATCAGCAGCCCAACGGATAATTAACTTACAAAGTCGAGCTGTGCATAAAAAATTAGGCCTGTTTAAACCCACACAGCTTTATTAGGAATTTTAGTGGAGAGCCCATTCCCAGAAAAACAAATTAATCTGACTAATTTTTTTGGGGGGAAGGGCGATATACAGAAAACATGAAGGGGTCTGAAGGGGTTTGAATATTTAATTTCTTGCGAACACTCACATAGTTTCAGTGAAGTGTTGGATAAAGAATATAGAGGCTTTGGTTCAATCAGAAAGTGTGCAATAAGAGGATTTGAACATTAAAGCTTCCTAAAGGTTTTAATAAAGTAGCATTTGTTTTGTGGCTTCAGTACTGTATTTCAAAATACCCTATGGCTCCCTCTGGTGGACAGTTTTACATTGCAAATGCCTGTATGGGCCAACAACTAAGATAAGATCATTTTGGAAGTATAGACTTTGGTTGCTCAAAGTCGGAAATATAAAGATGTCACTCTCCTTTTCTGTGTTATTTTCAGAGATTTTATGGACCAGTTGTTTAAGAAAAAATAATTTGTTGCAGCCCTGGAATACTTGCTTTTCTAGCCAGTTTCTTGTCTTGTCAGGGAGCCGGTGGATGAGGTCCTGCAGATGCCACCATCTCTGCTGACCTGCGGTGGGTGCCAGCAGAGCATCGGTGACAGATTCTTTCTGAAGGCCATCGAGCAGTACTGGCATGAGGACTGCCTGAGCTGCGACCTGTGTGGCTGCCGACTGGGGGAGGTGGGCCGCCGGCTCTACTACAAGCTGGGAAGAAAATTATGTCGGAGAGACTACCTCAGGTTGGTTTATGTCATAACATCATGAGTTCTTCAAGTAGTTTATGATTTGTGTAATTACAAGACAATGGTTGAGAGTACAGTGTCAAAAGAGAGTAAAAGTAATTAAGGGGCAAATCTAATGATTTTCTATATTTCTTATTGTCAGCATAAAACAAAAAGACCAACAAATATAAGTCTGAAGTTTACTTTGAATCAGTCCCACTTGCACTGTTCTTGTCTGTATGTACTCAGCAGCACACAAAACATGTCCATCCACAGCTAAAAGTAGTCCCCCAAAATAAAGTGTTGTATATTTTAAGTAATATTTGTTAAAAACAGTGTCCAGCTGTTTTGGGGATTTATTCACTTTGTTCTTCAGTTCAACTAAATAATTCTGACTTGTTTTGTTGTTAGTTTTGATCTTTTCAAGAGCTTTTGTGACAATAACAGAAAACAGAGGATAATGCCAGCCTCATTGTCTGAATAAGTGTTGCAAACACTCAGAAACTTGCCCAGTTCTGCGACCCTGTTTATAAAGGGGCTCTATAAATGTTTTTCCATCTTCTTCTGAGTTTTATGGTTATATCTTCTTTCCCTCTCAGGCTTTTCGGTCAGGATGGTCTCTGTGCATCCTGTGAAAAGAGGATTCGGGCATTTGAGATGACGATGCGTGTGCGGGACAAGGTTTACCATCTGGAGTGCTTCAAGTGTGCTGCCTGCCAGAAGCACTTCTGCGTGGGTGACCGCTACCTGCTCATCAACTCGGACATTGTGTGCGAGCAAGACATCTTCGAGTGGACCAAACTCAACAACAACAACATGGTTTAGCAGAATCTGTTGCTCAAGACGAATGAGCATCACCCTGCCTTCCCCACTGGCTTTACAGAGAATGAACCATTGATATAGAGACATTTTGCAGCCTGTGCAGGTTTTTTTTATGCATCAGACATTCATATGGAATGATTTGAACACAAAAGGAGAGGCTACATATCTGCACTGCTCCCTGCTGGAGACTAAAGGAGACTGCACCAGCTATAACAAAGTTTTTCATCCAAGGCTTCATCCTCAAATGCAAAAAATACTTAAACACTGGAAATACTTTAACTTGCAATAATAACTGTTTTACACACTGGAATTTTTTAACTTTAGCAATGAACAAACTCAAAATCAAGTCACCTCATATTAATCTGAAATGTAAGAAGAATTCAAGTCATCTTATATATTTTATGGTCAGTAATTTCCTGAAAATTTCCTTGAAAACACAATGTAATTTGGTAACATTTAATATATAACTTCATATATGCTCCATTTAAACCCAAATGAAAAGTCACTTATTGCCCATTAATAATCAGAATTCATTAGTTCTCTACATATGTTAAACTTCAAGGTTGCCTATTGACAAAATTTGCATTTGTGTATTCAGTTTGTCTGCTGAACCAACTGCATGTTTGTCTCTGTTTTCTATATCTAAAGAATAAATTACATAGTTTCCCTTAGAAACTTGCAGACCTTTAAAATAATTTATTACCAGACTTTCATAATATAAATGGAATAAAATGTCCATTTTAAAAAAGTCCTTATCTGAGTGATTGTATTGTCTTGCCAGGTTAAACTGGTGGCGCCCTCTCGTGACAGAGGGACCCCATGCAATACTAATTTTACTGACTTTGTAACTGTTACTCTTTGGAAATGCACCCAAGGCTTTTTGGATATTTACGTGTCAGTTTATCAAATAAATTACAGTTTTGAGAAACACTGACAATCTTTGGTGTGTGTTTAAAAGTTACAAAGAAACCTGAAAATCAATTCGTTCCACAGAAAAAGATACACAGCCACCGACACTTTTGATGTCATGTACCCACAGTGGACACATACCAGGTCTTAAAGGGTTTTCATGACTTAAAAAAAAAAAACCTTGATTTTTGAGAGTGCTGTTGAAGGAAAGCAATCTCCCACAATGCAGTGCATAACAGGCAGCTTTTTATGATTCTTGTCATGAATCATTACTATTGTCAAATTTTAAGTGCAATTAATGACTTTATTTAAAAGTTGCAGTTTGATAGCCTTTGCATGGCAAACATATTTCCTTATTTACAGTCAGTATAAAGTATGTTAAATTTATTAACTGCAGAACTACATACTACAGTACAGAGATAAAACCCAGAGTCTAAACACTGTAAGTTAGTAAACATGAAACTTAGACAGAGCTACGGCCTTTAAAAGTGTTAAGAAAAATATTATGGGGTTTTGTTTGACAGAATATCTGTATATTTTCATGATAGATATATTTCTCTACTCTTTTTACTTGCTTTAACCACAAGAGGTCGCTAAAAGATTTATAAATTCAAACCATCCAGTGACTAAAAGCTGAGTCAGGTTTTACAGGTGTTTTTCTTTTCTTGGTCAGGTGAGCTTCTGATTGCTATGCTATCACAAATCCATAATGGTATTTTAAATTTTATCAAAACAAACAAATAAATAAATAAGATCAAAAACAAAAGAGTTTTTAATTCTCATCATAAATTCTCCAAACTTGGAGAGAGACAAAGAGGAAATTGGTGTTAATGAAGTCATGACGGTTTGGACTTTCTCTGCCTCTTTGTGTCCTTGTTGTCAGTTTTTTTTTTTGTTTGTTTTAAAGCTTTTGGCCTTCGGAGTATTTCTACTCTCTTCATCATGTCTGCCAGCTGTCAGCTCACTCTGAACTGGCCACAAGGCATTCTCTTCCAGTGCCATCCCACAACCCCCCGTCACCCCCAGTTATCTTTCTGGCATACTGCAGCAGAACTAATTGGATCCATGAATTGCTCTTGCACATGAGTTTGGGAATAAAGATGCCACAGACCACAGAGAAAAGAAGCCTTAACCGGCATTAAAAAATGAGTGAAAAGTGTGATCAGGAAACAATTTGCAATAAAGACAAGGGAGAGATAAAGAGGAGAGGAAGGTAAAGTGAGAAGGAGGAACACAAATGCACAAGGATGATGTCTTTAGCTTGGCGTGACAGTAGTTAATCCATGGATGAGAGGAGGAATGGAGGAATGGACAGGGTTAAAAACCCACCCAGGCTGGGATGATGCTTTTGCTGAAAGAGATACTTCTGCGGAGACTAACGAGTTTTCCCACAACAGAGATGGGAATATACTGTATAGGCACACAGAGGGATGCTGGGCCTTTGCTCATTTGGAGGTCTGCAGATTGAAGAACTGTCAGTGTGGCATTAAGCAATGCTTGAGGAATGACTGCACAGAAAAAAAGTCTTCTACATGGTGGTCTCAACAACAAATCAGCTCCATACTCGACACCAAGCTTTAGATATGTGTGCGTAAACAACATGTACAACAATAAAACGAGTCCTGGCAGCAGCTCAGAAGTTTGCAGCATCGACAATGACTGTGACATAAGACTGTTGACCTTTGTGTTTTGACGACATTGGCTTTAAGTTTCCTCTGGTTTGGGGTCTCACAAACCTCAAAGCTCTTGGTAAAAATAATGATGATAATTGAAAAAACCAACAAACTTTCAGAAATATTTTCTTTTTCTTCTGAATGTGGATATTTTGGGAAACAATGTGTAAAAAAAGTGCAGAAGTGGTTACCCTGCTCTTTTCCACAATCTGGATTAAAAAGTTTGATGAAGCTAATAAAATACAGAAATGACCATAAAGAAATATTATTGCAACCAAATCAGGTTAACTGATGTGTTTCACAGGTTGTTTAGACTAAGCGTGCACAAATATCTGAAGAATGGCATTTATAGGCAAAGAAACATATGTTATCCTACAGAGTGATGCTGTCTCCTGTTTCTTGTTTAATATCTTATGACCAAATGGTTTTCAGTGGTAAATTCAATAACATATATCAAGACAAGTTTGTATTTATCCCTTTTTAGCCCTTTTTCTTCAAATTCTGTCCCTGGTCTCAGATAGCAGCACCAGTATCAGAGATATTTTGGCATCAGTTTTCAACTGTAAGGGATGTGGAGATGTGTAGTCCGTCTTTTTTACTGTCATTGATTGGACCTCCAACAGTAATAATGCATCATTTTTTGTTGCTGACTTCTGAAAAAGTTTCATCAGGCCAAATTCTTATTTAAAATTAATTCATTTGATGAGATGAGAGTCTCC
>JAPZDY010000023.1:16914660-16934538 GCA_029783645.1 Ctenochaetus hawaiiensis
CCAGATACTTTCGGGTTGGAGGAAGGTGTTACACTCTTTATCAGATGTGGCTTTTCTACTGAGAGTTCACTGAGTTTAATGAGACTGGAGCTGCCAGGTCTCATCTCACAACATTCACACACAACACACCGGCCTACAGAGACCCTCAGCGTCGGCCAAGCGGCCTGCGTTCCATCGGCACGCTCTCCGTCGTTGCCCTGCAGGCTGAGCTTTGCCAGAGCACAGACCTGCCTTGCACAGCAGCCCCAGCAGGACTCAATAAAGCCCTGTGCCTCTTGTGTCATCCCAACCAGCTGTACACAAGGCCGGGAGTGTAGTGCTGTGTTTGTGTGCCGAGGCAGGCCTGTTTCATCTCTAGTGCCCATGTCACAGCAGCCCTGTACGGTCGAACTTAAAAACATCCAGCTGTGCTCATGGAAACCACAGAGACTTTCTTGGGATGAAACTTCAACGGCTCGCAGCTTGTTTTTATCAAACAGCTCACCCCACCGAAACAAGCACCACACATCGACATCACTCTGGTGCAGTGCGCAGTGTGAACAGCAGATGGCGGATCTGGTCCAGGTAGATTTTCTTTGGAAAAAATACAAGGGGAAAAAAGCCTGAATGTGTGTGTACATGTGTAGAATAACTGACAGGCAGATTAAGGGAGAGCTGGTTTTCGTATGGACGCCAGTTCGAGAAAAGATTAATAAGAACTGAGCTGAAAGTGACGAGATATATTCAAAGCACTTTAGACATGACAGCGAGAGTTCAACGACACCTACAAAGGAAGATGTGGTTGGACAATTATCAGCAGCACGGCGGTGATTAATCACAGCGTGGCCTGTCAATGTCAAATCCATCTGACAAAATGAGTCAAGTGCTATTGATCATGCCCGCTTTGGGTTTCACTTGCACTCACACTTTATCAGATGGAGCTAATTGGGAACATATTCAGGCTGTGGTCCTGAGAGATGTGTCTGTCAGGAGCCACATTCCTGCACCGATTCCCTGATAGCCCGTAGCGCCTGCAGTCTGGACGGAGGACAGGCTGTGGGAGTAGAGTTTAGTGGGTGGGGGTTGTGGGGTACGGCAGCACATTTCAGAGGTGGATTGGTGAGTAACAAGCGTGCATCCTTTAACTCTCGCCGGGCATGTCCTCTGACTGGATTAAATATGTGCTGAGGATTTATTAGGTAGAAGACCTCTGGGCCCCCAGAAAAAAAAAAAGAAAAACTCAGAGACTTTCCCCCTTTTCTCTCTTCCTACCTCACACAATCTCTCTCACCTACTTTTATCTACCTTCCCATCCTTTTTTTTCCTCCCAGTGTGTTTTTGTGTATTTTGGTACTTCAAGCTTTCCTCCCTTTCACTGCCCTCTCAGGCAGCCATGTGTACAGATGTGCGATGTGATGGTTTCTGTGATTATAATGATGTTTCAGCCTGGATGCCTGCAGGTTTTTATGCCACAAAGAGGCTGAGAGACTGCAGCACAGCTTTTAAAATAAAAAAAAGCAACACTACAATGTAAAAATACTCAATTATAAGTAAGATAAAAAAAAAATTTACACCTAAACAAAATAAAAGTAGCAAAAATAAAGGAACCCTAATGAGAAACAATACTCCCTGTGAGTGTTATTATTGAATTATTATCGCTGAATATGATGTTACTTATATGTATAAGTAGCATTATTCTTTAGTGGCTGGTTGACATAGAGCAAATTTTACATTTTTTCATACAATTAAGTAGTGAGACTATTTTTACAGAGGAGTTCAGAGGAATGATAGAGAGCTTCGTCACATGGTGCAACAAAAATCACCTGAAGGTCAAGGTGAACTACATGGTTTCAAATATGGATGTTCTTATAGAGAAGCTAAAAATAACACACATCTTCACTCCGACAGGAAAGAATATCTAAACAATCAGCACAGTTTCCAGCTAAGCAACAAGATTAGTGCCACTAATTCAGTATGTGACCAAATGTGAAATATGGTCACAGGCTCACCTTCTGTTTCTTAGTTATGGCGTTAAAAAATGGTCACAAAAGTGTTCATGCAGATCATTATGATGTCCTAGTGTAGATGACCTTTGATCTTTTTGATTTAAAATGTCATCACTTCATAAATTTATCTTATTGGGCATTTATGTTTAATTTTTTTCATAATTAGCGCATGAACTTTGAGTTATGGCCCAAAATGTGTCTCTTGAGGTCACAGTGTCCTATGATCACCAATTCTAATCAACTTATCTTTGAGTTCAAGTGGAAGTTTGAACTAAATTTAAAGAATTTCCCTGTAAATGTTCCTGAGACATTTAAGAGAACAGGACAGACAGATAGACAACCAGTAAACATAAAGCTTCCAGCCCAGCTGCCGACAGCATGGAGGCAAAAAATCTGCCTACCAACAACTTTAAATTTCACATTTAAGAGCTCCTAGTTTGATCCGTACAAATAAGTGCGAAAGGACAATTTGTTATTTGCTCATTAAGTGGGACCAGTAACTTCCTGGAGTCTCTGTTGGTTGCCTGGAATTCTGGTTGCAGCCCAAAATAAATCCTTGGAATTTGTTGGTGGGCAGATTTCATCAGCGATGGACAAAACACACTAGCTGTTTCCCCTGTTTCCAATCTTTTTTTTCTCAAGCTAAGCTAAGCTAACCCGTTGCTGGCTGTAATTTCATATTTACTGTACAAACATGGAAGTGCTGTCAATCTTCATCTTACTCTCAGCAAGAAACGAATTTCCCAAGATGTCAATCTATCCCTTAAAGAATAGTTGTGAATAAATGAAACTGCATTCCACCACTTTTGAAGAGTTTTTCTGAACATGCAAACAAACTGGCACACTTTTGCATGCATCATGGCTGAAATTCTTTAGATCGGTAAAAATATGTTTTGAGTCAATCTACTGTATGTTTTTTTTTTTTTTTACATATGTTTCTATGGCCATAAGTCATCCCTACCCCCTCCTCCACACCCCCCTAAAATGATCCCCAGATGTTGAGCAGTGTTCCTGGCTTCTGATGAACCAACTACACATTGCACCAGAGGCTCTGTCCCAAGACCTGCATCAAACAGGCGGAGGAGAAAGTGCTGCCCTTATAGGATGGGTGGGGTGTTAGGTGAGCCATTTGTTCTCCTACACTGACATGGGCAGGCAGCAATATTGCAGAGTAATAAATGTAGCTGCATGTCAAGACCACATAATATGGATTAGAAACTACAATCATTTGTATTATGTGCTTTATTACTCCAAAACCACAGACATGTTGTGTTTTCATGGATGAACAGTTGAGAAAATTAACCAAAATGACACATGAAAACATTCTCAGGGGTTCAGTATGAATGTGAGCGAGTGGGTACGGTATTATGGGTCACGGGTGAAGCTTTGTCTCTGCCGCAAGCTCTTTGTAAAGAGCGAAACTGTCCAAAAAATCTCTAACAGTTTAGTGATTTGTTCCTGTGACTTCTTTTCGTTCGGTTAACCATCGCCATTTTCTCATTCAAAGAATTAAAAAAGCACTATCATTTATATTAGTTTTTATTTAGACATATGTTTCCAGTGACACCAGTGACACTCTAGCACCACACATCATGAGTACCTCATAAGTTTAAACCTGCTTTATTTAGATGAGCATAAAATGGACTTCCTGGTATAAATCTAAACCTGACTCCCACCTCCTTCTCATCAGACATCAGTGAAAAGCCAGACTGTTACCAGGAAGCAGACCGTGGCAATGCATTTCTCTTCAAGCAATCAGCTATGGAAACTCCAATTAAGGTGGTGGAAAAAGGTGGCTACTGCTTTTAAAAAATCAGTGCAGATGTGCAGGTAAGTGACCATGTGGCAAACCTTGGCTACACAGCGCTGGGCTTAGCGCAATTTCCGTCTCTAATTGGACTTCCCACGCGATGCCTGCTTCCAATCACTGCAGAAAGTCAGCACAGGCCGGCACCCTGGCAGGATGGAGGACCACAGTTGGACAAACCATGAAGAACTTCAGGACAGAAAGTTGACTGAACAGCGATTTCATATGACACATTCAAAGGCGTCGTGCGAGTTTTATCAATATTGGAAGAATAAAAAACAAAGTCCTGCATTTAGTAAAATAAAATGTTTAACTGAAAGCACTTTGTATAATAGTAATATAATTTATAATATAATAATATTATATAATATTGTATAATTATTTTATCTGAGCATACAAACATGCATTGTATTTTATGGAGTTGCATTGATTAGTTGAGTAATCAATCTGGAAAAAAACACCTACTTGCAACAATTTTTATAATTGACTAAGTTATTAAATCATTTTTGAAGCCAAATCTGCAAATATTTTACAGTTCTGGGTTCTATAACGTGACAGTTTTATTATGGTAATAATTATAATGAAACCATTTATAAGAGTTCTGGTATAGTGGCTGCACAAAAGATATTTAATGAGTATTTGATTAATCTATTAGTAAAAAACAGACAGATTCACTGATAATGAAAACTGTTAGCCTCAGCCTTAAAGCTAGTTACATGCTTTATCAATAAAATTTTAACTTGCAATGTAAGTAGTAACAGCCAAATAAACATAGTGTAATAAAAAGAGCAATATATTATATTGTATTTATTAATTATATATAATAAAAAAACAGTATGCAGTTTATAGTCTAATTGAAAGTATGATATTTCACTCTGAAATGCAGTGGGGTAGACGATTAATATAGCATACAAAGGTAATGCAAGTAGGGTACAAATAACTTAAAACTGCACTTGCATTAAGTACAGTACCCAAGTAAATGTATTTTTTGCTTTCCACCACTGGCTTTTGTCCACAAAAAAGTTTGTCTTTAATTTAATAACAGACACTTTCTGAACTGTTGAAGCTCCACAGGGACTTACAGCACCACCCACCACAATATAGAATATTTGAGCCCCGTTGATTCTCTACACCTGCTGCTCTAAATCTTCCCTTAATGCTTAAATCCTGCCAATGCCATCCTTAGTTAAGAATTTCTCTCTTCCCTTTGCTTTCCTTTCTTTTAGAGTTGCCTCACCTGGAACCAATCTGTAACACAATCAAAGTGTCCTAACATGAAAGCTCAGTTCCTTCCTTTGATAGTCCATTTCTCCCCGCACTTGTTCTTTTCTCTTTTTCTCTGGTAGCTCACACAGCCACGTCTGGAAAGAATTCAGCTTATAATAGACACTCAGTCACTTGGCATTATGCAAATTTGCTTGAAACAATTCACTGGTGCTCTGCCTTTTGCTTTTGCAGACAACAGAATGGGCCCTTTGTCCAAAAATAAGCTGTGCATAATGGAAACTAAGAGCCTCGCTTGTTGTAAAAATTGAGGACACTTTTGGGGAGGCCTTGAAAAAAATTGAGGTAATAAAATATAACTAGGAGGAAGGACAATTTGAGCTGGGCCATCCAAGTTTGTATTGTTTACAAGTATAATCTAGTGGCTCTACAGAACAATTGTTCAAATCCAGATATGAGTCAGTTTGCAATAAAATAGCAAGTGTGAAATCTGGGGGAAAAAAGTATATTGTTACTTTTCTCAAAGCTTATTCTGTTTCCTCATCATTCGATTGCACTCATCCATCCAAAGCGTTGATTGCAGCTCCTGAATGAGCTGATGCTTACAGTTTGCATGCTGCATGCTCATCGACCTTCCCTCTCAGCTTCAGAGTGTGTCCAGGATCGCAGGGTGATTAAACTCTAATAGCAGCCTTTTGAGAAGTCCAGGGGGATTTACTCCTGAGTCAACATGCCAGACCCCATTTCCTCCCAACTCACTGCTGCCTCTCAACACCCAACCGGCTGCAGCCACAGTAGATCTCCACATGGAGGTTGTATAGATTTAAAACCATGGAAGTGACCCTGCATAAGGCCTAATACGTACATGGGGAATTATGCAATAAATGACCAATTTATCCCAAATATCGCATAATTTATGTGAGAGCAATATCAGAAAATTATAATTTAAACACGAAACTCTACAACTGAGATGTTTTTGTTTGATAATTATCATAAATATGGATGCATGGTCCTGCCAGATCCAGCTGGTAATCAGACAGGAAAAGTAATTTCACACGCTTCATAACCTTTAATGATGCTTGGATGTATGCAAGTCTATTCCTCAGTTTGTCGTTGAAGCAATTATGGCTGCAATTCACTGGTTCCAGCATCGTAAGTATGAATATGACAACTTACACGACGAAAAGTTGTAATTAAATTTCAGCTGTTTTTTGCATCTATACTTCAGAAAGATGCTATTTAGGAAAACTAAAAAAAAAATCTTTTGGAAAATGTTTAAAGTATGAAAACATGTCGAGACATGACGCATTTGGATGAAGTATTCGGAAATGTTTTGTGTAGTATTTAAAAAGTGTTTCTGTGTTTCCTGTTTTGTTCCCCCTGTGATTCAGGAACAACATACAGTTTGTGGCCGGCGGCAGTAATTTCCTTTTATTGGAACCTGAATGTCAATCGCAGTTACTTAAAATTGGTTTTATTGTGTGCCATGTAATCCCATGTGGGATGGCCCATTTTAATGGTATGCCCCGAGTACAAAAACTTGTAAAAATTCATTATTAATGAATTTATTTTCTTACATTTATTTACAATATAAATAAAAAAAATATTCAGCATATTAAAGGAGAATTCCAGTATTTTTTAGTCTGGGCCCATTTTTTACAGGTTTTGGTCTACAAATAACAGATACTTAGAAAAAAAACTATTGATTTGCAAACCAAAACATGGAAAATTGGACCCTGGTTTAAAAATACTAGAAATTAACATTACATCATATATTTACAAAAGTGTGAAAGAATGTTTTCAAAAGTCTTTAACTTGTTAATTCCACATTGTAGCAGCTTTAATGCTGATAGTACACGAGAGTGATGCATAGATTAATGCTATTCATACCAAATGCTGCAATTTAAACATACAGGCATCAAATTATATTTTTAATCTATGACATCTATTGTTTTATGTTCTTATCATATTGTCCTGATCTACAATGCTGTTCTTTGTTGTTTTGTTATTTACTCTTCTCAATTTGTGTTTTATTGTAATTCCATAGAGCCCACATTTTAAGCTTTTTACTTCATTGTATTTAAATGATGGATATGATAATAAACTCTTGAACTGAACTGAACAGAATTGACCATCTTTTTATTATACTACGACATCTTCTGTTGCATCAGACCAGACTTAATTGCACTGTAACACTGATTCTGTTCTAGTGAGATGGTGACTGACATTTAAAAAAATAAAATTTATATAAATACCTATTTAGCTATCAAGAGAAAAAACTTTTTTAGGAAATGTTGCAATTATGAATGATATCTTTAATCATGTAATTATGTGAATTTATAATATTTGTTACAGAAAAATGCCTGTGTTTGATCTAGATTTATGATGGTGCTTTCCCAAGCTGTCGTCAAAAACAAAAAGATTGCGGCCAGAGATTGAGACGATTGTCATTGTGCTAAAATTTCAGACATCTTGTTTTCAAACTTCCCACGAACAACAACACAGCGGCTGTTATCCAGTGGCTCTGTTGGGGCAACGTATGCTGCTCCTCCATGTGACTTTAATTGAATGATTACATGTAATTCAATAAGCAATCGAAGGGCAACGCGCGTGAGTGTGAGGCGTAAAGCAAAAGAGTACTGGTGAGTGGAGTCTTTGTTCGTGACCCTCCATCATTGCTGCTACCTTTCAGGCTAAATCACGCGGCCTGATTGGCCTCTGGTCAGCACCCCTGTGTGGACCCCTCCACTTTAATTGTCTAGGCCACAAATTTAAGGAACCACGCAGTTTACAGGTTTAGCATTCAGGCTTGCCATGTCTTGTGTTTGCCATGTGAGTCACTATCTTTAGACTTGGATCAACCTCACAAAACATCCCAATTATTGTTGTCTGCGAGCAGAATTTCCACAAATTCCTTTGACATCGAGCTATGGGAATGTTTGACATCAGCTAACTCTGATAAGGCCAATATTCAGTCAAAAGCCATCATACCAAGCACACTGACTTGACTGCTTTCCACATCTGAAAGGAGAAAGCTTTGAATTTGGAAACATCAGTGACACAGGATTGTGAAATTACTCCAAATTCTGACACAGCTCATCCCAGCTTGAAACATTACCCCTGCATGTGGACTCACTTGCTGTACATTCACGCAGCTGTTTACTGTCAATGTGCCGGAGCTCATGCAAATTTGGCAGGAAATGGCTGGCATTATAAAAGAGAAAAATGAAAATGACCCATTCCATAGCTCAACAGTGATACAGCGAAACCGTTCTGTAAATCATTTCAAGTCTGCTAATTCTCAGAGTAAATCAAAGTCCCCAAAGGAGTTGAAGTCTGTAAAATATGGCTCATTACTAAACCAAAGGGACACAAACTCTCAGTGGGATTGGAAAGTCAAGTCTGGTTATAAAGTATAAAAGAAAATGTTCATCTTAAATCCAGGACTGTAGAAATGTCAGAAAATTCTCCTCACTATTTGAGGAGCTGACTTGTGGAAGCAATCTTGGCAAATGTGTGTGCAGACAAGTGTATTATCCAACATGTGTCTTTAATGCTCGGTCAGCCCACTTGCCAACTGTCATATTGTTAAAGATGGACTACACCCTCTTGGCTTGTGCCAAGAAGGCCCATAGATTTACAGTAACACTCTGCAGCACAATAGTGAGAGTAGAGACCTGCAACCAGCCACAGGCTCTATATTCAATTTATATGCAGTAAAGCTTTGTAACTATAATTGTTACAGTCTTCTGGATGCAATGATTACCACTGCAGCTTACTCAAATCAAATCTGAACCCATAAATAACAGAAAAGTCAGCATCTAATGAAGTGTGTTTTATTCAGCACAGCAATGAGGCTGCAGTTGAGGCATTAACATCATATCTGGCTGACACACTTATTTGTAATATGTAACATATTCATTCCATTGTTCAATAAGGGTTGGACTTCATAGTTACTGTTATTCTAAGTATCTGTGTCAGATCTTTTGTTGAATATGTGATACAATAAATTGCCAGTCTACAGGATTTGAAGGCAGCTAGAAAAAAATAGGGTTAGGGTTTGAAAAAAAACCCTGGGAAAAAAGCAAAAGGCCCTCTCTAGAGCCATTGTTTGGTTTGTCTGTTCTGAGTTACTGTAGAAACATGGTGTTGCAGCAAGATATAATATTTAAAAATGAAAAAATCATCATCATCATCATAAATTTTATATTCCCTTTCAACCAGCAGATCCCCAGTTATCCCACAAACTGGTCCTATGAAGGGAAAATGTTTACAAGGGGCTGCATATGACAGCATAATCGCTAACCGTTGCTCATAGTGCTCTTTGCTGTACAGTTGCCTTCTTTGGCTCTTGCTAGTACCTGATGTTAGCTTGTTAGCTCAGTTATCCATGCAGCTACAAGCCTTGTAGCTGACCAGTTTTCCTGGAAGCACCAGCAAGTGCCAGTGTTTATGCCACCAGTAATATAACTGAGCTTAGCAGCCTCTAAGTGCACAGCCACAGCTGGACCGATCACAGCCTCAGAGACAGACAGAGGCCAGTTCGATGACAGGGATTACAGTATTACAGTGATTTACAGCGGCTCTGACTCTGGGGACTATAAAATACGCGGCAGGTGTGAAACTGGAGAGGAATCAGTTGATGGTCAGGCATCACGAACGGGAACTTTCTTTTTCATTTAACTCTCTGAATAAGGTTTTAATTTCACCAAAAACAGAGTGTGTGATTGTTGGAACAGTGGAAAGACAAACCAAGATGGTTTTGGTGAGTTTTAATTTTCTTTTGTGTCTGTTGAGTTTAAAGGAAGTGTGTTTTACGATGAGTTGACAAGGCAATTAGACTTGAGCCAAAAAATGAAATATTATGGTAAAAAAAAGGATAAATGGTTTACTATGAGCAACAATTTGGTATTCTTTTTAAGCTGCACTAATCATCATATTAACAATGGATCAAATGATGTGTAATATGAAAGGATTTGCTTGTACAAACCCACAGAGAATTTCCATGCAACTCTGCAGTTTCCCTCAACTCCAGGGAGCGTTTTAATGTCTTTCAGCTGATTGTTTTGGTTTTATGGGCCACAACTTTCATGTTTTAGCTCAGTCTAAAGGTTCTCATCATCAGGTGGCATCTGTTTTCAGTGGAAGTTCTCACAAACCAACTGAGAACTAACTAAACAACAAACAGAAGATGGACAAAGTCAGTGACTAGCTGGTGACTAAAAAGCAAAACAAAACTGGTTTACACTTGCAGCTCCGGCCTTTAGACGTGACCACCTAAGCTGTTTGCCAACATGTGCCCTCGAATTCAACCCAAAAACCCTGATTAACTTACACTGTGAGATCTTTAAATCTTCCTTGATAGTTTTCCCAAACATTCAACCCATGAGCAAATTGAATAATCGAAGCAACACAAGGAGTAAAAGGTGACACTGTGTTTAAAGAACTAATATTCTCCTGTGGTGGTTCAGCAGGAGCGAGAAGGACACAGAGTCTCTGCAGCCATTCGAAAGAGGACAAGACAGTTGTTCAACAAGTGTCCTCCAACATTCAGTGGAGGGTGCATGACTCTGATTAAGTGCCATGTGAATGAGCCCCTTTCTTATCTCAATGAGGACATTCTTGACAATTAGGAGGATGACTACAGCTTTGTTTGTCTCCCGGAGGTGACCTCGCATGTTGGCTCACTGACTACTTGGGAGTCTAAGATGTACATGAACCATGTGACCTATCCACACGCAGCTCTGCACTGATGGCATTAGCAGATGGCAGGTGAAGAGCCATCCTCTGCTAAGTAGGGCTATTTTTTACAAGATGGTTAATATTACAGCAATTACAGTAAATGCTTTTATTGTTGCCCATGTCAATTACAGATGTGAAACAGATAACGCTGGTATACAGAGAGACACTTGCTGGATTTCCACCTTTCATTTCATCATGACAGATGTTTACTGGGCCAGTGCAGACTTTGAGACAACTGGAGTCAGGGGCTTTATGCTCAGCTGCAGACCAAACAAAAAAGTAATTAGGAATGTCTCTTGGTCAGGGTATTTTATAGTGCCACCACAAAACCAGTCCAGATATATACCTCCCGGGACACTGATCCTCCAGCAATGGCAGACTCTGACACTAAAAATGAAAGAAAGTATGTGAGCAATGGGATGACAGTGGAAAAAACCAGATAATTAAATTGGTATGAGCTGGGGAAGGTTATGTCCTCAAAGATGGAAAAGGAAAAAAAGAAAGAGAGTTTGAGCAATAAAGGCAAAAACAAGGGATGCAACTGAAGGAAAGTTTTGTCTTCTGACACATAAACATCTCAAAATCTTTATAAGATAAGGATGAACCTGGTGACCATGCAGCTGCATCCCTCCTTCACTAGAGATAAATAAGAACAGATCAGTGTACCAACTAAGCAGAGGCACAGAAAGCCATCAAACCTTTTTCAGATATTAAAAAAAAACATGGCCATGTTAGAAACTTTGCTCTGGGATGGTAATGCCTGTCTGTCTGTTCACCTTATTACTCCAGATGACACATCTCAACAATTACAGGATGAATTTCTGTGACATTTTGTACAGACATTCGTGGTCCTCAGAGGATGAATCGCTTTTACTTCGGTTATTATCGGGTTAACATTTAAATGCAACATCTCAACAATTATTGGATGGATTGCCATAAAACTCCATACATACATTCGTGCCTCCTTCAGGATGATTCGTAATGACTCTAGTTATCCTCTTCCCATGTAGCACAATCATCAGATCACAAATACTTTGGTTTATGACTTAAAATCTGAAATTTTCCCATTAACCTTATCTGCACTTTGTGTTTAGTGCTGATTAGTAAAAGTTAGCATACTAGCATGATATGCTGACTTACTTTGCTGATCTTAGCATCTTGCTCAAACCACTGTGCCAAAGTACATTTTCACAGCTGTAGTGTTGTTTTATAGTTTTAATCAATAACAGTCTGCATATGACTCCACTCATTGGAGTTTTTCCAGTGCACTCTTGTTTAAGTGTTACTTGGCTATTTCCAGAATGGAAATTTATGCATAATATTAGTTGTGCTGGTTAATGATGGAAATTAAAACCTTAATTTCACTGTTTCTCTGGCATGTGTCATTTTATGGTCTTATTATTGAAAGGAAAATGTAGAACAGATTACAAGCTGAAAACTGTCTTTTCGCAGAGATGGAAGGAAGTGTGGGTAACCTGAAGTGGGTCATGGTAACGATAACAATCGGGTCAAAACATACTCCATCCTTGTGTCCCCCCTTGGAGATATGCAGGCTGGCTGGAAGAAGAGATGGAAGCTGCTTTAGTCAACCAGTCACCCACAGTGTCTGCCTGTTCAACCTCCTTTAAAGGGAAGTCTCTATTGGATTAACGGTGGCCTGAGGCTGAGAGTGGGTAGAGGTAACCTGAACAGAGGGGAAAAGGGGGTCAGCCAACTGTTTTAAGTGAGAGTGGAATTTGGGGCATCTGTGTTTGTTTGTAATTGAGTGTGTTTGGGGCTGACTCTGACATCCTGCAAAGCCTAAGGGGTAGGGCAGAGGTTAGCCATCGCAGTCCCGGTGTACACTGCGGTCATGTTTGCAACCGCACTTTCCTGCTGTTGAACTCTGAGCATCTTTACTCTTTAAATATATCAACATCAGGTTTAGGTATAAAAGTGTTTCTTTTTGACCTGCAAACCTGCTTCTCTCCTCCTCCTGTCCTGCAACTGAGTTATCAGAGGCTGTTGGGTGCCACGATGTCAGCACACCATCGCTTGCAGAGATTAAAGGAGCAAACAGGTTTCTGATGACAGCTTCTCTCCTCGCTTACCCACAGACATTTGATTTTCTGGAGCTGCTCTTCAGTTAGCTGAGACATGCCAGCTGCTTCTTGGCTACTGGCAAGTAGAGTGTGGACATCATGCTGCCTGTGCAACATGCTAAAATCACATGCCTGCAGTTTGAACTCAGAGACATATGATTTTTTTGAGCCAATATTAAAATCTCACACTGTTTTGAAGCAAAACACTGACAACAGATCTCAAGATTTGTTGAAATATTAGTGTGTTGCAAAGCCTGACACGGGATAGCACAGCGCTCCAGGGACGGCCTCCTATCGCCCACCTCTGAAACTCCTGGGGTGAGAGGTTACTGCTGTGACAGTGCCGGCTCATCTGAGGGGCTCTCTTTACCCCAAAAGCAAAACACCGGAGGGCAGAATGGCGGGCTTGTCTGGCCACCCCAACACGACTCCCCAGGATCCTGGCAGGGAGGCAGAGAGCCCAGGATCAGGGCTCCCCCCTGCACAAATACAGACGGGGTCGTGGGTCATCTGGGGAGCTCACATGAGGCTTTCATCCCAGAGAAGCTCATTTCAGGGGAATGTGGCTCTTTCCTCATCTAGATAGGAGTCCTTCTTGAGCCCTGTGTGGCTGAACTGAACCCTGGATCGACAGACATGTTCCCTCAGACCCGTTTGTTTTGTTTTGGTGCTGTGTCTCTGTGCTCATCGCCTTGCTAGGTCCAGACACTGCTGTGGGAAGATCAGGCTGGGTCAGCACACACATGGTGTTTTGTTACAATCAAAACACTTCCTGAAACTGTATCAAACGGCCAGATAGAGGAGACCTGGGTAAAAAAATAATTTTGCAGTATTTTTGGCTATTATCTTGTATGGTCTTGAGATGATGGCAGTGGCCGAGAAACACGATGAACGTAATGAAATTTCATTCATTTCAGGCTTAAGAACACTCAACAGAAATGACTAACATATTGTGAGTAGGAGAGATTACAGCTCATGGTGGAGTGTAATTCCCTGTGTATTTATTTAGTTCTGAGCCTCCACAAACCAGTCAAATGTAATTGGGCAATTACATTGTTTAGATACACTGCAAAGCTGTTACCTCTAATTAAATGAACTCAGCCATTTTTTTCTGCAGAAATACTGTACCAACATGAACACCAAATAGATACTCTTGTTTGGCTCAATTATAATAATTAAGACTTCAGTCCCTTGATATCCACCAAGACGTCTGCCATCATCAGCAGCAAATTTCATAATGATCTAAAAGAATGCAAGTTTAATGGGTAATCAGTCTTTCAGGTAAATTGGCCTTGTTGAAAATAGACATGCATAACATTGTGCAGTAAACAACTATAAATGGAAATGTAGCAAGTTCTATTTTCAGATTGTGAGCATTTGACTTGTGTTATATGGCTTTGAATGTGATTCTTTGTATGACATTGCTTAGATGGTGCACTGAAACAGCAAGGAACTACTGAAAATTCGATGTCTGCAAATAGTTCACAAGCAGCTTTAGACTAATAGTAAGATAAGGAAGATATTAGAAAATAATAACTTCAGTAGTAGTCTTTTGAAATTGTGGTGTATATTGCCTCCATCATTGCATTTTATGACATTTAGGAACAAAGCACATCTGGCTTTTTCTGACAATATTCAAGCTAGCGTCAAAATTGCAGGATATTAGTTTGATTTCTTCAGAATGCTTGGCACATGGCACATCATCTGTCTGCAATCAATTTGCACAGCATTAACAGAGGGACTCATTATATTCATTATCAACCATGTTCGTTTGCAGCGACTGATCTTTTGCAAGCTCATGGCGAAGATGCCCTCTAGCTGCCATCATCTGTGCTCAGTATAAAGACATTTAACACCAGCGCAGAGATGTTTCTCTTTCGCAATACAATACTATTGTGTGTGTGTGTGTGTTTGTAATTGCTTGTATTACTTGCAGCGTGTGTACACAACTGTTCAGCCTTGTCCTCTGAAGTCTTCCATATGTCCCGCGTACAATCATGACTGCTGCTTCAATTTTTGCATTATTAGACTGAGGCACCGCCATGAATATATTAACACTGGGGAGCCACAAATACACATTCAACCACATTCATGCTTTTACAATGTTTACAGTATTTGATCTGTTTCATGCAATGTCTTTTTTCTATGCAAAAATAATATGTTACTCTGAGGCAACATAAGCCTAAATTTTATGCAACTTTCTCTCAAAACATTTAAATATCATATTTTACTGAATGCATGAAGATAAATATTGTAAAACAATGAGAAGGACAGAAAATCTGTCTTTCTTAATACAATGCTCTGAACACAGCAGTGTTATTCCTTTGTGTGGTATTTGATTTAATTATTTAAAAAATGGTAGCAGTAAGTAATTATTATTTCCATGATCAATCATTCTGCAGACTGTTTTCTTTTCAGATTTAGAATTTCAAAAACTTGATCCTGATTCTTCATCAACCAATAGATTGTTTTGTCGATAAAATGTCAAAAAAGCAACAATTTCTTTAGAATTTTAGAGACTACAATGTAAATAATGTGGCATCTTCAAATTTATTGCAAACCGGTGCTCAACAGGTGCTTCATCATATATTTCAGGAAGTGAACAACAAAAGACAATAAATTTAAAAAAGTAAAAATACTGCTTGCATCCAACACAATCAAGAAGAGCAGAAAATCATTAGAAATAAAAGCTGGAATAAGAGAATATGGCATTTTTCTTGAAAATTACAAAAATAATCAATTACTGAAACATCTGGGGATTAATTATCACCAATTTACCAAATATTTCAGCTCATTTATGACATAATCTTGAGAAAATGATACAACAATGTTTGTTAAGGTTAATAAAGTCAGATTAAGTTAATAATCCTTCCTTACATCCTGGCTTATATGTATCTGTATTCCCTTTATATGACTCCAGAGGACTTGTGTCAGCTGCTGCTGCAGTGATGATGGATGGAGTCGTACGTGTGTCTCCCTCTCATGGGTTAACCGTCTGTGGCTAAACCAGATATAAAGCTGAGAGATAAAGGCAGCACAGCATCCCCACTGTCTGCCCCTGCTTGGTCCTGTTTATTGAATTACACATCAGTACAACCGCTGCCTCTTTTTTCTCTCCCCTCATCTCTGCTTAATTTGATCAGAGAATCTGCTGATGCAGTGTGTGCCCGGCTCATGTGAAACCAATTTGAAGCTACACATAAAAATCTGGTGTCTCTTTTACTCTCTCTCTCTCATACACACACATGCACACACAAAGACACATACAAAGTGTGTGTTTGTCATTGATGTAGAAAACCCTCTTCTCGTGATAATGTGCGTGTGTAAAACACAGCAGGAAACACTAACTGATGCTTGACCACAGGTGAGAGAGTGAGAGACTCAAATTCAGCTGGATGCAGAAACAGCGTAGAACAATGTGGCAGTGATTGTGAGCAGATCGATGCAAAAACGTATGTGGTTGTTTGTGTATTTATATCACAAGCACATGAATACTGTGGCAACATCACCAAGACTCATCGTCTTGTTTCCGTGGCAATGGGTCAACAGTTTTGTGAACAGAACAAACTATTTACAAGCTGAGAGACGTAACTGTGGTGCAGCCCATCCCCAACTTATTATCATGATAACTTGGCTTGTACATCTGTGTAAAGTCACGTAAAAGCACAACAAATGCAAAGCTTCACCTCTCCAATCAGTTCCTGTGGTCCCACCTGTGTGCTGTGTTCGAGTGTGTCGTAATGCATCACTCACATTCCCACATGTAAATCCAACTGAAACTAAAATCCTAATTTCTACTCTGGTTGTGACGAGACTCTTGTACAGCTGATTTCACTTTGATTGCAGACTAACCAAGTGAATTTTCAAGTTCAGCCAAAGCTAACATGAGGCTTCAGCACTCTCTTCTCATCTTCCAAAGTTACAGTGTGAAATTCCCACTTTGTGTTGTTATCCCTTCACTTGGCTTTTAAAGACAATAAAGAAATTTTACATTAAAAAACATTGCAACTTTGAAAGATACCAAGTTTATTTGTCAAGCACAGACTGCTGGAGCCTCCTATTAAGTTCAGCTGAAGTTTGAAACACATTTTTGCACAGAACAAGGACTGAGGATGTGTCCAAAGTAAGAACAGCATTGAGGGAAAATGACAAGTTTATTTAAATGGACCTCTGCATTATCTTCCTCCACCAAAGTTACACAACAGTTAAATTAAACTCAGTTTCTGCAGGGAAGCAGTTCAGCACCATAAAGATGAAAGATGTGTTTGCTAATAGAATAATATCATATGTGATCAATAATTTTTAAAAATATGAGTGCTGTATACAGGTTACCTTGACACTGTCGTGACAAAAGATAAAATGACTGCAACTGTGAAAACTATACAGAGTGATAAAATCTAACCTCAAAGAATATAAACCATTGAGCATTTTTCTAACATTTAAGAAGCCTTCAATTTAATAGAAGTTTCACTGAAGTTGGATCGTATGTATTGTCTCAATGGTACCTATAACAACACACCCACACCAATGGAGCATTGTTCTGATACAGAGCTGGTTTATTTGATTTAATCATACAATCTCAGCGATCAAAGCAATCAAAGTGTTTCAAAAATGTTAAACTATCCTTTAACACATCCGACAGCCACAGAAGACGTGGGAAATAAAGGGACAGGACACTGCTAAAGCAGAGATTACTGCGGCCATGCACAGTGGAGTCATAGCAGAGAGAAACATCAGCCCAAAATAGACTTTGGGACAAATGACAGAGTGAGATCTGATCTGCAGCCATGATGTGACAGGCCGGCTGAGGAGGCTTAGCTGGTTTATGAATTCCCAACATTCCTTTAATTATTTAAAATTTCCATCTGTGAGCATACTGATATTAAAGGAAAAAAGTTCAAGTCCAGTTCCAGCTTTGGTCTTAACTCCTGTGACATGTAAACATCTGCATAACAACATTAAAATCATACAGACGACTGTAGACTTTGATCGCCATCATTCTAGAAAGTTACCATACATTTAAATGCTATTTAAACATATCTGTTCATTAAAAAATGTTCCCATAAAGTATAAAAACAACACACATCGACATATTTCCCATCTGCCACGCCTGGCCTTTCCCACAGCCAAACCGAACATGGCATTGCTAAGACATAAAGTCTAACCTAAAGCACTTTCTCCAGCCCATTACCCACCACCACCACGCCTCTCACACAAGAAACTGATAGCCGGAGGAGTATTTGGGGACCCTGCTGCTGGTACTCATGCAGCCTGTGCCAACATAAACCCCACAGGCTCTGAGCTGCTGCATCAGTGGAGAGCACCACCCCTCTGCAGCAGATACCTGGACACGGTTCCAGCCTGCTGGAAGCTAAATAGACAAGTTGCCATTTCTCTTTTGGAGAGAATGCCATGCCTGAGTGATGTATATCTGTGACAGCTGAGACTTTAGCTTGTAGCAGTGGAGTGGTTTATATTAAAGGAGGCCTACATATACAATGCACTCAAAGAAGAAGTCTGCTGTTCTTGATTGTTTAGCTGTGTGACAAACTTTGACTTGTAATTTCTAGGTTCTTTATGGCAACATTATTATCCTAAAGTTATTACATCAGCTTCTCCTGCAGGATAGTTAACTATGGATAGGAAACAGAAGAAAAGAGAAAGAATACGTCGTCCTATTCTCTTCCTTTTCCTTTATTTCTTTTATTCAATGCCAAATTTTTTCATACACAGAAGAAACTCAGGAATGCGCAAATGTGTTTGTACACGCATATGTGTCCACTTTTCTCTCTCTCTTTTTTTTTTTACATGCCAGCACTGCCATGTGCTCCAGCTAAAATGAGTTCAAATACATCTTATAATTTCTGCACCAAATGTTTAATAAAAGTATGAAAGCTGTCATAGTTTTACTGCTGGAGAAGAAGATTTAAATTAAATCTTAGAACACCAAGAGAGATTATTAAGTCAAAGGCAACACCAATTTGCTATATATAGCAAACAAATAGGAATGTTTACCAAATTCTTTTGAAAGCAAAGTAAAATGTAGGCCTGCAAATTCAGTGGACATGCAGAAGGCAATCGACAAACAGGCTTAAGAGCTGCCATGTTTCTCTTGACTGCCTGTTTTTGTCGAGCACACATTAATAACACAGTAAAAGAAAAAGCTTTGTGGTCATTTTTGATTCATGTACTCTGAGCTCTATTATTTAAAGTCCTGAACACATAAAATCGACGGAAACACTCAGCGCGAAAACACAGTCGGGATTTACTGAGAATATGTCTAACTTCTCCCCAAATTAAAAGCCACAAAATAAAAAAAGAAATGACTAAACAGAAGTTGTGCTCGGTGTGGTGTGCAGCCAAAGTTAAACTCATTATGTTATAGGCTGTATAGAAAATAGCTCGCAACAGGAGACATTTACTAATAAACCAATGAAGAATATAGTCAAAACTCTCGTTAATGAATACCTGCACAGCGAGAGAGGTGCCGGTGGTGAACGAGACTACACCGGAGAGGCTGCACGTGCACTGGGCCCAAACCAGTAAAATTGTATTTTTAAACCCGAGCAGTTTAATTTTGAATTTCAGCAGGAATCTTTATAGATGCTTAAAAAATATTGCTTTTGGGAAGTCCTTCTGATTAGATGGGTGAAAGAAAAAATAACAGCAACACTTTAAAATAGTCCTTTCCAACCTGAGTGCCATATTTTATTTAAAGAAATAAATTACTAATCCTTGTACAAGCTGAACTGGACTGTAGATGTGACCAAAAAAATGTTCCTTAACGGCGACATGACACGAGTTATATCTAATGCCATAGCTAATGACTTAATTAAGCAGGAAAAAAGAAAAGAAAGAGACGAGGTTAATTTAAGTGTTCGTAAATTAATCGGACTTGTGGCCGAACAGCTTACATACTTTGAGTTTTTCTTTCAATTCTTTCTTAAAAAGTTCAAGAATGTCTAAATAATAATAATAATAATAATAATAATAATAATAATAATAATAATAATAATAATAATAATAATAATAATAATAA
>JAPZDY010000023.1:16944679-16961077 GCA_029783645.1 Ctenochaetus hawaiiensis
GAATCAGATGTTACCTCAGCCAGTGAGCATGCACACGTTTTTAGGTTGCAAGATTGGGGTGGGAGGCAATACCCTAAAACAGCATCTGAGTTGAACAGACTTAGTACTACACCAATTCTATAAGTTTGTGCACAGTCATCTACTTTGATTAGACAAAAAAAGCATGCACCAGTATTGTTGTGCATCTAACTTTGACAACTGTGACCCAATTAAAATAGGTTATTATACACTAGACTGCCTCTAGACCCCCTGCCCTAAAACATACGTAATAGTTAAACCAAATCATACTGGTCCTATATAATGGAAATGTCCTGATTACTGCAGATTCCACTCTAACGTTGTTTAAATGGGTCTGTACAAGACTTTGAATGTCTCAACCCATTGATCCCTTCAGCTCTCCATCTCCTTGTTTGTGCACTCAGCTGTACCCTTTGCTGTACAGGGGTATGTGCCTTGCTTGGAGGCATAATTGCATTTTCTCTCACAGATGAAAATGCCAAACAGGAACCTGGAGTTAACCTCTCTTACCTCTTGACGTTGTAGTCCTGCCATGCTAGAATGAAAATACTGCACAGTGGTTCGGCAGAAGAGGCCAGTGCAGGGGTTGGTGATGTCAGAACATCTGCCTGCGTTGAGACTGTAAGGGGGTCTGACAGGTGGGCCACAGCGTTATGAGGTCATGAACTCCAGCTGTGCGAGCTGTGTTGTTCCATTAGTGTCTCTGTCGGGGCAAATCTGAGCCAGAGAGCAGGGGAGGGCTCCTGCAGTATCCAGATAATGTCTATTGACATCTCATTGCGAGACACCAGCCAAAGTCGTACTAATCCATAAAAACAAACATGCATGCTTCAGACGGCCACCGCCTAGCATCATCACTCTAAAACTATTCGGTCATCTTACTAACCACTAAAACACTTGACTCAGAGTCACCAGTGCCACAAGGTGTCAACTATCTTTTTCTTCACTGGTCTGGGTTTCTGAGACAGACAGGGGGCCATTACTGACATTACACATAACAAAAATGCAAAGTGACAGAGCAAAATGTATGCACATAAGAACATTATAATTTAGTTAATCATCCTGAACTTGATCTAACCAAAGGACAAATGTTCTTGGACTAAAGTAAGGCTGGTGTTGCTCAAGACTCACAACGTGTGTTTATGCTGAGGAGACCATTATGAGCTGGACTAATACAGTTAGGCTAGGGCGCTCCCCGTGCCCATTCGTAGGAAAGGCAAACAGAGAGGCTGACAGAGCACACTGTTCTCACTGGCCCACAACCAGAGCCCTTCAGCTTATTTATTCACACAGCTGTTTGTTTATTGAAGGAGAAGGGACAGCTTTTTTCATCCTCTACAAGGAAACAAAAAAGCTAGCAAGCGCCGACAGGAACAGAGCAAGGTCTGTCACAAAATGGACGCTCTCGAAATTGAACGTGACAAACACAATGTTGTTTACATCTGAGGGGGCAAGGCTGCGAGGGTAAGCGTCGTCACCAGCCCCCCCATACACAAGGCCCACCATACACGACTGGAGATGGAGTGGGTTCTTGCGTGGCTCTGGTTTCGGGTGGCGTGACTGAGAGATTTGTGGGAGAGCACTTCGAGGGTTGTGTCACGGGTCACGCCAATGTGTAGTGACATACCTTTCAAACAGAAAATGACATTTCTTCTCTGCAACTTTTAGACTTGCTGCACACAGACAAGGCCTTTGAAACTTAAAAGAAAACATTACAGAGGTGATGTAAGCTTAAAGTAAATGTCATTCTGTGTGGACGTTATAAGGTGATGATGAGCAGACGCACTCGCTGACTGAACGTGAGGTATTATGGTTTCTTTTCAGCCACATTTTGAAGAAAGTATCATTCTGCTGAATACTCCAATTACAGAGCAGTAACAATAATTATAGGACGGTTATTGACAACATGTGGCATTCTTTTTTCATGTTCTAAAATGGTCAGAAAGTTGGTTGTAATAGCTTGTTTGAAAATATTATTACAGTCAGAATATGATTTGTATCATATGTAAAGCCGCCCGTAGAGATTTATTTGATTTTTCATGCTTCATATAAAAAATCATAAGAGCAGCACACTTTAGCTGAAACCCAGATTGCTCAAATGTATTTGATTAAAACCACAGTATAAACTCTAAACACCGAAATCTCCAATTATTTTATGAGCTTACTGAGCAGCAACGTCAATCCACATCACAGAGTTAAAGGGGCACTCCAGTGATTTAGTGCTGTACTTGTTGGAGGGCACACAAAGGAAAAAATTTTAAAAAGTAAGCACAAGATGCCAAAATAATCTGACTTTCATTTTCAAGCAAAAGTAAAGCACCAAAAACCATAGATCCTAAATTTCCCACAATGCAAATGGACTGTGTCTTCTATTAATTCACTTTCTTTTAAAACTTTTCACATTCAGTTTATAATGAGAGCTATTAGTAGAAAATATTAAGTTTCAAGCCAAAGTAGATACTTTTTTTTTTAAAATCTTCATTTCTCCAGAACCACGGAAGTTTGTAGTACTTGTTCTCATTGTGACAAGTCAGCTGAACTTCTTGTGTAAAACTGACAAAGTTTCCCTTTTAAAAATCAAAATACCACTGATTGTAACCATCTCTTCTCTCTTCCTCTTTCTTATTCTCATTCTTACAGGAAAAGACAGCAGTGGCCTGACAGAGTCTGAATTGCCCCCAAGCGTTGACCCTGCTGGAATGGAAAGCAGCTACCTGAACCTAAAGACACCCGGTGAGAAGGGGCCAAGCGAGCGGCCCGGCTCTGACCTCTCCAGTCCTTTAGACAAAAGTGAGGCCGAAAGCAACAAAGGCAAGAAGAGACGCAATCGCACCACATTCACAAGCTACCAGCTGGAGGAACTGGAGAAGGTTTTCCAGAAGACTCACTACCCAGATGTTTATGCCCGCGAGCAGCTGGCACTGAGGACTGACCTAACGGAGGCTCGTGTGCAGGTGAGGACGGGGGGAACATCACCAGGTTACACGTTGAAAACTCCTTTCCACATTATCATGAACCAACAAGTCCTTCGTATTAAACAATAAAATATGTAATTTGTTCACACTTGATGAATGTTTTGTGTTCGGAAAGATGATATCATTTGTCTGTCTTCCAAAACCATTACACACTTGAATAAATCTCATTTTATGATGTGACAAAGTGGTGGTTAAGGCTTGGTTAGGGTTTAGGAACAAAAACAATTTGGTTATGCTTAGGGAAGCAAAGTTTGGATAAAATGAGCACTTTGCAAAGGTTAGGGGAGCTTCTTCATCACAGTTAGAAACGAGAGACAAACAGCGTTCACCCCTGAAAAAGTTCAATATTAAGTTGACCCATCTATCTTTCCTAAACCCCATCTTATACAGACTTAGTCACTCTATAACATTCCTCCTTCACTTCTATGAAAATGAAACGGTTCCAAGAAAACTTTGTCTCTTGAACTTAAATGTATGTAACATATCAATTTGAGGCACTTGCTGAATTGACAGATGCTGTTTCTTGCCATTGTTTCTTGCCATTTCTTCTTGGCAGGAGAGTCTGCATGAGCTGTGTTATACGACTGCATGTTTGCATGCTAATAATCACTCGGAAAGCTGACGGAGAGGGCTGGGAGAGTCAAGACTGGCATATTGACAAAGATTGTTCAGAAGAGCAGACAGCAAGTCCTATTGTTCTCCATCTCTCTTTCTGCCTGCCAGTTTTAGATCAGAGTGGGATGGGAGGAACCTTGGGAGTTCTCTGCTCTTAGCTCTTACATGTTGCAGGCTCTGCAAAGGGGTCAGAGGCCAAGGGTTTCTCCCCCAGCACCACTATGGTCAAACTACTTCACTGCACTACTCTAAAAGCAGGGAGGGAAAAACGCGTGGAAAAAAGGAAAGTCATCAAAGCTATTTGGCGAGGATATGAAAAACACTTTGAGATGCCAGTTTCAATTTCCACGCATGATCCAAGACATAGTCAGGGACAGAGAACCTGGCCTAGTCCTTGTGGTGGTACAGTAAAATAAGTACATTCATGTTGCGTTCACACAGACCCATCTATTCTCCAGATGAATATAATTAACTTTCTCATCTGACAGGCACACAGCAGACTGTGTTGAGTCACTGTGAGGTTTGACCCATACTTCTAAAATCAGACCCTAAATATGCACGCAATCAAGACTAAACCCCACAATTTCGACTGAAGGTCCATCAAGACAAAGTCCAGGGATATCCAGTCGTTGAATACCAAGGGGCACTCAAAGCTTGGCAAGCAATCGGAGAATCGTTTTCATCTTCAAAACAAAAGCCATTGAAATCTGAGAACACCAAACACAGTTTTCTGCCAAAATGCCAGCGTCAAGGTCCTGTAGTTTCATCTGCAGTTTGATGATGAATCTCTAAGTTAAGTCAGGCTGCAGTTTTCCAAAATCACAACTGCGACTTCTGCTACCACTATTTTATTTAGTACAATTAGCTCTCAACCTCAGACTTGAACTTCACCACACTGCCCACTTTTAATGGAGGAGGAGGAGGCCGTGTGTGAGTGACCGCTGAGGCAGTCTATCAATCGCCGTGGTCCCGGATGACAGAGATGAGGTGAGACGGCTGGACTTCAAAGCTGCTTTTGGAGTTGTGCACTCTGCCCTCCCTCTCTCCCTCTTCCCCTCTCTCTGCCTGCTGGCTCTGGAGCATAAATAAAGCTCTTTAATGGCTCTGTAAGCTGCCTTTTGCTGTCAACGTCTTTAGCAATTACTGTAACACCGCCAAGCACTTTGAGTTCCAAGGAGCTCTGAGCCACCTTCCTTGCAGATGTCTGCTAGATAAAATAAACAAGATTAATAAGTGTTTGCAGTCAGTAAATATCACCGTTTCAGGCTTCATATATTGAATGGGTCGCACAAATTCTTTGTGTTAATTGAAATTCTGCATGTGCAGAAACACCACTGGCTTTTTCTCGTCTAGCGAATCTTAGAAGTTGAGCAGTTGGAGAATAAGAGACACAGAGCAGCAAAAGACACATCTGACTTCATAATGTTCCCTGAATGATCTCCCTGCCAAACTATTTGGCTTGGGTCTCATATCTACTGCTGTTCAAAGGCAAAGCTACGTAGAGCAAAACCTCTGTGAAACATGACACACAGCACTCAGAAACCAACACATGAGGCATAAATGTGCTCAGACACGGTTTGCTTGTTTATAAAAGGTTCCCCTAAGTGTGTGAGTGCGACGAAGTTGAAAGAATGCATTTGTTAGCGACTGACTTTGAATTTTGTAAATAACATGGTATGTAAATGCATGTTTTCTGTGTGCATCCTGTGTGTGTGTATATGTGTATGCTCGCTGTGCTGCTCTCGTCTGCACGCCTCTGAAAGGTCAGAGGGGTTAGCTGCGGAAAGCCAAGGGCTTAGGCGTCAGGAAATTAAACATGAAATGAAAACAAGCTCCAGTTTGAACATTCTCCCATCTCACTTTCCAATATCCCCACTTCCCCTCGCCGACTTAAAAGGGAGGAGGGAGGAGAGAGACATGGAGAGAGGGTTTGGCTGTGGAGGGGAGAGAGAGGCTGAGCTTCAACAGCGAGGTGGGAGTACGACAGAGAGATTAATAGAGGAGGAGTGTGGTTGAGTTATCTTGATCCATCACAATTAAGATGACAGCTCAGTAACTGATAAAACTTAATATTTTAAAAGGCAAGTGGGGCTTTGAAATACTTGTGCAACATTAACTGTACCAACACTGACCATAGCCCCAGTTTGTGCCATATATGAACATTACGTATCAGAAGCTTTTCATTTGATTTTCCTTAATATAAATATATTTTTAAATAATTCCGGATGATCTTTAAACACTTACACTGTTCTGAATGTATTTCCTAAATCATAAAAGACTTTTTTTAACAACATAAATGAAAAAAATCCATAACTGTACAACATTTTTTTTTTTAACTGTTTCTGAAGTTGTGACTGTATTTCCCAATCAGGCCGGAGAGAAATAAAATGTCTTTGCTCTTTTTGCAAACACAAACAATATATTGGCACATTATTTTAAAAATATATATAAGAAATTGAAAAGAAACATATAGATATACCAGATAAATTCTTTTAACTTCAAAAAAAAAATTAGCAAGGAACTGCAGACTTTCATTTCTGTCTATTTATATTTTTAGGAAAAGTAAAGACACCCAAGCGGTGGCAATACATGAGAAACTTAGGGTTTCATCAACTTCTGACAAATCAAACTGTGTCTCAACTTTCTAGAAAGTAAAAGTAAAATTAAAAGAGTGAACCAGCTTCACGTTAATCAGTTCAATAAAAGCCTTTTGTGTCGAAGATTATATTTGGAAACCTGTGAAGTTATGAGCTCACAAGAGCCAAAGGAAAGACATGACAAACCTTTAACATGAATACACTCCACATATCCTCAGGGGGAGCATAACATAGACCCCGAGCCCCCCTTCAAACATATGATATAATTCAAAGGGCAACAACCCTTCACCTTGACATTGGGGTTCAGCCACAACCTCAGATATCAGTTTACCACTTTGCAAGGGTGAGCTGTCCTCTAATCTCGCCAGCTGACCTGAGGAATGTCAGAGTCGGATGACATTTCTTGACGTCAGCTCACTGCAAAAACATAAGAAATGGCTGTATGTGCAACAGGAGGTCATATATGGTCTTTTCTTTGAAAATGAGTCCAAAAAATGACATGTTTGTGTGCATGACGGGGTTCTTAAAGTTGTCTCTTAATTCAATAAAAATCCACTACTGCTCTGTATGAAAAACTCAGTATGAAAGCAAAACACAATGTACACACTTTTGTAAAATTTTCATCTTTGTGCGACGCCGCCCACATGTGTCACTAACTGAATCCATCGCGTTCAGTTTGACTGAAAGAAATAGTGAGAGAGAGACATGAGGGGAGTTTTGAAGGGGTTGAATGAGGGGAAATTGCATGTCAGGGACTTTGGAAACCACAAGCTGATTGGGCTGGGAATCAACTCACAATCCGAGTTCAAACCCCTGTGTAAAAGCAGGATCGCTCTCTTTTCTCTTTGAAGAAGTTTCTCTTTCCCTCTTGGGAGGATAAGATTCAGACAACTAACAAATAGATACAGATAAACATGTGAAGACTCCCATCACCCCCCTTTTTCTCTTGCATGTGAGAAAATTTTGTAGAAAAAAGATTAGCAAAAGTTGTAACGGATTATACTAAGCAGAAATAAACAGTGAGAACTGAAGAAATTGGGCAGAAACAAATGAGGTGAATACCACTGTCCTACATGTTGTAAAGTGAACTTTCTCAGGAGTAAAAGTGTAAGAAAGTGTCAGAAAAGTGCTACTATCTTAATTTGTATTATTTGTGTATATCAAAATTATTATTATTATTATTATTATTATTATTATTATTATTATTATTATTATTATTTATTATCTATTTACTGTTGTTTAGTCTGATTTTACCTGACATTAAATGATTGTCACCATCATCCCATAAGTGATTGTTTATCTTTCCTGATCAATCAAGTAATCTAAAAATCTCCCAACAAATTCTAAGAGCCCAAAGTGATATCTTCACAATTTGATTTACTAGATGAAAAGTTCTTAACCCAAACATAATCAGATAAATATGAAAATAAGGATAAGATGGTATTTCTGCTGAAAAATGAGTAATATTTAACTAATTGTTAAGCGATATGTAACAACTGAAGCAGAGTGCATAATAACTGGTTTGTAATCAATATGCAGTCTGTTAGGAACGATATGCTTTTTTTGATCCACACAAGCCAAATCAATTCCACAAAATAGCACATATCTCTCAAAAGGATTAACTCAACACCTTTATTGAGACATTTGATCTGGATTGGGGAAAACTTTCCCAGAAAAATTTCAACTTGGAGAGAAAGAAAGAGAATATCTGATGAAGGGCAACGGATGGATATACAACAGATGTTGTGTGTAGATCCATATTAATAAGCAATAGACCACATTACTACATTACACAGCACTGACAGTTATTACCAAGCCTTCAGCATATTTAAGTGAAGGCTACAAAGTTTACTTTGGTGCTCGGAGCGCGCTCTCTTTCACACCAGTCTCCCTCTTTAGTCCTGTTTTCTTAAATGCCTTCCATGAGCTACAGAGAGTGGGCTAAGTAGCCTGCACTTAGTCTGTCAGCAGGTACTGAAAGTACAACCTTTCTGCAAGGTAGCATGTCTATCCATCTCCCACGGGGAAATTACCCCGAAGAATCTACTTCATATACTGCATCCAATACTTAAGGACAAAGAAAAGCACATTCTTAGTCCAAAGTTGGACTTTTGCTTCATGGATTGTACAGAGGGATTCCCCACTATATCCCACTGCGCTGACATGTGGGGGAGAGCACACTTTTCTCAGAGTGATTTATGAATGGCTACAGGCCCAGATGTGGATCTGTCGACGCTGGCAGCCTGAAGGGAGGCAGACGCCTGTGTATCAAAGGGAGGAGCTGAAAGGTGCAGCACCATGGGAGACTCACCATTTTCACATCAATAGCTCCGTGTGGACGGCACTTTAAAGACAAGTCAAGTCTTAAAACCTGGGCTTGGACTTTCATGTGCTGCAGAATTTATTCGTTCACTGTCCTCACTTTATGTGATTCAGTTTTCTACTTTGTCTACCTTAGCAGAGACGATAGTCTTGTTTTCTACATAACGTATACTTGGGTTTGCACATGACATGAGAGCTATGAGAGCTGCGTTTTAAATGATATTAAAGTTTTTTTTGGGCAGTGGAGGTGTTTTCCTGACGGACTGCTTTGTCTTTAGGTGTGGTTCCAAAATCGCAGAGCCAAGTGGAGGAAGAGGGAGCGATTTGGCCAGATGCAACAGGTCCGGACACACTTCTCCACCGCTTATGAGTTGCCTCTACTGACTCGGCCTGAGAACTATGCACAGGTAAAGTAGCAGTGAACCACTCGCTGAATTTACTATGCACACGTATTCATGACCAGAGAAAACAGATGTATGAAATACTATGATCAAGTAAGATTTTGTTCACCCAAAACAGACTGTGAGTTCAACACTGACATGTTCTCTTTTAGGTTGATTCAGAGAAATTGTTAGCAAATACTTGTTTACAAATCCAGCAATTAGCAAAATCGTTATTGATATGGAATTGTGCTTATGTCCACTTGATAAAAGGAAGTCCAATATTCGCTCCTTTTAGCTCTGCTTTGGTCTTCACAAACTCCTGAAGAAAATTTCCAGCCTTTTAGTGTCTAAATGCTACACATTGTTCACCAGCTAGATGTTTTATGTGTCTGTCTGCTGTTGTTTGTGCTGAGCAGGTGGAGTATGGTGGGTTTTTTAGAGCTTTTTCACAAAAAAACGGCTGTCTGCTGCCAAAAAGGACATTAAGAGAGCATTTAGAGTAACCCAAAACAGTAAAGTTGTGGGCTAGACAGACAAACAATGAGCTCAAACCCACTATAAAGCTCTGTAAAGCCGAGTGAAGCCACAGATTTGGTTGAAATTCTCTGTTGTTTCATCACGATGAGCACCGCTTTAAAATTCACATTGTTTTCATATTCTCACTGGATACACGACTATTATTAAAAAGATATTTATTAAAGCCCTTTAACTGATAATCCTGCTTTTCTCCTCCAGATCCAGAACCCTACGTGGAGCAGCGGAGCATCCCCGGTGCCGGGTTGCGTTGTGCCCTGCGACTCGGTCTCTTCCTGCATGCCGCCTCACCCTCACGGCCCCGGAGGTGTTACTGATTTCCTGGGTGTGCCCAGTCCAGGGAGCAGTCACATGGGACAGACACATATGGGCAGCCTTTTTGGAGGTCCTGGGATGGGCGGTGGAATCAATGGCTATGATCTCAATGTTGATCCAGACCGCAAATCCTCCAGCATAGCTGCGCTGCGTATGAAGGCCAAGGAACACAGCGCAGCCATCTCTTGGGCTACATGATGTCCCAGTCCAGTTCCACCCTGCCCCGTATGGCCCTCTTCTCTGGAGCAGCCATCAGCGAGTGCTATGGGGGGAGGAGGGAGTTTTTTCTGAGAGCACTAACGATAACACAGGTCAAATGACCAGGGAGAGACAGTGGAGATAACAGAGGCCTTACAGCAGCCAACGCAAACAAGATAACTGTGACTGTGACAATCAGCAGATGCTGAAAATGAGAGAAATACAGAGGTGTGACTTATTGGATGATGTTACTTAGACGTTCTGTTCATTCTGGATTCCTTGAAATCTCAGGTCTCATTGAACTTTGGGTTTTAGTCCCGAATAAACTGGGTATCATTCATGGTAGTTATCCGTTTCAGTAAAATAAGCAATAAAATAAATGAGGTTTACAAAATATCTTAATAAAATACAGGCATTCAATGCCAAATCCAGTCATATCATATAGTAATTTAGTTCACAGGAGTAAGCTTTTTTCACAGTATTTACTTTCTTTAGCTTTTTTTTATTCCACCAATTTAAAAAAACAAGGTTGTGTGGTGAGAGCAAGTTCAGATGGAAAACAAGTGCAAATTCTTTCTGTCACTTGTCATTGCAAACTGTATTACTGGTTATGAGAAAAACTATAAATATTGTCTCATCCTGTGGTGGGTAGTCTCTGTCCCTGTGGGACAGAGGTCAAATGCAATAAGTAAACAGAGTCTAATTGAGCAAGAGCAGACAAGGTTGTGCCAATTTAGTCTGGGAGGAGAGCAGGCATCGGATTGGCAGCAATTTCAAACCGATGTGTCATTTCCTCCCCCAGAGATGCCTCCACAGGTTCCCCTGCAAGGCTCAGGCCTCAGGTTACAGGAAACACAGTCTCCACTGGCAGAGAAAGCACAGCAACACGCAGCAGCAGCCTTCAACAACACCAACTCACCATGTCAGCTTCAATCGGCAAACAAACAGGAATAGACACACTCAATTAGCATCAAAGTAAGCTGTCCTTTCCCTGTGTATCACAGCATACACTGCGAGGACACACTGCACACACACAGTTTCACATACTGCAATAACCAACTCACTGCTGGACGTGGGCTCAGCAGAGATGACTCCTGCTCACAGAATGAGTCCCACGCCAGAGACTGCAGGCCAAATCAGTGGCCCCCATCGTCCTGAGGAGCATTCTGTAATGTTTAGGTAATGTGATGACATTAGAGCTTGACTGCAGGAATGTGGTGAGTATGTCCAGTGATTGCAGGGGTGTCTCTGTGTGTTACACTGCTGGAATAAGCTTGTCACCAGAGCTGGGCTGCCGACTGAGGCTAGAGACAGGCTTCATTAGTCTTTTGGCTGATCTCTCTATGACGCCCGCTGGGCTACATATCTGTTTTCTTTCCCCTGTGAGGATGATGGCAAGACAGTCTGTTTCTGCTCCTCATAGCTTGTTGATCATTGCAACATATGAGTGCCCCTTTTTTGAGCACTGATTCGTTTGCAGATTTTTTTGTAGATTGGCCCAATATCAGAAAATGGCAGAAAATGGCAGAAATTTTTCTTGATCAGTCTCCTCAAACTCAACACAATGACGTTAAATATCTCTTTTGTGGCACACTGATTAAATTATTTAAATATAGTTGCAGCTCTACTTCAGAGTTCAGCATCTTCCATATCTTCTGTTTTAAATTGTAGAAAGACTCATAGAGCTTTCCTTGTTTTCATATAAGAAAAAACACATCTTAAAATTCATAACACCATCAAAAATAGACTGTTGTTGCCTTCAAATCGAGTCCTTTGCTGTCAACCGCAAATGCATTAGGTGACGCAATGATGATGACTTTGACATTAATGTTTGTGCCATTTGTATATTCTACAGTGAGATCATTAGCAAACAAAAAGACAAAGAGCCATGACTCCATTCAATGAAGGAAAAACATTTTGAATTAATAAAGACTTGATGTAAGGGGTAAAAATCAAGGACATTGTCGTACTTCTTATTAAAACAGGATGGGGTTTATATAAACGTATGCATGACTACATGTGCGGCTGAATTCTTACTTTGTCGAATGACTGTTTTCATTTTCTCGCTGGTCGTCCCTCAGTGCTCTTCCCCTCTGCAGCTCCGTCTATGTTGATACTACTGAAATAAAGCAATTAAAATCCATAGTTATAATGTCATATTGTGTGAATGTGAGCAATACAAATGATATTGTTCTTTTGTTGCTTGTACATTTGTTTTTTTTCTTATTTGTCAAATAATGAACCTCCAAAGATAAACCAATGAAGTATTGCAGTAATATTGACAAGAAATGTAAAATTATGTTCTGTGTGTTATTTTGCTCTGGACTTTTACAGAGGTTGAAAATGCTTTCTAATTTTCTTATGGCTTTAAGCAGCTTTTTGTATATTAATCAAGTATCTCTACTTCTGATTGTGACTTTATATAATGTGCCATTGCAATAAGTTATTGCACTTACAGTGTTGGAGAAGTTTGTCAGTGTTGACTTCCATTGGGACTGTGGTCTCTTTGCTAAGAGGTGTGTGGTTTTATGTCCCAACAGTCCCGTCCATGTTTAGCACCGTGAGCAGAATCGCTGAGATCTGTTTAAGGTGTTGAACATTTGTTTGTACAAAAGTAACTTGCTGTTTCTGTTCATGTTGGTTTTGAAGTGATTTGGAAATAAATGAATCTCCAACGGTTGACTGTCTTCAGATTAGTTTTCTCCTCTCCAGCCATGAAAACCTGCCTTCTTACTTTCTTACTCTAATGACCGAGACTGTGCATGATCGGTCTGTCTGTCATAGCTGAAACAGTTTTGGTTACTGTTTCTGTATTTTAAGTTTTTGTCTATGCTCTTCTCACTTGGTTTGAAGTGGGCAGGTCTCAAGTAGGAAAAGGTTAAACAAACATTACAGGACAAATCAGGATTTAGCAGTATTTGATTAAAAATTGAATGATGGTTGTTGGGATGATTACTTTTGATGTTAGGCCACTGTATACTAAATCCGATCTAACCAAGCCCACAAAGTCATATAAAGTAGACTGTATCGTAAAAGTCTGCACAGGGACAAGTAAGTTGATATTTCAGACATATAGGGTGACAATTATTGTCATTTTGTGTCACAATCACTGTTTTAGTGTCACCAACTGTAATTTTGATCTGAATTTGCATCTAAAAAAGTGGCATATTGCATATTAGGATTGTTGCAATAGCAAAAAGTAGTTTACACGTCACAGATACGTTTTTTTAAGGCGCATAAAACAGCTTTAATTTCAAATGAGATACACAAATGAAAATGACAGGAGGTAAATATAGTGCACTAAATGAAGAGTATACTCAGACACAGGGGTGGTGGATCTTTTCACCTTTGTGCAGACCCAGAATAGCTATTTCCTCTTGTTTCCAGTCTTTATGATAAGCTGGCTTCTGGTTATAGCTTTATATTAAACAGACAGATACGTGATCGGTATGCATCCTCATCTGACTCTAGAGAAGAATACAAACATTTTCCAAAGGTCAAACTATTCCTTTGTTTAACAATAACTAGACTTTCCCTCTAATCTATAAAACTGATTGCTTTATTGCAATGAAATGAGTTTATACTGATAATGCAGATGCAGTAGTGAAATAAAGAGCTTAATATAATTTAAATACATAGGCAAACTAACTGGAATATGTTATTTATCACTTACCCACAAACAAATAAATGAGTGTGCGGGTGTAGGCGTGCATCTGTGTGTAACTGTCGATGGACGATATATGATCCCATTCTTTTTCTCGCATCAGCAGCTTCCAAATGGGATGCTCTGCCCAAGCCATTAGGCCCAAAGTTAAGCCTAATAGTTTGAATGAGTCTTAAATACCTCCAGGTGGTCTTTGGCTAACAGTGTAGCCATGGCCTCGGCCAGAGAAAGCTGTCATGCAGTACAGTATGCAACATCGTTTCACACAGATGTTCTTTGTTTTTGCAATATGAGCTCAATCATGCAACAAAACAGTTCTCAGAAAAAAAATAACATCTTTGACCACTTCAAAACTTCTTTCCTACACAACAAAAAATATGTCTGTAACTCACCCTTTATTTCAAATTTTGTGCTGAATATCATCTACAAAAGGCACAACTACTTAGGACAACTCTCACATAACACAAAGCAAAGGCATGGCCAAGAGGAAAAAAAAAGATAACCTTTGCCAATTCACATCTTGCCACCGCTGTGGTCCTTTGCCGTACAAAGAATGTTGGCGCTCTCCCATTTCTGCTCTCTCCCAGCAACAATTGCTGTCTTTTCCACAGTTGTGCAAGAGTTTAACTGGAGCACTCTGATCGCACGAGAATGGGAAAACTCTGCAGAAGCCTGCTGTCACCCACCAAAGCCTCCAGCTCCAGTCGAGGAATTAGAGATCATCAATAAGTCTGTGAAGGCAGGGTAGACCAGGACCTGCTGGCCTGCACATGTCAAATACTCATCATTCAGCGGCCATTTCCTTTTTTTCCTTTCCAATGATATTGCTAATAACAAATAATTTGCAGTTTAAAGTTGCACAATGCATATTTTTATTGTCTTATTTTCAATAAATCCCATGAAGAGACCAAAACCAACAAAGAGTCAGTTAAACTCTCAGCACTTTCCAACTTTGCTCGACTGGCCACAGCTCTCAACTTTTCGTCCATTGGTGACATAAATTTTAAAAAACAGTCACAAATACATACCCTAATGTTTTCAAGAGGCAAAATAAAATGCTGTAACAGGAGAACATTGTGGCTTTTGGGCAATGTGACTGAAACAGGAGTAAATTGCCCATTTTTAAGGGACTATTTTCCGTGGTGGATATGGGGCGCTATTGAGTATATACTGCAGAGGGACTTTGTAGGTTGAAATGACTCAAAATAAACTCCCCTCCCATGTTCATTAAATAAAGGAATGTTTCAGCTGGTGTAACAGTGTGGTCCATTGATGTGTTTTTAATTGTTTTTGGATAACATTCAAGGTCTAAGGCAGTAAAGAATAACTAAGCTTTTAGCAAAAAAGACAATACTTGGAGAAATTCAGGGGTTGGTTTGGGTGATTTTGTTAATAGTAAAGTATAGAGTATCACCAGACCAATCCTTTAATAACTGACAATAAATCATCAGTAAGAAGCAGCATGTTTATTTACACTGAGCAAATTTTAAAAAGTTGCATGTGCCAATCATGACCTCAGTGAGACCATCTCACTGACGCAGGACTCAAACAAGGCCGCTAGTTAAAGAGACATTAAACCCTGCCTCAACACTCCCCTCCTGCCTAAAATGTGGGTAGATGACATAAATAAACACTCACAGAGAGGAAGAAGCGCAGCTCTCCGTGCCCTGAACAGCACTCATTAAACCTAATGGGTCACGCTGCTACAGCCAGGCTCCACTGACACCCTTAATAGAAGCCTGCATGGTTAAGGGACCATGAAGACCATTAGGACACTTCAAAGTTCAACCAGCTACATTAGGGCCCTGCTGATATGGCAAAGAGGGGACAGATCCAATTCCTCATTCACCACTTTATTTTTCCAGTGGTTGGCCTGTCAATCAGCCTGCTCCATAAACAAGTGGATGCTTGAGCTGCTCATTAAGGGCCATCGTTAGCAAGGCCAAGGCTGTAAATCAGTGCTTATATCAGCTTTCAGAAAAAAAAAAAGTCTTATAGGTCATATTTTAGAGCTGACACTTTAGCTTACACCATTAAATGATCCCTTTGGCGTGAATGTAAAGGTGGTGCTTGTGCAGTAAATCAAATTTCTCCACTCGCTTCTGGACCAATGAAGGGACTCCTATGAACTGTACAAAGACTGCAGCCAAAGGAAAATGACACACACTGACCAGAAAAAAAAACAACAACAGAAAAACAAAACTCTTCTGACAAAATCAGACTTTAAAATTCATACAGGCCGTGTTTGCCACTGTGAAACCAAAGTCTATTCAACTCATATAACTTCAGGTGACATGTTGTCATAAATCAAAAGAGCCAGCAGAAGCTTGATATATTGTCGGTGCCCTAAGGGACATAAAGGCGGAGCAGCCTCCTCCTCCTGCGGCCATAAGTCAGCTGTACAGCCCAGCTTTGTGGAGAGAAGTAGACGGCTGAGGAGGAAGAAACAGAACATATATCACCTTGTCTGGTAAAACATCCCTCATTACAAGCCGAGAATGCCAGTAAACAACTCACATTTAGCCGGACTTTTGACAAATACAAGAAACAAATTCAGTCAGAATAAAATACTGATCTAAAAGTAGTAATTTTAGCAAAATTTGCCAATCAAGTAAAGAAGCAAAACAGAAAAAAAAGCATGAGCAAGAGACAAGATGGCACCGTCAGGGACATTATGTGCACATTTTAGATGATAATTTAGATTTACAGAAATAAAACAAACCTAAAAAAGTGCATCTGCATGTCACCACATCTGTGCATCACATGATCTGACAGGG